>OX336388.2:804258484-804883484 GCA_946902985.2 Meconema thalassinum
GAAGCTACTCGTGCCATCTATTGTAAATTGGATTTACTACCCCTATACAAATTACGTTGAGTAACTAACGGGATTTCACGTTAAGAGCCTCATTTTGTATACCGGTAGTGGAGAGTGCCACTCGAATCCAGTCGGCCGTGTCTCGTCAATAGCTACTGTTGCCTGGAAACGACTTGCCTTAGCTGTATTTGCGTTACGTTTTATAGTGACTTGCATTCTGTTTGATGTTTTATGTCACGTCACGGGATAAAAAGTATCCTATGTCTGTCTCCTGGTTCTAAGCTACCTCCACACCAATTTTCAGCCAAATCGGTTCAGCCGTTCTTGAGTTATAAATAGTGTAACTAACACGACTTTCTTCTATATATATAGATATCCGTTGACGAATAAATGCCTATCATCATCATCATCATCATCATCATCATCATCATCATCAGAAGTTCACCTGTGTGACTTTCAAAATCCTGTTAAGAGTAAAACGAACATGGCGGCCAAGGTACGTTGAAACATTTAAATAAACTTTTCTCGCGACTAAACCATCCGAACGTAGTGAAACTTGGTACAGAAAATGTTGATACACATTGTAATGCACTGTCATCTAATGTAGTTCAATTGTTTACATAACCTCAGAATGGCAGCTGTGTGAAATTTTAAAATTAACTTTTTATTTCTTGTGTCCTAACCATGCGATAAAGTGAACGTTTGGATAATGAACCTACGCAATAATCCTCATCTAATAGTACATACCTCTATGGCCTACATAGTGTCATTGAAAAGGGTTGCACCAATTCCAAAAAAATCATATCTCCCGTTGTAAGTGAGATACAGTAAATTAATCATTCGACCTGAAAACTTATCAGGAACTCATCGAGGTTTAGTTTTAGATGTGACTATCCCTCGCGTGACCTTTAGCCGATGCGCAGGATGAGTGCCATGCCAGTCCTATTCAATGGCCTCCTAGAAGCCCCGACTTGACACCCCTAGACTTTTGTATGGGGATACGTAAAAAACATTGTATTTAGTGAACCGATCAGGCATCTGCAACATTTAAGACAACGCATCACCGTTCAAAATCGACTATCGACTGGATGTTTGCAGAGCAACCACGGAAGGGCAAATAGAAACATTATCAAGTATGAGAAAACCTTTTTGAGTTGGTGGATTTAACAAAACAATGCTCAGTTTTAATATCTCAAAGAGTGCCTGGGCTATGTTTTTTAGCCTATTTTCAATTTTGAAACAAGAAGTTCCGTGACGAACTAAAGAGCCTACTTTTCTTAAAATTTGAGATTCATGCCAATCTATATAGACCTATCTAGAAAAATAGCGAAATTAAGTTGGTAATATCGAAATTTCTAATTAGTTTGAAATATACCTGTAGCCTAATAGAGCACTACAGTTGGCAGCCCTGATGACGGAATATATTGTTAGTTCCATTTCTTAAGGTACATAATACAATATTTGGTTGAAGTCCAATAGATAGCATGGTCGTTACATGCAGTTAGACATTGGATCTATAAGCGCGCGTAAAATCATGTTGGCAACAATGTCATGCATGCGTTGGTCAGAAATAATCTGAAATATTATGATCTCTTGTTGTGCCAATTTTGGATGAAATCCATTTGTTAGAATAGAAGTTACATGTATTTTAAAATTGAAGTTATCAGCAGGCTTAGAGTCATGTTGGCAACACTGACGTATATTAGTTTCTCATAATTAATCTAGAATGTTAGGTACTATACTTGTGCAAATTTTAAAGCTGTTGGCTTGCATACTTTCTGATATATTAATATTTGGGTGAAAAAATAGAGACAGCATTTATTAAAAGTTGGCAGCCCTGGTTGCTCTTAATAATAAGCATAGTCATATCAGTTATGGTACACATAGCACATAGGAAATTTGGTTGAAATCCAATTGATATTATAGAAGTTACATGTATTTAAAAATTGGTCCTATCAGCAGTCTTAGAATCATGTTGGTAGCACTGACGTACATAAGTTACTCCAAATTAATCTAGAATGCCAGGTACTATACGTGTGCATAGTTTAAAGCTGTCGGCTTGCATACTTTCTGATATATTGGTATTTGGATAAAAGAATAGAGAGAACATTTATTGACAGTTGGCAGGCCTGGTGGCTCTTATAAATACGCTCAGTAATATCTGTTTATGTACACATATTACATACAAAATTTAGTTCAAATCCAATTGATAGTATAGAAGTTATATGCATTTAAATTTGGACCTATCAGCATGCTTAGAATCATTTTGGCAACACTGCCATGCATGGCCTCCTGGAAATTAAACTGAAATATTATTATCTATACGTGTGCCAATTTTGAAATAGCTCCTATTCATACCTTCCAGGATATCCAACATGGAACTCAAATTACAATTGCGATTTTTCAGCAGTTGGTAGCACTGACATCATTCTCAAATATGGCCGTGAGATATTCAGGTATAGAGCTTTATTCCTACCAAATTTTGTTTCGATTGCTGCAGCCGTTTAGGAGTTCTCCTGTGAACATGATCCACTTTAAAATATATAGTTCATTTATTTATTTTTATTAATACTGTAGATTGGAAGCCTCCGTGGCTTAGGCGGCAGCACGCCAGCCTCTCACCGCTGGGTCCGTGGTTCAAATCCCGGTCACTCCATGTGAGATCTGTGCTGGACAAAACGGAGGCAGACAGGTTTTTCTCCGGGTACTCCGGTTTTCCCTGTCAAAATTTCATTCCAGCAACACTCTCCACTATCATTTCATCTCATCTGTCATTCATTTAATCATTGCCCCAGAGGAGTGCGTCAGGCCTCGGCAGCCGGCACAGTTCATATCCTCGCCGCTAGATGGGGGCTTCATTCATTCCATTCCTGACCCGGTCGGAGACTGGAAGCAGGCTGAGGATTTTCTTTTCAATACTGTAGATTGAAGTATTTTATTAAAATACCCACACAGCGAGACAGACAGAAGGACAGACAGACAGACAGAAGGACAGACACACATTTTCCCGATCTCATAAGTCTACTTTTTCCTCATTTTTGCAAAATGTGAAAAGTAGGCTAAAAATAGGCTTATGAGATCACCTTTTGTCCGTGTGCGTGTGCGTGTGTGATTCGTGTGTGTGTGTGTGTCCCTAATTAAATCTAAACGGCAGGAACGATTTCAATGAAACTCGGTAAGTTCATAGCAGTATTCTCGGAGACTCCGACCGTGCCCTTAAAATTTTGTTACGACTCACCAATCCAACATGGTGGCTGTGCGAAATATTTCACCAGCATTCAATATCTCCGAAACTATTACCGATATTATCCTGACATTTTGTATGGTGATAAAGGGAACTACTAGAAGTTCACTTATGTGACCTTTGAAAACCTGGTAACTACAAAACCAACATGGCGGCCAGGCGAAGTTGCGACTTTGAAATAGACGTTTCTCGCGATTTAACCAACCAAACGCAATGAAACTTGGTACAGTATATGTTTATATACATTGTAATGCACCGATATCTATCTTCGTTCAATTGTTTACATAACCACAAGATGGCCGATGTGCGATATATTTCACTGGCATTCTATATCTCTGAAACTATTAGCGGTATCTCCCAGAATTTTTTACGGAGATAAAGGGCACTACTGGAAGTCCATCTATAAGACTTTCAAAAACCGGTTAACTACAAAACGAACATGGCGGCCAAGCGAATTTGAAAATTTTAAATAGACCTTTCTCGCGATTTAATGTTCCAAACGCAATGAAATCTGGTACGGGAAATGTTTATACACATTCTAATGCACCGGTATCTAATTTAGTTCAATTTTTTACATAATCTCAAGATGGTGGCTGTGCAAATTTTAAAATTAAGTTTTTATTTCCCGTGTCGTAGTCATGCGATCGAAGTGAAAATTTGAAGAATGAACCTACGCAACAATTTTCCTTTAATGGTACATGACTCTATGGCCTATACATTTAACAATCCAACATGGCGACCATCCGAAATATTTAGTCGGCTCTGAATATCTACGAATCTATTATAGCAATCAATTTCAATTTTTTAAAGTTTATAGGGGCTAGGAATCAAAATTCACCTATAGGACTTTAAATAACCTGGTGATCACAAATCCAACATGGCCGCAACGCGAAGTATAAATATTCACATGGACGTCTCGCAATTTAACCATCCGAGTGTAGTGAAACTCGGTACAGTAAATCCTAGTACGAATGTTAATCCACTGGCATCTAATTTATTTCAGTTGTTTCCATAACCACAAGATGGCAGCTGAGCGAAATTTTAAAATCTCCTCGTCACTTCTTGTGTACTAATCATGCGATTGAAGTTTGAATGCTACACGAACACAATAATCTTCATGTAACAGAGTTATATACCCCGCATATAACAGTGGCATTACCCACAGAAACCATACAAATAGAGGAATCTTCCTCCAAATATCAATTCTAATTAGTTGATACAAAACAATGTTAGCTAAGTGAAAGCGAGAGTTCACTTTCTTAACAACGTTCCCCTGAGGAACTGATAGCTACTACAAGCGATTTCACTTAGCAGCTTTCCAAGAAAATATTGCTTTTACTCATAGCCAGGTATGCAAGGTCTTCTAGAAGCTTCTTCTTTCTGTAAGTGTGTCATATACAAGCTTATCGTAAGATGACATGTATTTCAAGAAAGGTATTCTGGAACCCTCTCGGGTGTTTACCGCTTCTGCCAAACTATAAAAGACGGAAGCCATTTACCCTCAATGTTCACATCTAGTCCGTAAGTCAAGCTGTAACTTAGTATGTAACCAGGTCTTTCTAATTTGAAGAATAAAACTATTGTTGGAACTTCACTGCTGAATACTTCATTCCGATAAGTCTGGTAAATTGCAACGGTGGTATTGAACCTTGAGTGACCATTGCCTAATTAAGGGCACAAACTTAAGTGGGGGCCCGCTCCGGGATTGAGCAGCGTCTTCCTAGCCAGAAGACCAAGAAGGAACTGTTGAAGGAACGACAGCCCTGGGAGAAGTCTTCCGCTTTGCAGCTCTACCAAACAAAATTTAGGTGACTGCACAACTTCAAAGGGGCCTTTCTGACCGCCAGCAGGACCTGACTGCCGATATCACCATTCACCAGCAGTTACCGACTCGTCGAGGAGAGAAACTGCCTGGCTGTTTTCTCAAGAAGAAGCTGCCCAGCTGTCCGCTGCAGACCGAGGATGCTGAAATTGCTGTTCATCTTTTCAAGCCTATAAGTGGATATTCAATACAAATTCTCTACATAGTGTCTTTCTTTTTGAACAAAGTGCAGAGGTCTAAGCCTATTTCACGTTCAAAGGAAATATTCTTGTGAACCCAAATTAAGATAGCCTGGTTTATTCTAATTTTAATATAAATTAATAATTAATATATCAATTTTACATAATAATATTTGAATTTTAATAATAAATAATATATCAATTTTATATAATAATATTTGAATCTTAATATAAATCATTAATTAATATATCAATTAATTATTTTTTAAAGAAAGTAACTATTATTTAAGTTAATAAGTATAAATGGCCGAAGCAGAATTGCTTACTAAATTCGAATATGCACATATTCAATTATTGCCCGAATTTGATGGCAGTTCAATCTGTAGTTTAGATTATTTTATTGCCCGTTGTGACTCTTTTTTGAATGATTTCAAGAGAGCGCAGGGAATACCTCATGCAGAATTAATTAATGAATTTTTATTTAATGTAATTAAGTCTAAGCTCAAAGGAGAAGCACGCACTATATTAGATTTAGATGCCAATACCAATTATGACAGATTCAAAGATAAATTAGTAAGAAAATACGGTGACGTTAGAAATGAGCGTCTCCTATTACAAGAGATTTTGAATTGCTTTCAAAAAACTAATGAATCGTACACCACTTATCATGAACACCTTGATTCTTTGAATATCAGATACAAGAGTCTTTGTAAATTAAATTACCGAGACCAGATTCTAGATTTAAAACTCAGAGAAATAGACGAGTTAGCACTCAACACTTTTAAAGCCGGAATTTTGGAACCTTATAGAGCATACTTGCGTTATGCTCAAATTACCGATTTCAGTCATGCACTTAGAATTTGCAGATAATGACCGAGCTCACGAAAAATATATGGACCAATTAAGAGGAGGACATAAACAACCTCTCGACAAATCCATCCCTTTTAAACCTCCATTTATCAACTCAAAACCACTACCCAACAATTTTGGTAGCTTTAATCAAAATCCATTTGCATCTTCAGGATTCTCTCCATTCAACAGACCTCAAGTCTCTCAATTATCACAGAATGTATATGCACAAAATTCACAAAACCAGTCCAACAGTCCAATGAAACGAAGTTGGCCCAGCACACCTCAACAAGCTCCACAAAACTCTATACAGAGAAATGTTCCTATGTCAAGAACATCATTTCCAATGAATCGTCCTTACCGCACTCCAAATAACATTGGAAGACGGTTCACCCCACAAAATCAACATTTCCCAAAGCCTATATCAGGCGTGTCAACCATTAGAAGTAACCTTAATTCTCATGAAGAATCTGAAAACCCCCTCAATGCAGAATGGGTTGAGAACACTCAATACGAAGTTCCCTATTCTGAAGAAATGGACTTATTTCACAAACAAGAAAATGATCATTATAAAAATATAGAATTAACAGAACAACTTTAGCCAGAAATTAATAAAATAGAAGTACAATTTTAACCATATTGGTCGAACCACTCGAAAATGTAGACATTCAACTAATAGAAATTAATTCCATTAAAACCATTAAGGTATATAAAAGAATACCTCATAACACAACATTCTAATGATCTAGAGAAAGAAGCCATCTACAAACTTTGCTCTCAATATCCTGATATATTTTAATACCCAGGATGTGATTTATCATTTACTCATGTTGTAAAACATTACATAATTACCACTAACGAAGATCCAGTTTACCAGAAAAAATATCACTATCCACCCCTTATACACGAGATAATTAACAAAGAGGTAAAGAACACCTAGTAAATCACTTTATTGCAACCCAGAAAAACTAAAAGCAGTAAAACAGTACCCTATTCCAAAAAACACAAAAAAGAATCAACCAATTTCTTGGATTAACAGGTTTTAATAGGAGATTCATTAAAGACTTTGCAAAAGTCGCGCAGCCCATAACACGTTGCTTGAAAAAAAGTTCAAAAATTGATACCGAAAATTCAGATGATAAAAATGCATTAGGAACACTAAACACGCTTCTTATGAATGCTCCTGTCTTAACATATACAGATTTCAATGAACCCTTCATACTGACAACTGATAGTTCAGATTTTGCTATTGGAAGTGTTCTCTCACTAAAAGGACACCCTATTGCTTATTATTCAAGAACACTCAATCCAGCCGAAAGAAGGTACTCAACTATCGAAAGAGAACTAGTCGGTATAGTAGATAATTGCAAACATTTCAAACCTTATCTTTGGGGACGACATTTCCAAGTGGAATGCGACCACAGACCACTCCAGTGGCTATTTACTCTAAAAGACCCAAGTTCGAGGCTCTACCGATGGAAAATTAAACTCGAAGAGTTTGATTTTGACATTAAATATGTAAAAGGTAAAACTAATTTTGTCGCTGATGCCCTTTCACGCATAGAATTAATGCAAATGAAGAAACAGAATCCAATGTAGCCATAGTGGGAAATGATAGATATCAAGATTATATTGATAATCAAACGATACACTCAAATCAAGAAGATCCCATTTTCACTCTAAAAGTCTCTGAAAGAAACTTAAATCAGAATCGTAATCAACTCCTTATCAAAATTGGAAAATCACCAAAAATAATCGAACAAAAACTCTTTAAGAAACATACCCGACGCATTTTGATAGTCACCCAAGATAATCTTTACCAAGACTTAAGAGATCACTTATTGAAAGTAATCATTACTGCAAATAGATATGCTGTCTATTTTGATGATATTACTTTGGAAATTCCCTTTATTAGAAGCTGTCAGAAATTATTCACATCAGAACTCATAATTATCAGAACTTCAAAATTCCTAGAGGACGTCGAAGACACTGATAAACAAAGACAAGTTATCTTACATTACCATTCAATTAACCATAATGGAATCTCGGAAACCATTGAGCACTTGCAAACAAAATACTATTGGCCTCATTTAAGAGAACAAGTTAGGAACCTAATTAATCAGTGCAACTTGTGTCAACGAAACAAATATGAACGACACCCCAACGAAGTAACAGATCAAGGCCCAATAACGGCAGATTACACCTTTGCTCAGATCCACATTGATACGTTCTACTTTGAACAAACCCGAATTCTACCAATTATAGACGTATTTTTCAAATACGGTCAAGCCTACGTATTGCCGGATGGCACAGCTCTGGCTGTATTAAACAAATTACAATTCTATTTCTCACATCACGGTCTACCCAAGAAAATAACGCATGATCAAGGCGGAGAGTTTGAAAATAACTTAATTAAAGAATATTGTAAATCATCGAATGTGGAATACCACGCAACAACCCCTCTGAACTCCTCATCAAACTCCCCTGTGGAAAGACTAAACTCCACATTGCTTGAAAAACTACGTATCTCAAGGGATAATCACAAATTCACTCCCTCAGCTCAGCTCCTGATCAACACCATCTTGAATTATAATTCATCAATACATTCAACAACCAAGAAACCTCCTTTTAACATCCTCTATGGACCCTACTATAACACATTAGATCACATTTTTTCTCCCTCTCCTAAGATCAATGAATATATCCAAAGACAAAGTGATCAACTCCGCGTCTTAAAAGAAAATACTAAAAAAAACTAGCAATCCAACTTTCCAACACTCCTATCAAATCGGAGAGACTGTTTATGTAAAAAAAACATTGACCAGAAATAAAAATCTAAAAACCTGTTTAATGAAGGAGTTATAACAAAGATAGAGGATAATAAGATTTACTGCTCAATGAAAAATGGCAAAGTGCATGTCAGAAATTTTCGAGATGTAAAACCTAAGAGGAAAAAACTTTCTCTTTCAGATTTCTCTCAGGATATGGCGCAATTAACGTCAAATAAGTAGAAACTCAATGATTCTACGCTGATTCACTCGGACCCGCAGTAATAGTTAACAATTATCACAAATTTATGTTCCATTTCAATTTAACTAACCTATCTCGCTCATATATCAATGCTAGAAATACAGTATCCACCCTTGTATTAAATGCTAATAATACGTTTCCATATTTATCTATTGAATTAAATAATCATATAAAAGATACGTGTGATGAATTAAATAAACTCCTACCAACAAAACGTAGAAACAAAAGAGGTCTCATTAATGCCTTAGGAAAAGCAATAAAGTTTATATCAGGTAATTTGGACCAAGACGACTTAGATAGTCTGCAAGGCCAAATAGATTTATTAAGAAAAAGTCATAATAAAGAGATTCAGCATATTAATAAACTAGTGTCATTTAGTAACTCAGTTGCAAAGAAATTTTATGACGAAATGAACCATGTCAATCTTAATCTGGGTATAATAAAAGATATGTTACAAAAATAAAACTTTGAAATAGACCTCTTAGAGCGATATCAATGTATATGTATGTCTACCCCTTATTATTCCCGTTTTTCCTACGGGGTCGGGGATGAGATGCGATGGAAGTCTTTGTGGCGGATGATTTTTACGGCCGGATGCCCTTCCTGACACCAACCTCATGAGAGGAGTTAATGAGAGATGAAATGAATGATGGTGAATGAAACTGGGCAAGGATGTGGAAGGAAGCGGCCGTGGCCTGTCAGAAGGTACCGTCCCAGCATTTGCCTGGAGTTGAAAATGGGAAACCACGGAAAACCATTTCAAGGACGGCCGACGGTGGGGCTCGAACCCACGCGTCTACCGAGTCAGCAGAGAGCTTGGCCCCATGACCTAACGCAGCGCTTTAGCGAGCACAGCCACTACTGTCGGTTCTTAGAGCGATATCAATATGTGTTAATATGTGTGAATAAATTAAGAAGAATCATCAAGACCTTAGAAGATACCATCAGTTTATCGTTCAGTGATATAACCAGTGTGGAATTGTTTTCTCAAGAGGATTTACGCAATATCGTAAAACATTTGCATTCTATTTATCCTACAAAATCGATAATACATACCGACCCTTATCACCTGTATGAAAACCTTAAATTCACAAAAACTCAAGTGATAATGATGGACACTGAATTGATTGTAATCCTTTCTGTTCCTATTACTGATGCTAATAATTACCAATTGTACTCCATTTATCCTGAACCTACTATTGATAATACTATATTAATTCCTTCTGAAAGATATTATTTACAAGGACCAGGGTCAAAATGGTCCAGTACACCATGTACTAAGGGTATGCAATCTTATGTATGTGTATATTATAATGTACGTATAACAACTTGTAATTTAACTAAAACAACGGGATGTGATTTTGCTATAGTAAATAATGATGTACAATTATTCCAAGCACTAAATAATGAACATATTCTCTTCTTTAGCAAAAAAGAAGAAACCTTATTACAAACATGTGTTAATTATCAAAAGACTGTTCATATTTCAGGACCAAATATTGTATACTCAAATGATTCATGTTCAATCTCAGCAATGAGTGTTACTCTAGAACCAAAACCAACTAATTATATTCATAAATTTCCTCTTCTCTATATCCAAAAGGAGCCCTACGTAAAACATGAAATACAATTTCAATATTCACATCTTGATGAAAATGAATTGAAATTAGATTTGAAACCACTTGCTCCTAGATATAATGTTGTAAAAGAAATTACCCCTGTTAATGGAATAATGATATTCGTTATTATATGTATCATAACGTTAATATTTAGAAAAAGATTGTATAATTTGTATCTTGAATGTAAAAAGAGGAAATTGAGAAATATCAAGGTATCAAATGTTACTGAGGACAGTAACAAGAAACAAAGGGGGGATGAGTTATATTCCCCGCATATAACAGTGGCATTACCCACAGAAACCATACAAATAGAGGAATCTTCCTCCAAATATCAATTCTAATTAGTTGATACAAAACAATGTTAGCTAAGTGAAAGCGAGAGTTCACTTTCTTAACAACGTTTCCCTGAGGAACTGATTGCTACTACAAGCGATTTCACTTAGCAGCTTTCCAAGAAAATATTGCTTTTACTCATAGCCAGGTATGCAAGGTCTTCTAGAAGCTTCCTCTTTCTGTAAGTGGGTCATAAACAAGCTTATCGTAACATGACATGTATTTCAAGAAAGGTATTCTGGAACCCTCTCGGGTGTTTACCGCTTCTGCCAAACTATAAAAGACGGAAGCCATTTACCCTCAATGTTCACATCTAGTCCGTAAGTCAAGCAGTAACTTAGTATGTAACCAGGTCTTTCTAATTTGAAGAATAAAACTATTGTTGGAACTTCACTGCTGAATACTTCATTCCGATAAGTCTGGTAAATTACAACGGTGGTATTGAACCTTGAGTGACCATTGCCTAATTAAGGGCACAAACGTAAGTACAGTACATAACTCTAGGACCTACATATATAAAATCCAACATGGTGATCATCCACAATATTTAGTCAGTTGTCAATATCTACGAATCTATTACAGCAATCAAACTGAAATTTTGTATCTTGATAGAGGCAATTAACATAAGTAGGATATATAAAAATAGGCTGTATAGTTCTTCACGGAACTACTTGTTTAATATGATGTTCAGTCATGACCTCTGCAAAACTGACTTACTTACAGGCTGTCAACAAAGCACATTGGACTAGACTAGCGACTAGACGCGCTCAGCCAGCCTAGCTCCTCCCATCCCTAACGAAACTACCTTCCACTAAAGCGCTCTGAGCACGGGCTTAAAGCCAGCCGGAGTGCTAGCGCTCGGGGAGCGCTGCGGGTATCGCCCTGATCTAGGTTATCAGCCCCTAATGGTCTGGGTGATAGTGAAAATGATAATGAAATGGAACCCATAACGAATATTAAGCTGGACTGGAAATACTCACAAAATGGAACTCAGATTGAAATGACTCACAAAATGTAGAGTGGAAACACTTACAAAAGGTACCAGTAATTTAGAAGGAAAATACTCACAAAAGGAATTTAGATTAAAAATACGCACAGAATGTAGTTTATGTTCAAAATATTTACAAAATGCAATGTAGATTCGAAATACCCAACAAAGTGCAATTCAAATTCAAAATACTCACAAAATGCAATTGGAATTGATAATCCACAATGCAAGGTAGGTTCAAAAAGACCGGTTCGGATCCAAAATACTCAAAAAGTGCAATTGAAGTTCAAAATACATACAAAATGCAATGGAAATTGCAAAATAATTACAAAATGTATGACAAAAGAGGAATATGTTGACATCGAATATAGATTTAGGTATTAGGAAGTCATTTTTGAAAACCTTTGTCTGGAGCGTGGCGCTCTATGGAAGTGAAACTTGGACTATTGAAGCAGCAGAAAAGAGGAGAATTGAAGCGTTTGAAATGTGGTGTTACAGGAGAATGTTGAAGATCAGATGGGTAGATAGGGTTACAAACGAAGAGGTATTAAGACGAGTGGGAGAGGAGAGATGTTTCTGGCGACTGATAATGAAGAGAAGAGATAGGTTGGTATGGCACATACTAAGGCACCCAGGGATAGCAAGCTTAGTTATGGAAGGAAGGGTTGAGGACAAGAACTGTTGGGGTAGACCAAGGTTAGAATATGTTAAACAGATTGCCTCGGATGCAGGGTGTAGTAGCTATGTAGAGATGCAACGATTAGCTCAAGACAGGGAGACATGGAGCGCTGCATCAAACCAGTCAAAAGACTGATGACTCATACAACAACAACAACAACAACAACAACATTACAGATTCAAAATACAATATGTGGGAGCCCGAGATTCAAAATACTGTAGCCTACTTTCAAATTGGAGTTTAAATCGAACATACTTACAATATGCAATGTAGATTGAAAATACTGGCAAAATGTGGTTGAGATTCAACAAACTCACAAAATGTAATTTAGAGACACGGGGAGCCGATTTATAAGATCAGGGCGGGAATCTTAAAGAGAAAAGGAACTGTATAGAAAAGAATAAGAAGGCTGATCTCTAGAAGAGTGGGGAAACAGGAAATATGAGAGAAGGGCCAATTAAGGTGGGAATGGATGAGACTCCCTAGGCCTTGGATACCCTAATACCGTCGGGGTCGGAAGAGAACATTAGTTGACCAAGGGAGGCCGACGGGAAAGAAGACGGAGAGAAGCCCGGCACAAGTAAGAACCGTAGATTCAAGTATTGTCTAGCATTACTGTGGTTTTTATGTACTTCCCGGAAATTTTAGGTAGCCTATACATTTTACTGACGCAGATGGAGAAAGGACAAGCCCTAGATCTTGTTTGTGTAAAAAAAAATAGCTTGTGTCACTGCAGCCAATGAAGGGCCTTGGCACACCAAGCAACTGCTGTTGAGCCATTTGCGCAGTGACACGTGGTCAGTGTGACGAGGGAATTTATGTTCGCCTTTTGACCCGGGCTTTGCCTCTCTGCCAAACAGCTACTCAGCTGTCCACACAAGGCAGAGTTCTATCCCTCACGTTAGTTCCTAAACTTCTTCTTGGAATCAGTAATAGAACCCTAGGCCTTCTGGGTGAGAGGTAGGCGGTCTACCCTTACACCAGAGGGCCAGCTTCGTAAATAATTTGTGTAAATTAAAAAAAAAAAAGATAAATAAATGTATGCCTGTATATCCTAGGTGTTTTGTGAATGCAGACAGTTAAATATAACCTGTGAGCAGGTTGTACGAAAATATTGAACACTGACAAGAATTTTTATCTTTCAACACATCGTTAGTAGAGAGACACTCTTGTTATATGTTGCTAGTCTAGCATCTGAGGAGAGTGCTCATTTCTGCATAATAGTTTACAATTCCAGTTTAGGGCTTACTGCTTAAGTGCATCACAGCAATAGTTGCTACGAGGGCATGTCAATAAGTATCTGTAATTGAGCGCCAAGTGTCGTTAAGTTGACTGTATGGTCACTAGATGGCACCGTTGTCCACGTCTGTGGTAGGTTTCAGCGTTATCAGGTCAGTAGGCTACAGTTTGTGCTGTTGGCCGCGCCTCTTTCTGTTTGCACAGCGTTCCGTGGTCTGAGGGCGAACCAGGAGCGGAAATGCATAGATCAATTATAAAAGGACTTGTCAATGTGCGTGGAGATATGCTACAAGATTGCAATTTGGACCTGCAGCGAGTGCACAAATCGGAAGTTTGAATCCCGGCACGGACAGTGGCCATCTTGAATGTGGGGTTTCCCGGGTTCCTCCATACTCTCTCCAAGCAAAACATTGTCCCCGTATTTTGATGAAAGCTATCCAGCATATTATACTTGTTTCGTTGTGAACATTGTCTATAGTCCGACTACTTATGGACTTGCGTCTGTATTTCGGAAGGCTATGAGAAAGGAGATCCCTAATGCAGATTACACGCATAACACATTAGTGGAGCTGGTTGCTGTATTTCAGGCTGTAATAAATTGATTGCAGATACAGTACTTATTGACTAGCCTACATAATATTATTATGATGATGATGATGATAATTGTTGTTTTAAGGGGCCTAACATCTAGGTTATCGGCCCAATATTATTTTACATTAGTTGGTGCAGGGAGACGGTTTGTTGATGTGATCGCCAGTTATCTGTCTTGCAACATTTTAGATATTAAAATAAATAGTTCTTTATTTCTTCTACTTAATACTTTAGTGTTTATCAGTAATAATTGGCACATTCCCTAAGTTCTTGACGTGCGTTTGGCTTAAAGAGGGCAGTGACAATTTGTGGGTGTCATTATAGGTTTATCAGTGTTTTGTCGAGCTATTTTGTCTTGTATAATTGGATCTGATGATGCTCGCTTGTCAAGCGAAATATCATGTCATAGTTCGTCCCTCTTTTGTAGTCCATAACAAATATATGTATAATCACAATCATGTAATTTTTTCTGGTAATTTTTCCCATGGCCCAATAAAGTAGCAATATCAAGGATTGTTTTCGTTGTTGTTGTTGTTGTTGCAGCCCCAAGTTACAACACAAAATGAAAGTGAGTATGAGCAACAAGTTGTGACAAGATTTGAGGTCTTAATACATTATAACACTGATGTTGAATCCATCTCTTCTTAGTTTTGCCTAACAAGACTGAGGGCCCTTCGATCTCAGAAAATTCTGATAGACATTTTCTAGAAATTGCTACAATTCTTTCATCGTCCAACTTTCCAACAACCAGTATATACATCACACAAACGTCACTTCAAACCATTCAGCACGAATTGTTTCATGCTGGTGAAACTTCAGTAACCAAGGGGTTTATAACACGGCTTAACAACCCGAATAGCCACTCTAAACATTTCTACGTCAGCCGTGAAAGTGAACAACAGTAACAACAAAGTTCAAACCACCTTTAAAAGGTGTTGCGGAGTTTAAACAGATTACAAGCGTTATAGAAATTTCAACCATCATCGAACAAATATGAATAATTTACCGTAATTTGCTTTTCTGCTCCTCTTCTTTTTAACTACCGATTAGACATTTCACGCTAAGGAGGATTTATTATTATTATAATGATTATTATTCGTATTCGTTATTTCCATTCAAAGAGCGCATGTCAGTTGGCCTGATGGGTTTCGCCTCTGTTCCTCCCAAAATCTCTGTTTGAATGCTCTGTGTTGCACCTTGCCCACTGAAGGCACCACGATTTTCTCAGTTGTCAGTGATATTATTTCCCCTTAGCTTCTTCTGGCCAAATAATTTTGACCTCCTTTAAGTTGATTAATTAATCTTTTGGTTAATCTGACGCTGTCCATTCTATAGATATGGCGTCGCTTGCATCAGTGAATCAGTCAGTAGAGGATCTCTTTCCTCTTGTTAATTCTCATTCCATTTCCTCTCCGGAGAATTTTCCGTTCTTGCTTTTCAATGTCCAAAGCTTTAAAGTGACCACCGAGGCAAATAGAGCTGTCTTGTAGTGTCGCATTACGCGATATGATATTATTATTACTAGTAGGGATTGACTTATTGAACTTTATAAAAATCAAACTACTGAAATCACTGTTAATGGCAATAAAAGACAAGCAAAAATAAGAACAGATGTATGGCAGGGTTGTCCATTATCACCATATATTTTCAATCTCTATAAGAAGCTGCAGTAAATTCAATAAAACAGAAGGACTAACGTTTAATGGAATACAGGTTCATAGCATTCACTTTGCTGATGATATTGCACGTTTAGCAAACTCTGCATGTGAAATGAATAAAATGTTAAAAGTTTTCCAGAAATCCTTAGGAAAATTCGGGCCAAGAGTTAATTCTCGGAAGACAAAATTAATGGTGGTTGATAAAAAGAAACAACCAATTTTAGCTAATACTAGCAGAAGTACCCGTTCTTCGAACGGTGTTCGGTGTTAACACCAGACATTTTCAATTTGCTCCTGTTGCAATGATTAGTGGTTTGTCATTCCTTCATAAGTTTATCAGAACGAAGTTAGTTTTCTGGGAATATCACAGACACTGTTAATTTAAGGTCCTTAAAATCTGGTTTTAGGAGACCCTTTATAGATTCCCGAATGTTGTGTCTCACAATAAGAAGCGCAACATATGCTTTGGTCGTCCTTCTAGGATAATTTTTATATTTCGCCTATTTTAGCATGTATTGTGAGACTTTTTCCCTATATCCACCCTTCTACTGTATGAATAGTACGGTGAAGAATTATATAAATGATTGGTCTATTGATTTTCATAGTTACCATACCTAATTTTACGATGCACCAAGCATCCGAACACGAGTTATAGGGTACATAAAGATACACAGAAAGACAGTCAGACAATTCTATTGTCTACAACATATTACCCAGATATCCAAATATGGGTATATCTACCATACAGTATCAAACAAATTTATCCTTACGATGAGCACGTATGTCGACAAAAAAATATATATAAAAAAAAGATTAGTTAAAATGTGCTCTCAAACTAAATTCACCTAACGTGTACTTCCTGACGTGATATAGAATTGAAAGACTTGTAGACGAAACGCAATACACTGTACATAAAATTACCCTCTACGTTGTGTTAGGTCCCCATACACAGGAAGACCCCTTTCATAAATTATAAAGGCTTCTGGTGCATGAAAATTCTGGTTCCTTAGTCTCTAATGGCCCAAATTCCTAAAAGTCGCAAAAGAATGCTGTTTCAATTCAGGAAATTTTGAAAATCATGTTGCTGTTTGGAGATATAATAGACCTTCTGTACTATATATGTCGCACGTGAAAATTGCATGAAAAAATTCTAGGTTACGCCTTGACCCCCTTAATTGCATTGATGAATTGTACAGTCTACTTTGGTTCCGTGAGAACCTTATAGCCATTTGCAAACTTTCACAGAAATGTAATAAATGGAGTGATATTGCTTCTTACAGAAATAGATGGAAATTTGGATGCCACCCCTTGAGATAATGTTGTCATGGTTACCGATTTGCATTTCTTCATTAGTTTGTTAAATTAAATTAAATTAGTTTTCTGGGAATATTTCAGAAACTGTTAGTTTTAGAGCCTTATGATGTAGTTTTCGAGGACCGTTTAGGGCCCCCGAGTTTTGTTTCTGGTACCAATGGGCTTTGTCTGGTCGTTGTACACCATAATATAATACTACTAATAATAATATAATATAGGGATTGTAATGCAGTATAATAGACCTGCCGTACCACACCCGCAGGTGTAATTCGCGTGAAAAATTCTAGAGTACCCCTTGACCCCCTTTAGCACATTATACGTATTTTTGAATTTTACAGCTTAAATTGGTTCCGTGATAACCTTCTAGCCGTTTGCAAACTTTCACACTAATGTAATTAATGGAATTGCATTGCGTCTTACAGCAATGGATGGACCTATGAGAATCTGTTGCCATGGTTACCGGTTTGCATTCGTTCATTAGTTTATTAAATGAAATTAGTTTTCTGGGAATATCTCAAAAACGATTGGTTTATGGCCTTAAAATGTGGTTTTCGGGGATCTTTTAAGGCCCCCGAGTTTTTTCTCTCATATTGAGGGGCTGAAAATGAGCCTTGTCTCATCCTTCTAAGCCTATTTTTGCATGAATTTTAAGGGGGTAGGCCCTATTTTATGAGAGGTACGGAGAAGAGTTACATCAATGATTAGTGTCGTACCTCTGATGGATATCTGTACCAAATGTTACGTTGATACATCCAGCCGTTCTCGAGTTATAAGGGAACAAAATTGCCCACAGACAAACAAACAGACAGACATACAAAAAACGTATTTTCGCGCGCATCCATCATAAAACAGTCTGAAACGCGTAAATAACTCAAATTTCTGGAAATTTCCGAAAAAAGCCGACAAACTTTCATTCTTATATATACTGTATAGAGATACACTGCACCGCTCGGTGTTGACCTTGTTTTATTGCCCAAATTTAGGTTTTACTCGCTAAACGTTCGAGATACACGAAAAGTGATAAGGACCTTTCGCATAGAAAATTAATTGTTGAAGTTTGTGTATGCCATCAAAAGTTTGCTATTTCTTAGCGTTCTCTTTTTATTTGAAATGGAATTATGAAATATTGAAACCAAAGGGTATAGTGACGTCTCAAATGTGGATTTTACTCGCTAACCGTTGGAGATACACGAAAAGTGATAAGGACCCTTCGGATAGAAAATTAAAGTTTAAAGCTCGAATGTGCCATCAAGAGTTTGCTATTTCTTAGCGTTCTCTTTTTATTTTTTAAGGAAATATGAAATGTTGATACCAAAGCGTGTAGTGACGTCACTTAAATGGTCGCCATTTTGTAATTGTACAAAATATCGAAACTAAAAGTATCCTATATTATAAACTTGGTAAATCAGCTACACCCATGCTAAATTTCATTTAAATCGGACCAGTGGTTCTAGCGTTATTGAGGAACACACAGACAGACAGACAGACAGACAGACAGAAAGACAGACACACACCATCTCATTTTTAGCCTACTTTCGATTTTTGCAAAAAATGAAAGTAGACTTATGAGATCAACACAGGGCGAAAAAAGTGTGTCTGTCTGTGTGTGTATGTGTGCGTGTGAGTCTGTGTGTGTGTGTGTGTATGTGTGTGTGTGAGTCTGTGTGTGTGTGTGTGTGTGTGTGTGTCTGTGTGTGTGTGAGTGTGTGTACTCTGAATGTCTGTCCCCCCCTATCAATTCGAACACGGTGAATGCGAATTGAACGAAATTTGGTACAAAGGTAGCACTAGCAAAGGACACCTCAGTGTCATGTTTTATATCGCCGCCATCTTTACTAAAACTGAATGGCGGCCACTCAAACGTTCAAAACGTAAAATCAAATAACGACTAACCAAATCATCCGATCTCTACCAAATTTGGTAACAACATACCTTCGTATAGGATGCGTCTTGTGACCAAACTACAAGGTCGTCCGCCATACCATTTCAGGATGGCGGCCGTGCGAATTATGCAAACTTTATAATCCATATCATGGGACCCACCAGTTCCGATTATCGAGCCGAGAATCGTTTTAACTGTTCTAAAGGAAGAGGCACGTTCGAAATTAAAAGTTTATTTTGTAATACTACAGTGCAGACGTGATTTTAAAAAGCTGAACTGATTCAGTAATAAGACAAGATGGCAGCGGATATCTTGTGCCTGACTTATATTTCTCTAATTTGAGTATTGCATGCAATATAGCGTACTGATAAAAAATAAATAAACTTTGTATGAAATGCTTTATATATAAATAATATACTCCAGTGATGAAATCGTTTAGTATAAATCATTATTTGCTAACAAGTTCTATGTAAGGCATTTTAAATAGAACGATATTCGTTGACACAATTAGCTCAGTGGTAGAGCGTTAGCCTATCGCTCAAATGCCTATGGTTCAAACCCGATCAGAGCTAGGTTTTTTGCTTGAAATGTTATATGTTTATTGTTTTGTAATGACTCAGATGTTTTAAAATTAAGCGTTATATTGTGCACATTATGGTGTAAAATATATATTTAATTAAAACATAATTCGCCAGCAGATTTACTCGAGACATCTAGCTGCCAAAAAGGTAACTTCCAGATTTTATTGAAAAGTTTCTTCTTCTGGCCGCTAGAATGCACTCGCTCTGTTAGGATTATATTGTTCGATATTCCACCACTAGATGTCACGACTAGTCTACGTGGGGATCCATTGATTACTATACCATTATCATTCTATGCGCATCGAATTTGAAGAATGACAAGATGATACTACGATACATTTTAACTTTTTATTTTAAAGGGTTTGTAACAGCCTATTTTGCGTTACTTGAAAATGTTATTAAGCGTTATATTGTGCACATTATGGTGTAAAATATATATTTAATTAAAACATAATTCGCCAGCAGATTTACTCGAGACATCTAGCTGCCAAAAAGGTAACTTCCAGATTTTATTGAAAAGTTTTTTCTTCAGGCCGCTAGAATGCACTCGCTCTGTTAGGATTATATTATCGAAAATATCCACATAGTTTGTATACACACGTCTCTGTAGGGTCATGGAAAGATTTGTTAATTCAATTAGGGTTGTGAAAGCCATGCACAACCAGACGTGTAAAGACATGCCTCAACTCAAAGTTGGATGTTGCCCACGGCAGGTCGTAATAATAATAATAATGTTATTGGTTTTACATCCCTTTTAACTACTGCTGCTTTTAGAGACACCGGGGTGCCGGAATTTTGGCCCGAAGGGGATCTTTAACGTGCCAGTAAATGTACTGACACGGCTCCCTCGCATTTGTGCACCCTCAAATGCCAGCTGACTGCGCCAGGATACGAACCTGCAACCTAGGGCCCAGCAAGCGAGAACGTTACCGCTGAGCCACGCCGCCAGTCCGGTTGATTATGTCTCCAGATCCATAACATTCTTGATATACTTCTTATCTTTCTTTCTTTCTTCAATGATGGTAGCAGTTTTTATCTAGGTTGTGGCGTTTGGTAGAGGTAAATCGTTTCTAAGGTCTTCAACAAAGAATAGTTCTATTATACTCTTTGATAATAACAACGAGTTATAACTATACTCATACATATAGGAGAAAGTAGGCTATATGTTCTTTACTGAACATCTTGTTATATATTAGTATGATAATGCCATTGAACAAGTAACGGAGTTTTGCTATTTGGGAAGTGTGATTAATTATGACAACAGATGCATCTCAGAAATTAAGAAAAGAATAGTGTTGGCGAAGAAAGCCTCTCAACATAAGAAGAAATTGCTGCTCAATGAGCTCCTCAACTTGAAGATAAGGAAGTAATTTATTAAGACATTTGTTTGGAGTGTGTTCACGTATGGTTGTGAAATATGGACACTTGGGGAAAGAGAAGAAACAAAACTTGAGGCAGCTGAAATGTGGTTTTGGAGACGAATGACCCGACCATGCTGGATGGAAATAAAGACAAATGAGCTTGTTCTGAACCAAATTCAGGAGAATCGATGCCTGTTGAACACCATCAAGCAAAATTCATGGGACACATACTCAGACATGACACTCTCCTCCAAGTAATCTTTGAAGGAAATATTTTGGGGAAAAACCAAGGGGACGACCAAGACAATTGTATCTCAAGAACATTGGAATGTGACTCGTATGGCCGCATAAAGAGGACTGCTGAAGACCGTAAGAAATGGCTGCAACGTCAAGGCTTTTAGCCTCTAGGAGCTGATGATGATGATGATGACTACTATTATTTGTTATATTACATGAGCAGCAGTACTGGTGGCGACGATGTAACTGTAAATTAGCATACAGAATGTGGGGCATATAATTGTATAAAACACAACAGTCTGCAGGTTGATTACATTCCATTGCCTGGCAGGCAGGCAAGGACTACACAAACCCCCTTCCGCTCGGCCACCCCTCTTGCTTTCAGCTGCCTCGCGGGTTGCATACTAAAAGTGTAACCGGCGCAAGCAGAATTGTGTCCACCTATGTCATACGCAATACTGCACCCGCAGGGGCGACATATGATCTAACTCATTCACAAAGCAACCGTCGCGCAGTGTGGAATTTTGTCTTTCTCCATGGACAAAATTCAGAATAAGGTAATAGTTGGTTCTTCTGCCCGCCCCCCCCCCCCCCAACTATCATCTACAATTACTATGAACACTTATCAGATACCTCCAGTTTGCAGTACACTTTGAGATTATTTGACGTAGCAGGCAATAGGGTTCCATTACAGGGGGAGCTAAAACAATAAAAAACAAGTAGTTCCGTGACGAACTAAAGAGCCTACTTTTCTTAAAATGTAGGAATGATGCCAATCTATATAGACCTTTCTAGAATAATGACGAAATCAAGTTTGTAATACTAACATTTATAAGAACTGCAGTTTGAAATACACCTGGAATAGTGTAGCCTAATAGAGTAACTTACTACAGTTGGCAGCTCTGGTGACTCTGATTATATCCTTACTTTCATCTCTTAAGGTATGGAATGCACATACAAAATTTGGCTGAAGTCTAATGGATAGTATGGGCGTTACATGCTGTTTGATATTGGATTTATCAGTGAGCGTAAAATCATGTTGGGAACAATGTCATGTATGTGATGCTCAGAGTTAAACTGAAATATTACGATCTATTATAGTGCCAATTTTGGATTAAATCCATTTGTTAGTATAGAAGTTACATGTAATAAAAAATTGAAACTATCAGAAAGCTTTGAATCATGTCGGCAGCACTGAAGTATATTAGTTACTCCAAATTAATCTAAAATGGCAGGTACTATACGTGTGTGAAGTTTAGAGCCGATGGCTTGCATACATTCTGATATATTGATATTAGGATTAAACAAATAGAGAGAGCATTTATCAACAGTTGGCAGTCCTGCTGGTTCTTACGAATACGCATAGTCATAACTGGTATGCTACACAAAAAACAAAACAATTTTGGTTGGAATCCATTTGTAATTATAGAAGTTATATTCATTTAAAAACTGGACCTATCAGGAGGCTTATAATCTTGTTGGCAGCACTGATGTATATAAGTTACACCTAACTAAGGTAGAATGTCAGGTACTACACGTGTGCAAAGTTTAGAGCTGTTGGCTTGCATACTTTCGGATATATTGATATTTGGGTTCAAACATAGCGAGAGCATTTATTAACAGTTGGCAGCCCTGGTGGCTCATTAGAATACGCACAGTCATATCTGCTATAGCACACATAGTACATACAAATATGGTTGAAATCCAATCGATAGTTACATGCATTTATAAATTGAACCAATCGGCAGGCTTAGAATCATGTTGGCAATACTGGCATGTATGGTCTTCTGAAAATTTATCTGGAATGCTATTATCTCTATGTGTGACAATTTTTGAATAGTTCGCATGCATAACTTCTGAGATATCCAACATAGAGCTCAAATTACAATTGCGTTTTTTTAGCAGTTGGTAGCACTAACGTCAATTTAAAATATGGCCTTGAGATATTCAGGTATAGATCTTTACTCTTACCAAATTTGGTTTGGATAGTTGTAGCCGTTTAGGAGTTGATAGGAGGGGACACACACACACACACACACAGACAGACAGATGGACAGATAGACAGACAGACAAACTGACAGACACACATTTACCCGGATCGATCTCATAAGTCTACTTTTTCCACATTTTTGCAAAATGAGAAAAGTAGGCTAATTACGAGCCTTACAGTAATCGCATATATTGTGTAACATGCCACATGGGCGACAGTACTCGTTCCTTCATTTTATTTCCTTGGAGGAGCTATATAATATGTCGTAGTAAGATACAACCAGTGCAACGTAGTAAAGCCAATAGAATATTTTCTTTTATATATTTCTTCACATACATCTCAAACAATATTTAAGAGCACAATTCATAACCTTCATCTATTACTTTACAAAGCCTTCCTGCCATCGTCTCTCACACCTCTGGAATCCACAGAGCGGACACTCCCACTCGACAAGTTCCAGCAACCCTCACTCAAGCACTCCAACACCACGCTGGCCATCTTGCATGTCCTCCTAACGTAACAACTCTAGTTCAATCTTACGCCAACTCCTAAGGACATTAAAAATACAATAAACAGACATATCACAGCCTTCAGGATTTCAGGGGACGGGCCTCCAAACCTTGACAGTACCTCGAGTGCTTATGTTAATATAAGAATACAGCAAAAGTATGAAGATTTAATTGTTTTCAGCTAATATGATATAATTGAATATTTTCACACCAAAGAACGACAAGTTGAAGGTGATTTATTGTAGGAATATCTGTAATGGGGCCTCCAAACCTTGAATTAAACCGAATGTGATATACATTCCACATAGTCACATGGCCGATAGTACGTCGTGGTACCAATCTCCGCCACCGCGCGCTCATTGTTTCCATCCCATCTACTTCCGATTCATTGTTTCCGACCCATCCATTTCCGTTTCATTTTCAAAATCACCCCCACAAAAAATATATAGATACCGAGTGGAAAGATGTTACACATGAATAACTTAATTAAAAAGATGGCATATTGGCTATCACGGCCAGTGCATTAAAGCTCACAATTTTTCTAGACTTGTGTTGTGCCTTGTGTGGGGTTTCACCTAGGACACCAAGCTGGCTCATCAGCGAGCTCCTTGTGACCCCGCCCGGACCTCCACAGGAGTAGCGAACTGCGCGCCACCTCCCTTTTTTATGAAGCGTGAAAGCCAATATACAATTGATTTGGTAGTGACAGGTACTGTCTGTTGCCATCTCAATCGATGGTGCTGCTGTTGGTGGGAAGACCAGCACTCTCTTCAGTTGACTTATGGTTGTAAAGAGAAGAGCGCACACCTCCTCTTCCATACGCTAAGCTTACGGTATTAAATCCATGTCCACAAGTATGGGTTAGTTTGGTTGCTTAGTGTGATTGTCATTAAGTGACCAGGTTATTGTGGATCGTGCACTGAGCTGATTGAGCAAACGTCTAGGTCAACCGCCACTATCACTATCTCAACAAAAACAAGAAGTTCCGTGACGAACTAAAGAGCCTACTTTTCATGCCAATGATTATTCTACAGTATATGAACCTATCTAGAATAATTACGAAATTAAGTTGGTAATAACGAAATGTCTAATTAGTTCGAAATATACCTGGTATAATGTAGCCTAATAGAGCACAACAGTTGGCAGCCCTGGTGACTGAATATATTCTTAGTTCCAGCTCTTAAGGTACAGAATACAAAATTTGGTTGACGTCCAATGGATGTTACATGCAATTAGACATTGAATCTATTAGCACACTTAAAAGCATGTTGGCAACAATGTCATGCGTGTGCTGGACAGAAATAAACTGAAATATTATGATATCTTGTTGTGCCAATTTTGGATGAAATCCATTTGTTATTATAGAAGTTACAGGTATTTTAAAATTGGACCTATCAGCAGGCATAGAGTCATGTTGGCAGCAATGACGTATATTAATTACTCCAAATTAATCTAGAATGCCAGGTGCTGTACGTGTGCAAAGTATAGTGCTGTTGGCTTGCATACTTTCTGATATATTGATATTAGGGTTAAAAAATATAGACTGCATTTATTAACAGTTGGCAGCCCTGATTGCTCATAAGAATACTTATAGTCATATATGTTATGTTACACATAGCACATACGAAATTTGGTTGAAATCCAATTGATAGTGTAGAAATTATATGCATTTAAAAATTGGACTTATCAGAAGGCTTAAAATTATTTTGGCAAAACTGTGATGTATGGCCTCCCGGAAATTAAACTGAGATAGTATTATCTACATGTGTGCCAATTTTGGAATAGCTCCCATGGATTCCTTCCATGATATCCATCATAGAGCTCAAATTTCTAGTGCGTTTATTCAGCAGTTGGTAGCACTGACATCATTTTCAAATATGGGCTTCAGATATTCCGGTATACATCTTTTGTCATACTAAATTTTGTTTCGATTGCTGCAGCCGTTTAGGAGTTGATAGGGGACACACACACACACACACAGCCAGACAGACAGACAGACAGGACAGACAGACAGACAGGACAGACATCATAAATCTACTTTTTTCTCATTTTTGCAAAATGTGAAAAGTAGGCTAAAAATATCAGATATCTTGACTATTAGTGCTCGTTTAATTACTACTGTGACTAAATACAGTAAGTATATCTATTGTAAATACCATACCCATATTTGTAGACGTAGATTTAATAGCCTAAGTGTTGAATGTTGCCTTCGCTATTGCAATGATCATATGTTTCTGAAGATAGGGAGTTCATGATTGAAGTGCAATATGCAATACTATACACCCACAACAACTTGAGGGGCCACGCTACACTGAGCACTTATGATCAGTGTTGTTGTATGAGGCTTAACATCTAGATTATCGGGCGTAATAAAGATGATGACTACTCTCAGTACCTAAGAAATGGAAAATAAAGTAATACTGTGTCGGAAATAAAACTGATATTTAAAATGTACCTGAATGATTAAAGGGTGTGGTATATTGAAGGAAGTGGGGTCTATAAACTAGAATTTCAAAGCCACTGAAAGAAGAAGAAAGCCAAGTGAGCTCATGAATCTCTCGGGATCGCTAATTCCCCAGGTCCCTCGCAATGAACCCTTTAAGAGATTAGACCGCGTGGTGGGCTCCAGCTATGGATGGGTCTTGAACAGCAAACTTGCTTTAACGAGGATTCGTTCCATGGCTCAACTCACAGGGAACAGAAGAGAAGAGATGACAGTATCTACTGGAAAGAAAACGCAAGACAGGGACCAGTTGCGGTGCAAAAATAAAATAAAAAATATTGGGATAGCCTGGTAAGAAAAGGGCAAGGATATGATCAACACGAAATAAGCTTGTCGATTTACGTGACGGTAATCCTCCGGTATTAAGCCACGGTGTCTCCTTTATGCCTGAAATCTTATCCACATTTCACTTTGAAAATCCTACACACATTAACCAGGAAACGAACCCGATGGTTCATGATAAGGGTAAATCAGTTTGAGACTCAGCAATTGTTCTAGGTTTGTGCCGTGCCTTGTGTGGGGTTTCGCCTAGGACACTAAGCTGGTTCATCAGCGGGTTATTGGTTTCTCCGCCAGACCCCCACAGGAATAGCGAACTGGGAACTACCTCCCTTTTTATGAATCGTGAAAGCCAATATACCATCTTTTTATAAGCCTTCATAGGGAGGTTATGGCTGCTTGAGCTTATAGTTCTCGCAGTAAAGAGGTGCAGGTGCGCTTCATAAAAGGGAGATAGCACGCAGTTCGCTACTCCTGTGCGAGTCCGGGCGGGGACACCAAGAGCACGCCGATCAGCCAGCTTGGTGTCCTAGGTGAAACCCCACACAAGACACGGCACAAACCTAGAAGACTTGCTGAGATTTAATTCACGGCCGTGAAAGCCAATATACCAAAGCAGTTTGACTTGGGGCTATCACGCTCCTTGCAAAGTATTATTCAAAAGAAGCTTTCTATGCTCATCCTTGAGTATTAGTTGTGATCTCCTAAGAGCAGCAAGTATAACAAAAGCCGAAATGTAGCGTAGAACACGAGTAATTTAATTAATACAGCCGCTGAGCTCTCCTTGGCAATGGCATTAGCTAATTGAGCAAAGACTCGTTGCGTGATATTATCTGTTTTATATGAATACAGATGTGCTTGGTCTTGGGGGGGGGATGTTTATTTTATACGTAGTTTCATTCATCCATGTTTCATTCATAATTACTGCGGGGAGGGGAGGAGGGAGGGTGTCTTACTCTCAGTATACAGTGCCAGAGAAGACGAGCATGACACAGCTTGGGCGGTTTGTGGTGGAGCCTCAAGGTCAAACTGACGCCTTTGGGCAGATAAGACCTCCAACCTCGCCCCAGTGGTTCTGGGGCCGCAGTTCCTCTTTGTCCACCGTGCTGATGACATCTTGCTCAAAATAGGTGCTTAATTGCCTTGAGCTCGACGCAGCTAGGTGTGGCGTGTCTATCTCCCCACCACTCTTATTGTACAGTGGACTTGAGGCATCATCGCAAGCTACTGTATAACTGTCCTCGTGAGTTGAAGTAAGAGGACCTTCCATGCTGTGTTGCCTAGTTCTAAAAATGAAAGCTTTTCAGTCCGTCAACACAAATTGTGCCCAATTACATTTAGCTGGGAAACAAGTATTTATACACCCTAACATGAAATAATATTACATGATATATTTATCACAAAATAACACGCTTTTATGTACAACAAGTAGTTCCGTGAAGAACTAAATAGCCTATTTTCATATATCCTACTTATGTTAATTGCCTCTATCAACATACAAAATTTCAGTTTGATTGCTGTAATACATTCGTAGATATTGAGAACCCTCTAAATATTTTGGATGGTGCCCTTGTTGGATTGTTATTAGATTTATGTACTACTAGCTGAAGTACCCGTGCTTCGCTACGCGTCATAAATAAATTAAAATGTGATGGTGACAGTTAAAACAGGGGATAGGCGAGGTGCTGCGCAGAGGGAGATTAAGGGTGGAACATTTTGTCCAACCACACCGCTCAGCGTTGACCGTGTTTTATAGCACAAATTTAGGATTTACTCGCTACCGGTTGGAGATACCTTTCGGATAGAAAATGTAATTTTAAACCTCGTATATGCCATCAAAAGTTTGCTATTTCTTAGCGTTCTCTCTTTATTTGAAATGGAAATATGAAAGTTTTAAACCAAAGGGTGTAGTGACGTCACTAAAATGGTCGCCATCTTTAAATAGTGCAAAGTATTGAAATCAAAAGTAACCTATATGTTAACCAGGTAAATCAGCTACTTCCATGAAAAATTCATGTAAATCGGACCAGTGGTACTTGCGTGATCGAGTAATACACAGACCCACACCATCTCATTTTTAGCCTCGCTTCGCTCGCGTCATAGTCGTGTCAAATTTTTATTCAATGAAATGCAGGTTTAACCCCGTTAACACCCCTTTAGAACCTGAATATCCAAAAATCCCTCCTTAGTAGACGTTTTCGACACACAACAAACATATCCCCAAAATATAATTCTGCTAACGTTAATAGTTTGGGTTGGTCGATGAGAGTGAACATCCAAAAATCCTTCCTTAGTGGACGTTTTTCATCCAGAATTTCACCCCTCCCCATAGGCCCCTTAAATTGGATTTATGAAAAAAAAAACGGTCGAACACCTATTTATTTTATTTATTTATTTTTAAGCTGATTGATTTCCTCCGAGTTTCAAACTCCTCGCCTATGTCGTTTAAGAGATACACGCTCCGTTAAGAATTTTTCAACCCCCACTTTTCATCCCTTTCACCTCATAATATACACTAGATCGAAAAACCATTAGACACGTGTCAGCTTATTTTCAATGATTAGTATATATGCCAAGTATCACATCCCCAAATGAAACCACTCGTGAGATATTGTTATTCAATGAAATGCACGTTTACCCCCTTAACACCTATTTAGAACCTGAATATTCAAAACTCTTTCCTTAGTGGACGTTTTCGACATACAACGAACATATCCAAAAATTTCATGTTTCTAACTTCAATAATTTTGGCTTGGCGATGATGAGTGAGTGAGTGAGTCAGGACATTTTTTTTCATTTATTTTTGATAATTTCACCCCTCCCCATGAACCCCTTAAATTGGATTTATGAAACAAACGATCGAACACCTATTTACTTATTTAAGGCTATTTTCGCCCTGAGTTTGATGAGTAAGTGAGTCAATCAGTTAGGACACTTTCTTTCCTGTCCCCCCCCCCCAGAATTTCACCCTTCTCCAAGGGCCCCTTAAATTGGATTTATGAAAAAAAACGGTCGAACAGCTATTTACTGGTATTTTAAGCTGTTTTTTCCCGACGAATTTCAAACTTCTCGCCTATGTCGTTTAAGAGATACACGCTCCGTTAATAATCCCTCAACCCCCATTTTCATCCCTTTCACCTCATAATATACACCACATCGATAAACCCTTAGATATATGTCTGATTACTTTTAATGATTAGTTTATATACCGAATATCACATCCCCAAAGAAACAACTCATGAGATATCGTTATTCAATGAAATGCACGTTTACCCCCTTAACATCTCTTTAAAACCCGAATAAACAAAAATCATTCCTTAGTTGACGTTTTCGACATACAGCGAACATATTCCTAAAATTTCATTTTTCCAACTTTAATAGTTTTCGCTGGGCGTGATGAGTGAGTGAGTCAGACAGGACATTTTCTTTCAATTATTTTACCAGAAATTCACCCCTCCCCATGGGCCCCTTAAATTGGATTGATGAAAAAACTCTTGAACACCTATTAAATTATTTTTAAGCTGTCTTTTTCCCCCGAGTTTGATGAGTGAGTGAGTTAGTCAGTCAGTTAGGACACTTTCTCTCCTTTTTCCCCCAGAATTTCATCCCACCCCATTGGCCCCTTAAATTAATTTATGAAAAAACGGTCGAACACCGATTTACTTATTTATTTAGCTGATTTTTTTCGCTGAGTTTCAAATTTCTCGCCTATTTCGTTTAAGAGATAGGCCTACACGCTCCGTTAGGAATCCTTCAACCCCCACTTTTCACCCCTTTCACCTCATAATAATACACCACATCGAAAAACCCTTAGACACATGTCGGCTTATTTTTAATGATTAGTTTATATGCCGAGTATCACATCCACAAATGAAACCACTCGTGAGATATTGTTATTCAATGAAATGCAGGTTTAACCCCCTTAAGACCCCATTAGAGCCTGAATATCCAAAAAAAAACCCTTAGCGTACGGTCTTGACATACAACGAACATATCCCCAGAAATCCATGTTTCCAACTTCAATATTTTTGGCTGGGCGATGATGAGTGAGTGAATGAGTCAGGACATTTTCTTTCATTTGTTTTTCTTCAGAATTTCACCCCTCCCGATGAACCCCTTCAATTTGATTGATCAAAAAAAACTGTCGAATAGCTATTTACTTACTTTAAAGCAGTTTTTCCCCCTGAGTGTGATGAGTGAGTCAGTCAGTCAATCAGTTAGGACACTTTCTTTCCTGTCCCCCCCCCCCCCAGAATTTCACCCCTCGCCATGGGCCCTTTAAATTGGATTTATGAAAAAACGGTCAAACACATATTTACTTATTTTTTGTGCTGATTTTTCCGATGAGTTTCAAACTCCTCGCCTATGTCGTTTAAGAGATACACGCTACGTTAGGAATCTTTCAATCCCTACTTTTCACCCCTTTCACCTCATAATATACACCACATCGAAATACCCTCAGAAACGCGTCTTCTTACTTTTTAATGATGAGTTTATATCCCGTGTATCACATCCCCCAATGAAACCAATCGGGAGATATTGTTATTCAATGAAATGCAGGTTTAACCCCCTTCAGATCCCTTTAGAACCTGAATATCCGAAAATCCTCCCTTAGTAGACGGTTTTGACATACAATGAACATATCCCCAAACTGTCATGTTTCTTACTTCAATAATTTTGGCTGAGCGATGATGAGAGAGTGAGTGAGTGAGTGAGTTAGTCAGGACATTTTCTTTCAATTTTCTTTTTTCAGAATTTCACCCCTCCCCATGAACCCCTTAATTTTGATTTATGAAAAAAAACTGTCGACCAGCTATTTACTTACTTTAAAGCAGTTTTTTCCCTGAGTTTGATGAGTGAGTCAGTCAGTCAATCAGTTAGGACACTTTCTTTCCTGCCCCCCCCCCCTCCCCCCAGAATTTCACCCCTCACCATGGGCCCCTTAAATTGGATTTATGAAATTTACTTATTTTTATGCTGATTTTTTTCCGCTGAGTTTCAAACTCCTCATCTATGTCGTTTAAGAGATACAATCTCCGTTAGGAATCTTTCAATCCCCACTTTTCACCCCTTTCACCTCATAATATATGCCACATCGAAAAACCCTCAGATTCGTGTCTTCTTATTTTTAATGATGAGTTTATGTGCCGAGTATCACATCCCCCAATGAAACCAATCGGGAGATATTGCTAATCAATGAAATGCAGGTCTACCCCCTTAACACCCCTTTAGAACCTGAATATACAAAAATCTTCTCTTAGTGTGCATTTGCGGCCCTTGGGAAAGCAGCATACCAAATTTCATTCCAATCCGTTCGGTGGTTTCTGAGATTTCGTGATGAATGAATGAGTGAGTGAGTGAGTGGTATTTGACAAATATATAGTAGAAGATAGTGTCAAGTCTTTGTTATGCTAAACTCGGTTGACACTGCTGTGTGAGTAGGTGAGTAACTAACGGGATTTCAAGTAAAGATGCTCATTTTCTATACCGGTAGTGCAGAGCGCAACTGGCATCCAGACGGCCGTGTCTCGACTTGAGCTATGTTGCCATGGGAACTATCTGCCTAGCCATTCCTTCATGAGTATATTTTGTGATTTGATTAGCCTGTGCTTGAGTGCAAAAGGGCCGAAATCAGAAGAATGAGAAATACTATCGAAAATTCATGTAGCCAGCGGTTCCTTCTGGGTCCTAAACTATGTGTATGCAAAATTTGGTTGAGATTGGTGGAACGGTGTGGATTTGTATACGGAACCAACCCACCCACCCACCCACCCACATACATACATACGTACAGACTTTCACTTTTATATATAAGATTACATGAAGATTATTGTGTAGGTGTTTAATTCAAACTTCAATCGCATGGTTAGGACACAAGAAATTAAAGCGGGATTCTAAAATATGGATCAGCCACCATCATGTGGTTATTAAAATAATTTAAATGAATTAGATGCCAGTCGATTAACATTTGTATAAGCATATACCGTATCAAATTTCACTGCGCTCGGATGGATAAAACGCAAGAAACGTCCATTTGAATATTTAAATTTCGCGTCACCGCCATGTTGGATTTGTGCGCACCAGGTTATTGAACGTCCCATTGGTGAACTTATGCTTATAGCCTCTATACACTTATAAAATTTCAGTTTGATTGCTGTAGTAGATTAATAGATATTGAGAACCGTCAAAATATTTCGGATGGTCGCCATGTTGGATTTTAATATATGTAGGCCATAGAGTTATGTACTATTAGATGATGATTATTTTGTACGTTCATTATGCAAATGTTGATTTCGATCGCATGATTAGAACACAAGAAATAAAAAAATAATTTTCGAAATTCGCACAGCCGCCATTTTAAGATTACGTGAATAATTGAACTAAATTAGATACCAGTGCATTACAATGTATATGAACATTTGCTGTACGATGTTTCATTGCGTTTGGACCATTAAATCGCGAGAAAAGTCAATTTAAAACTTTCAAATACGCTTGGCCACCATGTTTGTTTTGTAGTTACCCAGTTTTTGAAAGTCTCATAGATGAACTTCCAGTAGTGCCATTTATCTCCGCACAAAATATGATGGTGATACTAGTATTAGTTTCAGAGATATAGAATCTCGGTGAAATATATCGCACAGCCGCCATCTTGAGGTTATGTAAACAATTGATCGAAGTTAGATGTTGGTGCATTACAATGTGTATAAACATATACTGTAGAAAGTTTCAATGCGTTTGGTTGGTTAAATCTCGAGAAAAGTCTATTTAAATGTCGCAAATTCGCTTGGCCGCCATGTTGGGTTTGTAGTTACCAGATTTTCAAAAGTTACATAGATGAAATTCTAGTAGTTCCTGTATCACCGTAAAACATTCTAGGGTGATATCGGTAATAGATTCGGAGATATTGAATGCTGGTGAAATATTTCGCACTGCCGCCATGTTGAATTGCTGAGACATAACAAAATTAGAAGAACACGGTCGGGGTCGCCCGGAATAGTGCTATGAACTTCCCGTGTTTCATTGTAATCGCTCCAGCCGTTTAGAAGTTATAAGGGGTGGGGGCACACACCATCACACACAGACATACACACGGACAAAAGATGATCTCATAACCTTTTTTTTTTTCGTTTTTTTTTTTCATAAATGAAAATAGGCTAAAATGGGGGTGGGGTACTTTAACGGATGATATGTTTTGATCGTGAAGCGATCATCGTCAGATCGGATAAATCAGTAGATCGCAGATTAGCATACTAAACAGCATTAATAATAAGGATACAACATTAGAAGCGTTTCAAACCAAATGAGCAATAACATCTGTAATGACACGTTACACAAGTCTTTACCATCTTATGTGATCTAAACATTGTATATATACGAGGCACGTCCAGAAAGTAAGTTCCGTTTGGTAATAAAATTAAATTGTGTACAGATACAGAAACATTATTTATTGCACAACATTCTACACCTCTTAAACTAGTTTTCCACATAACTGCCGAACTTTTTTAGTCATTTGTCATAGCGTGGCACAAGTTTTTGGATACCTTCTTCATAGCAGTTTGCCGCCGACCGTAAACGAGAGTGAAGACTCCTCTGTAAGATATCCTACCGTTTGGCCACCACTGTTAGGCAAATTGCGTGCTTACCAGGAGAACTGCGTATGTTTAGGAGCTCTCATGACCACATACGCAATTTGCCTAACAGTGGCGGCCAAACGGTAGGATATCTTACAGGGGAGTCTTCACTCTCGTTTACGGTCGGCGGCAAACTTCTATGAAGAAGGTATCCAAAAACTTGTGCCACGCTATGACAAATGCCTGCAAAAGTTTGGCAGTTATGTGGAAAAGTAGTTTAAGAGGTGTAGAATGTTGTGCAATAAATATTTTTTCTGTATCTGTACACAATTCGATTTTATTACCAAACGGAACTTACTTTCTGGACGTGCCTCGTACATATATATATATATATATATATATATATATATATATATTTGTGCATAGGTGTTAAATATAAACATCGCACCTCATCTAAGCGTGAGTGAGCAGCATCTTCAGATAGTTTCTTGGTAGCATTAATTTTCAGCCTATTTTCATTTACGAAAAAATAGTCTTTTGAGATTACCTTTTGTCCGTGTGTGTGCGACCGTGAGTGAAAATGACTTCTAACTGAAGAGATTTCAATGAAACTCGGTAAGGTCATAGTAATATTTTGGCCGACCACGATCGTGCCTTTCAAATGTTGTTACGTCTCACCAATCTAACATGGCGGCTGTGCGAAATATTTCACCGGCATTCTAGATAACCGAAACTATTATTCATATCACCCTGAAATTTTCTACGGTAATAAAGGGCACTACTAGACGTTTATCTAGGCCTATGTAATTTTCAAAAACCTGTTAACTACAAAACGAAGTTGAAATATTTAAATAGACTTTTCTCGTGATTTAACCATCCGAACTCAGTGAAACATGGTACAACAATTTGCACTGATTTTCAATTCAGTTTTTTTACATAACCTCAAGATGGCTTCAGTGCAAAATTTTTAAATTAAGTTTTTATTTCTTGTGTTCTCTTCATGCGATCGAAATCAACGTTTGAATAATGAACGTACACAATAATCCTCATCTAATGGTACATAACTCTATGGCCTTTATATATTAAAAACCAACATGGCGACCATCCAAAATATTTAGACGGTTCTCAATATCTAAAAATTTATGATAACAATCAAACTAAAATTTTGTATGTTGATAGAAGTAATAAATATAAGTAGGATATGAAAATAGGCTGTTTAGTTCTTAACGGAACTACTAATTAATATAAAAATTGTCCGGAACTTTTCAACATTTCAAGCTAATATTTGTATAAGTATTGTAAGCCATTTTTTCAATGCACTTTAATTTAATTTTAACAAATGGACAGGATCATGAAAATGTCATTTATGTAAAAAAAATTAAGATAAAAAATAAAAAATAATTATTTCCAAAAATCCTGTGTCAATGTAAGTAGAAAGTCAGTTAATAGTTTGTGATGAAAGTTAAATACAAATACAAGAGCCCTTTAAAGTGAAGTTCTATTCGTAAGATCGACTCCTGATGGTATCATTCCTACTCACAGACATCTGCTGTCTCTTTCCATTCACTCACATTCATTGACACAAATTATTGAAGCTACTCTCCTCAGGATTATCCTGTACAGACAAGTCTGCTTTGCCAGCAATATAATGGCCTACATTTCTGTTTCAGCAGCGAATCTGTCCGCGCAGTTAATCAAGCACACGTATTATTCACAGCTCGTTAATTAATATTAATTAATGGTCTGCCAGCAATTGTTGGACAGGGCTATGTAGACACCTGGCTATTGAGAGTGTCGAGTTGTCAACCCTTGTGAATCCACTGGCTACAATACTCCGTTAGGCAGATTCTTGAGCCTCTGCTGCCGGCTGTTTCAGGCTCGCCTCATTTGATGCGAGTCGTCAAATTTACGTCACGTTGGGTGTTGCGGGACCTTCGCTAGAAGGTAAGCTATTTATTCCTTGAATAATTGCTGCCAACATAGATGATGATGATGATGATAATTGTTGTTTTAAGGGGCCTAACATCTAGGTTTGGTTGATTGTGAAAGATGAGAATGGAATGTAAACTTCAACTAAAACCACACTTACAACTTGAAGAAGAAATTGAAAACAAAAGGAGAATAAGGCAAATAAAGGACAGGAGGAAAAGAAATGCCCTCAACCCTTGAAGAAGGAGGATTGAGGGGCTTGGAAGGAAGGATAGCCATGAAAGGCAGATAGGAAAGAGATGGAGGGGAGGGCGCGCCCCAAAGTCAGTGGGAAAGGGAAAAAACAGGACCCAGCTCAGGCAAACATCGAGGTTGCCAACTCCCGAACTCACCAGCCTTGAGCCCCTGAGGGTGTAGCACTATTCAGGGTGCACCAGAAGTGGTGGGGCTACACACACCCTGCCTCCTTGAGGGCCTTGTGCAGAAGGTAGGAGATAACAAGAAAAGAAAAAGAAGGCTGATCCTAGAAGTATCTGGAAAGGTGAGAAAAGGGCCAATTAAGGCGGGAAAGTGAAAGACTTCCTAGGCCTCGGATACCCTAATACAGTCGGGGTCCGAAGAGAACAAGTGTTGACCAAGAGAGGTCGATAGGAAAGAAGACGGAGAGGAGCCCGTCACAAGTAAGTGGAAACTGGGGTCCCGTGGTCGCTAACAAACGTCCCACAAGTTGTGAGCCCATGGGGGGGGGGGGGGGGGGAGGGAGGGGGCAACATAGATAATTACTTCTTAACCGTCGTTAAACCATGGCTTTAGGTCGATTATAAATATCACAATCTTGTGTCAATCACATAGAGACTGGCTTATATGTATGAGTGTTATGTTATGCGCTGTTATTTATTTGACTGACGCCCATGGCAGCCAACTTTCAGGTTACATTAAACATGGCTATTCCAGTTCCTCTGCCCTGGAACAGAACTCTGGCCTGAGGGCTGGAACCAACCACACTCAGCCTCGAGAAGCAAAACTGAGAAGAGATGCATTTGATTCCCAACTCAGCCATTTTGGAACAGGTTTTCCGTGGTTTCCCACTTCTACTCTAGGAAATTGCCGGGATGGTTGGTAACTATAGGTCAAGGTCCCTGGCTGGACCCCCTCAGGAGAAGCGAACTGCGCGCTACCTGCCTTTTTATGAAGTGCACCTGCGTCTCTTTACTGCGAGAACTAAAAGCTCAAGCAGCCATAACCTCCCCATGAAAGCTTCCAAAAAGATGGGATATTGGATTTCACGACCAGTGAAAGGGAGATAACGCGCAGTTTGCTACTACTGTGGGGGTCCGGGCAGGGACACCAAGAGCCCGCTGATGGGCCAGCTTGGTGTCCTAGGCGAAACCCTACACAAGACACGGCACAAATCTACAAAAATTGCTATGTTTTAACAAAAATGATTATTCTTGGGGTTGATTCATTTACGGCCTTTGCGACATCGTGGTCAAGTATCCCCGTGTACTTCTGTGTGTGTGTAATTTGCCTGATGATCTGTGCTATTGTGCTGGCTGTATTAATGTGTGGAGATGTAATTCAGATGAGGATTCTGTAGTTTATGCTTATAGTGATGGGGGCAAATTATAAGGTTGCAATGTTAGTAACTTCTTTAAGGTGACGCGGACTATCGTAGCCCATTGTCATATAATTTGCTTCATCCACCATTTCCGTTGTGTTGATCCTCTTAAACTAGGGCCAGTACTGTCTGCTGCAAATGTTATGCAATAATCTCACACTTGTGGGGAGGTGAATGGCAAAATATGGAAATGTGAAGCTTCATGTAATGGCCACCAGCAGCGCCGCAGGGATACCAATTCCCAACTCATTAAAGCTTTGCGAGTTTCAAAAAGTGAGGCGGTTTGGAGAAAACTAATGAACCTGATTAAACCAACCAAGTACATGTCTCTGTGCATTTCGAGTGTACGATAGCTCTTCTCATTTGGGGAGTTCAAAGTAACACTGAAAACAAAGCTTTAGTTTTGAGCATTCCACATCGAGAATATGTAAAAAGTAGGATTATGATCAAACGTGGCGAAATTTGTAAGTCCCTTCAAATTTCTAAATAGACTCCTTCCATCTACACCAAAGAACATAAGGACATCACACTTTCGACATTGTTAATTGCGCTACTTGTGAACTGTAAATAACTCATGATAGCACTTTATACTTTGATATAAAGGGTGTTTTGAAATTCCCATTACAGACCTTGAGGGCTTGAACTGGGGACCAAGACGGTTACGATTACCAAAGGAACTTGTGTCCGGAAACGCACCGTCTTCCCGCTACCAGCAAAAGAACACCACAGCACACGTTCAAATATCCCATATTTTCGGCACCACTGACTAGGATACGTACGTCATTGAACGATCACCTGATGTCCCATATCCCCTACAGGTTTGCTGACATTCCATACCTTCTTCCACAAAATCTTGTACTTGATATTCCTCAAAGACGTACTGTGTGAGTTCTTAGACGATGTGCCACTGCATGTGCGTCAAAACTTCTGGTTTCAGCACGATGGAGCACCAACTCATTTTTCAATTGCGGTCCGTGATCATCTGCACCACATATTTTGGGTAAGAGTGGTGGTCCGATTGCTTGGCCTGCACGTTCAGCCGACTTGACACCGCTCGACTACTACCTGTGGGGTCACATGAAAACCTTGATTTACGAGACCACTGTGGAATCCGAGGAATAGCTACTGGCGCGGGTTATGGCTGCGGCGGATGTTGGAGGACCGGGGATTGGTGATCGTGTGTACCAGAATATGGTGTTGAGGTACCGTCGGTGGTCGTCATATCGAGCCCCACCTGTAACTGGACCCAGACGACAAGCAGCACGAGTCGGACAGAGCGCCCAGAATGTGGGAGCTGTGATCGTGTGCTGTGGTGGTTAGCGGGAAGACAATACGTTTCCAGACACAAGTTTCTATGCTAAATCAACATACCGACATAAATATAAGTTTTGCATACTTTCAAGTGTGAGCAATGTTATTAAAAAAGAGTATGGCGAGCTTGAATATTCATTGTAAAATGATTTCTAATCTATCCAATTAATTTTCATGTCATTTGGTACATACATTATGTATTATTTCAAGCCATGCTTCGCAATGTTAATAATGACGTCAGAGAGAAACGTTAACACCAAAGACATTTTGCATATTACGATATTAGGGAAGGATTTTTTCTTGTGCGCTACTTATTTCCCCGATCAGCTCATTATGTTCCAGATGCGGGTAGGTTTAAAGTGCTCTTGTCGATCCTCTCAAACTGTCCAACACCTGATTTTGAAAGAGAAATATATTCTGCAAAGTGTCACTTATTCAAATTATGTTGTATGAATGAAAGAAAGTAAGAATAATACCATGATGTTTTGATGTATGGGACACAGTTTGTTATTGTCAAGTGAATACATAATGTACAGGATCTTTCATATAAAGTAAGAACGGCGAGCGGCGGCTTTGTTATCCGTCGCTAGAGTAACCATGGCCGAGCTTTTGGCATGCCCCGGCCCCCTGCTGTAGCATTGAAAGCGCGCGCATATGCTGTACTTGACCTTGCAATAAGCCTGCAGGTGTTCAGTCACCAGTCCGAACCTCAGATATTAACATGAGACAGTTATCATTACAACATCGTATTTTTTTTTGTATGTAAAACTTATTTTAAGTACGAGTCGGCTCGGCGGGTGATGTATTTGTTCAACAATATCCTTCACTAGCAGATTCAGGTAATTGTAAATACGATTGACAGTACTGACTCAGTGCTCAATAAAAAGCATAAAATTTAAAATCAGAAACATTACAGTGGCAGAACTCACTCGCGTTAGCCAGAATGTGGTTACCAGACACAATGCCTGTATAACCCAGGAAGGACGACACTTCTAGCATCTTTATACGGTAATATTTCATACAGGATTGTACACACACTTACAGCAGGGGGCCGTGGCGTGCCACAAGCTCGGCCAAGGCCAACACAGCAGCGAATAACAAAACTGCCGCTTGCCGTTCTTACTTTATATGAAAGACCCTGTATATGTACTAAAAGGTAAATTTATTGAATGACTTGGAAATTATTTTACAATAAGTATTCAAGCACACCATACGCTTTGTTAATAACATTGCCCTCACTAAAAGTATGTTTATGTTGGCATTGGATGAGTGTTAGCTCAAACTAATATGCTCCTATGTATTGGAAATATAATAATAACAATAATAATAATAATAATAATAATAATAATAATAATAATAATAATAATAATAATAATAATAATAATAATAATAATCTGCTCTTGCAGACGATCTAGCAATTCTCTCCGATTCTTTTGACATGACCACAAAATAAATTAACCACCTACAGCCACAGGTAACAAAATCTGGCCTTCACATCGCTTCAGAGAAGGCGGAGGTAGATTTCACCGGACAAATTTGGCGATAGGCGAAAATAGGCAGAATATGCAGGTTTTCGTAGAAGGATCTGACCTCATTTATTGCGTGAAAGTATTTTAAAATAGGAGATTAATTAACTTTGTTTTTCGTCATTTTATGCATATTTTAAACATTTTATTGTCTTATGATGACGGTAACCTTCTTGTCATTTGGAGTCCATTTTTATACTTGTGGTCACACTGTCCTTATGCAAGGTTTCGACACTGATGTGTAACTGTGTAACGGTCTGTTACTTCTTCACGCAAAATTATATCTCCCGCAGAGATGTTGGTTGGTTCCTCAGTTTAGGGGCTGCGACAACGCGGTCATGTAACCCCGTGTACTTTGGGTGAGTGTAGAATCTGTCTGATAAACGGCGTGAATTGTGATGGCTGTATTAGTCTATAATTCAGGTAAGGAATGCAGACGCTCAATTTCAAGCAGTAGTTCCTAATGTTGCTACCAGATACTACCGTCAACGACACCTAGCTGTGAACTTGGCTACTAGATGCCACCGAAATCAGCAACTCGCAACGAACGTTGGAACCTCCCTTCCAAAGGAAAGCATACTGAGGTTTTTTTTAGCGCTCTTAGTAAATCCGACGACTTCTGCCGGGTTTGAACCCGCGACCTTGGGCATAGAAGTTCAGCATGCTACCAGTTCCGATACCGAAGTCGCTTCCCACAGACAGATGGAAAACTGAATGTTATCTCGAGCAGTGGCGTTGTCATAGCAACTGCTGATGGCTCATCCCTTATCAATTAAAAGTAAAGTTGTCATGGCAACCTCTCTTGGCACTTGGCATTTTCTTATAATTTAAATCATTTTGCTCACCCCGTGGCGTAATGGTGGGTCATATCAAAAATTAGGTAATTATTGGAGGAATATTGTCCATTTTGTACGGTTTTGATATTGTGCTTATTAACAGAGATATGATTAATGTTTCCCGAAAAACCCACTTTTTCCCACCTCTTTGGTCAATGGTTGGTGCTATCAAAAAACTTTTTAAACATAAATTTTAGGGCCTTGTCCGACACATAGTATGAACTTTGAATGGATTCAATATTTCAGATATTAAGAGAGTTATAGCGATATTTCACTTTTTCGAAAAAAGTCTCCCATTTCACCCCCTTTGACCGATTTTGCCCATTAACGAACTCGACCGAGATTTTATAGGGATACATATTATGTAAAACATTCAAAGTGATTGGTGCAAAATTACGACAGTTATCGTGTCCACAAGAAACTGATATACATATATATATATATATACATTTATATATATATACATACATAAATTATATATAAACTTTTTAACTGACGGTGGTTTTGGGGTTTGGGGGATGTGAAACGCGAAGATATGTCGAAATTTTCCGGAAGTCGAAACATGGGACCCATTGCAATAGTTAGCTTTCTAATGAAATCTACCTAAAATGAGATGGCATCGTACGACCTCATCCACTTGGCGCAGATCAATTCAGAATTGGGGCAATTTAGGTCATCTACTCCTCGATATTTGGCGTTTCTCTGCCACTGCTTCTTAGCAGAAGTCAAGAGGTGACCTTTCACTTATACTGATGTAGATCTACCACTTACAAATATTCGCTTGCTGGGCCCAAAGTCGCAGGTTCGTATCCTGGCGCAGTCAGCTGGCATTTGAGGGTGCGCAAATGCGAGGGAGCCGTGTCCGTAGATTAACTGGCACGTTAAAGATCCCCCTTCGGGGCAAAATTCCGGCACCCCGGCGTCTCTAAAAGCCAGTGTAGTTAAAAGGGACGTAAAACCAATAACATTATATTACTTACAAATATGAAGTATGTTCTTAAAAACGCCGCCGGCCCCATGGTGTTGGGGTAGCGCGCCTGCCTCTCGGCCGGAAGTTCCAGGTACGATTCCCGGCTCCGTCAGGGATTTTAGAAACTGACGTGAGGGCTGGAACGGGGTGCACTCTGCCTCGTGAGGACAATTGAGTAGCTGTCTGACAATGAGGCAGCGCCCCGATCACGAAAACATACATTAACGGCCGAAGGAACCCGATGCACTGATCACGCGTCACCCCAATATCTGCAGGCTAAATCGCTGGGCAGTGGTCGCTTGGTAGACCTAGACCCTTCACGGGCTGTAGAGCCAGGGGTTATCTTAAAAACTCCCCTAATTTTGTGTTGGTCCCACTGTACTCTGAAACTAGCAACTCTCTCACTTGTTCCATTAATATTCTTCGTCATGATCAACTCGAGAGGACGTGTATTAAATTTTCCTGGAGCAGTTAATAAGTGTGCTGCCTTCATCAAGGGCTCTCGACTCTGATCTGAAGTGATCGCTCTTAAAGTTTGGTTATTACAGTTTCGCTCTGGGCTAACGTCAAACAGGCAACTTCATCACTAGTGCTTTTAGCGTAATATGCAAGTCTGTAGTTTTAGCATCGGTCTGGGGGCTTGGAACGTGGATACTCGGGTACAAGCGCACTTAATTCCTACTTGTTGGAGCGTGCGGGATAAAATATGTCCATGATTCTATCAAAGCTTCATCTTACTTGCTAACGTTTCAGGCATTTCGCAGCACACAAAGTAGGGAAGGGTCCAGCCTCATCTCAGCAAACACGTAACATTAAGCAATGTCCTAAATGGTGCCAAACGGTGAAGGGATAAAGGGCCCGGAAGGTTACAAGTTGTGAGTCTCAGAGAGCTCTATCAGACAAACTTAGAAGATCTAATTCCAGAAAAACATCGCTTGTTTCTTGACTTGTTTTCTATTTGATTCAAATCCTCGCCAAATTAACTTATTTACATAATTCTTTCTTTAAGGTGTTCTTTAGCCTTTATTTATTTATGTATTTATTTAATTAATTATTTATCGTATGGCTTTTGGTGCCGGGAGTGTCCGAGGACATGTTCGGCTCGCCAGAGACTGTAGCTGCTTCAAGCGGACACCCATGGGGTCAGCTACAAGTTCCGTTCAATTTCAAGTAGTTTCAACTTTCGCTACCAGATGTCACTGATACCTAGTGGTGAACGTTGGAACATTGATAGAGATAAAATCTAGAATGGAACAGGGTAGAAAATAATTCATCGACCTGAAAATATTCTTGATACGATGGGACCTCTGCTTACCACTGAGATAGATATATAGATAAACAAATAAATATTTAGCGTTCCTCAGGAGTTGTTTGATTTTTTGAAAAATCTTTACACCGGAAGAAGTTTCTTGTGAAACTCTGCATTGACTCACACCAGCGCTCGTAGTGGTAGAAAAAGGCTAACTGCTAGTCTAATCAACCGGATACGGTTGAGTTTCCGGTGAACAATCGTCAGTCTACCGCGTGTCTCCATACCAGCACCTCGTAAGAACCGTTTAGTGTGCCCTTTATGTTTGGAAAAGTGGGGAAAACAACGAACATTATTAACAAATGCACCAACAGTATGATGAGCCGGGTTCGAGTCCAGTAAAGGATGTTTTCAACATTAAGTTGCATGCCTGAACTGTGGATTTTTCTTATATTTCCATTAATTGTAAGTATAACTTGTCTTCAGACTCTGTGAGGATTTGCCAGTTAGTGCTGTGCATATCACTTGAATATTCAGTTAATTTGACTTCTTCTTCTTCTTCTTCTTCTTCTTCTTCTTCTTCTTCTTCTTCTCCTTCTTAATACGTCGTCTTCGTACGGAGGTTGACGATCCACATAGCATGAAAGGCCTCTTCTGATGTGCAACAATGCCACCTTCGGATATCCTTCAGCCACGAGTTTCTTAGTCTTCTAATAGACCTTTTTCCATGAATTTTTCCTTCAATAATTAGTTGTAATAACTGGTATTTTTCCCCTCTTATAACATTTCCCCAGTATTTTGCTTTTCGTTGTTTTATTATAAGCAGCGTAGTTCTCTTTGATTTCCATCTGACGAAGGACCTCGTTATTAAATTTCAGTATCCATGATATAGGCCTACGTCTGTACAGATACATTTCAAATGCCTCAATTCGTTTCTCAGTAATTGGATCCAAAGACTAACTTTCACACCCGTAAAGGAGGACAGAAAAAATGTAGCAACGGATCATTCTGATTGTCAGTGGTAAGCTGAGGTCTGATCGTATCAAGAATATTTTCATGTCGATGAATTATTTTCAGAACTGTTCAATTCTAGATTTTATCTCTCTCTCAGTCACATTGGCTGTACAAAATAGTGCCTAAGTATTTGAAGGAGTATAGTTGCTCAACTGCTGTTCCTTTTATTCTGAGGTTTATTTGGAGGTTCCTTTTAGAGAATGCCATAATCTTGGTCTTGGAAGTGTTAGTAAATATATTTCAAATTCAAAATCCAATGAATTATTCGAATTTTGAAATTTCAAACGATGCGGCTGTCGGAATAGTTCGAATGATTTGAACATTCGAAGCACTCGAGTAATTTAAATATTTCAAAATTACAGAAATTTGTGTGAAGAAATATGTTGAGTGAACGAGTTGCTGGAACCATTCAGTCACATCCTTATAAATAAATATCCTGTGTTTATTATAACTATTCGAACATTTTAATGTATAATTATTTTATTTAGCGTATGGCTGTTAGTGCCGGGAGGACATGTTTGGCTCGCCAGAGGCTGTAGCTGCTTCAATGCGGACACCCATGGGGTGAGCTACAATCTCCGCTCAAATTCAAGTAGTTCCAACTTTCGTTGAAACCTAGTGGTGAACGCTGAAACTTTTATAGAGCGTTTCAACGAAATCTAACATAGAAATTTAGATTCACACAAGTTTTGTTAGTGGAAGAATCTTTTATATGCCATAAATCTATGACATGGGACCGCCGGCTTTACGTCCCTTTCCGAAGGCATACTGAATGATTTTAACGCTGTTAAAAAATCCCACGACTTTGAACCCGTGATCTTGGGCACAGCAGTTCAGCATGCCACCAACTACATTTGAATGATTTAACTTGATCGCCGAATAATTCAATTACTAAGAGACCTGTGCATAAACCACCCGCCCATTTTTACTGCAGTGCATGCACGATCGATAAAATGAGAGCGGCCTATAGATATAGATCACCCTCTCAACTTAAATGTTATGCGGGCTATAAGCGACTCGGTTCTGGCAGGGGCTATAGTTTTGTTTAAGTGTTTAAACGTACTTTAAAAAGAAATAAATATTTTTCCATTTCCCTTTCAGGAAATGCAAGCTTATGCTAGCGATCCCATTTTGACTTTGTCAGACGGGATGTAGAGCAGATAGGGCAGGAAGACCGGCCGAGAGCCAGCCTGCCGGCGTGGGGCGCAGCATAGCTAGCACGCAAGGGCTGGACGCCTCTGGACTACAAATATTTGTATGGAAGAACAATGCGACACGTTTCTCTTTAATTTTCCGCGCGCTTTCTTGATGATGATGATGATGATGAAGATAATTGTTGTTTTAAGGGGCCGAACATCTAGGTTATCGGCCCCTAATGATATGGGTGATAGCGAAAATAATAATGAAATGGAAACCAGAACAAAATTATGTGAGAGGAAAATACGTACAAAAAGGAACTCAGAGGGAAACAACTCACAATAGGGTCTTACAAAAGGGAATTTGGAACGAAAAGATGCACAAAAAGAATAGATTGAAAAAGACCCACAAAACGTAGGCTAGATTCAAAATACGTACAAAATGCAATGTAGCGTCGAAATACTTACAAAATGCAACTGAAATTCAAAATACTTACAAAATGCAAATGAGATCGAAAATAAGTACAAAAGGCAATTGAGGTTCAAAATACTTACAAAATGCAATTGAAATTGAATATACACAATGCAATTCAGATTGAAATATCCCAGTTCCAATCCAAATTATTCACAAAGTGCAATTGAAATTCAAAATACTTACAAAATGCAATTGAAATTGTAAATGCTTACAAAATGTACGGTAGATTCAAAGGACTCATGTGGATTGACAATACTTACAAAAAGCAATTTAGATTGAAAATACTTGACAAAATGTAATTTAGATTCTAAATACCCACGAAATGCAATTGAGAATCAAAATATGTGCAAAATGCCCGCCAAACAAAATGCAATTTATATTCAAAAATTCGTGCGAAATCCGGTTTTGGTTGAAAATACTTACAAAATGCAATTGAAATTCAAAATACTCACAAAGGTCCCTCCGCCATATTGAAAGACTTACTAAAAAGCAATTTAGGTTGTCAATCTTTACAAAATGCAATTGAGGTTGAAAACAATCGCGAGATGTAATTTAGGTCGAAAAAGCATACAAAAAGCAACGTAGATTAAAAATGCCTTAAAAATCGCTAGAAGGGAATTTAGATACACGGGGAACCAAGTAACAAAAACAGTGCGGAAATTTTAAAGAGAAAAGTAAATATAATGAAAAGAGGAGAGGAGAGGAGAGGAGAGGAGAAGGTCCGCCCCAAAGGTAAGGGACACGTGCGCTTTCTTCTAATATGTTTTGTGACAAGGTGAAATATCGATCTTGTGCAGTTTATTAGCAAGAACATCCAACGGCAAATCAAAAACAAAGCAAAGCTATCTCCGTACAGGCCTTGGGGGGCCTGGGAATAGTGCAAGGTAGAGGATTTGCGTTTCCGAAAGTGGTAGTTTTGTTTCTAAAATCGACTACCTGGGTGGGGATCGAACCCCTTTCCTTTCAGCTAGAGACTCAGTGCCTCTACCGACTGCGCTAAGCACGCCCCGCCAACAGCAAATCAACAGTATTGATATTTGATGAGCCCACCTTTCCTCCTGACCTGACCAGGTATCATCCAACAGAGTTAACAAGTAACTTACGGCTCGCTTCAGTGGCGAACTGCGAAGTTTGTAACCCAGCTCTGACAGATTACGGTTTTCCCCGGGATGTTCACTCCAGTCGAATGCAGAGATGATACGAGGGATGCTAACACCCTTGTCAGTGAACTCATTACAAGAATACAGGTAGACGGGGCTGATGATTAAAGATGACTCTAGCACTAATGACAAGAATAACCCACATTTTGGACCAGCATTATGAAATTGTATTGCGTTAAAAGAGAATTACATTATGGGCGGGATTTGTAGAGATTTCTCTTTAGATGCCACCGTTCCTAGACTCAAGGCAATTGAAGTAAAATTGAATTCTCTGGGAGCCTGTGATGTAGGCCACCAAGCACACAAGCCGATGGGACCCAGGAATTAGTCAACCAACCGTGCACAACCTTATATCCGGCAGCCTAATACGATCCGTAGGTTGTTCTGATTGTTTGTTTGTTAGCCTGCAAATTGATGGTCTCACCTCTATTGAGCGTAGGAATACTGCCCGTTATTAATGGATCCAACCACTTTCATCGCTGAGGTCAGGCATTGATTCTTACCTCCGCCATTCTAGAATTGTTCTTCTGTTGTTTCAAACATCTACTGTAGATGATTCTTAACGCAAGATCACGACCGTCTCCTTCCCAATCGTAGTCTGTTAAAAATACACATACTACTGCAGATCTCACAATAACACAGGTAATCAGACAAATCCTAAACACACCCAAGTCCATGGAGATAAAAGACCACGATATCGAAAAACTTATAGATCAATCAAGAACAACAACTCTTACAGGGTCCGTGTACTTTCAGAAACCAACCGCGTCGGAGAAGTGCTTCAAGATTAATGAAGATAAATGAAAACAGATAACACACACTAATGCAGCCAGCACAGTTAACACCGGATATCCGACAGACACTCAAAGTACACGGGGCTACATGACCACGTTGTCGCAGCCCCTAAACTAAGGAACCAACCAACCAACCTCATTCCAATTCGACGTTGGGTGTATGAGGAGCTTACTGACTGCCTAACAAGTATGAAAGCAGTACAACCGCATTGGGAATACGAGTATTCTCGCCTCTCGTTACGCTTCCCATATGTGCGAGTCCTGCAGTAATCTGACCACCACGTGTTGCGGTACTGGAGTCGCGCCAGGGGCTCGCTGCCCACAAATACAGCTATAAATGGTCAAGTCCTGTGCGCCTGTTAGTTATGGCGCCATTCCAGCAGCTAGACCTCATTCATTACCTCCCCATTAAATTACTAACGTCTGAGGATTCATTTCATAATACGTCGTCCTTCAGGGGCTCCCTCTATTATAACGGGCATGACCTATGGCTTAAAGTGGAACACCAATTCACTAAACCATTCAGACCCATTTACATATCAGGTGCAAGGACTTCCTTAGTTAATGAGAAAGCTCAGGGACCATTGGACTCCAGCAATAATTACCCGGGTTTCGTCTGTGTCATCTCTCTTCCTTCCCCATCAGTGGTAGTGAAGGAATCCTAGAGTTTGTTTGATTATTCAGTCTCCTTTGCCCTGAGTTAAAAATCCTTCATTCTTTAGCCTATTTTCATTTTATGAAAAAAGAAGCTTATGAGATCACCTTTTGTCCGTGTGTGTGTCCCTCTAATACCTTCTAAACGACAGGAGCGATTTCAATGAAACTCGGTAAGGTCATAAGCATCATTTCGGCCGACCCCGACAGTGCTCTTCAAATTTTATTACGCCCCATCAATCCAATATGGCGGCTGTGCGAAATATTTCAGTAGCATTCAATATCTCCGTAACTATTACCGATATCACCCTGAAATGTTTTACGGTGATAAAGGGCACTACTGGACGTTCACCTATGAGACTTTCAAGCACATGGTACCTACAAAACCAACATGGCGGCCAAGCGAATTTGAGACCTTTAAATAGACTTTTTTCGAGATTTAAAATTCCAAACGCAATGAAACTTGGTACAGCAAATGTTTATGCACAGTTTAATGCACTGACATCCAATACAGTTCAATTGATTACATAACCTCAAGATGGCGACTGTGCGAAATATTTAACCGAAATTCTACACCTCCGAAACTATTACGGATATCACCCTGAAATTTTGTACGTTGATTAAGGGTACTACTACAAGTTTATCTATCTAATTTTCAAAAACCTGTAAAATACATAACGAACATGGCGGCCAAACGAATTTGGAACATTTTAATAGACATTTCTCGCGATTTAACCATCTGAGCGCAGTGAAATATGGTACAGTAAATGTTTATAGACATTGTAATGCATTGGCATCGAATTTAGTTCAATTGTTTACAAAACCTCAAGATGGCGGCTGAGCGAAATTCTAAAATCTCGTTTTCATTTCTTGTGTCGTAACCATGCGATTGAAATTTGAATACTACACGTACACAATAATCGTCATGTAATAGTACTAAACTCTAAGACCTACATATATAAATATCCAACATGGCTACCAACCATAATATTATATGGTTGTCAATATCTACGAATCTATTACAGCAATCAAACTGAAATTTTGTATGTTGATAGAGGCTTTTAACATAAATAGGATATATGAAAATAGGCTGTGTAGTTCTTCATAGAACTACCTGTTTCAATTATAACATCAGGGCAATAGCTGACATAAGAATATGTTTATATTTCATAATAATGTTGACATTAAATAAAGTTAGCTCGTTGTAGCTCAACGTGCCCCCACTTGTCGACCTAGGTGGTTAGCGTTTCATACACAGCTCTGCCAAGAAATTAATACTGGTTTTAGGTATTAACAAGCAGCTGTGAATATATGGATGACGCTCGTCTTTGTCTGTCTCGTAGAGAGAATGTATCTGATCGTGTATGCTGGTGGCAAGGCACAGGGAGCTAATGAGCGCGGGTGTTAGCCTAACTGAGGTGCGTAACGCGATTATTCCGCCTTTGACACGCACAGAGCACTGATTGGAGACGACTAAATTACTCACTTACACGTTCATTAATCAGCAAATGGGGAAACTACAGTTGGCAAAATCACCTTTTTTTTCTAAAAGTGGATAACCTCCGTGTTAATTTTTCTTTTAGGCATCTACAGATCTGGACACCTCTTTAATAAGTGTTGCCGTAGTAATCGAAATGTAATGCTTTTCAGTTGTCAATATGGCTGTCCCAATTGTAAGGGTAGGTCCCGAGTCCGGAAGAAAAGTTGCGGAAGATTAATGAATTTACTGGGATGACAAGTTTCCAAGCGTCAAGCGTATGGCTTTTAGTGCCGGGAGTGTCCGAGGGCTCGCCAGAGGCTATAGCTTATTCAATTCGGACACCCATGGGGTCAGCTACAAATAACGTTCAATTTCAAGCACGATAGTTCCAACTTACGCTACCAGTTGTCACTGACACCTAGTGGTGAACGTTGGAACTTTGATAAGAGTGTTTCAATGAAATCTAACCTACAATTTAGCTTCACACAAGTTTTGTTAGTGGAAGGTTCTCTTACATTCCATAAATCTATCCCATGGGACCGCCGGCTTTACTTCCCCTCCGAAGGAAGGCTTATTGAAGGATTTTAACGCTCTTAAAAATCCGACGACTTTGGCCGGGTTTGAACCCGCGATCTTGGGCATACCGATTACGCCAACGTTAAATGCATGTCTACACGGATATGCAGTATATACATGGGTTATTATGAACTTGTAAAAATTTGTTTGATATATGTAATAATTGTTAAGTTATTGTTAGAGGTTTGCTTGCTTAGTGTGACCATCACCTACATACATTTAACAGCCTAAGTATACACGATCTGAAGATTACCGCTTGACTATCGAAACTGCTCATCCAAGTGAATCGCCATGTGTGGCTCTTCAGTCGGTCAATAGGATTATACCCAATGAACAGGCGGGGTACGAACTATTAATATTACAATTAGTTCCGTGACGAACCAAAGCGCCTACTTTTCTTAAATTTTAAGATCCATGCCAATCTATATTGCAGACCTATCCAGAATAATGACGAAATCAAGTTAATACTAACATTTCAAAGTACTATAGTTTTAAATACACCTGAAACAGTGTAGCCTAATAGAGTACTACAGTTGGCAGCCCTGATGATTCTTAATATATTCTAAGTTCCATCGCTTAAGGTATAGAATGCACATACAAAATTGAAGTCTAATGGATAGTATGGGCGTTACATGCTGTTTGATATTGGATAAATATAAATATATCAATGCACGAAAAATCATGTTGGCAACAATGTCATGTATGCCTTGCTCAGACTATCTAAAATATTACGATTTTGGATAAGAATCCATTTGCTAGTATAGAAGTTACATGTAATTAAAAATTGAATATATCAAAAAGCTTAGAATCATGTTGGCAGCACTGAGGTATATTAGTTACACCAAACTAATGTAGAATGTCAGGTGCTAAACGTGTGCAAAGTTTAGAGCTGTTGGCTTGCATACTTTCTTATATATTGTCTGTATCGTTAAATATGTTGTTGTTGATTACTTTAGGGGCGTTGCTACATCGTGGCCATGTAGCCCTGTGTACTTGGGTGTGTGTAGAATTTGTCTGATAACCTGCGTTATTGCGATGGCTGAATTAATGTGTGTAGTTGCAATTCAGATGAGGATTGGGAAGGAGGTGGCCATAGCCGTAACTCAGGAACCATCCCAGCATTCGCCTGGAGTAGAAGTGGTAAACTACTTCCACGATGGCTGAGGTGGGAATCGAACCCGTATCTTCTCAGTTTTGCCTCACACCAGAATTGATTTTTTGGCAGAGCCGGGAATAGAACTCGGGCCCCCTCGGTGACAGCCAAGAGTGCCATCCACAACACAGCAAGGCGGACATGACAAGGGGATGGTTAAGTTCAGAAAATGAAATACTCCTTAGGTCTCGGAAACCCGAATTTGAGTACTGAGGGATTGTTAATAGAGAAGAGAACAGATACGTAACTGAAGCCAACTTGTGTCCTGTGGTCGCCAACCTAGCGCTCGTCCCACTAGTAGGCTACTGAGCCCCTGGGGATAGGAATAAACAGGAGGAAATGTATATCCCGTTGGTAACACTTCTTGCAAGGCTACTACTTTGCGTAAATCAGGGAACCAGGTAACGAGACGTGTGTGAAAACAAGACAACACCTAACAGATATGTAGCCAGCTGTTATGCAGGTGAATGCCGCGCAGACTGGTGTCGCGGAGTGGAAGGGAACCCGACCAGATCACCAGGTCTAGAGACTTGTAGCCTTGTTGCTAGAATCATTACACAGGACATCAAACAAGACAACACCTAACAGATATGTAGCCAGCTGTTATGCAGGTGAATGCCGCGCAGGCTGGTGTCGCGGAGTGGAAGGGAACCCGACCAGACCACCAGGTCTAGAGACATGTAGCCTTGTTGCCAGAATCATTACACAGGACATCAAACAAGATAAATCCTAACAGATATGTAGCCAGCTGTTATGCAGGTGAATGCCGCGCAGGCTGGTGTCGCGGAGTGGAAAGGAACCCGTCCAGTCCACCAGGCATAGAGACTTGTAGTCTTGTTGCTAGATTCATTACACAGGACATCAAACAAGACAACACCTAACAGATATGTAGCCAGCAGTTATGCAGGTGAATGCCGCGCAGGCTGGTGTCGCGGAGTGGAAGGGAACCCGACCAGACCACCAGGTCTAGAGGCTTGTAGCCTTGTTGCTAGAATCATTACACAGGACATCAAACAAGACAACACCTAACAGATATGTAGCCAGCAGTTATGCAGGTGAATGCCGCGCAGGTTGGTGTCGCGGAGTGGAAAGGAACCCGTCCAGTCCACCAGGCATAGAGATTTGTAGTCTTGTTGCTAGAATCATTACAGAGAACATCAAACAAGACAACACTTAACAGATATGTAGCCAGCTGGTATGCAGGTGAATGACACGCAGGCTGGTGTCGCGGAGTGGAAGGGAACCCGACCAGACCACCAGGTCTAGAGACTTGTAGACTTCTTGCCAGAATCATTACAGAGAACATTAAACAAGATAAATCCTAACAGATATGTAGCCAGCTGGTATGTAGGTGAATGTCACGTAGGCTGGTGTCGCGGTGTGGAAGGGAACCCGACCAGACCACCAGGTCTAGAGACTTGTAGACTTCTTGCCAGAATCATTACAGAGAACATTAAACAAGATAAATCCTAACAGATATGTAGCCAGCTGGTATGCAGGTGAATGTCACGTAGGCTGGTGTCGCGGAGTGGAAGGGAACCTGTCCACCTGGTATAGAGACTTGTATCCTCATTACACAGAATGGACTGCCGTAACGCTCTTGCATTAGCATGGATTTTGGGAGAATCAACGTGACGTACGCAAATGCACCCTGATTTCTATTACATTTTTTTTAGTTTGCTACACACTTAGCGGATGAACAAAGGAACAGCGCGTAAAATAAAGCAGCTTTTGCTAATCCACGCACCTTCTATCATTCTTTTATCACGACTTTCATCACTTATTGATCTGGGAAATAATATAGTCTACTGTTAGCTGCTTCATTCCCCTACCTCACAAATAGACCTAATGCCTACAGAATAAGTAAAATTCATAACTATGTCCAAGTTGTTTGGGCTTCGGATAGTTCATACAAGATCCACCCACTCGCACCTAATGAGAAGGGAAGACCCCCCACTTTGTTCCTGTGGAGTCGTTTTCACCGTGGCCCACATTTTAACCGAGTGTGTGGATCTTGCTGACTTACGAAGAAACCTTGGTTTGCAGATGACACTCAAACTTATATTAGCCGATGACGCGGTGGCTGCTGATTTATAATCTGCTTTATAAGTGAGAGTGGGTTAGGGCCAGCAATAATTTTTCAGTGTAGATTAACTCAAAGACTTGTTGTTGTTTTTGTTTATTTTTGTAATTATTAGTTTTTTGTTTTATTAATTTTTCGTCTTTTCAAATTTAGGAGTCCAACTCTAAATTTTAAATTACATTCCAAACTTGTATATTTTAATCTGTATTAAGAGGGGAAGATGACTTCGTAGTTCCGCCCCTTAAAACAAAAGTAACTAACTAATGGTACGATACTTCTGCAATTAGAAATCAAGATGAGAATGTATTAATTGAATTTTGAGCGAATTTCACGTACATCCTATTGTCTGATGTACAATAATCACTGACTAATAATTTACTGCCTCCCCATTTCAGGGATTGCCGTCAAAGAGCACAGTCTAGCTGTGATGGTGGTACCACACGAATATAACAGCGATGTCTGTATTGAAGCTGTTGACCACCACAGGCAGTTGCAGTGGACACAACACCACAAACACTCACACTTCCCATCTCCCTTCCAAGCCCTACACAACACCAAGACACAGCCCTCACCAGCATCCTCCACATTCTCAAGCACCTAGTCATTTGTGCCCACTAAATTCATTCCCCCTCTTGCCCCGCGACACCGTTGTGTACTTGCTCGGGGGACTAGCCACGGCCGGCCCACTCGGGATGGTATTCTGCGGTCCGCGCGCGCTATCTATCGCACTCTCAAGACTCATAGCACAACTTGTCTCTGGTCAGTAGAGTTCATGTGACACCTATTGCACCAATTATTTATTTACCTATCGCAACACTATTAACCGAGGGACAGCTAAACCGAAAGTTAAAATTATACTCTCATTGAATAATCCCCAAGTTGAAATAAGCAATTTCCAACCCCAAAGTATTTTAGGGACAAAGGGCCATATCAGGCCGGAGGTCCCAATTCTCCTTTCCTGGCGCCGCCCCTACGGGGTGACGTCCAGGAGTCGCAAACTGAATTTGGATTTGGAAGCTGTTGACCAGATAAAAAGCACTGCAGAACTATGCGAATAAGTCTTGGATAGTGCGCCGTGCACCAGTCACCATAGTAGTGCCCAAGTTGTATTCGGACAAGTAGTGTGGGATGGTTGGATCATACTGTATATTTCTCAGGCTATGCAGGCATTCCAACTGAAATGCTACTACTACCATGGCTAACGCCAGCTGCGCTGTGGTTGAGAGGTGGCAGACGGGACGATGTTCAATATCACTGTGTTTTATTTAATGAAATGTATTGACAACTTCAAAGAGCGCAGACTGTTTTAAGTTCTCAAACAAAAGGGAGGGGAAGCAAATGTTCGTTTTTGTAGCCCGAAGGGCGATACAAAATCCCTTCAAAGGAATACGAATCAGCTTATTCTAGATGTATTAAAAATAACGTGGGACTAGAGCCCATGAGAGATGTACCAAGCGACCGCTGTCTGATCATATGGCCTACAGTTAGGAGGGTGACGTGAGTCAACGCGTGAGATCCCCTCGTCCGTTATTATTGGTCTCCGCCTCACTGTCAGACAGCTACTCAATTTTCTTCACGAGGCTGAGTGCACTCCGTTCCAGCCCTCAATTCAGTTTCTGAAATCCCTGGTGAGCCAGGAACCGAACCCGGGGCCTCCAGGTGCGAGGAAGGTGCACTACCCAAACAGGACGGGGCCGGCCTATATTCATAAGCCCAGTGTCAAAAATAAGGACCTTTCAATTATTTTTTAAATTTTTGGCCTAACAAATACCTTTACCTCAGATCTGCATAACCCTATTTCCAAAGTCTTTCTCCCCCCAGGGCTCGCATCTAGTGGGACGTGGGTTGGCGACCACGGGACCCCAGCTGAGTTCGGCATTGCTTCAACTTACTTATGCCGGGCTCCTCTCCGTCTTCTTTCCTTTCGACCTCACTTGGTCAACTCTTGTTCTCTTCCGACCCCGACGGTACTAGGGTAGCAGAGGCCTAGGGAGTCTCTTCCTTTTCCGCCTTAATTGGCCCTTGTCTCATCTTTTCTGATACCCTCCTTCTGCGAGGGGTCAGCCTTCTTTTTCTTTTCATGTTATCTCCTGTCTTCTGCTCAAGGCCCTCAAGGAGGCAGGGTGTGTGTAGCCCCACCACTTCTGGTGCACCCTGGATAGTGCTACACCCTCAGGGGCTCACAGTATCTCCTGTCTGCTGCTCAAGGCCCTCAAGGAGGCAGGGTGTGTGTAGCCCCACCACTTCTGGTGCACCCTGGATAGTGCTACACCCTCAGGGACTCACAGTATCTCCTGCCTGCTGCACAAGGCCCTCAAGGAGGCAGGGTGTGTGTAGCCCCACCACTTCTGGTGGACTCTGGATATTGCTACACCCTCAGGGGCTCACAGTATATCCTGCCTTCTGCTCATGGCCCTCAAGGAGGCAGGGTGTGTGTAGCCCCACCACTTCTGGTGCACCCTGGATAGTGCTACACTCTCAAGGGCTCACAGTATCTCCTGCTTTCTGCTCAAGGCCCTCAAGGAGGCAGAGTGAGTGTAGCCTCACCACTTCTGGTGCACCCTGGATAGTGCTACACCCTCAGGGGCTCACAGTATCTCCTGCCGTCTGATCAAGGCCCTCAAGGAGGCAGAGTGTGTGTAGCCCCACCACTTCTGTTAAACCCTGGATAGTGCTACACACTCAGGGGCTCACAGTATCTCCTACCTTCTGCACAAGGCCCTCAAGGAGGCAGGGTCTGTGTAGCCCCACCACTTCTGGTGCACCCTGAATATTGCAACACCATCTGGGGATCACGGCTTGTGAGTTCGGGAGTTGGTGACCCTGAGGGATTCCTGTGCTGGGTCCGGTTTTCCCCCTTTTGTACCTTACCTGTGGGGTGGACCGTCTCCTCTTTCACTTTCCTATCTGACTTTCATGGCTCTCCTTCCTTCCAAGTCCCTCAATCCTCATTCTTCGAGGGTTGAGGGCATTTCTTTTCCTCCTGTCCTTTATTTGCCTTATTCTCCATTTGTTTTCCATTTCTTCGTCTAGTATATAAGTTAGTAGTTAGTTTTAGTTATAGTTTACATTTCATTATCGTCTTCACGATCACCCAAACCATTAGGGGCCGATAACCTCGATGTTGGGCCCCTTAAAACAACAATTATCATCATTATCAAAGTCTTTCTTTTAAAACGGTAGATATCCTCACCGTTACTATCATCTTTTGCAAAGTATTTATTTCCGAGTGAGCAAGTCTAAACAAAATTACTTTACTCAACTCAACCCAGTTTCACATTTTACTTTTAGGTGATGTATAATGGTCAACACTCATACATAAGTCTATATTAGCCTATTTTCATTTATGAAAAAATAGGCTTGTGAGATCACCTTTTGACCGTGTGTGTGTATGTGTGTCTCCCTAATAAAATCTAAACGGCCGAAGCGATTTCAAACTCTGTAGGAGCATACTACACCACGTCCGACCTCGACTACGCCTTTCAAATTTCAATATGTTTCACCAATGCAACATGGCGGCCACGTGAAGAATTTCACTGGCATTCTATATCTCCGCAACAGTCACAGATAACGCCATGAAATTTTTCACGGTGATAAATGGTACTACTAGAAGTTCATCTTTGTAAATTTCATAAACCTCTTCAGTACAAAACGAACATGGCGGCCAAGCGAATTTGAAACGTTTAAATAGACCTTTCTCTCGATTTAAACATCCGAGCGCAGTGAAACTTGTTACCTGGTGTCTATCCCAAATGTTTAGATGGGTCTCAATATCTACGAATCTGTTACAACAATCAAACTGATATTTTGTATGTTGATAGAGTCGGTACCATGCTGAGCGTCAATGCCCAAGATCGCGGCCGAAGTCAAAGGATTTTTAAGAGCGTTAAAATCCTTGAGTACGCCTTCCTTCGGAGGGGAAGTAAAGCCGGCGGTCCCATGTCATAGATTTATGGCACGTTAAAGAATCTTACACTAATTACACCTGTGTGAAGCTAAATTAATTATAGGTTAAACAACGCTCTTTGTGTTCCTACGTTCGTCGCCAGCAGCTGACAGTGGCGGCGTCTAGTAGCCAAGTTCCGAACTAGTAGTTTTTGACGGTGGCGTTTGGCGGCAAAAGTAGGAACTACTTGAAATTCAATGTCTGCAGTCCTCACTTGAATTGAAAACAGATAACACACACTAATACAGACATCACAACTAACACCGGTTATCAGAGAGATACTAGGCCTACACACACCCAAGGTACACGGGGCTACAAGATCTTGCTGTCGTAGCCCCTAAACTAAAGAACCAACCAACCAACCAGAGTCTATTAACATAATTTCACCTATGGATCGTAAAATAACCTGGCAGGCACAAAACCAACATGGCGGCCTTAATAAACTGACGACTAATGCAATGGAATTTTATGAGAACTTAAAAATGGCAGCTGTTCATTTTTTTAAATCTAGTTTTCATTTCTCGTGTCCTTAGTAAAACCGGTAGGATATATGAAAGTAGGCTATTTAGTTCAAGCAACTACTCTTTTTATTCAACACATTAATAGAGCATACACTAACGGCAGCTAAATTAAATATAAGAAAATAGGAGAAAAGTTATTCAGATAATAATTCCATACAGCTCATGTTAACTTTCGTAACATCTCTTTCTAATGTTCTAGCCGATCCTTTGTAAAACTTATTGTTCCAGTCAAATAGTCTTTTGCGCACGTTTATTATTTACTAGCAGAAGTACCCGTTCTTCGAACGGTCTTCGTTGTTAACACAAGACATTATCAATTGAGCTACTGTTGCAATGGTTAGCGGTTTGTCATTCCTTCAAGTTTATCAGAACGAAGTTAGTTTACTGGGAATAGCACACACACTGTTAATTTAAGGCCCTTAAAATGTAGTTTTTGGAGACCCTTTATAGATTCCCGAATTTTGTGTCTCACATTGAGAAGCGCAACATATGCTTTGGTTGTCCTTCTAGGATAATTTTTATATTTCGCCTATTTTAGCATATATTGAGGAGTTTTTCTCTATATCCACCCTTCTACTGTATGAAAAGTACGGTGAAGAGTTTTATAAATGATTGGTGTATTGACTCTCATGGTTACCATACCTAATTTTACGATGCACCAAGCATCCGAACACGAGGTATAGGCGTACATAAAGATACACAGACAGACAGACAGACAATTCTATTGCCTACAACATATTACCCAGATATCCAAATATGGGTATATCTACCATACAGTATCAAATAAAATCATCCTTACGCTGAACCCGTATGTCGACAAAATAAAAAGTTAAAATGTGCTCTCAGACTAAATTCACCTAACGTGTACTTCCTGACGTGAAATACAATTGAAAGCTTTGTAGACGAAACGCAATACACGTCACATAAAAACTGACCCTCTATGTTGTGCTAGGTGCCCATACACAGGAAGACCCCTTTCTTAAATAATAAAGGCTTGTGGTGCATGACAATTCAGGTTCTTTAGCCTCAAATTGCCCAAATTTCTAAAAGCCGCAAAAAATGCTGGTTCAATTCAGGAATTTTTGAAAATAATGTTGCTGTTTGGAGATATAATAGACCTTCTGTACTATATGTCGAACGTGAAAATTGCATGAAAAAATTCTAGGTTACCCCTTCACCCCCTTAATTGCATTGATGAATTATACGGTCTACGTTAGTTCCGTGATAACCTTATAGCCATTTGCAAACTTTCACAGAAATGTAATAAATGGAGTGACATTGCTTCTTACAGAAATAGATGGAAAGTTGTATGCCACCCCTTGAGATAATGTTCTCATGGTTACCGATTTGCATTCCTTCATTAGTTTGTTAAATTAAATTAAATTAGTTTTCTGGGAATATTTCAGAAACTGTTGGATTTAGAGCCTTATAATGTAGTTGTCGAGGACCCTTTAGGGCCTCCGAGATTTGTTGCTGTCACCGAGGGGATTTGTCTCGTCGTTGTACGGCATAATATAATACTAATAATAATATAATATAGGGAGAAATTATAACACCTATTTTTTAAATTATTTTTAATTCAGCCAATGGCCATTACTTTTCTTTTCAGGACGGGTCAGGGAAGGGATATTATCAGAGAAAGAAGCATTCACATCACGCATGAGCAAAATGGAAATGGCCTACCTTTTAACTAAGGACATCTATAAGAAAAGGTCAATATCCTTCAACGTAAAACTAAAACATTACTGCAGTGTCATCCGTCTGGAGGTCTAGCATGCCTCTGAATGCCTCACGATGAACAAAAAAGGCTTGGTCGAAAAACTGGAGGCCAAAGAAAGGAACATTTTGAGAAAGATATTGGGTTCCATCAAAGACAATGGGGAATACAGAAGACGGCATAACCATGACCTATATTCTCATGTGGAGAAGATAAGCAACGTCATCCGGAAGAGAAGGTTACCATTTTTTGGGCATGTGAAACGAATGAGCCCAGCGAGACTGACCAACCGCAACATAACTTATTTTCAGGAGAGGAAAACAAAATGGGCCTGGTTCATTGAACTGGATAAAGATCTGAACGAAGTGGGGATTACACCAACAGACATTCAGGAGCGCGCCCCACTCAAAGGGAAACTTCGAGCTTGTAAAGGTTTCCAAGAAAAACCGAAGCTGAAAACGGGAAAGATTTGGACCCAGGAACGGAAGGAAGTCCACTGAGAACGATTGCGGGCGTACAGGGCAAACATCAAAGCCAGTAGGAGACGGTTGGAATGACGCGGTCCATATATGGCCTATACGAAATGATTGATTGAATGAATGAATGAATGAATAATAAGGGGATAGGAATATAATAGACCTGCCGTACCACACCCGCAGGTGTAAATCGCGTGAAAAAATTCTAGAGTACCCCTTGATCCCCTTAAGCGCATTATACGTATTGATGAATTTTACGGCTTAATTTCGTTCCGTGATAACCTTCTAGCCATTTGCAAACTTTTACACTAATGTAATTAATGGAATTGCAGAGAAGGTTACCATTTTTTGGGCATGTGAAACGAATGAGCCCAGCGAGACTGACCAACCGCAACATAACTTACTTTCAGGAGAGGAAAACAAAATGGGCCTGGTTCATTGAACTGTATAAAGATCTGAACGAAGTGGGGATTACACCAACAGACATTTAGGAGCGCGCCCCACTCAAAGGGAAACTTCGAGCTTGTAAAGTTTTCCAAGAAAAACCGAAGCTGAAAACGGGAAAGATTTGGACCCAGGAACGGAAGGAAGTCCACTGAGAACGATTGCGGGCGTACAGGGCAAACATCAAAGCCAGTAGGAGACGGTTGGAATGACGCGGTCCATATATGGCCTATACGAAATGATTGATTGAATGAATGAATGAATGAATAATAAGGGGATAGGAATATAATAGACCTGCCGTACCACACCCGCAGGTGTAAATCGCGTGAAAAAATTCTAGAGTACCCCTTGATCCCCTTAAGCGCATTATACGTATTGATGAATTTTACGGCTTAATTTCGTTCCGTGATAACCTTCTAGCCATTTGCAAACTTTTACACTAATGTAATTAATGGAATTGCAGAGAAGGTTACCATTTTTTGGGCATGTGAAACGAATGAGCCCAGCGAGACTGACCAACCGCAACATAACTTACTTTCAGGAGAGGAAAACAAAATGGGCCTGGTTCATTGAACTGGATCAAGATCTGAACGAAGTGGGGATTACACCAACAGCCATTTAGGAGCGCGCCCCACTCAAAGGGAAACTTCGAGCTTGTAAAGTTTTCCAAGAAAAACCGAAGCTGAAAACGGGAAAGATTTGGACCCAGGAACGGAAGGAAGTCCACCAAGAACGAATGCGGGCGTACAGGGCAAACATCAAAGCCAGTAGGAGACGGTTGGAATGACGCGGTCCATAGATGGCCTATACAAAATGAATGAATGAATGAATGAATGAATAATAATGGGATAGGAATATAATAGACCTGCCGTACCACACCCGCAGGTGTAAATCGCGTGAAAAAATTCTAGAGTACCCCTTGATCCCCTTAAGCGCATTATACGTATTGATGAATTTTAGGCTTAATTTCGTTCCGTGATAACCTTCTAGCCGTTTGCAAACATTCAGACTAATGTAATTAATGGAATTGCATTGCGTCTTACAGCAATGAGAATCCGTTGGCATGGTTACTGGCTTGCATTCGTTCATTAGTTTATTAAATTAAATTAGTTTTCTGGGAATATCTCAAAAACGGTTGGTCTTCGGTCCTTAAAATGAGGTTTTCGGGGACCCGAGTTTTGTCTCTCACATTGAGGGGCTGAAAATGAGTTTTGTCTCGTCCGTCTACGCCTATTTCAGCATGTATTTTTAGGTGGTAGGCCCCCTTTTATGAGAGGTACGAAGAAGAGTTATATCAATGATTAGTGTCGTGCCTCTGATGGAAATCTGTACCAAATTTTACGTTCATACACCCAGCCGTTCTCGGGTTATAAGTGAACAAATTTGTCCACAGACAAACAAACAGACAGACAGACAAAAAAAAATATTTTCGCGCGCATCCATCATAAAACAGTCTGAAACGTGTAAACAACTCAAATTTCCGTAGAAATTCAGAGAAAAACACACAAATTTTCATTTTTATATATAGAGAGATATACTGCACCGCTCGGTGTTGACCGTGTTTTATTGCACAGATTTTGGTTTTACTCGCTAACCGTTGGAGATATACGAAAATTGATAAGGACCTTTCGGATAGAAAATTAAATGTTAAAGCACAGGTATACCATCAAAAGTTTGCTATTTATTAGCGTTCTCTTTTTATTTGTAAAGGAAATATGAAATTTTGAAACCAAAGGGTGTAGTGACGTCACAAATGTCGGTTTTACTCGCTAACTGTTGGAGATACACGAAAAGTGATAAGGACCTTTCGGATAGGAAATTAAATTTCAAAGCTCGTATGTGCCATCAAAAGTTTGCTATTTCCTACCGTTCTCTTTTTATTTGATATGGAAATATGAAATTTTGAAACAAATGGGTCTAATGACGTCACTAAAATGGTCGCCATTTTTTTAATAGTGCAAAATTTCGAAATCAAAATTATCCTATATGTAAACCTGGTAAATCAGCTACATCCAGGCAAAATTTCATTTAAATCGTACCAGTGGTTCTTGAGTTATTGAGTAACAGACAGACAGACAGACACACACCATCTCATTTTTATATATTAGTATGATAATGTTCCTAAGTGTTTCTCCATCGATTAAGAGTTTCGTGATTGTGTGGAAGAGAGCAACTTACGTCCTTCTTCAAGGAGGACTTAAGGAAGTTTGCTCCTGAACAGTGTCATGTGTGTATATTGCCTTTGTTACATTTAAACAACCCGTACACAAACCCTAGATCTATTCACGAACTTATTAATGTGCGAGATGTGCACACATTCAGCGATATGGTCGGTGATAAGAGTCACGGAACTGCCAATATTGCTGCCCTAAATTCCCCGTAATTGAATATTTCCAAATCTGTCGTCTCATTTCGTCGCTCACTTCATCAATGGGTCGACAACGTGGAGGCCGGTTATGGAAATCCGTGCAGCATGTGGCTGCGCATTATCTTGTTGGGCCTCTCAATGTGCTCCATGAAGGGAAACGGGTGAGTCCATCCACATCGTGCACTTTTGGTGACAACCAGCAAGGGGATGGATCCCCAAACCAAGACACAACAACATTGGAACAGATACATTGTTGGCAAACATGGGGCTGCGCATTATCTTGTTGGGCCTCTCAATGTGCTCCATGAATGAAAGCGGATGAGGCCATTAACATCGTGCATTTTTAGGTGTTTTCCCTATCACAACCGGCAAGAGCATGACTTTCCAAGCTAAGACACAACAGCATTGACACAGGGGCACTGTTGGCAACCATGGGGCTGCGCATTATCTTGTTAGGCCTCCCAATGAGCTCCATGAAGGGAAGCGGATGAGGCCATTCCCATCGTGCACTTTTAGGTGTTTCCCCTACACAACCAGCAAGAGTATAACTCTCTAAGCTAAGACACAACAGCATTGACACAGGGGCACTGTTGGCGACCATGGGGCTGCGCATTATCTTGTTGGACCTCTCAATTTGCTCCATGAAGGGAAGCGGATGAGGCCATTCCCATCGTGCACTTTTAGGTGTTTCCCCTACACAACCAGCAAGAGTATAACTCTCTAAGCTAGGACACAACAGCATTAACACAGGAGCACTGTTGGCGACCACGGGGCTGGCCATTATCTTGTTGGGCCTCTCAATGTGCCCCTTGAAGGGAAGCGGATGAGGCCATTCACATCGTGCACTTTTAGGTGTTTCCCCTATCACAACCAGCAAGAGGATGACCCTCCAAGCTAAGACACAACGGCATTGACACAGGGACACTGTTGGCGACCATGGGACAGCGCTTTATCTTGTTGGACCTCTCAATGAGCTCCATAAAGGGGAGCGAATGAGGCCATTCCCATCGTGCACTTTTAGGTGTTTCCCCTATCACAACCCGCAAGAGGATAACTCTCTAAGCTAAGACACGACAGCATTGACACAGGGGCACTGTTGGCGAACATGGGGCTGGCCATTATCTTGTTGGGCCTCTCGATGTGCTCCACGAAGGGAAGTGGATGAGGCCATTCCCATCGTGCACGATAGGTGACAGTCAGTAAGGGGTAGGCTCTCCAAGCCAAGTGTCAACAACATTGGCACAGAGGCACTGTTGGGACGTGAGCTGGCAACCATGGGGCCACGCATTATCTTGTTGGGCCTCTCTATGTGCTCCATGAAGGGAAGCGGATGAGGTCATTCTCATCGTGCACGTTTGGTGACAATCAGTAAGGGGTAGGCTCTCCAAGCTAAGAGACAAAAATATTGGCACAGATGCACTGTTGGGACGTGAGTTGGCGACCATGGGGCTACGCATTATCTTGTTGGACCTCTCAATGTGTTCCATGAAGTGAAGCGGATGAGGCCATTCACACCATATACTTTTGGTGGCAATCAGCACAGGGACGGCTCTCCATATTGAGACACAACAAAATTGGCACAGAGGCACTGTTGGCGACAATAGGGCTGCGCATTATCTTGTTGGACCTCTCAATGAGCTCCATGAAGGGAAGCGGATGAGGCCATTCCCATCGTGCACTTTTAGGTGTTTCCCCTATCACAACCAGCTAAAAGATGACTCTCCAAGCTAAGACACAACAACATTAACACAGGGAGCTCCATTAAGGGAAGCGGATGAGGCCATTAACATCGTGTATTTTTTGGTGTTTTCCCTATCAAAACCGGCAAGAGGATGACTTTCCAAGCTAAGACACAACAGCATTGACACAGAGGCACAGTTGGCGACCATGGGGCTGCGCATTATCTTGTTGGGCCTCTCAATGAGCTCCATGAAGGGAAGCGGATGAGGCCATTCCCATCGTGCACTTTTAGTTGTTTCCCCTATCACAACCAGCTGAAAGATAACTCTCCAAGCTAAGACACAACAACATTGACACAGGGGCACTCTTGGCGACCATGGGGCTGCGCATTATCTTGTTTGATCTCACAATGAGCTCCATGAAGGGAAGCGGATGAGGCCATTAACATCGTGTATTTTTAGGTGTTTTCCCTATCAAAACCGGCAAGAGGATGACTTTCCAAGCTAAGACACAACAGCATTGACACAGAGGCACTGTTGGCGACCATGGAGCTGCGCATTATCTTGTTGGGCCTCTCATTGAGCTCCATGAAGGGAATCGGGTGAGGCCATTCCCATCGTGCACTTTTAGGTGTTTCCCCTTCAAAACAACCGGCAAAAGATAACTCTCCACGCTAAGACGCAACTACATTGGAACAGAGACATTGTTGGCGACCATGGGGCTGCGCATTATATTGTTGGGCCTCTAAATGAGCTCCATGAAGGGAAGCGGATGAGGCCATTCCCATCGTGCACTTTAAAGTGTTTCCCCCACACAACCAGCAAGAGTATAACTCTCTAAGCTAAGACACAACAGCATTGACACAGGGGCACTGTTGGCGACCATGGGGCTGCGCATTATCTTGTTGGGCCTCTCAATGAGCTCCATGAAGGGAAGCGGATGAGGCCATCCCCATCGTGCACTTTTAGGTGTTTCCCCTATCACAACCAGCAAAAAGAAAACTCTCCAAGCTAAGACACAACAACATTGACACAGGGGCACTGTTGGCGACCATGGGGCTGCGCATTATCTTGTTGGGCCTCTCAATGAGCTCCATGAAGGGAAGCGGATGAGGCCATTAATATCGTGCACGTTTGGTGACAATCAGTAATGGGTAGGCTCTACAAGCTAAGACACAACATCATTGGCACAGAGGCATTGTTGGGACGTGAGTTGGCAACCATGGGGCTGCGCATTATCTTGTTGGACCTCTCAATGATCTCCATGAAGGGAAGCGGATGAGGCCATTCCCATCGTGCACGTGTGGTGACAATCAGTAAGGGGTAGGCTCTCCAAGCTAAGAGACAAAAACATTGACACAGACGCACTGTTGGTGACCATGGGGCTGCGCATTACCTTGTTGGACCTCTCAATGAGCTCCATGAAGGGAAGCGGATGAGGCCATTCCCATCGTGCATGTTTGGTGACAATCGATAAGGGGATGACTCCCCAAGCAAAGACACAACAACGTTGGCACAAAGGCATTGTTGGGACGTGATTTGGCGACCATGGGGCTGCGCATTATCTTGTTGGGTCTCTCAATGTGCTCCAGGAAGGGAAGTGGATGAGGCCATTCACATCGTGCACGTGTGCTGACAAGCAATATGGGGTAGGCTCTCCAAGCTAAGAGACAAAAACATTGACACAGACGCACTGTTGGTGACCACGGGGCTGCGCATTATCTTCTTGGACTTCTCAATGTGCTTCATGAAGGGAAGCGGATGAGGTCATTCCCATCGTGCAATTTTTGTGTTTTCTCCTATTAAAACCAGCAATGGGATGGCTCTCCAAGCTAAGACACAGCAACATTGACACAGAAGCACTGTTGGGACGTGAGTTGGCGACCATGGGGCTGCTGATGAGCACGGCATTACTCCTTTCTCCCTTGTTCTATCCTGTAGAACTTCCTTGGGGACATCTTGTACCCTTTTGATTCCGACGGTATTAAGGTTTCTTTATTCTCAACTCATCCATGTCCTTGCCTCACTCATCGAGGGTGTGTTTATGATCTACACAATACAGGTAGTGTGCTCGGGAGTTGGGCTATGTCCGGTACTGTTTATTCTCTCTTTCCTCTATTCATGCTGAGGTGGGCCTTATCCACTTTGCTTTACGGGTGAGCTCTACTTCTGTCCGAGTCCTTAATCCTCATTCTTCAACGTCTGAGGACTATGCCTTCACACCCACCTTATTTCAATTATTTCCCATCTATTCTTCCATTATTTTTCATTTTCATTTCCATTATTATTTATTTAGCGTATGGACTTTAGTGCTGGGAGTGTCCGAGGACATGTTCGGCTCACCAGAGGCTGTAGCTGCTTCAATGTGGACAACCATGGGGTGAGCTACAAGTACCGTTCAATTTCAACCAATGTCACTGACACCTAGTGATGAACGCTGGAACTTTGATTGTGTTTTTCAACGAAATCTAACCTACAATTTAGTTTCACACAGGTGTAGTTAGTGGAAGGTTCTTTTACATGCCATAAGTCTATGACATGTTACCGTCGGCTTTACTTCCCCTCCGAAGGAAGATATACTGAGGGATTTTAACGTACTTAAAAAGAACCTACACTTCAGCCGGGTTTGAACCCGCGACCTTGGGTACAGAGACTCAGCATGCTACTCACTACGCCACCGAAGCCGCTTTCATTTTCATTTACAGGGACCAAGACAAAATTTGCCACTATTCACGATTTTGAATTTCAGCTGACATCTCTGAGCTCTCAAATTTGACGCCCGGCTCTGCCAAGAAATGTATTTCTGGCTTGAGACCTGGAGAGAGGGATTGACCCCCACCTCATTCATCCCTGAAATGATTTCCCCTGGCTTCCCATTTCTACTGCAGGCAAATGCATGGATAGTTCCTAACATACCAATATTAAACACAGTTATAAACAGACATGCTAAGAGAAGAGGCTGTCGTCCCGGAGGTCGGCGTTCCATTTCCAGCTCGGCCAATAAATGTTAATACTGGTCTGAGGGCTGGAACGGGGTTATATCAGCCTCGTGAGGAAAATATGATAAGATGATGGTTCGATTCCCATCTCCGTCCTCTTGGAAGTGGTTTCTCACTTCTACTCCAGGTCAATGTCAGGAATGGTTCCTAACTTAAGGCCACGGCCACCTTCTTCCCAATCCTTACCTGAATTACGATACACACACGAATACAGCCATCACACTAACACAGGTTATCAGACAAAGTCTACACGCATCCAAGAACACGGGGTACATGACCATGATGTTGATTTCAAAAACAACAACAAACTAACAGAGATACCATGCCAACACAATTTATCAGAATGCACACCCAACCAAGTGGATGGAGCTAATTATCTTAATTTACTAGTGCCTAAAATGAAATAATACTAATGTTGGTCGGTTTTCGTCCCTTTTAACTACTGTGAATTTTAGAGACACCGGGGTGCCAGAATTTTGCCCCGAAGGGGATCGTTAACGTGCCAGTACATCTACTGACACGGCTCCCTCGCAATTCGGCACCTTCAAATGCCAAATGACTGCGCCAGTATTCGATCCTCCGCCCAGCAGGCGAGAACGTTACCGCTGAGCCACTAGCCAGTTTAAAATGAAACACCAACAACAAACTAGAAAGAGGGGGGGGGGGTGGTAGAGTTGTACAAGCCCGTAATGGTATTCACTCTAGAATAGATTCAGAATTCATTCTGGATCACACGCTGCTGGTGAGCGCAGATTTTATGGCTAAAGTTTGAGACAAGTTGGTGGAGAGAGCGGCAGTAATTCCCGACCTTAATCCGATTAAGCATTTCTGAAACACGCTTGATCAACAAGTTCAAAGGCGTCCTGCTTTGCCGCAAGCCGTCCAGTGACCCTCCTAGGCCCTGTACAAACCTCGGGTCATCTGCGCCACTCACAAGTTAAAACTGTACAATAACATTGGGAAGAAACAAAACAACACAGCGACCTAACTTAGTAGAATACACTGGTTGTAAGGCAAATTACGTGGGACGAACTGGAAGGAGAGATGGCATGCGGTACATTGAACATAGGAAACATTCAGCAGTTTGAGAACACACGTATGACAAATATCACAACTTAACTTACTTAGAGAGAGTTTTAATAATGTTCACCTGGAAGCTAAAGTTGATCTCTCGACGTTATTCTAGTACACATAGTTGAGAGGAAGAACTCGACTGATTCGGACAACCATATGTGCTTAAAAGGGCCAACTTTAATGTTGTTATTAGAATCTTAACGACAACAAATGAGGCTACAAAGGGAAATAAATCAGAAAGGAAAATATGTCAAACCATACGAGACACATTGCATTTATTCTCAACAAACCAAGGCCTAATTTGAGCAGTATTAAGCATGACATTTCACGTTTTGTAAGACCCGTCAACGGTCTGCATGATGACGAAGTCCAGACCCATTTGATGTACTTTAGTACACTTGTTTCCCATATCACATAGCTTTACCATCTTAGATTGGATTATTTTAGGTTTTTGTTTCTTTCCTTCCGAAACATTGTTTCTCTCACCTATTACGACCTTAATTGTTTCGTTTCTTTCAATTTCGCATCCTGATTGCTTGCCCTCTCCCATACTTTATCCTTTTCTCAGAGTTGTACAACAAGAATGTGTTGATAGGAGCTGCTGCTGCCTGTCAACTGAGATCTTTGATTTAATTCTGAATACAGAATGAATTGAGCAATAGTTCACTAAATACTCACCATTAGCACAATTAAATGTTCAAACCATGAATGGTAGCATCCATTTACATTTAATTTACTCGAGAATACCAAATATATTACTGGGTATTATTTTCTCCGCTCACGATAGAACACAATGCAGCCAGTTAAAGCAGATTATGTCCGTATATAAATTGACTCTCTGCACATCTGTGGCCACTAAGGGTATTCATGTATTCGCACTATTACACCACAAAATCATGTAAAGCAGTCATTTGGAAATTAAACTCCTCCCATAATCGATCGTAATCGACTTGGCCGCTGAATTGAAATACGTTCGGACCGTTTAGGACTCCTTTAAGGACTCTTGTATTGTGAAGAAAGAAGCTTTTGGTTTAACGTGAACATTTGAGCCACAAGATCTCCACTTTTACGTGTAGATCGTATCACAAAACTTGATACTTCACTTTGATAATCGTATATCGTGGTCAACAGCACCGTGTATTTGTCTGCGAGTGGAATGTCTAGTAACAAGTGCTATTAAGAATACTTATTAGAGTGTGAACTTTAATAGTGATTGGGAAGAGGCAGCCGTTTAATACCAGCCCAGCATTTGCCTGGAGTAGAAGTGTTAGTAAACACAAGCACATCGTCTGAGGAGCCCTCATACGCCTGCAGCCTACACACGAAGGGTCCATGGCTCATATTCTTACAAGGAAGCATCGCGAACAAGAAGCTTCTGATTTATTTAAACGGTGAATAAATGTTGTCCAGATTACAGGCCATCTGATATAGTCTTTTACCTCAAATTTACTAAAGCCACCATAGACAAGACGTGTCTGAATACAGCAGGGAGACTTGGTGTGGATATACTACATAACCCAGTGGTTCCCAATTTGTAAGAGCCTGAGGGCCAAAATGGGTATGGTTGCGGACCGCACTTTAATAATAAGCAAATTTTCATAAAACATAAGGCTGTATGCCCTTCCTGGTACCACAGAATGTTTCAATTGAAACTCCTCGCCCAGCGGGACTCGATTTTATTGCTCAAATACTATTCCACCAGGCGGCCTCGGTGGCGTAGTTGGTAGCATGCTGAGCTTCTATCCCCAAGATCGCGGGTTCAAACCCGGCCGAAGCCGTAAGATTTTTTAAGAGCGTTAAAAATCCCTCAGTATGCCTTTCTTCGGAGGGGAAGTAAAGCCGGCTGTCCCATGTCATAGATTTATGGCATGTTAAAGAACCTTCCACTAATTACACCTGTATGAAGCTAAATTGTATAGGTTAGGAAGGCAAACAACGCTCTTAGGTTTCTACGTTCGTTGCCAAGAGCCGACTGCGGTAGCGTCTAGTAGCTAAGTTCTGAACTAGGCCTAGTAGTCGTTGACGGTGGCGTTTGGCGGCAAAAGTAGGAACTATTTGAAAAATTCAAAGTTATAGTCCTTACTAGAATTAAAAAACACTAATACAGCCATCACAATTAACACCGGTTATCAGACAGATTCTACACACACCCAAAGTACACGGGGCTACATGACCGCGTTGTCGCAGTCCCTAAACTGAGGAACCAACCAACCAAATACTATTGTACAATCCATAAAGGATAGGAATTAAAGATACCAAGATGAATTTAGTTTTCATGAAGAACAATCAACAATGTAAGTTTATTTGAATTAAAAAAATATTATCAAAAGGACAATTTGGTTGCAATAAGTTTTCTTTGAATCAGTATTAAAAATGGATCGTGTGAGTAAAGTGACCTGCTGTTGCTGGGTGCTTGGGTCGTGCGCAGTGTGATGTGGTGCGTTGTATAACGGTTCGCCACCTTCATCAAATTACTTTATTCATGTTTGCCGAATAGAAACACATAGTACTTTAATACAAGGAATGAAATATATTCTTTCATGGCTCTTTAAAGATTTCCTTTTTGTTTCTAAAAGCTTTCCCGTTGCCAGTTGGAGACAACTGCTCTAACCAATCGCGCCACATACAGTAGACCAGACTACCAATGGCCAACGGTTCATGCAGGGGGATGTAGTTCAAAGGAGCACACTCTTCTGCGTCCGCACTCAGTTTCACTCTCTCTAGGAAAGGATAAGATGAATTTGGGAATGAATTACTATCACAGAAACAATGTGTCCAATGTCAACAAGATTCGGAGATTCGCGTCTGCATTGTTGCGCTATAAGACCACATACTTATGGTAGTTGAGGTTTTCAATGTGTCACACAGTTCTTTTTCGATTTTGTTTATTCTAGTAAAATCATACTTTCATAATACTTCATGATGAAATAAATGGTTTCCTCAAAAATTAAATGAGAATCAAGGTGAATCTATGATGCCCCTAAAATATCCACTACACCTCGTGCAATTGTATCTATTTTCTATTGCCCTTTCAACTGAGTTGGGATTGACGTGAGATTATTTCCCTATCTGATGTATGGTTTCTACTGCTGGATCTCCTTGCTTTGGCCAATCTTATCTGAGGAACCCATTGTAGATTAAACGAATAGAAACATATTAAACTGCCAAGGAATTGGGAAGAAGTGTCGTATCCTCAAATGGGTACAATCGTGGCATTTGCCTGGAGTTAAAATGAGAAAGCACTCAAAATAATTTCACCGATGACAGATGGAGGCTTATACCCCACTTGGCCTGGACTCATGTCCTTACTTCGTAAAGTGCACAACTACCCCAGTCTGTACCGAGGTATTCAAAGTCCACGGATATGAGCTCCGAACACATTACAAGCCAGAGATCAACATAGCGATCACGTGATGCTCATTTCACTCCCACATGCTTCAGACATGGGGTCCAGGCAGGGTGTATCTGTATAGGGAGCTCTCAGTTCCCAAAGCGAGAAAGTGACCTTTAGCGGAATCAGACTAGGTATACCCAAAGTGTGCTGATGTGCTCAAGTTGGTACGACTGGACGAAAGCCCACATTAAACACGGCATATATCTAGAAGATCTTATGGAGTTTAAAAACAATATTGCCGATTAGGGAATGAATGTTAACTGCTCACAATTCGCTTGGAATACCAGTGAATTATCCCTAGTACTTAAATTTAATTCAGCTAACAGAAATCCATTACATAAACCCTTGATTACAAGAATTACAGGAGTAGGTTAATGATTAATAAACGTTGTATAAGAAAGAAACAGCGAAATGAATTCCAAGTTTTAATGAGCAGTAAAACAAAGTAAGTTGCGTGCATGTCGCAATGCTCCTTAAACCTGAAGACATTCAAGTTTTCATCAAGCTGCTTCCAAGGAAGAAACAAAGCATTACAATGTTACCTTGCTCGCTCGCAACATAAGCTCCTCTCTTATTAAATACTGAGCAAGCGAGGGTGTGTACACTCCCCAGGCAATGGAATACATGCAAGTAACTAACTGGCAGGTGATCTCGATGTTCCTCCCCATAAAACAATAATAAGTAATAAATAAATAATAAAAATATAAATAAAGAAGTAAATAAATATGCACAAATAAATGAATAAGTAGTTCCATGAAGAACTATACAGCCTATTTACATATAACCTATTTATGTTAATTGCCACTATCAACATACACATTTGCAGTTTGATTACTGTAGTATATTCGCAGATATTGAGAACCATCTAAATAATTCAGATGGTCACCATGTTGGATTGTTAGCCTATTTTCATTTTATGAAAAAATAGGCTTATGAGATCACCTTTTGTCCGTGTGTGTGTGTGTGTGTCTGTGTGAGGTGTGTGTGTGTCCCCCTAATAACTTCTATACGGCTGGAGCGATTACAATGAAACTCGGTAAAATCATAGCATTATTCTGGCCGACCCCGACCGCGCCCTTCAAATTTTATTGTGCCTCACCAATCTAACATGGCTGCTGTGCGAAATATTTCACCAGCATTCAGTATCTCCGAAACCATTACCGATATCGCCCTGAAATTGTGTACGGTGATAAAGGGCACTACTAGAAGTTCACCTATGGGACTTTCAAAAACCTGATGACTACAAAACCAACATGGCGGCCAAGCAAATTTGAGACTTTTAAATAGACTTTTCTCGCGATTTAACTATCCAAACGTAATGAAAGTTGGTACAGCAAGTGTTCATACACATTGTAATGCACTGGAGTCTAATTTAGTTCAATTGATTACATAACCTCAAAATGGTGGCTGTGCAAAATTTTTCACTGATATTCTATATCTCCGAAACTATTACTGGCATTTTGTACGGTGATAAAAGGCACTGGTACAAGGCTATCTGTGTAACTTTCCTAAACCTGTAAAGCACAAAACGAACATGGCGGCCAAGCGAAGTTGAAACATTTTAATAGACTTTTCTCGTTATTTAACTCTCTGAGCGCAGTTAAATGTGGTACAGTAAATGATTTTACATATTGTAATGCACTGGCATCTAATTTATTTCAATTGTTTGCAAAATCACAAGATGGCAGCTGTGAGAAATTTTAAAATCTCGTTTTTACTTCTTGTGTTCTAATCATGCGATTGAAGTTTGAATACCACACGTACAAAATAATCTTAGTGTAATAGTAAAAAATTAAAATCCAACCTGGCGACCATCTGAAATATTTAGACGGTTCTCAATATCTACGAATCTATCACAACCTTCAAACTGAATTTTGTATGTTGATAGAGGCAATTAACTTAAGTAGGATATATGAAACTAGGCTGTATATTTCTTCATGGAACTACTTGTTATACATGTTATGTACTATTACACGAAGGTTATTGTGTAAGTGTTTTATTCAAACGTTGATTTTGATCGCATGATTAGAACACAAGAATTAAAAACTTACTTTCAAAATTTCACAAAGCTGCCATCTTGAGGTTATGTAAATAACTAAACTAAATTAGATGTCAGTGCATTGCAATTTGTATACTCATTTTCTGCACCATATTTCACTGCGGTTGGATGGTTAAATCACGAGAAACGTCTTTTTAAATGTTTGAAATTTGCTTGACCGTCATTTTCGTTTTGTAGTTAACAGATTTTTGAAAGTCACATAGGTGATCGTTTAGTAGTACCTTTTTATCACCGTACAAAACCTGACGGTGATATCTGTAATAGTTTCGGAGATATAGAATGCCGGTGAGATTGTTCACAGACCCGCCATGTTGGATTGGTGAGACATAATTATATTTGAAGTGCACGTTCGGGGTCGGTTGAAATATTACTATAACCTTACTGACTTTCACTGAAATCGCTCGAGCCGTTTAGAAGTTATTAGGGAGGTTACGCACACACACACACACACACACACGGACAAAAGGTGATCTCATAAGGCTATTTTTTCATAAATGAAAATAGGCTAAAAATGAAATCAGCAATAAATCAATCAAATAAAAGAAGATCAGCGATCCTCATTCCAGCGGACAGTGCAAAACGTAACAAGATACATTTTAATGCCACATTTACCATCATTTTATCCTACCTGCCACTTACTTGTGTCGTAAGGGGATATATCGCTAACTTACTTGTGTCGTAAGGGGATATATCGCTAACGCAAAACACAGGAGTGGTAGCCACACATTCATGGATTATTGGCGGAGGGCGACTATCTTTTGTGAGTTTTTGTTGTGCTGGTTGGATGGCTTGATGATTGATAAGAAGAACGTAAATTGTCATCCTAGATGTGCACTACCATCACCACTTTGCTGTCAAGATTAAACCATTGGAACTGAAGGCGTTATCTGAATACATCCCATTTCTTTGTCTTCTTATTGTCATTCCTCTTGCGATATGAATTTCTCTAGTCATACGCGATTGACTGGCCCGATATATCACAATGTATTGCTTACTGACGTTTATTTGCCCGGTGATATCTTACAAACTGCCCGACCAGGCTTCGCGTGTTTGAAAAGAGCCAAGGGTAGGACTTTCTTACCAAGAGAATCCGATATATACATCCTGAAAGGAAGGCACCACTAAGCCTGTAGTGATGGCATTGTATTATCTATTTATGTTTCCCATTTAGGGGTCTAAATATCGTTGTTTTCATCCTCGTTTGCAGAATTTGTATGACAACGTGTATAGCTTTGGTGTCTATTATACTAGGGCTGGTACTTTTAATCAAAGAAGAAACATCGAGTATCGCACATTACCATTAATCGATTGTGCGTTCAATGGAATAATCGGTTGATGATTAATTGATTAATTGATTTGTCGACTAATCGATGTACTGCGCTCCTTTCACCACTCTCTCACAGAAGCAAAACAGACTTTTAATAATTTAAAATATATTGTATCATATATTTAAAATAATGTACCTTCTTTGTGAAAACTCGGCTAAAACAAAGTAACACAATGATGTTCCTGTCCTAAATTGTTAACATTGAACAAGAAGTAAAAATCTTTGCTGAAAACTCTTTGTTATCTTTTTCTGAAGCCCTTCCCAATTTATTGCTGTTTGTCTTTCCATTGTTACTGACTCTTATTGTTAAAAAAGAAAGGGTGATAGCTCGAATTAGGGTGGCGATTATTAAAATACGTGGAAGCTTAGATGCAGGGCGTCACGTGAGTGTAGTGAAGTGAGTGAAGTAAAGAATGAATGGAACAGGCAAGCGGAAGGTTGGCCGTGCTTACTGAGCGAATGCTGACTCGTGTTTACAATGTTAAATACCAGACAAGCAATACAGCCAGTGTGGCGCAGCTGAGTAAAGGCTTGCTGGCTGAGGGCCATTGTTCGAAGAAATAAAAGACGGCAGTTTAAGAAAGTGAGAATGGTTTTAATGATTATAAGTGTGATGCGAGTGCACAAGAATGAATGAGATGATTACAAGTATTGGGGTTGGAACAGAAAGGAATTATTAAGTATAACCTTTGAGTACACTTACCAGAACTGCGGAGCGGTCGAACTCGCGGCGGATAGCACCTCGGTGGCTGAAAGATGATCAGTTCCTGGTGGGGCTGGTATTTATGTGAATTGCCCATGTTTGTGTAATGTAGTCAGCGGATTCCTGCCCCACATAGCAGGTAGCTAGGTGTTTAGACTGATGTAAGAATTACCACATGTGTGTATGGTTGGGCCTGCCAAGCCAATTGTACTTGCAATGTCTAGATGTTTGTTATTGTTTCCTCTAGGGGTTGTGGCATGAAATGGGGGTGAAGGGTGACGATAGGGAACGATAGGGGGTGGCTGTATCCTGTGGGAACCCCAGAGTAAAACAATATTAAGGCAAAAAGTAACTTTTATAGATAAGCGTAACTCAACTTAAGTGATGACTCTCATTTCACCTTCTTTACCTATCTCGTGTCTACTACAATTACAATTTATCGATTCTTCGGTTAGCCGACTAATATATTAGGTATTTAAATAGTCGATTAATCGAATGTACGGTCATTCAGTTAGTCGATTAGTCGTTGACGATTAATTTAAAAAATAATTGTTTAGTGGATGGATCGATTATTAATGTACTGTATACGTGGCTTTAGGGTAGGACCCACCCCGGCATTTACTGGGAACAGAATTGGTATCCTCGGGAGATCATTTCTAGGGAGATTGGGGAGGTAACTTACCTTCACAAGACTGAGAAGGCCGCGTTACACCAGTCCTTGTTAGTGCTGTAAATCAAACCCGAGACTTCAGAGATAGAAAACTCATAATTGCTATCATCATATGAAATACGGCAGATAGGTGCACAGTGAGCCCACATCTCTCGATATTTGAACGCGAGAATGTTTTGCCTGGGGCCAACACAATTCCGGGCAGGGTTTATTTCTTCTCCACATTTACCGTCATTTAATCTATGCAATCAATTTGAAAATACTGCGTGTTAGTCCACCACAATTCCGGCCAAGCTTGTTACTGCAAAATGTACGGACTGGAACGTTAAAATTACCATTGTCGTTTCGCCAGACCTGCTGTATCGTATTGTCATTTATGTTAAACCACATTACTCCTTCGTCAATCTGGAAGCGAAAGGAATTCAGTTTCACACACCATTTTGTGAAGGAATCGTGGCTGAATTATTTCGTTTAATTTATGGATACACTTCCCTTTAGTTTCTGTTTCCTTATACCCTTCCATCCTTCTCCCCCGACCCCGCCCTTTCTCCTTTTTTGAACATTCTCAATTTTCGAGGAGTCACATTTTCCCCCGCCCCCTTTCCGTTCTCCTTTCTTACTACTCTGTCCGCCGTTCTAATTAATATGGCGCGTTTTCTACCAAGGTCCAAACAGTAGTTTCTGGCTGCTCTCTGGTGACGAACACAGGAATCTCTCTAGTTTTTGTAAGCTCATTGACACACTTTCTTCGGCCACATTGATGCAATTCTATTGTAAAAGGAGGCAAGGTTCCTCTCGAAACGTTTAGAATTTTAAATACTATTTCCACACGGCAATATCCCAAAAGCATGGTAATTGAATCGCAACATTTCAGGAGACAGATAAAAGGTGTTGACAGAACAGAACTTAGCAAACACACTATATTAGTGATCTATGCTGTGATGCAACTATTCAGGTTATATTTTTGATAGCGGAATATACATTTTAATTTTATAAACATATTTATCAATTCGATTTTGGAAACGTGACTTAATGCCTTTCAGCTCCATGGTCAGTTCAGTGCGACATAAAGCCATCCAGAATGAATATTTCACAAGATATTTTATTTAAAAATTGATTAGTAACATAAAAACCTCCTAAACCCTGTACAATGTAATTTACAATAGCACTGTAACACGCGGGAATCTTGCAGTGCGGCCAACATTAACTGCGGAATACGGCGCTAAAAATCAGCTAGTCACTGACTTAATACTCTTCTCCTGTGATCGCACTACATGTAGCAGTGGTTTCTGAATTAAACAGAAGGCTGACTTAATTCTTTCCTACGCCGTTCCAAGGCCCTTGGGCCAATACTTCACAATACTAATTAAAACAAACAAAAGTTTGGTGCTTTTCAGTCGGTCAACACGAATGTACCCAAAAGAGCTGGGTTGTGCCCTAATCCTAAAATAAATTACATGAGATTAATAAATACACTAGGATGGCCAGTTTGGATCGTCAAGCGATCATCATCAATTTCATTTCACTTAGGCTATAACATCTATGTTTGAGAATACAGGTGAAAAATATTTACAATATGTATAACTGGTGCTAGAGTGAACACGAAACTGCTCGAAGTTCCAGTCAGGAAGACAACCGGATAAGTATCAGCCTGTATCATTACAGTATAACCATAGTTGACTTTCTACAACCATATAATCACCCCAAACAGACAAACTCCGGATTTCTATCACCATTTTAGCATTTCACCTAACATTAGATATACTACATTTAGCACACACTGACAGTTGCATTACCAATACTGCAACTAAATAATTGCACATATTGTTAATATTTTTCACCTGTATTCTCGAACATATATGTTATAGCTTAAGTGTAATGGATCTGATGATGATCGCTTGACGATCGAAACTGGTCATCCTAGTGTATTTATTAATCTCATGTAATTTATTTCAGGATTAGGGCACAACCCAGCTCTTTTGGGTACATTCGTGTTGACCGACTGAAAAGCACCAAACTTTTGTTTACTTAGGCAACACTGACAAATGGCTTCAAACCCCACAAAGAGTACTAATTATTTAAAAAAATGAACAAGTAGTTCCGTGAAGAACTATACAGCCTATTTTCATATATCCTGCTCATGTTAATTGCCTCTATCAACATACAAAATTTCAGTTTAATTGCTGGAACAGATTCGTAGATATTGAGAACCGTCTAAATATTTCAGATGGTCGCCAGGTTGGATTTTTATTTTTGTACTATTACATTAAGATTATTGTGTACGTGTGGTATTCAAACTTCAATCGCATGATTAGAACACAAGAAGTAAAAACGAGATTTTAAAATTACGCACAGCAGCCATCTTGTGATTATCCAAACAATTGAAATAAATTAGATGCCAGAGGATCAACATTTGTATAAGCATTTAACGTGCAACGTTTCACGGCACTCGGATAGTTAATTCGCGAGAAACGTCCATTTAAATATTTATACTTCGCGTCACCGCCATGTTGGATTTGTGCTCACCAGGTTACTCAAAGTCCTATAGGTGAACATATGTTCATAGTCTCTCTGAACATAAAAAAATCTGTTTGGTTGCTGTAAAAGATTCATAGATATTGAGATCCGTCTAAATATTTCGGAAGCTCGCCATTTAGGATTGTTATATGTATAGGCCATAGAGATATGTACCATTCAAGGACAATTATTGCCTAGCTTCATTATTCAAACTTTCACTTCGATCGCATGATTACGACACAAGAAATAAAAACATAATTTTAAAATTTCGCACAGCCGCCATCTTGAGGTTATGTAAACAATTGAATTAAATTAGATGGCAGTGCATTACAATCTGCAAAATCATTTACTGTACCACATTTCACTGCGCTCAGAGAGTTAAATCACGAGAAAAGTCTATTAAAATATTTCAAATTCGCTTGGTCGCCATGTTCGTTTTGTACTTTACAGGTTTATGAAATATACATAGGTAAACTTGTATCAGTACCCTTTATCACCGTACAAAATTGCAGGGTGATATCTGTAATAGTTTCGGAGATATAGAATGTCAGTGAAATATTTCGCACAGCCGCCATTTTGAGGTTATGTAAACAATTGAACTAAATTAGACTCCAGTGCTTTACAATGTGTATAAACAATTACTGTACCCAGTTTCATTACGTTTGGGTAGTTAAATCGCGGGAAAAGTCTATTTAAAAGTCTCAACTTCGCTTGGCCGCCATGTTGGTTTTGTAGTCACCAGGTTTTTGAAAGTCTCATAGGTGAACTTTTAGTAGTGCCCTTTATCACCGTACACAATTTCAGGGCGATATCGGTAATAGTTCCGGAGATATTGAATGCTAGTGAAATATTTCGCACAGCCGCCATGTTGGATTGGTGAGACGTAACAAAATTTGAAGGGCACGGTCGAGGTCGCCGGGAATAGGGCCATGAACTTACCGAGTTTCATTGAAATCGCTCCAGCCGTTTAGATTTTATTAGGGACACACACACACACACCTCACACACACACACACACGCACACACACACGGACAAAAGGTGATCTCATAAGCCTATTTTTTCAAAATTGAAAATAGGCTAAAAATGACCATTCTTGACTTAATGCTCTTCAGCTCCGAACGATTCAATTTTAATAGAATTCCGGGCCGTAAAAGCTTTAATCTATATATTAATATTATTATTGGACCCGCCTCTTGTCAGTTTTGCCACCCTTGCAGTCTTCAGACAAGAATTACATTTATTGGCAGAGCTGGGAATCGAACACGAATTATAGTTCTCTGTTAGGCAAACGTATTGGAGGGAGGTTTTGAGCAACTATTTAACGTCAGTGTTACCAACATACTGTAATTCCTCACGAAGTGGTAATATTCTAAATCAATGAATGTTTGGTTTTAAGAAAAGTAGAGCTGCTTGTTTGATGTTCGGCTGGAATCGAGAGAAGTTGGCAGTAATTACCGACAGCTAATCCAGCCGAGCGTTGCGTGAATGAATAGTATCACGTGAAGTTGGAGCTTCTCCAGAAGCAGGAGTACCAATTACCCGGCAAAGTTTTGGCTGCGGCTGCAACACAGTAGACAACATAACTGGCGCTTTTAAAGCAGCCAAGTGGAACAAAGCGCTCGACTCCGGACCAGGTTACGACGTGCGGGTTGGGTTTCATTACAGCACAAGTGAGGCTTACTACACTCCACTTGCCCTTTTCAATATCGCTCGAGTCAACTCCAACTAATTACGGTCCAAAACAAACGAAATTAAATTGAAGAATAATTTCCTTGAACAATATACACTACTTAGTAGGTAATAGAATTTCATGATCCCACTCAGATCGAATAACGTAGCAACCTCATTGGGCTCTGAGAGGAAGCTCCTTAAGTGCACACTATTGTGTCTAAGGAAGAGGGATTGTATCCCAACAAAAGAGCTTCAAATACAGGATTCAAAATGCAGCGACAAATTGGAATGGTTTACTCCTCTCTATTGCAAGTGCGCGTTGCCCAGCTCCGAGTTACTCGGTTATGATAGCTCCCCGGTGATAAAGTGGGTCAGTGGAAGCTGCCTAACTTTCTACTTTAATATACAGTATATTTTCACTGGAAATAAAATACAATATTTATTAAATCTATTACACCTTGGTCAATAAATAATGAAAATAGAATATATTATATTGCACGGGTGTGGCCCTATTCAGTCATTGTTTTCTAAAATTAATCAAAACTATCTGAATTACGAGCAAAGTTATTGAATCAATATTAAACTTGGGTATTCCTCCTCTTTGATTCAATAACGTTGCTCGTAATTCAAATAGTGTTGATTCATTTCCATTCGTTACTTAGAACACTTAAGTTCGTACTTATCCCACATTCTATTTATTTATTCTACTTGTTACTTAAAACAGTTTAGTTCCTACTTATCCAACATTCTAATTGTTTATTACACTTGTTACTTAAAACAGTTTAGTTTCTACTTCTCCCACATTGTAATTCGTTATTTCAGAAATAAATAACATGTAATTATCAACTGATTTGCCTGCAGTTGCTTAAATATTTCCCGAAAACGTCATTCTTCCCTTCTCAACAATGGTGTTTATTAAGTAATAACAAATAATTGCCGCTTTATTGTCATAAATTTTAAGAAGAATTAAAAGTAGCAGGCACTAGTCACATTGGCGAGATGTCACTTATGCCATATGGCATCGCCCATTTCTGCAAAAAGACGCGTAAGTGCGATAAAAAAAATAAGTATTTAGGGTTGGGTATTATGTCGTGAGCATCATATGGAAAAACGGATAATAATCCAAAACGAAAAATTATTCCGCTCTTGATGGGTTAAAGACTTGAGTTTCTTCTCCTCGTAATCTTCAGAACCTACTATAAGTCTTACACTTTCCTAACATTTGGATTATATTAGTCATATAAGTATTAATTAGTGTTGTAAGCACACACATATTTGCTGACGATGGACCCAGATTAGGTTTTTATCATACAGTACATTATTCAAAACGTTCTAAAGGTTTATTTTAATAAATATTGGCAACAGGATATATTTGTTATCAAATACAGATTCCCTGGTGTTTATATTTCACAAACCATCACATTGGGTGTTCTTGCCACTGTGTGGTGTATGAAACAACATGCCATTGTTCTCGATAAGCCCTGTAAGCCCGCGTTAAATCGGATAGTTTCCTGAACTAGGCGTGAGATTTATGCATCTCACGTACATCATGGGTAATTGAATGGAAATGATGGAGCGCACAGAGGCCTAACTTCCACAGAATAGCTGATTTGAGCCTCGAACCCAGACCTAGCACGTGATGAGCTTCAGTGATAACACTAAACGTGTCTATAGCGATTCTGCTGAGTAGCACTGAGGACTCGTCACACAGGAGTTATAGCGGGATTCAATACACATAACGTAGCAAGAACTCTCGATAAGCTTTGTTCGATGGTGCATATTTATGTTGTGTCCGATGCTAATGATCACGTGAATTACTTCGTAATAGACCACAGTTTTTTGATATTTTCATTTATAACAAGATGTTCAGTAAACAACATATAGCCTACTTTCTCTTAAATGCATGGTATTGTTATAACTCTTTGTCAGGGGCAGATGACCTCGTAGTTCCTCCCCTTAAAACAACATTAACTAACTAACTAACTCTTTGTCCTTTTCAAGCAGTATAATTGAATTTTGGTTGTAGTAGCTTGTTGAAATACAACGTGTTATACGGATATTAAGCATGAATATGAGGTGCCCTTTGCTAGTGCAATCTCTGTACAAAATGTCATTCAATTCCGTTCACCGTGTTGGAATTGATATGGTGAATCGATTTGCACACATACATGGTCGCTATCCGCAAACTGTTGAGCTGATGACCTTGTAGTTCAGTCAAAAGATTCTTCGTACATAAAGGTATAAAGTTGAAAAAATTGGTAGAGATCGGATCATTAGGTTGGTCGTAATTTGATTTAAGCTTTGAACATTTGGGTGGCCGCCATTACGTTTTTCTCAAGATGGTGACAATATAAAACATGACACTGAGGTGCCCTTTGCTGGTGCTAGCTCTGTAGCAAATTTCGTTCAATTCGGTTTCCCCGTGTTTGAATTGATAGGGGGAATCGATTTGCACACATACATGGCCGCCATCCGCAAATTATTTGGCTGATGATCTTGTAGTTTGGTCATAAGATTCTTCATACATTACGGTATAATGTTGCAAAAATTGGTAGACATCGGATTATTAGGTTGGTCGTAATTTGATTTCAGCTTTGAACATTTGGGTGGCCGCCAGTACGTTCCCGTCAAGATGGCGGCGATATAAAACATGACACTGAGGTGCCCTTTGCTAGAGCTACCTCTGTACCAAATTTCGTTCAATTCGGTTTCACCGTGTTTGAATTGATAGGGGGGACAGATATTCGGAGTACACACACTCTCACACACACACACACAGACACAATTATTCGCCCTGTGTTGATCTCATAAGTCTACTTTCATTTTTTGCAAAAATCGAAAGTAGGTTAAAAAGGAGGCTTATGAGATCACCTTTAGTCCGTGTATATGTGTGTGTATATGTGTGTGTGTCCCCCTAATAACCTCTAAACGTCTGAACGTCCTGAGCGATTTAAATGAAACTCGGTAAGGTCATAGTACTATCTTGGCAGACCCCGACCGTGCCTGTCATATTTTATTATGTCTCACCAATCCAACATGGTGCTGTGCGAAATGTTTCACCGCCATTCTGTATCTCCGAATCTATTACACGTATCACCCAGAAATTTTGTACGGTGATAAAGGGCACTACTAGACGTTCACTTATGTGACTTTCAAAACCCTGTAAACTAGAAAAAAACATGCCGGCCAAGCGAAGTTGAAACATTTAAATTGACTTTTCTCGCGATTTAACCATCCGAACGCAGTGAAACTTGGTACTGCAAATGACTATACCAATTGCAATACACTGACATCTAAGTTTGTTTAATTGTTTACGTAACCTTAAGATGGCGGCTGTGAAATTTTAATATTAAGTTTTTATTTCTTGTATTCTAATCATGCGATCGAAATCATCGTTTGAATAAAGAACGTACACAATAATCTTCATCTAGTAGTACATAACTATGGCCTACATATATTGTATTAAAATCTTGCATGGCGACCATCCGAAATATTTGGACGGTTCTCAATATCTATTAATATATAACAGCAATCAAACAGAAATTGTGTATGTGTATAGAGGCTATGAACATAAGTTTAACTATGGGACGATTAATAACCCGGTGAGCAAAAACTCAACATGGCGGCAACGCGAAATGTAAATATTCAAATGGACGTTTCTCGCGATTTAACGGTCCGAGCGCAGTGAAACTTCGTACGGTATATGTTTCTATACATTTTAATCCATAGGCATCTAATTTATTTAAATTATTTTCATCACCACAAAATGGCGTCTGAGCGAAATTTTAAAATCTCGTGTTTACTTCTTGTGTCCTAACCTTGCGATTGATGTTTGAATAAAACACGTACACTATAATTTTCATGTAATAGCACATATAAAAAACACATGGTGACCATCTGAAATATTTAGACCTTTCTCACTATCTAGGAATCTATTACAGCAAGCAAACTGAAAATTTGTATGATGATAGAGGCAATGAACATAAGTTGGATACCTGAAAATAGGCTGTATAGCTCTTCACGGAACTATTTGTTTGATAATATTGAAGTGAGTTAGATTAAGTTTGTGGCGGCAGGTTTAACAGCCATTAAAGAAAAGAAAGGTACAAATATTCCTATTAACTTGGGGGATGTGAGGGCAACGGTGAAGATCAGCGCAATACAAAAACCAAATTTTGGAAAAAGGATAAAGATAGTTACGATTAATATTTAGAAAATTGAGAAATTAACTTTCTTTTGTCCAAGTTCGGTCTATCAACCATAGAAGACTTCTGTGCCATAGAAGACTTGGCTTATTTCTTCTCTTTTCCTATGTAGTGTTGTTAGTAAGTTTTCTGATGCGCTGATATATTTGCTAGTGTCAGTATAGTTCTCAAGTCCTCTGTGAGAAAGGTCTGTTTCGCTAATATATACACTAATCATGATGGTGTAGTCGTGTAGTGTGGTAAAATGTTTACTTTGAGTAATGCCACTGTGGACCAGTTTGGATGTATCTTATTTCATGTCTAGCCATTATTCCTTGGGATCTTTAAATAAGAGCCCGACATTAATGGGACTCGCATTATAACTGCGGCCAGTCCTTTCTTATTTGTGAATGAGAACTGAGGCAATCGGACAATGATCCCAATTCGTGCTTGGGAACGTTGCAGAAGATGGAGTTGATAAGCTGATGTGATTGTTTTCCATTTCCTTGCCTCCTTATCGCCTTCCCATCGCAGTGCGTGATTTGCGAGAGTAGTCTCAGAGTTTGAACTAATTCTGTTTTATGGGGAGAGGAAGTATTCCAACAAGTGCCTTATCATTTAACTACTCACTAATTGTGACTTATAGACTTTATAATGCGAGCCTTCGAAATTCAGAAAAATATGATAGAATTTAGATAGACAATGTGAAACTCATTGCAAATGTCGTACATAAATTAAAGCGAGCACGATCATTACGGAGGTCAGAGAGTTGCAACCATTGTATCAATATAAATAGTTTTATTTACAAATGTGGGCACGGTCTGTACTGAAGTACAATACAAATACTGTGTATACAAAAACAGTATTTTTTCTGTAGAAACAAATACACTTTCACACAACCCCTCCCCCAAACACAGACACACTGTTACAAAATAATCTGATCATAACGTCTCGTCTTGTTGCTTCATAAACGTTCGGACATCTGGAAATAGAGGGCTGACGATGTTCTCTGGCCAATGGGACACAAGAATACTTCTCCTAGATACTACTAGGCTACATTTACTTAGTTTAACTAGAATGAACACTACTATTTCAAACTAAAATATAAAAAAATAAAAATGCACATTGAAGTTATAGAAGCCATTTTCAGTGTTGCCTAGTTCTATTAAAATTACAAAATAATTATTTAAACAATTTAAATTTCAAAACTCAAAATTTGAAAATTAAAAATTAAACATTTAAAATTTAAAAATTGAAATATTAAACAATTAAAAATTAAAAATTTTAAAGTAAAAAAACAAATTGAATTACCTTAATGCAAACCAATTAGTATATAAAAAAATCTCGTACAGATCCGCTGGCAAATTTTGTTTTAATGAAATATATATTTTCCATTGTAATATGCACACTATAACGCTTAATTTTAAAACGTCTGAGTAATTACAAAACAAATATAAAAAACAAGCAAAAGAAACAACTATGGTAGGATTAGAACCCCAGTCATACGAGTAAGAGGCTAACGCTTTACCACGCAGCCAAACAAATCAACCAAAATTTGCCGACATCAGTTGAATTACATACAACGTCTTTGCAAATAATGATTTAGACTTAACGATTTCTTCAGTGGAGATTACTTTTTATACATAAAGCATTTCATACAAAGATTATGTTATTTCTATCAGTAGGCTATATTGCATGCAATACTCAAACTAGTGAAATATAGGTCTGGTACAAGATATTAGCTGCAATCTTGTTTTCTAACTGAGAGGGCTCAGCTTTCTAAAGTCACTTCTGCACTATGATATCACAAGATAAACTTTTAATTTCGAACGGACCACGTCCTTTAGAACAGTTTAAACGATTCTCGGTTCGATAATCGGAACTGGTGAGTTCCATGTTATGGATTACAAAGTTTGCATAATACACTAGGCCGCCATCCTGAAATGGTACGGTAGATGACCTTGTAGTTTGGGCACGAAACGCGCCCTATATGCAGGTATATTGTTACCAAATTTGGTAGAGATCGGATGATTAGTTAAGTCGTTATTTGATTTTACGTTTTGAACTTTTGAGTGGCCGCCATTTAGTTTTGGTAAAGATGGGGGTGATATAAAACATGACAATGAGGTGCACTTTGCTAGTGCTACCTCTGTACCAAATTTCGTTCAATTCGGTTTCGTCGTGTTTGAATTGATAGGGGGGACAGCCATACCAAATCCCACACACACACACATACACAATCACACTCGGACAGACACACAATTCTTCGCCCTGTGTGGATCTCATAAGTCTACTTTCATTTTGTGCAAAAATCGAAAGTAGTCTAATACACTTCAATAAACCAAGGCTGGCATCAACGGCAGTATTAAGGATTCCTGGACATTCTCGTTAGACCGACCATAACTTAGTTTAGCTTAGCTTACGCGTGGCGAGAATGGAAAATGGTCTTTAATAAATGTAGAAGTCCAGAATTTAGTAAGATACACCATATTAGGATGATCTAGACTTGGCAAAAAACTTATTATGTTACATTGCTCGACAAACACAGGCAATTGAGGGAACGGCCAAGGAGTTTAAGACATAACGTAACAAGACATGAAATACTGTACCTTCCAGTTCAGTGCAGGCATCGGGAGGTGGCAGCTGCGCGCACCACACATCACTCAAACAGCTAAGTACACAATCCAGAATAACCTGACCATTTAATAACACTAACATAATCACACTAGGCTAGCAAACTTGAAGATCAATCACCACTATCAGTGTCTCAACAACAAATCACATATCTTCTCTGGTTGTGCATGTATAATTACTACTGCAACTATATAAGTGTACATATCGTAAATATCATAAACCATACTATTTATTCATTTAGCGTGTGGCTTTTAGTGTTGGGAGTATCCGAGGACATGTATGGCTCGCCAGAGTATGTAGCTGCTTCTATGCGGACACCCATGGGGTGAGCTACAAGTACCGTCGCGTATGGCTTTTAGTGCTGGGAGTATCCGAGGACATGTTTGGCTCGCCAGAGTATGTAGCTGCTTCTATGCGGACACCCATGGGGTGAGCTACAAGTACCGTCGCGTATGGCTTTTAGTGCTGGGAGTATCCGAGGACAGGTTTGGCTCGCCAGAGTATGTAGCTGCTTCTATGCGGACACCTATGGTGTGAGCTACAAATACCGTCGCGTATGGCTTTTAGTGCTGGGAGTATCCGAGGACATGTTTGGCTCGCCAGAGTTTGTAGCTGCTTCTATGCGGACACCCTTGGGGTGAGCTACAAGTACCGTCGCGTATGGCTTTTAGTGTTGGGAGTATCCGAGGACATGTTCGGCTCGCCAGAGTATGTAGCTGCTTCTATGCGGACACCCATGGGGTCAGCTACAAGTACCGTCGCGTATGGCTTTTAGTGCTGGGAGTATCCGAGGACATGTTCGGCTCGCCAGAGTTTGTAGCTGCTTCTATGCGGACACCCATGGGGTCAGCTACAAGTACCGTCGCGTATGACTTTTAGTGCTGGGAGTATCCGAGGACATGTTTGGCTCGCCAAAGTTTGTAGCTGCTTCTATGCGGACACCCATGGGGTGAGCCAAAAGTACCGTCGCGTATGGCTTTTAGTGCTGGGAGTATCCGAGGACATGTTTGGCTCGCCAGAGTTTGTAGCTGCTTCTATGCGGACACCCATGGGGTGAGCTACAAGTACCGTCGCGTATGGCTTTTAGTGCTGGAAGTATCTGAGAACATGTTTGACTCGCCAGTGTTTGTAGCTGCTTCTATGCGGACACCCATGGGGTGAGCTACAAGTTCCGACGCGTGTGGATGAGATGAAATGAATGAAGATGAATGAGCAAGTTCACACTTTTAGACATAGATTTAAGAGCCTAAGTGTAATGGATCTAACGATGATCGCTTGACGATCGAAACTGGCCATCTAAGTGTAATTATTAATCTCATGTTATTACTTTTCAGGATTAGGGATAAACCAAGATTGATGGTATTAGGGGTCCAGGACGCAGACGAATATCCTGGCTAAAGAACTTAAGCCAGTGGTTCGGACTTAATACAGTGTCACTGTTTAGAACAGCTATGGACAAACAGCAGATCATGCTACTGATCGCCAATGTTCTTGGAGGACGAGGCACTTGAAGAAGAAGAAGAAGGGATCAACCCATTACAATTGGGTACAATCGTATTGACCGAATGAAAAACATTAAATTTCGATTGCTAAGGCATCACTGAAAAATGGCTTCAAACAAGATAAACAAGTGAAGGTGCTGAAAGCGCCAAGCAGCCGAAACTGTGAGAAGAGATACGGGGAGGGACAAGATTATGTCGTCAATGTGACGAAGCGTTAGCTTTCATGATTTTATAATAGTACATTATGCAAAGAGCCTATAATGACAATAATTAAGACACGAGTATGTTTATAAAACGAGCGAAGCTAGTTTCATAATTTCCGTACGAGTGTATTTACCATTATAGGCAAGTTGCATACGACTGTTTATGTTCGACGATCTTTATTATATGTTCTAACCTAAATATTCATAAATAACTGACGAGATTCTGTCGGATGAATTCTTCTTCTTGGGAATTGTGTGGGCTCAGCATTTGCTCTCGACCCAATTATGAATTTCAAAGCTTTGAAACATTGTTTATCCTGAAGTAGCTCCAACAGATAGCGTACTGGTACTATGTTGGATCATTTTGTTATTTTGGTCAAATAACACCAAAATAGGCTGTTAAAAACGCTTTAAAATTAAAATGTATCGTATTATCATGTAGTTATTTTTCAAGTTCGATGCGTATAGAATGTCAACGGAAGGCTACTAAATTGTGTCCCAATTAGAACAGTTATGGCATCTGGCGGAAAAGATTCGCATAAGAAATCCATTTACTGAACAGAGCGCTGAATTATAATTTCCGTGGAACTAATGACATAAGCCTGCTTCCCCCATGACGTTCTGGTGTGTTCATGTCAACGACAGCATTCACTAAAATTGTCGGCGAAATGTTACGAATGTAATGAATGCCCTGTGTTGAAGTTGGAGTTGCGGATATTAAGGTACAGTGCTATTTCTTTTGCAATATAGCCCAGTTTGTTTATCCATACATTAGGTACAGTGCACACTTTCCATGTCGGTAATGGGTAGAAGGATGGTGTTGCAAACTTCTGGACGTAGATTCCTAAATTTCTTGCATATTTTATAGTATTTTCCTGTACCGTAAAGGTTCGTGCTGATTTTGTCTTTGTGTTTGGCATTGTAACTATAATGGTTGATCAATTAGAGCTACATTGTCAACTTTCAAATAATGTAATTCATGTGGGATTTTGAGCGCATGTGCGAAGCTATCCTTACCTAATTGGTCAATGAATGAGCTCTGATTGGTTGGAGAAACTGTATCATAATGAAGAGTAGTACTTTAATGACCCTCATTATGATACAGTTCTCTGACATATAATATTTACGTACCGACATCGTCGAGCATAATTATAAGGTGCGTTCAAAAAGTAACGAGCCGGAGGCATAATTACAGAAATCAGTAGGCCTAACTGTATGTTAGAAGTATTGGCCCTGGCTGTTGAGGCACTTGTCCCTCCGTGACACGAGGCGGTGAATGGCTGTCTCATAAAATTCTCTGGGCTGCGATGTGAACCAGTTCCGCACGTACAGCTGGACGTCGGCGTCCGAGGTGAATCATTGGCCCCGCAGAGCCCTTTTCAGGGGACCAAACATGGCGTAATCACAGGAAGGGAGGTCTGGACTGTATGGAGGGTAGCCGACAACCTCCCATTTGAATTTCTGCAGGAGTGCCGCGACTGTGTTGGCCGTATGAGGTCGAGCATTGTCGTGGAGCGAGCACGGCGGCTAAGGCGTTCACTGTCACTCGGCGGTTCAGGGTAATGAGTGCATCAACCAGCTGGACGTTGTCATCAGTAATGCAGGGGGGTGCCCCAGACCGGGCATCATTGGCTAACGACATGCTCTGGTCGGAACCACACCTCGTTACACACGGCACGATTAGCCGATATAGTCACCGGTTTGCTCATTCCAGCCTCCGGCTCGTTACTTTTTGAACGCACCTTATACAATATCGTGACGACCCACGTGAAAATGAAGACGACCCACTCTTGGGTCGCGGATCCCCGGATAAAACCAGTGTTATAGACGACGGTCGAACAGGTTTCTCTGTCCCAGTTGAATCGATAGGGAGTCATTGTCGTTAGCCAGACTGGAATTTATCCAGTGTGTCTGGTGATTGAGGACTATGTGTAGGACAATTGGCTGGCACTTGGAACCTCCCTTCTCCTCCATAAATCAGCGTATTATACATCTGTTAATAAGGTTGAGGACGCCCACTCGCTTCCCGCCATTGACTCTCTGCATGCATATATCCTCATTACAAACAGTGCATAACTCAGCCGCACAGTGGAGCTGACCCACTAGCATCCAGGTACTCCATTCCCCAGGTAGAAGGCTGCCCCACATTCGCCATCAGGGCCCTGGCATTACCTGATAAGGTAGGAAAATATAGCAAGAGCTGAAAGAGTCAAATGTGTGGGCGGTTCCTTTCAACATGTTCTCGGCCATTTACCTTCCGAAATCTCCTTCCTGACCAGCCTTGAACATGCACATTGGCTGAATTAATATAATTATTAAAGAGATGTTGCTATGATTATAAGGTGCGTTCAAAAAGTAACGAACCGGAGTCTGGAATGCGCAAACCGGTGACTACATCGGATAATCGTGGCGTGTGTAACGAGGTGTGGTTCCGACCAGAGCGTGGAAGGCCACAGCCCGTCGCTAGAGGGCACGAGTGCACGTGACGTGACGATACATAGTGAGCAGCAGCATTCATCAATCGTTGTTCGGTTTCTGACAGCGGAAGGAGTAGGGGGAACGGACATTCATCGCCGAATGTCACAAGTGTACGGTGAACACTGCATGTCCCTTGCAAGGGTCAAGTTGAGGCTCAAGCGCTTCAGGGAAGGACGGGTGTCGTTAGCCGATAATGCCCGGTCTGGGGCACCCCCCTGCATTACCGATGGCAACGTCCAGTTGATTGATGCACTCATTGCCCAAGACCGCCGAGTGACAGTGAACGCCATAGCCGCCGTGGTCGCTCCACGACAATGCACGACCTCATACGGCCAACACAGTCGCGGCACTCCTGCAGAAATTCAAATGGAAGGTTCTCGGCTACCCTTCATACAGTCCAGACCTCTCTCCCTGTGATTACGCCATGTTTGGTCCCCTGAAAAGGGCTCTGCGAGGCCTACGATTCACCTCGGACGTCGACGTCCAGCTGTACGTGCGGAACTGGTTCAATTCGCAGCCCAGGGAATTTTATGAGACAGCCATTCACCACCTCGTGTCACAGTGGGACAAGTGCCTCAACAGCCAGGGACAATACTTCTAACATACAGGTACTGGTTTCTGCAATTATGCCTCCGGCTCGTTACTTTTTGAACTCACTTTATACATTCGAAAGTAATCAATACATTAAACTGACGTTATTGAAGCTACAGCTGATAATATGGAAGTATTATTATTATAATTATAATTATTATTATTATTATTAACAGGAAAGCGCACGAATGTGCATACTATAGATTTACACTAGTTTAGTCCTTCCCATAATTGCACAGTGATTTATGTTTATTTTTTCTTCGTGTGATGTAATATGTGTCACAGAACTGGTCACATAACGAGCACACGCAGAGTTCATTTGGGGCATGGTAGTACATGTTTTTACATATTTTATGGTGGTACCCATACACTGCTAACTTTATCACCACATGTCTTAGTTTCTGATTGGCGCTGGTCCAGTTCCGGTTGATCATGGAATCCGTACTGTCAAATTCTAGCGGAATGTCTTCTCTCTTCTCCATTCTCTCCGCTCGGTGCGCTTCAGCATTCTTTGTTGATGGAAGCTGTAATTTTGTCCTTATTTTGACGAGGAAGGGCTCCCGTGCTAATTCATATTTTGAGATGCCCATTAAGGCTTTAACTCTTTCGATGGTGGCCAGATCTCTCTTCGTTAGTCGGTCCCATATCAAATGGATCCCGTATGGAAGTTTTAGGAGTCATTAAAACTCAGCAATTTTTCTAGGTTTATGTCGTGTCTTGTGTGGGGTTTCGCCTAGGACACCAAGCTGGCTCATCAGCGAGGTCTTGATGTCCGTGCCCAGAACCCCACAGGAATAGCGAACTGCGCGGTACCTCCCTTCTCATGAAGCGCACATGCACTTCTTTATTGCGTGCACGGACACCAAGAGCTTGCTGATGAGCCTATCTTGGTGTTCCTAGGCGAAATCCCACACAAGACACGACATAAACCTCCAACAATTGCTGAGTTTAATGATTTCTAATACATCCATATTATCAGCTGTAGCTTCAATTACGTCTGTTTAATGTATTGGATACTTAAATGTAATCATAGCAACATCTCTTTAATAATTATATTAATGCAGCCAATGGGCATGTTCAAGGCTGGTCGGGTTTCGGAAGGAAATGGGCCGTGGACCTGTTGAAAGGAACCGTCCAGACATTTGACTGGTGGTGGCGATGGGAAACCACGGAAACTATTTTTGAGATTCAAACCCACACTCTCACGATGACAGCCCGTTCGAGCTCTCAGCCACAGAGACAGCAACATCTCTTTGATGACCAGTTAGCCCTTTATGGGATAGTGGCCTCTATGTTAGCGACCTGTCATGAGGACAGTTTATGCTTTCAGAGATGCTGATGATTGAATCCTTCGGCCCAATTTTGGAGACGTTTCATGCTGAAGTGCTAGTATTTCTAAAAATCAAATATTATATACATATTGACGTAATGTCCTGGATAAAATTTAAAACTAATAAAACTAAGAACATCTCTACTTAGTATAAAACAAAGTCCCCGGTTCTTGGATGTTACGGGTAAACTCGAGAACCACTGGATTGATTTTGATGCGGTTTTCACCATTATGTAAAGGATATCTCGAGGATGATTTCTGTAGAAAATAATTTATTTATAATCGTAGGAAGCCGGGCAGTAACGATTTCAGTGGATAAGTCAAAAAAACTAGTGTCCGAGAGCTTTGTAAGCTAACGCTGGGCAAACCGTTAAAAATATCTAAATACTATGAGTGTAAGAATTGTTCAGCATGAAACGTTCTACAAAAAGCCCGGGAGACCATATCTCTATCTTCAATACATCGCCTATTATAAGTGTTTTTACGTTTTCATTTCTTCCAACAATCTCCATTCAGTTACTGAGGCGATAGTCTACGAGCTATCTAGGGGCAAGTCTATCACCCCAGTTACAGCTTAGCTAGTGGACGAGCTTATTGCCCTAGTTACAGCCAGCAGCAAAGTGTCGAGTCGTGTATTGTTAAGACTTAAGAGAAGAGTGGTTGTGTTTGGAGTTTCCCTTGAAGTGCAACTCGGATTTTCTTCATTTCTCCTGTGAACTTCTCGTTCCACAAAATTCACAGTCAAGTTAAGATTGGACGGAAGGGGGATTTGTGTTTCATGCACCTCGCCATTATTAAATTACGTCTGACAAGAATTTGTTTTACATGCATCTCCATGATAATATAGTTTATGTCAGAAGACTGTATCATAATGATGGTCATTATAACACTGATTTTCATTATGATACAGTTTCTCCAGCCAATCAGAGCTCGTTCAATGACCAATTAGGTGACGATACATTCGCGCATGCGCTCAAAATCCAACATGTCGGACATAAACACAACATCGAACTATAATAAATTACCGACATGGAATACGCACCGTCCATATGTTCGCGTAAATAAACTGGCGAATATGAAACTAGAAATAGCACTGTACCTTAAAATCACCAACACTAATTTCTACACAGCGCACTGTCTTCAAATGACTCCGGTGACAATATTACTGAGGGGCGGCAGATGTAAACATATGGTTTGCATATGGCATTGCAAACACACAGAGCGCATGCGTCGGTCGTTCAAAGATCTTGAAAGACAGAGATATGATACCCAGCGCTCGCTCTACGATCACAAAATTCAAGTAGCTGACTCTCAACAGATATTTATGAATATTTATGTTAAAACATATAATAAAGTTATAATTATCGTCGAACATAAACAGTCGTATGCAACTCGCCTATAATGGTAATTAAGACACTCGTATGGAAATTATAAAACTCGCATACGCTCGTTTTATAAAAATACTCGTGTCTTAATTATAGCCATTATAGGATCGTTGCATAATGTACTATAATAGTCCAGTCAGTGATTTTAACCCGTCATGCCGAGACGTAAAACGGATATTGGTCGTTGTTCATTGACACTGAAAAAAAAAGCGCTTATCACGTAATGCATTCATAACTGTTCCCGGACGAAGCCGGATCGGGTTGCTAGTTACAAATAAATTAAAGTGTGAAAATATAAAATATAGAAACAAGAATCATATTACAATAACAAAAGAAATATAAAAAAGAAAATAATAAATATAACTATAAAAAATATCAAAATCAATTCACAATTAATTAATTAAATTTAAAAAATACCAAAATTAAATCTATTCGAACATAAATTAAAAATGAAAAATAAATATATAAACATTAAAATTAGAGAAATAAAAAATACTACTACTACTACTACTACTAATAATAATAATAATAATAATAATAATAATAATTATAGTGATTTAAAATGTAAAAACATATAAAAATTAATAAGTAGTTTTGCCCTATGAAGGACCCAGAAACGCCTTATATTGCCCGTTGGCAGCCATTTGGGCGAGCGCTCTTCATACTATATCGAGTATTGCGCTGTATTTTACCGTCTCCAAATATCCACGGACCTCGCCCAGGATTGAACCTGTGATGCGAGTTGAAATCAGCTAGCTCACTAATTAATTCCATCATGGCCCGCGTTTGAATTCAATTATCGGTCAAGGGACATAAAGCTAGTGTCTGAAGCTCAGGACATCAATAACCTCAGTATGTTAGCAATTCCCTCGGAATGTTTCTCCAATCCCACAAGCCAGTGTACCTGCCCCACATGAACTGCAGATAACAGCTTCAATCCTTCACACAATTAGGCTACCCCCAGGCGACCACGGGACCCCAGATGAGTCCGGAATTGCTTTCACTTACTTGTGCCGGGCTCGTCTCCGTCTTCTTTCCTGTCGACCTCTCTTGGTCAACTCTTGTTCTTTTCCGACCCTGACGGTATTAGGGTATCCGAGGCGTAGGGATTCTCTTCCTTCCTCGCCTTAATTGGCTCTTGTCTCATCTTTCCTGATACCCTCCTTCTGCGAGGGGTCAGCCTTCTCTTTCTTTTCATGTTATCTCCTGCCTTCTGCTCAAGGTCCTCAAGGAGGCAGAGTGTGTGTAGCCCCACCACTTCTGGTGCACCCTGGATATTGCTACACCCTCAGGGGCTCCCGGCTGGTGAGTTCAGGAGTTGGCGATCGCGGGGCATTCCTGACCTGGGTCCGTTTTTTCCCTCTTTGCACTGTCTTGGGGCCGGGCCCTCTCCTCTTTCCCTTTCCCATCTGCCTTTCATGGTTCTCCTTCCTTCCGGGTCCCTCAATCTTCATTCTTCGAGGGTTGAGGGAATTTCTTTTCTTTTTGTCCTTTATTTGCCTTAACCTTTATTTGTTTACCATTCCTTCTTCTAGTATGTAAGTCTGTAGTTAGTATTAGTTATAGTTTTCAATCTCATCTCATCTTTCACTATCAGCCAAACCATTAGGGGCCAATAACCTGGATGTTAATCCCCTTGAAACAGCAATTATCATCATCATTCATCTTGCCAGACAAAATAAAGCTATCTATCATCACAATTAGGCTACTGTAATTGTGATGGTCATGCTCTAAATGAACTATTGTATGCACGGTACGGGGCCTCCACGAAGTGATGCCAGGGCAGTCACAATCAGTATTGCCCTCTCTGTCGCACAGGGCACTCGTTCCGCCCACTCAACTCCTCGCCAGTCGGCTGACGGATGAGCTTGGAGGACATGCCGTACTTAGAGACTTTTCCTAGTCTCCAAACTTGATGCAAAAGTTACAAAACCTAATAACTGACACCAGACAAAACAATTGGTCACGCAGTTCTGAGCCATTAGTGCAAAACCGATATTCATACACACGTAGATTCCTACTGGAGCTTAACTAAACTGCACATGATTGATAATCCATTCTAAATATATATGCCAATTGTGGATCGTTTTCCAAGCATTCCTTCTGAGATATCCAACGTAGAGTTCAAATTTAAATTCTAATTTTTAGCTGTTCGTAGCACTGACGTCATTTTCAAATATGGCCTTGAAATGTCCTGATATAGTTCTTTACTCATACAAAGTTTTCATACCTGAATCCATTCATGAACTGATGGGTAAGCGCACGCAACAAACAGACTGACACACACACAAACCGGAGGACAGAAAGGTTGGTTCCTCAGTTTAGGGGCTGCGACAACGCGGTCATGTACTCCCGAAAGGACAGACACACACACACACACATCTGCCCGGGTGAACTCATAAGTCTACTTTTCCATTACTTTTGCAGAATGTAAATAGAAGACTAAGAAACACAGCACTAAAACCTATTGGCAATATGAAAATCCACAGCCTGCTTCCAGTCTCCGACCGGGTCAGGAATGGAATGAATGAAGCCCCCATCTAGCGGCGAGGATATGAACTGTGCCGGCTGCCGAGGCCTGACGCACTCCTCTGGGGCAATGATTAAATGAATGACAGATGAAATGAAATGATAGCGGAGAGTGTTGCTGGAATGAAATTTTGACAGGGAAAACCGGAGTACCCGGAGAAAAACCTGTCTGCCTCCGTTTTGTCCAGCACAGATCTCACATGGAGTGACCGGGATTTGAACCACGGACCCAGCGGTGAGAGGCCGGCGTGCTGCCGCCTAAGCCACGGAGGCTCACCTATTGACAATATACTCTATTGAAAGTCAGTCATTAAATTCTTGGACTAGCGCCTGTGTGCAAGCAGCCAGTAGAACACAGATGTCTGAACAAGAAAAGCATCACGGCGCTGCTGTGTCTATAGCGAGTTTGTTGTTGCTTCATTTGAGGGACTTTAACATCGCGGTCACTTGACTCCGTGTACTTTGGTGTGAGTGTAATTTTATCTCGTAACCTGTGTTATTGTGATGGCTGTATAAACGAATGTATTTGAAATTCAGGTAAGTGTAGGGAAGGAGACTGCCGTAGTCTTAAGTTAGGAAACATTCCGGAATTTGCCTGGAGTAGAAGTGGGAAACAACGGAAAACTACTCCCGAGATAGCTCACCCATCTCTTCTCAGTATTACCTCACGAGGCTAAGTGTAGCCCGTCCCAACCCTCAGACCAGAATTAAATGTCTTGTCACAACTGGGAATCGAATCGAACCCGGACCAACTATAGCAAATTTATCTAACTGTTGTCAGAATTTGGTGTTCACACGGTAGTCAAACTGAGACATCCTCGACATCCGATACTCGACTTCATTTACGCTCCCTAAATCTCTGCGTAGCGACAAGAGTGTTGTTGGTTGTTACCATGAGGATGTGACTTATAATTTACTTACACACGGTAGAAAGGTAAATAAGACAGGAAGAAAAGGACTACCCTCAACCCTGGAAAAATGAGGATTAAGGGACTTGAAGCCATGACAGTCAGAGTGGAAAAGGGAAAGATGAGTAAGACCTCCAAAACTGAACGGACATAGGGGAAACACGACCCAGCTCAAGAATCTCTCCAAGTCGCCAACTCACGAACTCACCAGCCGTTAGCTCTTTTAGGGCCTCTTGTGCAGAAGGTAGGACATACTACTTGCCCTTGTGTGGGGCTACACACAGCCTGCCTACTTAAGGGCCTTTTGTGCAGAAGGCAGGAGATACTGTGAGCCCTTGAGTGTGTAGCACTATCCAGGGTGGGACGACACACAGCCTGCCTCCTTAAGGGCCTTTCGTGCAGAAGGCATGAGATACTATGGGCCCTTGGCTGTATAGCACTATCCAGGGTGTACCAGAAGTGGTGGGGCTACACACACTCTGCCTCTTTTAGGGCCTTTTGTGTAGAAGGCAGGAAATACTATGGGCGCTTGGCTGTGTAGCACTATCCAGGGTGGGGCTACATACACCCTGCCTCTTTTAGGGCCTATTGTGCCGAAGGCAGGAGATACTGTGAGCCCCTGAGGGTGTAGCACTATTCAGGGTGGGGCTACACACACCCTGCCTCCTTTAAGGCCTTTTGTGCAGAAAGTAGGACATACTACTTGCCCTTGAGTGTGTAGTACTATCCATGGTGGGGCTACACACAGCCTGCCTCCTTAAGGGTCTTTTGTGCAGAAGGTAGGAGATACAGAGAGCCCTTGAGTATAGCACTAATCAGGATAGATCTACACACAGCCTGCCTCCTTTAGGGTCTTTTGTGCAGAAGGTAGGAGATACATAGAGCCCTTGAGAGTATAGCCTATCCAGGGTGGGGCTACACACACCCTGCCTCCTTTAGGACCTTTTGTGCAGAAGGTAGGAGATCTTGTGAGCCTTTGAGTGTTTAGCACTATCCAGTGTGGGGCTACACACACCCTGCCTCCTTTAGGGCCTTTTGTGTAGAAGATAGGAGATACCGTGACCTCTGGAGTGTATATCACTATCCAGGATGGGGCTACACACACCCTGCCCCCTTTAGGGCCTTTTGTGCAGAAGGTAGGAGACACTTTGAGCCCTTGAGTGTGTAGCACTATCCAGGGTGGGGCTACACACACCCTGCCTCCTTTAGGGCCTTTTGTGCAGACGATGGGAGATACCGTGACCCCTTGAGTGTGTAGCACTATCCAGGGTGGGGCTACATACAACCTGCCTACTTTAGGGCCTTGAGCAGAAGGCAGGAGATTCTGTGAGCCCCTGAGAGTGTAGCACTATCCAGGGTGGCGCTACGCACACCACCTCCTTTAGGGCCTTTTGTGCAGAAGGTAGGACATACTTTGAGCCCTTGAGTGTGTAGCACTATCCAGGGTGGGGCTACACACACCCTGCCTCCTTTAGGGCCTTGAGCAGAAGGCAGGAGATACTGTGAGCCCCGGAGAGTGTAGCACTATCTAGGGTGGGACTACGCACGATATCATGAAGAGGAAACAAGAGGTCTGGCCCGTTTAATGAACCAGAGTATGAGACAAGGGCCAATATTTAGGTGAGAGAATGACAGACTCCCTAAGTCTTGGGTACCCTAATACCATCTGGGTCGGAAGAGAACAAATGTTGACCAAGGGAGGTTGAAAGGAAAGAAGACAGAGAAGATCCTGGCACAAATAAGTGAAAGCAATACGGTACTCAGCTGTGGTTCCGTGGTCGCCCACACACGTGCCATTAGTCGAGAGCCACAGAGGGGCCAAACATTTAATTCTGATGTTAGGGTTAGAGTGGGATATTCACAACCTCGTGAGGCAAAACTGAGAATATGCGGTTTAGATTCCAAACATAGGCGCATTCTGTGGTTTTCCACTCAACCTTCAGGCTAATGCTAATGCTAATCACACTACTATAGTCACCAGAGTAAGACAGGTTATCAGGAAATATGTATAAACACCCAAGTAAAGGATGCTGATGAGGACGAAGTCCAAGCCACGATAACAACAGCAGCATGGAACCCACACTGTAATGGTCATTCACACGATACGCTATCATTGTAATTACAAAATTGTTGGCTAGGTTCACAGATGGAGAGAAGCCACATTCCTGGCTATCTGGTGGGAGAGAAAGGAATTTCGCTCTTTAATGTTTATTAAAAATAGCTCGAGCGAGGTGAATACTCGATAACGCAACCAAAACGTGTCTTGCATAAAAGAATCTCCAGTAGACAACAATAGCTGGAATTCTTTCAAACGCGTTCATTGTTCTAAATTCCAGGACAAAGAGTGTCAGTGTCTGTCTGTCTGTCTGTCTGTCTGTCTGCACCACACTTCACCAGTTTCAGTCGGTCTGGCTATAAACATGGTGTTCCAAAATGAGCAGAAGTCTGTTCCAGCCCATGCCGCAGTTCCTAGTTAATGACAAAAATTAATTTCATATTTTATGGCCAAAGCCGTCGGATTTTTTAAGAGCGTTAAAATCCCTCAGTATGCCTTCCTTCGGAGGGGAAGTAAAGCCGGCGGTCGCATGTCATAGATTAATGGCATGTTAATGAACCTTCCACTAATTGCACCTGTGTGAAGCTAAATTGTATAGGTTAAGAATGTAAACAACGCTCTTAGGACCCTACGTTCGTTGCCAAGAGCCGACTGTGGTGGCGTCTAGTAGCTAAGTTCTGAACTAGGCCTAGTAATCGTTGAAGGTGGCGCTTGGCGGAAAAAGTAAGAACTATTTGAAAAATTCTAAGTTTCAGTACTTAAATTAAAACAAGTAGTTCCGTGAAGAACTATACAGCCTATTTTCATATATCCTACTTATATTAATTGCCACTATCAACATACACAATTTCAGTATGATTGCTGTAATAGATTCGTAGATATTGAGAACCGACTAAATATTTCGGATGGTCGCCATGTTGGATTTTATATATGTAGGTCTTAGAGTTATGTACTGTTACATGCAGATTATTGTGAACGTGTAGTATTCAAATTTCAATCGCATAATTAGGACACAAGAGAAAACAAGGAGATTTTAAAATTTTTCACAGCTGCCATCTTGAGGTTATGGAAACAATTGAAATAAATTAGATGCCAGTGGATTAACATTCGTATAAGGATTTACTGTACCAAGTTTCACTGCACGCGGATGGTTCAATTGCGAGAAACGTCCATGTGAATATTTATAATTCGCGTCACCGCCATGTTGGATTTGTGATCACCAGGTTATTTAAAGTCCTATAGGTGAACGTAAGTTCATAGCCCCTATGAACATTAAGAAATGCAGTTTGATTGCTAAAATAGATTCGTAGATATTCAGTATCGTCTAAATATTTCGGATGGTCGCCATGTTGGATTGTTAAATGTATAGGCCATAGAGTCATATACCATTAAAGGAAAATTATTGCGTAGGTTCATTATTCAAACTTTCACTTCGATCGCATGACTACATCACAATAAATAAAATCTTAATTTTAAAATTCGCACTGCCGCCATCTTGAGGTTATGTAAACAATTGAACTAAATTAGATACCAGTGGATCACAATGTGTATAATTATTTCCTGTGCCAGGTTTCAGTGCGCCTGGAACATTAAATCGCGAGAAAGGTCTATTTAAAATTTTCAAATTCGCTTGGCCGCCATGTTCGTTTTGTAGTTAACCGGTTTTTGAAAGTCTTATAGATGGACTTCCAGTAGTGCCCTTTATCTCCGTACAAAATTTCAGTGTTTTACCGCTAATAGTTTCAGAGATATAGAATGCCGGTGAAATATTTCGCACATCCGCCATCTTATGATTTTGTAAACAATTGAACGAAGTTAGATGTCGGTGCATTACAATGTATATAAACATATACTGTACCAAGTTTCATTGCGTTTGGTTGGTCAAATCGCGAGAAACGTCTATTTAAAAGTCGCAAATTCGCTTGGCCGCCATGTTGGTTTTGTAGTTACCAGATTTTCAAAAGTCACATAAGTGAACTTATAGTAGTTCCCTCTATCACCATAGAAAATTTCAGGGTAATATCGGTAATAGTTTCGGAGATATTGAATGCTGGTGAAATATTTCGCACAGCCGCCATGTTGGATTGGTGAGTCGTAACAAAATTTGAAGGGCACGGTCGAGGTCGCCGGGAATAGTGCTATGAACTTTCCGAGTTTCATTGAAATCGCTCCAGCCGTTTAGATTTTATTAGGGGGGGACACACACACGAATCACACACACACACACACACACACACACACACACGCACACACACACGGACAAAAGGTGATCTCATAAGCCTATTTTTTCAAAATTGAAAATAGGCTAAAAAACAGATAACACACACTAATACAGTCATCACAATTAACACCGGTTATCAGACAGATTCTACACACACCCGAAGTACACGGGGTTACATGGCCGCGTTGTCGCAGCCCCTAAACTTAAGAACCAACCAACCATCAAATTATAAAAGCCTCCTTATCAAACGCTAAAAATTGTTAAAATTAACACGTACATGTTTCGTTATATTAATGATAATTTCGTCAGCGTGAAAAATCCTAGAAACTATCTTAACAAAAACCAAAAAGGAAATGGATATCCTTACAGTAAGTCATTAATTTAAATAAATGAAAAGTCACAAAAATCAACTAATAATAGTTCATTATGCAACGAGCCTATAATGGCAATCATTGAGGCACGAGTATGTTTATAATTTCCATACGAGTGTCTTAATTACCATTATAGGCGAGTTGCATACGACTGATTATGTTCGACGATAATTATTATAACTATTTTATGTTCGAACATAAATATTCATAAATATCTGTTGAGATTTCGCCAGTTTTATGTACTGAACAGAGCGCATGAGACGCAGAGAATGCCTTGTATTTGACCATGGCCTCCTCGATTACCCTACTATGATACTAGGCCAGGCAGTGAAATTTAAATTAGAAGGCCGTGGAACTCAGCGCATCTAATTATCTAATTGGTCAAACAACTGTTTATTGAGATCCGATTGGTGGGAGAAACTGTATCATAATGAAAAATAGTGTTATAATGAGTCTCATTATAGTACAGTTTTCTGACATATAATAGTCAGGGTCGAACACAATAGTACATAATAATAGTACATTATGCAACAAGCCTATAATTGCATTAATTAAGACACGAGTATGTTTATAAAACGAGCGTAAGCGAGTTTTACAATTTCCATACGAGTGTCTTAATTACTGTTATAGGCGAGTTGCATACAATTGTTTATGTTCGACGATAAGTATAAGTTTATTATATGTTTTAACATAAATATTCATAAATATCTGTTGAGATTCAGTCACTAGAATGTTGTGATCGGAGTGAGAGCGCTGGGTAGGATATCTCTGTTTTCCAAGCTTTCTGACCGACCGACGCATGCGCTCTGTGTGCTTGGCAGTTTATTTACGCAAACATATGGACGGTGCACTTTCGCTAATTTATATAGACATGTTGAATTTTGAGCGCATGCGCATGACCTAATTGGTCACACAACTGTATCTTGAGCTCTGATTGGTGGGAGAAACTGTTTCATAATGAAAAATAGTGTTATAATGAGCCTCATCATGATACAGTTTTCTGACACATAATGTTTACATTTCGACATCGTCGAACATAAATAATTATAGGATGTGTGAAATACTTGGTCGTACCACATCCACCTGAGATATCAGTCACTTCAATAAATTTCCACATGGGACAGTTTTCTTCAGGACATAGACCTGCTCGAATCCGTTTGTTGGTTATCTCCGTCTACTGATCAACATGGTTAATGTACACCCGCTGTTGAAAAGTTCACTGAATGGATCTATATTACGAACGGATCGTTGGCTTACCTGAAACAGCCGTTACTATCCTTCGAAGTAATCCCCGTGGAAGGTTATACACTTCTGAGAACGACTGACATCCTGGAAACTCCTGGCATAGTCTTTTTTAGGAATAGCCTTCAGTTTGGGTCGTGAAAACTCTAAATTGAAAGCAAGAGAGAAGCGTGAATTTATGCAACCTGCTTTGCACACCTGATAGACGGGCGGCAGTGGGAAGGTTGAATTTATGCAACCTAACGTGCACACCGATTCGATGGGTGGCAGTGAGGAGGGTGAATGTTCCAGAATGGAATGGTCCTGAAAACCATCGTCACGGGTGACGAGACCTGGAGCCTGAGGTACGACCTCGAAGGCAAGCGTCAAAATATAGAGTATCTGGGTCCAGGGCCGTCGAAAAGTTTGAAGGGCCAGAGGTTTTCGGACATCCAACGTAATGTGACGACCCAACTGAAGGCTATCCATCAGGAAGTCTATGCCAGGAATTGTACAGCCGTTCTAAGAAGTGCATAACCATTCACGGGGATTACTTCGAAGGACAGAAACGGCTGTTTCAGGTAAGCCAACAATCCGTTCGTAATATAGCCCATTCACAGAACTTTTCAAACAAAGGGGGTATATTTGCTACGTAATTATATAATAATGGGATGTGTAAAATAATTCAACATTGATAATCCAACCGTAATGAAATTATAAGTTGAGCAATTCAATTGATTAATATTATAAAACAGTGCATCAAAAGTGCAACAAGTAATGAATGTAACTACTGTCTAGTGTTTGGCAAGGTTAATATCAGTTTAATAGGTTTTCATCCTCTCATAACTCATTGTAATAGGTTATCATCCTCTCAGGAGGGAACACCCTTCCTTTAGCTATCTTATTAATTTTGGTTGGTGTGAGTCTTCGAAAATTTAGATTCTGTTAGTTTTATTCTTCAGGTTGTCGAGTGTTATTTGGAGTTCTTTAATATCATCCTTAATATCTGTGTTCCAATTAATCCTCATAAAAGCAGTATACATTAAGAAAGCAATTGGAGTTTCAAAGATAACAAGATCCAGATTAGTTTATCTCCTGGCAAGAGAACCCTTCCTCATAGAAATCTTAGGTCACAAATACATCTACCCAACACGAATGCATCAGAGAACCTATTGGCAACACTCATCCAAAAGCGAGAAGACGTATATCCGGAGTTTTTTTGCATCTGGCGCCATGATTGATCGATCATGGACGAAAGCAAACTTTGAAATGCATCACGTCTATACAAGAATGGCAGCACACGGCTTCTATCACATCATTTGTCACAACAAGACGTATCATGAGCCTTCAATTACATGCAAGTGTCAACTGTGTGGACATGCATGCGATCACTATGACCACTTGGAAATGTGTACAAAAGGAACAAGGACAATCAGTGAATATGCGAATCAAAAGAAATTAAGTTTTTGTAAATAGTATTTTTGTAAACCTATGGCCACTTGACTGCATTAAATGTTTAAATTAATCCTGGTATTGCTATTCCATCATTTTCTACTATTTTTCTACTAATTCTAGTATACGGTGTTGGAAGAAAATGTCCAAAAAAATTAGATCCGTTTCTAATTGTGCTCAATACTGGTTCGATTTCCTTATTGACTGTATTATTTGATGCTATCTTCAACAACCATTAACTTGATATTGTTTACTTATGCATGTCCTAACTATGCTTCGTTCTGTTTTACGTATCTTTTTTATTTCAGCTGTATTGGTAGTTTCACTAGCATAAATCACCTCTGGCGGTGTAACTGATTTATAATAGCTTGCCATGGTGGGTGAGAGGTTATTGTGTCGAAGTACCAACCCCCAAGCTTGCAGGTTCGCTCCTGGCCGTGGTAAGTGCTTTTTGAAAAGCGACAACAATCACGACACGCATGTCATACGATGTTGACAAGTTAAAGAACCCATTTGAATTCTGTAGGTCGTGTTCATAATGGCAAAATTAATCTCTGTATTTTCCGCCAACACACAGTTCCTCATGTCTGTACTAGAAAGTGCTATAGAGTCGAGGAGCTTAGATATCTAACGTCCTTGACTTTCATGGTGCTTCAAGGAGAGATAAAATTCGACATGCAAGCTGCCCCTGACCGTCAATTAACAAACGTTGCACCCGGCATCTGAGGGCATACGATATTATTATTATTATTATTATTATTATTTATTTATTTATTTATTTATTTATTTATTTATTTATTTATTTATTTATTTATTTATTTATTTATTTATATCGTATTTTCCCAATATTGGAAAGCGTTAAGCAATTTGACTCAATTTTTGACGTTCTTCTTATCTTGCCAATATTGATTCATTCTGTTGGAGAATGCCAATTTTCTTTCGTCAGACCATTGAGGTCTGTAAGGTGTAGGTTTTGCTTGCTCTGGTTGGACTTCCCAGTTGTTCACTTTGTTACGGAAGGAGTCTCTGTCTGATGTGTCGGTTATGTTAGCAGTTCGCATGTCTTTTTGTACTTCTTTCACTCATGGTGTTGTATTTTTGAGTGATGATATGTAATCTAGTATTCTTATGGTTAGTCGTGTATTCGGCAGTCTACTTATGTGCCCGAAGAATTCCAATCGTCTTTTTCTGAAATCGACTTCGATGTTTGAGTATTTTTCAGTTGTCTTGATTGACTGTAGTCGATACCCGTCAGGAGTGAGTCTTGCTCCCAGTATTTTCCGAATGATTTTTCTTTTTTCTTTCCTGATGTCTTCAAGTTCATATTTCTTATTGAGTGTAAGTGTTTCGCTTGCGTAGAGACTTGCCGGTTTGATGACAGTGTTGTAATGTCGAAGTTTGGTTTGTCTTGACATGCATTTTTTGTTATAGAGGTTTTGGATAAGTCCAAGTGCTTTCCTGGTTTTCTGGAGACGGTTTTGTTGTGAGATATTTTCGGATCCAGTTGGTTCGATAAATTCTCCCAGATATTTTAAATGTTGGACTCTTTTGATGGTTCCGTACTTTGTTTGCATGTTGTCGCCTCTGTGACTTAGCACTTGAGTTTTCTCGAAGGATATTTGAAGTCCCACTTTTTCGGCGCATTCTTGGAGTGTTTCTATTTGTTTTATTGCGGTCTCTTGATTTTCTGTTAGTATAACCAAGTCATTATTATATTACATTTATTATATCGTATTTCATCTAGTTGCTAGCTATACGATAAATCTATACTAATATAATAAAGCTGAAGTGTGTGTGTGTTTGTGTGTTTATGTGTTTAAACGCGCTAATCTCTGGAACTATTATTATTAATATTATTATTATTATTATTATTATTGTTATATTATTATTCAATTTATGTATTCTATGAGAACAATAATAATAATATTTTAAGTTATTTTGTTTTATTGTGGAGTGGTCTGTCCGAAATTTAACATAGCCTAAACTATTCTTCTTGAATTTGGCTATCATATACAAAAATAATTTTTCGCCGACTGGTAGTTCCAAAGATTAGCGCGTTCAAGCACATAAACACACAAACACACAAACTCTTCAGCTTTATTATATTAGTATAGATTTATCGTATAGCTAGCAACTAGACGACATACGATATATAATAAATGTATATATAAATAAGTAAAACATATGTACAAGAGGTTATAAACATCACTAGACTTTTGGTTGCGTTCGCATTCACAACGAGATATCCAGTTGTTGAAGCCAGTCCAGAAAGGGAGATGCAGCAGAAACAACATCTTGTGGTGATCCAGCATACTTCCTCAGCGGATATTCTTGAATAATATGCGACATGTAGACAACCTCCACGTGGTGTACCCTGGGCAACGGACTGCTAATAGTCTACACAACAGGAATAATCCAGTGAATAGAGGTCTGTCACCTTACAAACGGTCCGGTAGTTCTAATTTTTTTATATGTTGTCTAGGACGGCTAGTAGGTGTTTAAAATGTAAAATGCACAATTTTTCCCCCTCCGTGCCCGCCGCCATATTGGAAAAATCGCAAAAAATCGGCACTTTCTTGATATTTTCGCCTATATCTCCGTTTCGGTGCATTTTAGTGAAAATAGAGTTCTAGTCAATGTTGTAGACGATTAAATTTCCTACAATTTACGTTCAATATTTTGTTTCTAGGACTTATGGTTACGGAAATATTTACTTTTTTAAACAATAAAAATCACATTTTTCGGATATTTTGCCAAAATTCTAACTTTAGAACGCTGTAATTCAGTTATGGCCTATTGTAGAAAAACAAGTATCACAATATAATTTGTATAGAATTTAATTACCTACAAAATGCATGTAATTCTTTAGCCAACCATATGAAGTAGGGGTAAGTATAAAAACTAAAACAATGCGTATATTGCTTTTTTCGCTTTTGTGACTCCACATTTAATCTAAAGAAAATGCTCAAACTATTTTCCAGCTATGGCTTGAATTTTTAGTTAATATCAACCATACTTGAGCTTCTTACATGTAATAGAGCAATTATAATGAGCCAGGTACTATATTTCACTTAAATATCCACTGGTGAGAGGAGATGTTCAATTCCAAACAATCCACAAACACATTAAGTACATTTTTAAAGATTCATTTATTTAAACAAAATGAGATCAAAATACAGCTATAATCTTACAAAAATCAGTAGTGAATAAACTATGAACATAAAAGAAAACTGATTTACTGGAGCTTCGCTCGTTTTGTAGGGGGTGAGTGAATGAAGTCGGAGTCTTCATTGTCCTCCTCAATTAGTGAAGTTAGTAGATCGGTGTCGTCTTCCTCGTCGATGGTGACTTCCTCCCTGTTATTACATTCTTCTCTTCTACATACTTTGCAAAGGGCGGAACAACTTAGGCCCGCCTTTCTACAGCCACACGCCCCCATACAGCCAGTTATGCATCTGCATGAGATGGTGTCGAGCAGGTTTGGGGGAGCAGCGTCTCTACTCATCCTGATGGGCTCCAGTCTTCCAGCTTTTCTACACCAGCCCAAATCGATAGGGTCCTTGTCAATCCCCATCCACTGCATGACCTGGTGATATGTCCTCAGGAAATGGAAATGTGCTGCGTCAGTAGTTGGAGGTAGTTTAGCCAGGTTGAGTTTAATGGCACTAGTCTTCAATTTGCTATAGCGAAGGGAGTTCAGCGACTGTTCTCCACTGCCACCATACAGGGTATCAAGATTTTCTCCCCTGCTGTAGAAATTTTTTGGGGACTGGCAGCAGGGTCCTCGAACCTCTTATCCTGCTCCAGCAATGATGGGTCATTCGTAAAATGTTGGCAGAATTTATTCTTTCCAAACCCAAAAATGTTTGAGGTGGTGTCACAGCCCGATATTCCATGCAGGAGCAAGATACAGCCTTTGGAGTTGTACTTGTAGGAGGAGGCGGAGTAGATTGCTTCTGGATGTTTTCCCCTCGCTGGTTTTTTGAGGTAAACATTATTTACCGCAGGTGCTGTGCCAGTCAGCAGTACAAGTAGGTCAATGTCTTCCCCGACAATGATAACGGCGTCGTACGTGGGGGAGAGGTGATTAGCTGTGGCAACTATCAACCTGTCAGCATCTTCGGAAGCTTGGTCTGTAGATATGTTTGACGCTTGCAATTCACTGGAGAGCAGCTTCACAAATCGGTCCTTGTTCTCCTCATTGGCCAGGAACTTATACTGAGGTGTGGTGTTAACAGTTGCTTTGTTAAACACCACGTCTGGTGATGAGTTTGCCTTGTACCTTCTTGCTCATTCTGCAGTCTTGGTCCCTTGATGAGAAGGATCTGTAATGTAGCCATCAAAAATCACCATCACATCGGTGCCATAATGACGTAGAACTTACTTGACGTAACCCTGGCAAATTCCTCTAAAGGTCAAGCTGCTGTTCCATACAACTTTGTGCAGAAGGTACCCTGCATCAATAACGACCATGGAACGTTGAGGTAGTCAGAAGTCTTGTAGAAGTGGCGAGAAAGCTGTGTATAATAATGATTTCGTCCCTTTACGCATACCGTCCTCATTAAACAAAGACATAGGGAATGGTGCCAGTTCATACGATAGGTAGTTCTGCAGATCTTCTTCTGATTGTTTCGCTATACGCATGTTGTTAAACAGTGTGATTGGTTCAACAGATAACTTCTTGTCTCCCACCTTCATTGAGTTTTTATCGAACATCAGTGTGATCACTTTGTCCTTTTTCTTAAAAGACGCCTCTCCGAATGTTCTGGCGTTGGCCGCTAGGTACCACCACATACCGGGTTAAAACTGACATACCTACCCTAAATCATCCCAAGTACCTGGTTTTACCACACTCTCCAGGCCATAACTGAATTTCAGCGTTCCAAAGTTAGAATTTTGACAAAATATCCGAAAAATGTGATTTTTTATCGTTTAACAAAGTAAATATTTCCGTAACCATAAGTCCTAGAAACAAAATGTCAGACGTAAATTATAGGAAATTGAATTGTCTACAACATTGACTAGAACTCTTTTTTCGCTAAAACGCACCGAAACGGAGATAGAGGCGAGAATGTCAAGAAAAGGTCGATTATTGGCGATTTTTTCAATATGGCGGCGGGCGCGGAGGGGGGAAATTGGGCATTTTCCATTTTAAACACCTACTAACCATCCTAGACAACATATAAAAAATTTAGAACTACCGGACCGTTTGTAAGGTAACCCCCCATTTTTTGCTCTATTCACTGGACTAGAACCGAACTAGATCTAAGATCTCTCACGGTCAATCAAGGCAACATTAGATAAGAATATTTTAAGTTCATTGTTAAAGATGGAACTCATCAAGAGGATAGGTGTCGCTACGCATGCCTTGAGTCTGAGGCCATCCACCACATTACGTTTAGATGTACGATGATATCGGATACAGAAAACAGACGAAGGCATGACGCAGTGGCTAGAACCTTGCACCAAAAATTGGATAACAATTGTCAGCTTCCGGGACATCATAAAGTAGGCTACCTCCCAGAGTGCATCACGGAAAATGAAACCTACCGTATCTGTTGGTATCGTACTACATTAACCGAGCGGACACTCTGTCGTCAATAAGAAGGTTATGGAGGCTTTCCTGGTTGATGAAGCAGTTCCCAACACCAACAACTTAAGGGGGGAGGTACACCCCAACAAGTGTTAAAACCACAGATATTTAAAATAGTTTTCCTGGATATTCCCTTGTTATGTTGATATGAAATTTTGCACACTCCTAGAACTATCCTTTATCTTTAATTTTTATCTTGAATATGTGCAATTAACTTTCCCTAGTTATTAAAAAAGAAACAAGTAGTTCCGTGAAGAACTATACAGCCTATTTTCATATATCCTACTGATGTTAATTGCCTCTATCAACATACAAAAGGAAAAAATTGGATTAATTTATACATTGGTAATGCTTTTCCTAGATAATTTCTACAAAACTTCACATTTCTGGAAGATAATTGTTTTTAGCCTACTTTCGATTTTTGCAAAAAATGAAAGTAGACTTATAGGATCTACGCAGGGCCAAAAATTGTGTGTCTGTCTGTGTGTTTGTGTGTGTGTGTGTGAGTGTGTGTGAGTGTGTGTACTCTGAATGTGTGTCCCCCCTATCTATTCAAACACGGTAAAACCGAATTGAACGAAATTTGATACAGAGGTAGAACTAGCAGGGAGCACCTCAGTGTCATGTTTTATATCGCCGCCATCTTGACGGAAACATAATGGCGGCCACCCAAATGTTCGAATCTTAAATCAAATTACGACTAACCTAATCATCCGCTCTCTACCAAATTTACAACAACATATATTCATACGACGAGCATTTTTTGACTAAACTACAAGGTCATCAGCCCAATAGTTTGCAGATGGCGGCCATGTAGGTATGCAAATCGATTCCCCCTATCAATTCAAACACGGCGAAACCGAATTGGCCGAAATTTGGTACAGAGGTAGAACTAACAAAGGGCACTCCAGTGTCATGTTTAATATTGCCGCCATCTTGACGGAAACGGAATGGTGACTACCCAAAGGTAAAAGCCTTATATCAAATTACGACCAACCTAATCATCTGATCTGTACTAAAATTTGCAACAACATACCTGTTCGTGAGAAGCGTTCTTTGACCAAGCTACAAGGTCATCAGTCCAATAGTTTGCATATGGCGGCCATGTATGTGCGCAAATAGATTCCTCCTATCAATTCAAACACGGTAAAACCGAATTGAACGAAATTTGGTACAGAGGTACTAGCAATGTGCACCTCAGTGTCATGTTTTATATCGCCACCGTCTTGTAGGAAACGGAATGGCGGCCACCCAAATGTTAAAAGCTTAAATCAAATTATGACCAACCTAATCATTTGATCTCTACCAAATTTTGCAACAACATACCTTTTTGTGGGAAGCATCTTTTGACAGAACTACAAGGTCATCAGCCCAATAGTTTGCAGAAAGCGCCCATGTGTGTGTGCAAATCGATTCCCCATATCAATTCAAACACGGTGAAACCGAATTGAATGATATTTTTTACAGAGGTAGCACTAGCAAAGGGCACCTCATATTCATGTTTAATATCCGTATAGCACGTTGTATTTCAACAAGCTACTACAACCAACATTCAATTATACTCCTTGAAAAGGACAAAGAGTTTTAACAATACCCATGCATTTAGAAGAAAGTAGGCGATATGTTCTTATTGCACATCTTGTTGAATGTTCATATTGCTTATGTTAAAAATGGAAACTAACATATTTTGCCTATATTTCGAAATAATATTTTTTCTCCCTTTTTTATAAGAGTACATAATTTTTGACATTTTAATTAGGTAAGTTCATCAGGAAATACAAAAAACAAATGTTACAGCAATTCTCAAGTTCACATCCTTAAACCACAAGAGATACGTGTGAATACAGCACTTCCTCAAAATATCTCAAAAACTGTTTGAGTTATGAAGGAAATAAAGCATTAAACTTACCAAATGGGAGTGAACGTTTTTGAGATATTTTGATGAAATTTGGAATCACATGTATCTTTTGAGCCTTAAGAATGTGAACTCGAACCATTGCTCTAGCAATAGCTTTTTCATTGTATTTTCTGAGTAAACATAGTTCACTAAAATATTTAAAAAATCTACTCTTATAAAAAAAGGGAGAAAAAAATATTATTTCAAAATATAGGCAAAATATGTTAGTTAAATTGTTAACACAAGTATTATGAACATTCTGAAACAATAGTCTTTCACAGAAGTGATGTTTTGTAGAAATCGTCAAGAAGAAGCATGATCAATGTATAAATTAGTCCAATGTTTTGAAATTTTGTTTTAATAACTGGGGAAAGTTAATTGAAAATATTGAAGTGAAAACTAGAGATAAGGACAATTGTAGGAGTGTGTAAACTTTCATATCAACAGAACAAAGGGATACTGAGGAAAACTATTTTAAATATCTCTGGTTTTTACACTTGTAAAGGTGTACCTCCCCCATTAAAAGCTAAGATCTACAAATATAAAGACCTAGTGGAGCAATGGTATATTGGAAAGGTGAAGATCATACCAATTGTTATATAAAGCACTGGCGTTGTGCCAAAGGAATATTTAATATATAATGTAAACTGGTAGATATTCACATAATTGCCAAATGGAGCAGTTTTTATAGTCGTTATGTGCATGTAAACACTAGAGCACCAGTATTACCAACCGAATTCAACTGAAGTATAGGGGTATCCTCACTGTCACATCTTTGCTTTTCAAGTCGATACTGTATATACAAAGAGTGTAGCGATGAGTACCTGCTTGGAATGTTCAAAGGCAGTGCCTAGACAAGACGTAACAGCCAAAATTCAGTGCAGTGAATGTAATAATTGGTTTCACAGTAAATGTGTGAATCTCAAAGAAGCGGATGTAGAGTATATGCGATCGCAGAGCCAATTATGGAGGTGTAAACAGTGCTATAGTAAGAGGCGTGAGAGTTTACATAGTGAAAACCAGCCAGCGTCCGTGGTGCCATCTGTTGGTGAAATATACAAACTATTACTATCTATGCAGGAGAAGTTGGACAGTGTAAACAAGTCTACTACTGACATTGAGAGGCAACTGGGGAAATCTATTGATGTCTGTCATGACAGATTGGATGAAAGTAGCAAACTTATCAGTAAACAGCAGGAAATTATTGATAGGCAACAAACAATCATAGACAATTTAGTATCAGAAAACAGACGTCTGACGAATGTAGCAAATAATCTTGCATCGAGGTGTGATGAACTTGAGCAATATTCAAGGTCAAACACTGTGGAGATATTTGGTGTTCCAGAGTCCCCTAATGAAGATGTCGTACAGACTGTCATTAATATACGCAAGGCTTTAGATTTAGATTTGAAGGAGGACATGATTGATGCCTGTCATCGTCTGAAAAAGGCTCACAATCGTCCCACTTCAGGAATTATTGTTAAATTTGTTAGAAGGACCCACAAGGAGCAATTTCTTGCCAAAAGAAAGGTTAAGCGGACCCTTTCTACAACACACCTTGGTATGTCAACCTCCAGCCCAATATATATTAATCAATCACTTGCCCCAGCTAGAAGAGTGTTATTTGCAAAGGCTAAGCAACTGCAGCGGGAAAAGAGCTATAAATACCTTTGGGTTAGTAGAAGTGGAAAGATCATGATTAGGAAATTAGAAGGGAGTCCAATTCATGTCATCAGTACTAACGAGGACCTGAGTAAGTTGTGATTTCGATGTACTGGCACAGAAATGTATTTAATTGTTCGTTGGCTCCTCTTAATACTTTGGTATGCATTATTGATTTATATTTAGTTATATCAGTTTTTTATTCACTATATTTTTTATTGTATACTAATGTCTGTAAATGAATTGTCCATTTATTATCAAAATGTTCGGGGCCTAAGGACAAAAACTGACGTGTTTCATAAAAATCTACTTTGTTGTGACTATGATATAATTGTATTAACAGAGAGTTTCTTGGGTCAGGATATTATGGATAGTGAGTTATGCGATGATCGTTATGTAATGTTCAGAAATGATAGGGATATGTTTATATCTGGGAAGTCTAGAGGTGGAGGAGTAGCCGTAGCAGTCAAAAAGGGGTATAAATCCAAATTATGTTCTATCTATAATGAACAACAATGCGAATCCTTAACTCTTTACATTCAGGGTCATACTCGTAAATTATTCATAAATGTTGTTTACATTACCCCCTCCTCTAAACTCTTTGTATATGAAGGATACTTTAATTACATTGAAAACGTTGATAGTCTTATAACATCTGACTGCCTGATTGTGGGCGATTTCAACGTACCTGAAATTAGCAACGCCGGTTATAATTTTAATGAAGGGTCCACGGTCTGTCGTCGTTTATTCCAGTTCATCTCGTATCTTGGATTAACATCGCACAACAATATTCAAAATTCTAATTTCAAGACATTGGATTTGGTTTTAGGTAATATTCAAATTAATTTAAAGCACGAAGAATTCCCGTTGGTACCTGAAGACTTACATCACCCTGCACTTTATTTAGCAATACCACCCATTAGAAAGGTTCCATTGCTTCCTAGAATTAATCGTGAATATTACAACTTCAAAAAGGCTGATTTTTTGAGACTCTATTGCAACATACGAGATTTAGACTGGAGTTTACTGTACACATTTAAGGATGTTGATCATGCTGTTGATTTCTTTTATTCTTCATTCTACAAATGTTTTGAAAATTGTGTACCTAAGCAGAAATTCATTCGAAAATCCAAATATCCATTATGGTTCTCACGAGATATTATCCAAACCATAAAAATTAAGAAAAAGTGTGCTGCAAAAAGACGTTTTTCGAAATATTATGATGAAAGATTTAGACAGCTTAGATCGGAACTAAAAACAAAATTACGAATGGCTTATGCTGTTTACGTTCATAGTCTGGAAAATGGAGTTAAGAATAACATTAATCAGTTTTGGACGTATGTTAAAAGCAAGCGGGAATCACGTACACGCGACTACACATTTATACTAAACGGAAATCATTATACAGCTGGAAGTATTGCAGATGGGTTTGCTGAGTATTTCTCTTCAGTATATATCAAAACGAATTTTACTTATAACGTGGATCATTTGTCTTTGAATGAATTTCCTGTTTTGCCCAGGGTTGATATGCTGAACGTGACTCACATAACGGTGGATGAAGTAAGAACAACTATAAATAGAAAATTAAAGCCTAAGAAATCCTGTGGGCCTGATGGCATACCACCTTACATAATCAAGGGCTGTGTGGACTTATTGGTTTCTCAGTTGGCCTTCATCTTTAATCTTTCTTTAAAGACGTCAAGCTTTCCTGGAAAGTGGAAAATGTCTAGAATTATTCCAATCCTAAAGGGAGGCAACTCTGAAATGATATCGAACTACCGCCCTGTCTCAGTGATAAATGCTATAGCAAAAGTATATGAGCACATTTTATATTCTAAGATTTACAATCATATTAAGGTTGAGCTCTCACAATATCAGCATGGCTTTATGCCCGGCAGATCAGTTATTACAAATTTGCTGGGTTTTACTCAAAAGGTTTACAATGCATTAGATACCAATAGAAGAACTGACGTGATATACATGGATTTAGAAAAGGCCTTCGACAAAGTAGACCATAAAATTCTGGTGACAAAGCTGTACCAGTTTGGAGTTGCTAAACCATTACTTCAATTGTTATGCTCCTACTTAAAATTTAGACAGCAATTTGTTTGTTTCAGAAGTGAAATTTCAGGTAATTTTGTTAGTTCTTCTGGTGTCCCACAAGGATCTAATCTTGGGCCTCTTCTATTTCTAATTTTGGTTAATGATTTGCCTAATATTCTATGTTACTCTGACTGCTTATTGTTTGCTGACGATGTAAAGCTATTGACGTCAGAAAAGTTGGATGGCGCAGCCATGCGGTAGAATGTTGAAGCTGTAACATTGTGACTGGTGAGGTTTATTTTCATGGTGAAGCATTGATGTTGTGATGGAAACAGAAAGGAATTTGTCAAATTCGAGGAGGTACTGCTCTGTATACGGTTGTATATCGTATAAAATGGGTAAGAAATCTCTTCACTACTTTCCTGTACAAAAAGTTCAGAGAGAAAGATGGGCTTCGGCGCTGTCAATTGGAAAACGTGTCACACGTTACATGACAGTGTGCAGTCTGCATTTTTGTGAAGACGACTTCTTTCTGCAGCGTAAGCACCGGTGCTGTTGATTATTGATAGTTATTGTCTCTAATTTGTATTCACAAGGATTTAGCTACATCAAAAATACTGATAAACTTGTAGCCTAATACTTCTGTGCCGTACATAGAACCGAATTTAATCCGCTCTTCGTAAACTTATTTTAGGGGTTCTTCCCATTGACAATAGTCGAATGGTTAGAAAACTTAAGAAAAATGCTGTTCCTAGCCTTAATTTGCCAGAGAATTTATATTCTTGCCTTTGAACAGCAAGTATGTAGGTCAATATTAGCAATATTGAAGTATGATTTGAGCATCCCAAGTAACGCTTCTTTGAACCCATAACATTCATGCAAATTCAGGGTTGCTGGATTCAATTTATTATCAGGGAGTCGTCCTTTGTGTTATGTGATATATACATTGTGAAATTAATAAAAACATCGATACCGCTAGGCTCCCAAGTACAGGCTTCATATATGTAACAGCAGACAGTAAATTAACTATCTACAGGTGGGTAATATTTTTAACTGGTAGTAATTAAGCACTGTGATTTAAATTGATTATAAAAATATTTATATCAATGAAAGAAAATATGTAGTATTTTGCCATCATAAATTAGAAGCCATAACAAACGCACACCCAATCACTTTCTTGCTTACTTCTCATCACTATCTCGCCGCCATATTGCAAACGGCTGACCGTAAGCTCCTCCCCCGTTTCGGACGTCAATATAAGACCATATACAACTTGAGAGACGAGAATGACCTTCAGAGGGATGTTAATAATATTGTAGCTTGGTGTGTTAGTAATAATTTAGTCCTTAATGTAAAAAAATGTAAAGTCATGGTATTTACAAGGAAGAAGGAGTATATAAATCCTAAATATTGTATTGGAGAAACAGCACTCGAAATTGTACCGTCGATAAATGATTTAGGAATTATTTATGACAGCAAATTAACCTTTAATAACCATATTGCAAATATAATTAGTTCGGCCAACAAGATGCTTGGTTTTGTCATTAGAAACTCCAAATTATTTACTAAAACTGGAGTAATTGTTAAGTTGTATGAAAGTTTATTTCGAAGCAAGTTAGAATATTCAGCAGTAATCTGGGATCCCTTTTATAAAGATCAAATTCATCACATTGAGATTGTGCAAAATAAATTTCTAAGATACATGTATTATAAGACATTCAATGTATTTTGTCCATTTGATACTTCGACTCAGTTTTTACGAAATTTGTTCAATTTCAAGTCCTTGAAAAGTAGAAGGTCGTTAAGTTCTTTGCAACTGCTGAGGAAAATTTTAACTGGAAAAGTTGACTGCCAAGAATTATTTCAATTCATCACTTTTCATGTACCACAAGTAAGATCTCGACAGCACGCACTCTTTCACATCCCAAGATCTAAAAGTGTTCACCATTCTAATTCGCCTTTAGTTAAAATATTATCATTTTATAATTCAATTGATGTTCAAGTAGATTTATTCGCTGGCGCTAACTTATTCAATAAACAAGTAAAAGCAGCTGTTCCTTGAATACTGGGTACTCTTTTCTCCTTTATTTTTGTATATTCTTTTTTTTCTACTTTGTACAGTTTTGTTTTCATTTTATGGTTTATATTTTCACGATCTCCTTTGTAGTATTTATGTTCTGTTCTTCATTTGTGTAATTTGTGTAATCTGTTTTCTCTATTTTCCACTGATACATGTTGTTATTTAATCAGATAATGTCAAGAAGGAATGTATTTGGGCTGGTGCCTGTGTTCCTTCATATTGATAAATAAATAAATAAATAAATAAAGAGTTTTTACCTGAGGGGTTGAAGGAACTTGGTGTAGACACACACTTATACAAGTCTATGCTAAAGTAGTCATCATTGCGCCAACTAGAGTAGTCATAGACTAGTGAAAATAGTTTCTAAAGGTGGTCATAATGCTCTGGTTTCTTTACGGTGTTTGAAGCCATATTTCAGTGTTGCCTTAGGAAACAAAACTTCGATGCTTTTCAATTGGTCAATAAATCTCATGTTTTTTTAGGATTAGAGAATAACCCATCTCATTAGGGCACAATCATGTTGACCGACTGAAAAGCATCAAATTTTTGTTTTTTGTGTTAGTTGTCAACAAATCCAATGGAAATATCCAAACAAACATCGATAATAATGGTGAAACCATTCAACAGTGCAGTCAGCTCTGCTACTTAGAAAGCATTGTCACAGACGATAACAGGTAAACCACAGAAATCGAAAGGAAAATTGCTCCCGCTTAACAGGCCTTCAGCAATAGGAGACAGCTTCTGAAAGGCAGTCACATTAGCATTAAAACAGGTAATTGTTTATCAAAACATTTGTCTGGAGTGTTTTGTTATACGGATGCGAAACTTGGGGTCAAAGGAAACAGGACATACAACGCCTGGAAGCAGCGGAAATGTGGATGTGGAGAAGAATGCTGAAATTAAGCTGGACGGAGAAAAATAGTAACGAATGGGTCCTCAAGGAAGTAGACGAAACAAGAAAATAGATCACTACTAGAGAAAAGAAGAAAGAAAAATTCGTTGGCCACACTCGACGTCATAATGAGTTCCTGACCACCATACTGCAAGGAAGAGTTCTGGGGAATAAAGGAAGAGGAAGACCGCGGAAGGCTCATCTGGATTCTGTGACGCATGGACTTCAATTTGAACAGTATGCTGACTTAAAACGCTCAGCAAGAGAAAGACCGCGGAAGGCTCATCTGGATTCTGTGACGCATGGACTTCAATTTAAACAGTATGCTGACTTAAAACGCTCAGCAAGAGGAAGACCGCGGAAGGCTCATCTGGATTCTGTGACGCATGGACTTCAATTTAAACAGTATGCTGACTTAAAACGCTCAGCAAGAGGAAGACCGCGGAAGGCTCATCTGGATTCTGTGATGCATGGACTTCAATTTAAACAGTATGCTGACTTAAAACGCTCAGCAAGAGGAAGACCGCGGAAGGCTCATCTGGATTCTGTGATGCATGGACTTCAATTTAAACAGTATGCTGACTTAAAACGCTCAGGAAGAGGAAGACCGCGGAAGGCTCATCTGGATTCTGTGACGCATGGACTTCAATTTAAACAGTATGCTGACTTAAAACGCTCAGCAAGAGGAAGACCGCGGAAGGCTCATCTGGATTCTGTGACGCATGGACTTCAATTTTAACAGTATGCTGACTTAAAACGCTCAGCAAGTGAGAGACAAAGGTGGTTGCAGCGACAAGGCCTAACCTTTAAATAATGATGATGATGTTTTGCTCTGATTTCTGATAAACTGTATAGTTGCTAGATAATGTTCTGAGAATAAGCACAATGATAATATCAATAACAACAATAGCAAAACAATTATAATAATAATGTCATGAGTAGACTTTAAAATGTAAATGTAGTTGGGATTTGAACTCCAATTTCTTGCTGTCCGGGCAGTTACACCACTCCAACCGTGGCACAGTTCCAATTCCTAGGTGGAGTTTCTTCAAGTAATGAGTCGATGCGTTTGTTGGACAAACGTTTGTGATATCCTGGATAGTTTCTGATTCAACATCAGGAGAACAGGCCCTCGAAACCTGACAAAATACACCAATAATCTCCATGGCACGAAACTCTCTCTGATGTCACTAACCTTACACAACACACGCAAAGCTCTATTCCAGACAAGAGCAATTATTCTCGGCCCGATCTAAATTTGGCCTGGCGATTTCCGTCGTTACTACATCACCTGAAACTCGACTTTCACAATCCAATGGCTTACATACAATTTAAATATAATATATCCTGACTGAGTCCACGCTTTAACCAATATACACTAAATAAAATAAAATCCTATAACCTAAATGATGATGATGATGATGATGAACATAGGAAAAGAATGGTATTAAATAAATTGCCCTAACCTGACTTATCACCAAATCAACCAAAATGAGGGTTTGGGAACGTTTGACCTGAACAGTCACAATACGCCCCCATGTGAAACGACTGTGGATCACAAACACTCAGACAAACAACACACTGAAAACACAAGGACACACACTATGACATAAATAAATCCTGGAAAACATTTATACAATCGTTTCAAATTTCCCCACATTCTCACTCTTTCGAATGTCTTATTGTGTCCTTTTCTTAACCTCACTGATATTTATCAATTGTCTTTTTCATCGGGTATGTCTGCGTTAACGATGCACTTAGGTAGCTCACACTTGATCATGTATCGTAACCATGAACCCTTCAGTCTTAGGAATAAATCCGTCAGCTAACTCTTGGACGCGTCTGTGTTGACATAATCCTGGCAGATCATCCGGATGACGGATTTGCAGTGCTTTTTTAATCCACTGTTGAAGCCTGTTGGTCGTATGTTCTTGTGACGTAGCTAGCTGCATATCCATGCCATTATGGAGATCCAATGGTACCTACCTACCTTCCCGCTTCCTTCCGTGTTAACAATCCATATATTATAATGAGTTCACGATAAACGGCCTCGTAACTCCGCCCCTTAAAACAACAATAACTAACTGTAAAATCACTGCAACTAGGAAACGAAATCATTTTCGGTCATCTCGAAGTGTGTGAACCCCTATGAATATGCAAACATGACGATGAAGATGATGTTAATTGTTGTTTTAAGGGGCCTAACAACTAGGTTATAAGCCCCTAATAGTTTGGGTGATAGTAAAAATGAGAATGAAAACTATAACTAATACTAACTACTGACTTACAGACTAGAAGAAGAAATGGTAAACAAACAAGAAGTTCCGTGAAGAACTATACAGCCTACTTTTCATGCCAATGATTATTCTACAGTATATGAACCTATAATGACAAAATTAAGTTGGTAATATCGAAATATCTAATTAGTTCAAAATATACCTGGTATGATGTAGCCTAATAGAGCACTACAGTTGGCAGCCCTGGTGACTGAATGTATTCTTAGTTCAATCTCTTAAGGTACAGAATACAAAATTTGGTTGAAGTCCAATGGACGTTACATGCAGTTAGACACTGGATCTATCAGCACGCGTAAAATCACGTTGCCAACAATACCATGCGTGTGCTGGTCAGAAATAATCTGAAATATTATGATATCTTGTTGTGCCAATTATGGATGAAATCCATTTGTTAGTATAGAAATTATATGTATTTTAAAATTGGACATATCAGCAGGCATAGAATCATGTTGGCAGCACTGCCTTGTATTAATTACTCCAAATTAATCTAAAATGTCAGGTGCTATACGTGTGCAAAGTATAGAGCTGTTGGCTTGCATACTTTCTGGTATATTGATATTAGGGTAAAAACAATATAGACAGCATTTATTAACAGTTGGCAGCCCTGATTGCTCTTAACAATACTTATAGTCATATCTGTTATGGTACACATAGCACATACGAAATTTGGTTGAAATCCAACTGATAGTATAGAAGTTACATGTATTTAAAAATTGGTACTATCAGCAGGCTTATAATCATGTTGGTAGAACTGACGTATATAAGTTACTCCAAATTAATCTAAACTGTCAGAATATACGTGTGCATAGTGTAAAGCTGTTGGCTTGCATACTTTCTGATATATTGGTATTTGGATAAAAAAATAGAGAGAGCAATTATTAACAGTTGGCAGCCCTGTTGGCTCTTAAGAATATGCTCATTCATATATGTTTATGTACAGATGTTACATACAAAATTTGGTTGAAATCCAATTGATAGTGTAGAAGTTATATGCATTTAAACATTGGACCTATCAGAAGGCTTAAAATTATTTTGGCAACACTGTCATTGTTGGCCTCCTGGAAATTAAACTGAAATAGTATTATCTGCATGTGTGCCAATTTCGGAATAGCTCCCATGCATACCTTGCAAGATATCCAACATGGAGCTCAAATTTCTGGTGCGTTTTTTCAGCAGTTGGTAGCACTGACATCATTTTCAAATATGGACGTGAGATATTCCGGTGCACATCTTTCCTCATACTAAATTTGGTTTTGATTGCTGCAGCCGTTTAGGAGTTGATAGGGGGGGACACACACACAGCCAGACAGACAGACAGAAGGACAGACAGACAGACAGACAGACAGACACACATTTGCCCGATCTCATAAGTCTACTTTTTCCTCATTTTTGCAAAATGTGAAAAGTAGGCTAATAAAGGATAAGGCAAATAAAGGACAGGAAGAAAAGAAATACCCTCAACCCTCGAAGAATGAGGATTGAGGGACTTGGAAGGAATGAGAGCCATGAAAGGCAGATAGGAAAGGGGGAAAGAGGAGAGGGTCCACCCGAAAGTCAGTGGAAAAGGGGAAAAAATTAACCCAGCTCAGGAATCCCTCGGGAAATCCAACTCCCGAACTCACCAAACGTGAGCCCCTGAAGATGTAGCATTATTCAGAGCTACACACACCCTGCCTCCTTGAGGGTCTTGAGCAGAAGGAGTGTATCAGGAAAGATGAGACAAGGGCCAATTAAGCAGGAAAGAAAGAGACTCCCCAGGCCTCGGATACCCTAATACCGTCGGGGTGGGAAGAGAACAAGAGTTGACCAAGGGAGGACGACAGGAAATTAGACGGAGAGGAGTCTGGCACAAGTAAGTGGAAGCAATGCTGGATTCCGCTGGGACCCCGTGGTCGCCAACCCACGTCACACTAGATGTGAATCCCTGGGCGGGTAATATGCAAACACAGCGGGCACTGGTTCTTATTAAAGTCGGATCACCGCGGAATAAAGCGCACGGAACGCAATGTATCAGGGATATCTGTACGCTCGTATTTCTTCACTCACCATGTCCAGCTTTTTCCTCGCACAATAAACACATGGAATATTAATCAAGTATTCATGAGCACTGTAAATGGTTGGCATTGTGACGCGATTGTGGAGGATCAGAAAGCCGCGTGATCGAGTCCCTACACATGCAGAGTGCTTCATTTGCATGTATATCGCCGCATGGTACTACAGTATTTCAATGTAGAGAATTATCGGCCTTTGTACGTCACACTGCTGCAATGACTCGTCATCTCTTTTATCAACACGGTTATTATTATCGCGGTTGGAGTGACCGTATTAGTGTAACGCACCGGAGATACGGGTTGAATTCCCGATACTGGTCATGGATTAAAATCGTACTCAACAGATATGATCTCCAAGAGGAGCTATGCCCCAACCCATTTCTTGTGTTAGTATTATTATTATTATTATTACTGATTACAGTCATTAATCCAGTTGTGCTGTATGGAGAGGAAATTTGGCGGATGCCCTGGATAAGGAAATTTATAGGAACTCACTAGCCTAAATGCAGAGGTGGGGGGCTTTGCACGTGGCATCTGCATATCGCACGGTCTCTGAAGAAGCAGTTCTTGTTATTGCCGGGATGGTTCCAATTTCTTTTTTCCTGCGAAAGAACGCAAGTACGGTACATTTACTGGAGGAAATCTGAGGTAGGTTTACAAAATGCAAGCCGAACAGCAAGAGTACAAACCTTTCATAATTGGCAGATCAAATGGGAGAAAGGAGACCAAAACCAGAGGACTAAGAGAATGATCCCTCAGGTGCAGGCTTGGACGGAGAGGAAACATGGTGAGGTTGGTTATTATCTCACTCACAAGGGAAGTCTCTGAACCGGGGAATCGCGGATCCTGCTGAAAGTTAGCAAATATGGTGCGTGAGCCCAACTAGGCAGAACCATGAAGAAAAATCTTACGGAAATTAACTCCTGCCTTCCGTAGACGGCAATAAGTACAACAATTTTGAAATGTGCGCGCTAGTCAAGCGCGGGTGTGCCTCACGCCTGATTGGTGGCTCAAAAGATCATGCTCCAAACGACTGCCCTCCCGTACTCGCGCTCACAACCTGCGCTGCAGCATGGGACATTAATGCTGCATCTTTACAATATATTGCACGTCGTGCTTTATTATTAATCATGAATGTAAGGTATCACAAATACATATCATTACAACACAACACAGAGTAAACTGAACCAATAGTCAAACAAGTGAGTAAGTGACCAAGCTACTTCACATAGTTCTGACAACTGTGATGCTCGTGGTAATAATGTTGGAAACACAAACTGGTTTTACACCATCCACACCGTATGAAACACGGGCGAGTGCAAGTACTACATTGTATTGCACTGATATCGAAACAATATAGCACAGGGTGTTCAAACCCACCGGGATTGTCGGACAGGTACTGACTTCGGTACCATGCGTATTGCCACATTGAAGTAAAACGAGGGGACAATTTGTGATATGTCAGAGACTGCATTTTCAAGATTGTATTTCTTGGGCCAAATTGATGTCAAAATTCAATAACCGAACGGTGTTCGAAAATCTACGGACAAAGCTTTTCCAGACCCTAAAGCCGTATACAGTACATCCAATGGTTGACAATAGGCTGTGGCTCCAGGAGGTATCATCATCAGTCGTATGCGCTCTTCACTTTCTAACGATTTATGTTCTGAAATAGAATCCAGAAGGAGTGCCGCATTGCTGGACGGTACATGCTGTTTGGAAACATTGTGAAACCAATCCATCAACTGTGCGGATCCCATTTTGCCAGATTTTGTAGGAACAGCGTAAATATTGTCATGTGCAAACATAGTTTCTTTCACCCTTTTTCCAAACACACCTTGTGGTTCTTTCCGAGTTATGAAGAGAGGTCCTAGTAGCTTGTCGGCTGCTGTCATTGTTGGCATTATTGTATAACTGTGCGTTGTGGCCCCCAATGATTGCACTTTGGAGCAAACCGTTTTCGACCCTTTTATAGCCAGTGTCCTACCCGAACACATCTCCAAATTGAACCCACTTTGATCACTATTACATACGTTCCCAGGGCCGAGAGAATCAAGAACCGATGTAACCTTTTCTACGAATATTTCTGCTGCTGACATAATATCCATTTCTCGATGGGCATTCTTTGATGTCGTCACAGTTGTTATTTTTCGCGAAATGATATTATAGCGATCCTTAAAGTGCTGCACCCAGGAATGGCTGGCTTTAAACCCCGTACATTTTACGTCCTGTGCAGGTAGCATAGCCCATTGCTGAATTGTCCCGTCATGTATTACTTCATTATTCTGATGGGCAATGTCAAATTGGGCTTTTACGACTCATGTTATTCTCCTCAATTTGTCGCGGCGGATGCCTCCCCTTTTCACTTGCTCTTCCCACAAATATAAATCTTTCTTGCTTTTTAAACGGTGAAACTTACTTTTTACCGACGAAAAGGAAAGCGGACGCCTCTTACCGCTTTTCCAATAATCAACAGCATTTTGTTTGTACTCCATTCCTACAGCTTCATCTGACACTTTCCTGGGTGAGCTATCGGTGGCAGCCCAAATATTATCTTAATCAGAGTTTTTGGTGTTACTGGTGTAGCTCATGTGTGGCGACAGCAAGAGTAGAATAGGTGTCCACGTTCATGGTACTGTTCTCTATTCAACCAGTTATGATACCTGTAAATATCAATAAGCACAACAAATAAACACACTTGTTACAAGAGACGAACGCCAGAAAGTCAGATAGGCACAAAACCATCAATAGCCTATAGTCTACAATCCAAACTGTCCAACAGGTCCTGTTCTTGAATGCCGAGAGGCCTTTCCATACATTTTACATATTTTTCCTCCAGACAACATATAACTTTTGCAATGTTAATATTCATCATGCAATGCATGGGACACTCTCCGTATACGGATATAAGCGTATGCCGGGTCTGTCGCCTCTCAATCGGTGACTGCACGCCGTAGGCCGGGAAGCACAGTACGGCTGGGAAGCAACCTCCGACGCAGCCAATGAAGCTCACGCCGCTCGCGCGCCAATTTAAACGTGTAAATCTTAATTTTTCATCTAATACAAGGGGAAGTTAATTTCCGAAAGATTTCTCTTCACGGTTCTGCCTATTTGGCCTCACGCAACGTATCTGCAAAGTTCCAGCAGGATCTGCGATTCCCCGGTTCAGAGACTTCTCTTGTCAGTTCTTGACTGGGCATGGGTACTTCTGTTCTTGTCTTAAGACGGTAAGGAAGGTGGATTCGCCAAATTGTATCTGTGTTAATGAGCTAGATAATGCTAATCACAGCTTCTTCTCTTGTGAACGGTAGGTCTAAAATAGGCAGTCTCTTCAAGATCACATTGAAGTAGAGATATCTCCTGACAATATTGTTGCGGTGATGCTACAAAATTAAGAACATTGGAAACTGGTAGTAAGTTTTGTTGACGATAGCCTCCGAACAAAGAAGACAGATCTGTATCGCCATTGAAGATAATTCACTACGGAAGAGTGTCCTAGGGGCAAAGATAAACTGACTCTAGCCAGAAATAAAGTGATAAACGGTTGCAGGCTGGTGTTCAGAAGTAACTTTGCACCGGTAGTCCATTTCTCATCTCGAAAAGTCCCAAAAGTCCCGATGCTTGTTCAGAGAATGTCTCATGTATTTCTTTCAGGGTTAAGTAACCACTCATTACCATTGGGTACAATCGTGTTCACCGACTGAAAAGCATTACATTTCAATAAGCCTCTTTGTTGTAGTAATTTCACGTTTGTCTGTATGCCTTATGGAGTTTGGTGGCCCTACTGTCTATTCCCGATGGTAGTGTGATTTAACCAACGTATTTGAAGGAGGATACCTGTGAAACTGTGCCGTGTTCCATCTCTAGCGGAGTCTTTTTGCTATTTTGATGTCCTTTTTCATTGCACTGTTATTATTATAATTGTTGAATTGATTATTAGGTTATGATCTGTTTCTTTGATAGTAGTGGTTTTTGGGGAGTTCAAGGCCCGCCTCCACCTCCCCACCTCACAAGATGGCGGCGGCGCGATATCTCTCGAAAGCATGGTCGGATTTTGACGAATGAGGTGTCGTTGAGCTCGGCCTGACACCCCCTTTCCAATGGACAACATATCTCAACCCCAAAATAAAACCTACGCCTACTAGGGGGTGAAATTGTTTTTTTTTTTTTTAAATCTCTCTTTCCAAGTGCAACATGTGAGAGTTTGAATGCCAATATGGAATTAAACGTTGTTCTACACAAGAGACATGTATACGGTGGATAGCCAATATGAATTAACATGCTTGTTTTCTGTTTTCTACGCATGCCCACTCATGGCTTTTGTAAGAGGGTGGGGGAGCGGATCCTTGTGGACGGGTTATTGTTAACGGGTCATTGTTGGCGGGGTCATTGTTGCCGGGTCATTCTGGACGAGTCCTTGTGCACAAGTCCTTGTTGACAGGTCCTTGTTGACAGGTCCTTGTGGACGAGTCCTTGTTGATGAGTCCCTTTTGGACTGATCCCTTTGGACAGGCCCCTTTGGACAGGCCCATGAATTTATCCAAATTATGTCAAAGGGCTTAACTAACGGACTAATAAGGCTAGGAAATTGTATGAGGTATTGTAGGACTTGGGATGAAGCCCCCTTTTAGAATGTATTTTTGAAATTTTGACAAAGGGCCTAACCACACTTTTGTTAATATCTCGCGAACCTATCATGCTAGTGACTTGTATGAGGGGTCCTAGCAATTGGGACGATGTTCCCCTTGGGGGGGGGGGTGAAACTAGCCCCCCACTCCCAAATTGAAAAATCGATATCTTGGAAACTAAGAACCCTAAAATTATGTGTGATAGCTTTAAAAAAAGGTCATAAGATACGATTTTACCACGATAGGTCATTTCACCCCTAAAATAGTAAATAGTAATGTTACAGGGAAAAAAGCGGTTAAACACTTAAAAATGATAAATGAACCTAAGATCATTTGTTTTTAATGAAAAAATAGTAAGAGGGTTAAACTACACCCCAAAATTTAAAAATCGTTATCTTGGAAATTAAGAGCCATAAAATTAAGTGCGATAGCTTTAAAAATAGGTCATGACATACGCTTATACCACGATAGGTCATTTCACCCCTAAAACAGTGAATAGTGATTTTACAGGGAAAAGGGTGTTAAACGCCTAAAAATGATAAATGAACCTAAGATTTTTGTTTTTGATGAAAAATAGAAAGGGGGTGAAAACTACCCCAAAATTGAAAAATCGATATCTTGGAAACTAGGAACCTAAAATTAGGTGTGATAGCTCAAAAAATTAGACATTTAATACTCTTTTACCACGATTGGTCATTTTACCCCTAAAACAATGCATGTAGATTTTACAGGAAAAAAGGGGAACCAATAATCAGATTTGGACACATGATGTGTTATAAGACTCAGGGTGAGAATCTCTTCTTGAATTTATTATTTATTTTTTAAAATTTTGACAAAGGGCCTAACCACACATTTTGAAAATTTAGATTTTTTAAATTTTTTAATTCATATTTTTTTTAGTAGAGAGAGACAGTACCGGTTGTGTTTAAACGAGCATGTCGCCGATTACTGTGGCCATGTTCAATGGATGAATCGATATTTTGTGAAGCATTGATTGAAGAGGGTCATGCGACGACTTGTTTTAAGGATATTTTTTTGATTTTTCCTATGATGCATGCATTTATTTAAATATCCCAAAACGGCAAGGTTACTGAGTTGAGTTTTATAAGCTAACTAGCAGTAGTACCCGGCTTCGCCCGGTGGAATGATGATAATGTTTTAAGGTCTCCTTAGAAATACAATGGACTTAAAATCTAAGTCATTTGCCCCCAAAGACAATGAGGGAGTAATATCTAGGTCATTTGCCCTTTTGATAAGGATGATAATAAAAACTACTGTTGAATTGACACGTCAAACTTACAAACTACCGTAATAGAAATACATATTTCAAAATTCACAGGCGAGGAAGACTTATTGTGTGTGGTGATTAATGGTGGTGTAATGGGCGTAACATCTACTGTAGGTCATTTGCTCTTATGATAAGGATGATAAGGGAAACTACTACCGGTATTGAATTGACACTTCAACGTGTAATGTACACAATGTACTGTAATAAAAATAACTATATGGTGGCTTCGGTGGCGTATTTGGTAGCATGCTGAGCTTCTATGCCCAAGATAGCGGGTTCAAACCCGGCCGAAGCCGTCGGATATTTTAAGAGCGTTAAAAATCCGTCAGTTTGCCTTTCTTCGGAGGGGAAGTAAAGCCGGCGGTCCCATGTCAGATTTATGGCATGTTAAAGAACCTTCCACTAATTACACCTGTGTGAAGCTAAATTGGATAGGTAAACAACGCTCATAGATGTCTACGTCCGTTGCCAAGAGCCGACTGCAGTGGCGTCTAGTAGCTAAGTTCCGAACTTGGCCTAGTAGTCGTTGACGGTGGCGCTTGGCGGCAAAAGTACGAACTATTTGAAGAATTCTAAGTTGCAGTTTGTACTTAAATTAAAAAACAGATAACACACACTAATACAGTCATCACAATTTACACCGGTTATCAGACAGATTCTACACACACCCAAAGTACACGGGGCTACATGACCGCGTTGTCGCGGCCCCTAAACTTAAGAACCAACCAACCAAAAATAAATATTTTAAAAATCACAGTCGAGAAAGACTTTATGCGGCGGTGATTATTGGTATGATGCGCGTAACATCTAGGTCATTTGCACTTATGATGATAATAATAAGGTAATGAAAAAATGACTACTAAACGAACATGGTGTTATTTTAAAACTGATATAGGTAATTCAGGTGTCTAGCTTCGATGTCTTCCAAAGTCTCAACCTTATTTTCTGGCTTAGGCCTGTACTGGATGCGTCTAGTGAAAGAGCGTACTGCTCGGCAAAGACAAAGAATATAGGTCCAAGCTGCACGAACCTGAGATGATCGCAGATGATGACGAAATATGATGACACGTTCGGGGTTCCCCGTCCTATACAGATTGACCGGGAATCACTCACTGTTTCGCAACGATCCTGTGCTGGTATCAGCATAGACAGCAGGAGATAACACGGCGGGCTCTGGAAAGTACTCTCAAGTCACCTCGCGATGAATCAGCAAGCTATTCTCACAACTGACCCCCCCCCAGGGTCTCACAACTTGTGGGACGTCGGTTGGCGACCACGGAACTCCAGCTGAGTCTGACATCGCTTCTACTTCCTGGTGCCGGGCTCATTTCAGTTCTCTTTCCTGTCGGCCTCCCTTGGTCAACTCTTGTTCTCTTCCGACCCAGACTGTATTAGGGTATCCGAGGGCTAGGGAGTCTTTCAATTTCCCGCCTTAATTGGCTTTGTCTCATCTTTCCTGATACCCTCATTCTTCGAGGGGTCTGCCTTCTTTTCCTTTTCATAATATCTCCTGTCTTCTGCTCAAGGCCCTCAAAGAGGCAGGGTGTATGTAGACCCACCACTTCTGGTACACCCTCAAGGGCTCATGACTGGTGAGTTAGGAAGCTGGCAACCCCGAGGAATCCTGAGCTACATGCAGGGAATGGAGTGGTATGTCATAAATTTCAAGTGGACAGTGTTACGCATCGGGTTCCAAAGGGTAAGTATACACACTTTGTTTTCGATCGGTGAACGATGTAGATTTGTACCAAAGGGCCTTAATGCGGGAAATGGAGTGGTCTGTCCGAAATTTCGAGTGGACAGTGTTACTCGTCGAGTTCCAAACGGTAATTACGTAAAATCTGGTTGAGATAGGTGAAACGGTGTAGTTTTGTGCCAAGGGCCAAAATGCAGGGAATGGAGTGGCCTGTCCAAATTATAAAGTGGACAGTGTTACTCATCGGGTTCCAAAGGGTAAGTATACACATTTTGTTTCCGATCGGTGAACGATGTAGATCTGTGCCAAAGGGCCTAAATGCGTGGAATGGAGTGGTCTGTCCGAAATTTCGAGTGGACAGTGTTACTCGTCGAGTTCCAAAGGGTAATTATGTAAAATCTGGCTGAGATCGGTGAAACGGTGTAGTTTTCTGCCAAAGGGTCAAAAAGCAGGGAATAGTGTGGTCTGTCCGAAATTTAAAGTGAACAGTGTTAATGTCATCGCGGCAGGAGATGGCAGTTGAACACGCTGTGACGGGGTGCGGGTAGTCTAGCAGTACGCATGCGCGGTCCACCTATTCCTAACTTAAATATATCGGCTACCCGCATGCCAAAGCAACAGACGACACGCAGCTAGTGAAAGAAGGAATCTGCTGAGTGAGTGAAGCAAGTAGTGACAAACTGAATGTTTTTGGAATGCGCGACACGCAGTGAGCGGGAAGACATCTGCAGTTCAAACCCAACTGCCAACTCCTGGCGCGATATCAATATATAAAATTGGGGTCAGATCGGTGAAACGGTGTAGATTTGTGCCAAACAGCCTAAATGCAAGGGATGGAGTGGCCTCGCCGCAATTTCAAGCAGACAGTGTTAGTCGCAGTGTTCCAAAGGGTAAATATACAAATTTTGGTTGAGATCGGTGAAACGGTGTAGATTTGGGACAAAGGGCCTAAATGCAGGGAATGGAGTGGTCTGTCCGCTATTTCATGCAGACAGTGTTACTCGCTGGGTACCAAAGGGTAAGTTTCCGAATATTGGTTCTGATCGGTGAAACGGTGTAGATTTGTGCCAAAGTGCCTAAATGCAGGGAATGGGGTGGTCTGTGCGAAATTTTAAGTGGACAGTGTTACTCGCAGGGTTCCAAAGGGTAAGTATACAAAGTTTGGTTCAGATCGGTGAAACGGTGTGGATTTGTGCCAAAGGGCCTAAATGCAGGGGATGGAGTAGCCTCTCCGCAATTTCAAGCAGACAGTGTTAGTCGCAGTGTTCCAAAGGGTAAATATACAAATTTTGGTTGAGATCGGTGGAACGGTGTAGATTTGGGCCAATGGGCCTAAATGCAGGGAATGGAGTGGTCTGTCCGCAATTTCAAGCAGACAGTGTTACTCGCAGGGTTCCAAAGGGTAAGTATACACATTTTGGTTCAGATCAGTGAAACGGTGTAGATTTGTGCAAAAAGGACCTAAATGCAGGGAATGGCGTGGTCTGTCCGAAATTTCAAGCAGACAGTGTTAGTCGCAGTGTTCCATAGGGTAAATATACAAATTTTGGTTGAGATCGGCGAAACGGTGTAGATTTGGGACAAAGGGCCTAAATGCAGGGAATGGAGTGGTCTGTCCGCAATTTCAAGCAGACAGTGTTACTCGCAGGGCACCAAAGGGTAAGAATACGAATTTTGGTTCTGATCGGTGAAACGGTGTAGATTTGGACCAAAGGGCCTAAAGCAGGGAATGGGGTGGTCTGTCCGAAATTTAATGTTGACAGGGTTACCCGCAGGGTTCCAAAGGGTAAGTATACAAATTTGGTTCAGATCGGTGAAACGGTGTAGATTTGTATACATAACAGACAGACAGACAGACAGACAGACAGACAGACAGACAAACTTTGTGCTTTATATATATAGATAATGGGATTTAGACTCATAAGGTGTCCTATAACTTGACATGGCGCTTTCTTTATATGGCTTATGAATTTACCCAAAAAGATTGAAAACAACAAGGTCATGGACTTTTGTTTCGGTTAATATATTGCAAACTCATAATGTTAGATATTTATGGTGAGTGATGAAACATAGCTATGTAGAGAAAGAATTATTGTAGGCTTCACATATGGTGACTGACAAGTCTTGGACCATTGAAACTTGTATTTAAACCTGACCGCAGTACATAGGGAGTATAGGTTTCAGGCATGACATGACAAACGGTGTGTACAAAATCTAATTTATCGATTCAAGAATTAAGAGAAGGACTATCTTTAATTGATTAGTTAAAGAGGGTAGCTAAGAAAACAAGATGGTGATTACACTGAACCAAACCGAACCAATACAATCCTTTTTGAATGTATAATGCTACTTGCTAACCATTTTGTGCTGCAGTGGCAAGCACTTTTGGCTCTTGCACTAGAGGCCTTAACTCGATTTAACTTTAAGGCTTAGAACGAACCAAACTAAGAAAGATGGTTATAGTGGTGCAGTGGTTAAGCTGTTATCCTTTGACTAAGGTAGACCAGGGTTTGAATTTAGATTAATACGCATGTTCAAACATATAAAAAAACAGGGATAATGTTTTAAGACTGATTACACTTGTATATATTTCAAATTATTACTTGGATTACAAATACAAAGGAAGACTGGGTTCAATATACAGTTAATGCAAGTAAGATTTTGTATTTGTTTTTTATTTTAGACTTTAGATTTTAGAATTAACATTTCACATTTTAGATTGTACGAAAAGATCAAACCATAATGTCATGACTTTAAATTTTCGGTAAGTAATTATTAAAGGAAAACATATAAGGATTTGTATATCTTGGAATTATGTTTTCTATAGTATATTTTATTTTAGTTTTAGATTTTAGAAATTTGATATTGGATTTTAGATTTTAGGTTGAGACCAAACTAATATTGACTATTCATTAGACACTGGTATGTAGATAGAAAGATGATTAGACTATACGTTAAGATGAATTTTTAGATGTTGACTGGCCTTGGAATAAGAATTGACTAACCAGACATGAGTTAACTACCAACGAAACACTTTGGCGACTATGCTTGTTATTGACCAGTGAGTAGGGTTTTAGAAAAACTGTTTGCTATTTTGGGTTATATACAACAAATGCATAGACCTACTGAGCGACTATGTTTGATAAACAAGACATTATACCAGAGATGATTAGGATTCTTATGTAGCTCAGGCAAGGAAAGCATTTCTACAGAATTTGTTGACATTGAATATAGATTTAGGTATTAGGATGTCATTTTTGAAGACCTTTGTCTGGAGTGTGACGCTCTATGAAAGGAAAACTTGGACTATTGGTGTAGCAGAAAAGTGGAGAGTTGAAGTGTTTGAAATGTGATGTTACAGGAGAATGATGAAGGTTAGATGGGTAAATAGGGTTACAAACAACGAGGTATTAAGACAAGTGGGAGAGGAGAGATTTTTTTAGCGACAGCTAATGAAGTAAATCGATAGGTTGGTAGGACACATACACCCAGGAATAGCAAGCTTAGTTATGGAAGAACGGGTTGAGGACAAGAACTGTAGGGGTAGACCAAGGATAGAATATGTTAAACAGATAGCCTTGGATGTAGAGTGTGGTAGCTATATAGAAATGAAACGATCAGCTCAGGACAGGGAGTCATGGATAGCTGTATTAAACCAGTCAAAAGGCTGAAGACTCAAACAACATGTAGAGCTTACCAAAATTATGTTGTGTAATGGTAAATACTAGTCAACAAACATTAATGTATTACTAAAACCCATGACACGATACCTGAGAGCTATTCTAAAATTATTTTAAGATGCCTTTAACCCTATATTAAACACCTAGTTCTCAAGACTCATAACTACAATGTAATGAAAAAACAACAACAACAACAACAACAAAAACATTTAAAAACGAGCAAGTGGTTGAGTCAATGTACACTGGAAAATTTTGTAAACACTCAAGTGCACAAAGTGGTTAAGGCGTTTGACTTATGTTCTCATTTTCAATACAAGAAAGCAAGGATTTGAACCCCTTACCTGACATAACTATTGCTTAGCGATACTGTATTATTATGATACTCGATACACAAACCATAGATAGAGTGTATTGTTTAAGTCCACTCTCTCTTTCTAAACATAGCTAGAGACTGTCAATGGTTAACAATTGCATTAATAGTGGGAGGATGTAGTGATAGTAATAAAGAAAAAGCAGACAATAACCATAAAATATTTTTATTAAATTAATTTTATAATAGATACACACTGAATACAACACTCTCTATTTACCATTGTTTTATATAGATTTTTTAAACACAACGCTTGTTGTAGATCCTTTTATAACTTTCTCCAGGTACTCTTGTTCTTAAAAACTGGGGAAGTCACAGTGGTTTTACAGACATAAAACCCTCATCCTTTTCTTTTTCATCATCATCATCATCTTCATTATGAGTATTATCATCAAAATTATGATAGTCATTGTCACCATCATTATCATCATCATCATCATCCTCAACATCACTAGAACAATCCAATTCCTCTTGTTCCTTGTCCACAGGGACCTCCTTTTAAGTCTGCGTTGCTTTTGATAGAGTTAAGGGTTTCTTAGACGTTGACATGACTTTTTGAGGACATGATAAGTGATTTTGAACAAACACTGCACTATCTTGAGCAGCTATATTTTTTTCTTGGACTTGCATTTTTTTTACCTTGGTTAGAGTATTTTCTCCATTTAAATGTGTATTAATTTGAGATTCACAATGATGCTCGTTTGAAGTAAGTACGTTGGAGTCTTTTGTTTTAATCATTCCTCGACAGTTTTTAGATCGTTGTTTTGAACATCGCCAAATAACAGTTCCATTTTTATTGGTTGTTTTTACAATATATGTATATCCTTTATAGTAGGCACATGGCTTACCATGGCTGGTTGTTGAGACTTCCATATTAACTAATACACATTAATTTAATTTTAGTAAAGTCACTTTAGTAATAACAACAGTAAAATAAATGAAGTGGATTGATATTTTTTTAAGGTGGAAGTTTCAAAGTACTGTCAAGAATAATAATCACATGAACAAATTTTAGACTACAAGTGATTTACACACACACTGCTCAATGTCAAGATTTATACTGAACACAGTTTATAGTGATTATGATTTTTATTGACAGTAATTGATAGTAGCCATGGTTAGTAGAGGCAATGTATACTGGGTGCGTTTTATAGCACCCTCAATTTATAGTAGGTACGATTAGTAGACGCGTTTGATACTGGGCGCGTTTTATACTGATTATGATTTATACTGAGCGCGATTTTTACTAGAAGCGATTTTTACCAGCTGTAATTGATAGCAGTTCATACTCAACGCAATTGATAGTAGGCGTAATTGATAGTAGGTGCAATTGGTAGTTGGTGCAATTGATAGTAGGCACAATTACTAGTAGGCGCGATTGGTAGTAGGCACGATTGGTAGTAGGCGCAATTGACAGTAGGCGCGATTGGTAGTGGGCATAATTGCTAGTAGGCGCTATTGATAGTAGGTGCAATTGACAGTAGGCGCAATTAGTAGTAGGCGTGATTTGTAGTAGGTGCAATTGGGGAGTAGACGTGATTGATAGTAGGCGCGATTGGTAGTGGACGTAATTGATAGTAGGCGCTATTGATAGATGGTTGAATTGACAGTAGGCGCGATTGATAGTAGGCGCGATTAGTAGTAGGCGCGATTGGTAGTAGGCGCAATTGGTAGTAGACGCAATTACTAGTAGGCGAGATTGGTAGTAGGCGCAATTGGTAGTAGGCGCTATTCACAGTAGGCACGATTGGTAGTGGGCGTAATTGTTAGTAGGCGCTATTGATAGTAGTTGCAATTGACAGTATGTGCAATTAGTAGTAGGCGTGATTGGTAGTAGGTGCAATTGATAGTAGGGGCAATTAATAGGCGCAAATGATAGTAGGCGCGAGTGCTAGTAGGCGCAATTGATAGCAGGCGCTATTAGTAGACGCGATTGATAGTAGGCGCGATTGGTAGAGGACGTAATTGATAGTAGGCGCTATTGATAGTAGGTGCGATTGATAGTAGGCGCGATTGATAGTAGACGCGATTGGGAGTTGGCGCGATTGATAGCAGGCGGTATTAGTAGACGCGATTGATAGTAGGCGCGATTGGTAGTGGACGTAATTGATAGTAGGCGCTATTGATAGTAGGTGCGATTGATAGTAGGCGCGATTGATAGTAGGCGCGATTGATATTAGGCGCAATAAATAGTAGGTGCGATTAGTAAGCGCGATTGATAGTAGGCGCGATTGATAGTAGGCGTAATTGATAGTAGGCGTAATTGATAGTAGACGCGATTGATATTAGGCGCAATAAATAGTAGGCGCGATTAGTAAGCGCGATTGATAGTAGGCGCGATTGATAGTAGGCGTAATTGATAGTAGACGCGATTGGTAGTAGGCGTGATTGGTAGACCTTGAGGTGATAACCCCTTTTGATTGATCCCTGTTGATTTGTCCCTTTGGACTGGTCCCTGTTGACTAGCCCCTGTTGACCAGCCCCTTTGGATGGGTCCTTTTTGAAGGGAGTCATTTTTTACGGGTTCCTGTGGACGGGCTCAAGCATTTATCCAAATTACGTCAAAGTCACTTAACCTACCCTTGTCACATGACCTGTTCTACAAGGTTAGACTTGCTTTGAGACTGGCTATGACGTCACAGATGAATGGTGGTGGGAGGCTGGACATTACTTTTTATTACACAAAAACATTCTCCTTAAAGTGAGAGGAAAAGTGGGTGCAAGAGTGGGTGCAAGAGTGGATGCAAGAAAGGGTGCAAAAGTGGGTGCAAAAGTGGGTGCAAAAGTCAGTGTAAAAGAGGGTTCAAAAGTGGGTGCAATAGTGGGTGCAATTTATAGTAGGTACGATTTTTAGTAGAATGTGATTTGAGTAAATGTAATTTCTAAACCCAAGTAGTGAGTAGTCAGTTGGTTTTGATCTATGCAAGCGTAAAAATGTCTCATACACTGATGATGGATACTCAAGGCTTTAAGGTCAACGAAAACAAGTACAGTATATATTATTGATTGCACAACACAGACTCTATTTTTGAAATTTTGACAATGGGCCTAAGTGCACTTTTGTTAATATCTCGCGAACCAATAAGACTAGGGCATTGTATGAGGTATTGTTGGACTTTTCGCTGAAGACTGCTGGTAAACACCTATGTTCCCACGGCCTTTTTAAAGATGGCGGCTGACCCACGAGGGGTGATTAAAAAGTATTCCAAGCGGGCTTGTCGATAGGCAAACCAATAATCAAAGAGGGGTATGACAGACCTTGAGGCGATAACCCCTTTTGATTGATCCCTGTTGATTTGCCCCTTTGGACTGATACCTGTTGACTAGCCCCTTTGGACGGGTCCTTTTTGAAGGTAGTCATTTTTGACGGTCCTCTGCTGACGGGTCACTGTGGACGGATCCCTGTGGACGGGTCCCTGTTGACAGGTCCTTTTGATTAATCCCTTTGGACCGGTCCCTTTGGACTGATCCCTATGGATTGGCCATGCATTTATCCAAATTATGTCAAAGGGACCGGTCCAAAGGGATTAGTCAAAAGGACCTGTCAACAGGGACCCGTCCACAGGGATCCGTCTACAGTGACCCGTCAGCAGAGGCCCGTCAAAAATGACTCCCTTCAAAAAGGACCCGTCCAAAGGGGCTAGTCAACAGGGACCAGTCCAAAGTGGCAAATCAACAGGGATCAATCAAAAGGGGTATCGCCTCAAGGTCTGTCATACCCCTCTTTGATTATTGGTTTGCCTATCGACAAGCGCCGCTTGGAATACTTTTTAATCACCCCTCGTGGGTCAGCCGCCGTCTTTAAAAAGGCCGTGGGAACATAGGTGTTTACTAGCAGTCTTCAGCGAAAAATCCAACAATACCTCATACCATGCCCTAGTTTTATTGGTTCGCGAGATATTAACAAAAGTGCACTTAGGCCCTTTGTCAAAATTTCAAAAATAGATTCAGTGTTGAACAATCAATAATAGCCACCTCTTTAAATATATACTGTACTTGTTTTCGTTGACCTTAAAGCCTTGAGTATCCATCATCAGTGTATGAGACATGTTTACGCTTGCGTAGATCAAAACCAACTGACTACTCACTACTTGGGTTTAGAAATTACATTTACTCAAATCACATTCTACTAAAAATCGTACCTACTATAAACTGCACCCACTTTTGCTCCCGCTTTTACATCCACTTTTGCACCCACTTTTGCACTCCCTTTTACACTGACTTTCACACTGACTTTTGCTCCCATTTTGCACCCACCTTTGCACTCACTTTTGCACCCACTTTTGCACCCACTTTTGCACCCACTCTTGCACCCACTTTTGAACCCACTTTTACACTGACTTTTGCACCCACTTATGCACCCACATTTGCACCATTTCTTGCATCCACTCTTGCACCCACTCTTGCACCCACTTTTCCTCTCACTTTAAGGAGAATGTTTTTGTGTAATAAAAAGTAATGTCCAGCCTCCCACCACCATTCATCTGTGACGTCATAGCCAGTCTCACAGCAAGTCTAACCTTGTAGAACAGGTCATGTGACAAGGGTAGGTTAAGTGACTTTGACATAATTTGGATAAATGCATGAGCCCGTCCACAGGAACCCGTAAAAAATGACTCCCTTCATAAAGGACCCATCCAAAGGGGCTGGTCAACAGGGGCTAGTCAACAGGGACCAGTCCAAAGGGACAAATCAACAGGGATCAATCAAAAGGGGTTATCACCGCAAGGTCTACCAATCACGCCTACTATCAATCGCGTCTACTATCAATTACGCCTACTATCAATCGCGCCTACTATCAATCGCGCTTACTAATCGCGCCTACTATTTATTGCGCCTAATATCAATCGCGCCTACTACCAATCGCGCCTACTATCTATCGCGCCTACTATCAATAGCGCCTACTATCAATTACGTCCACTACCAATCGCGCCTACTATCAATCGCGTCTACTAATAGCGCCTGCTATCAATCGCGCCTACTACCAATCGCGCCTACTATCAATTGCGCCTAATAATTGCACCTACTATCAATTGCACCTACTACCAATCACGCCTATTACTAATTGCACCTACTGTCAATTGCACCTACTATCAATAGCGCCTACTAACAATTACGCCCACTACCAATCGCGCCTACTGTGAATTGCGCCTACTAGCAATTGCGCCTACTACCAATCGCGCCTACTAGTAATTGCGTCTACTACCAATTGCGCCTACTACCAATCGCGCCTACTACTAATCGCGCCTACTATCAATCGCACCTACTGTTAATTTAACCCTCTATGAATAGCGCCTACTATCAATTACGTCCACTACCAATCGCGCCTACTATCAATCACGTCTACTAATAGCGCCTGCTATCAATTGCGCCTACTATCAATTGCGCCTACTATCAATTGCGCCTATTAATTGCACCTACTATCAATTGCACCTACTACAAATCACGCCTACTACTAATTGCGCCTACTGTCAATTGCACCTACTATCAATAGCGCCTACTAGCAATTACGCCCACTGCCAATCGCGCCTACTGTCAATTGCGCCGACTACCAATCGCACCTACTAGTAATTGTGCCTACTATCAATTGCGCCAACTACCAATTGCACCTACTATCAATTACGTCTACTATCAATTGCGTTGAGTATGAACTGCTATCAATTACAGCTGGTAAAAATCGCTTCTAGTAAAAATCGCGCTCAGTATAAATCATAATCAGTATAAAACGCGCCCAGTATCAAACGCGTCTACTAATCGTACCTACTATAAATTGAGCGTGCTATATAACGCACCCAGTATACATTGCCTCTACTAACCATGGCTACTATCAATTACTGTCAATAAAAATCATAATCACTATAAACTGTGTTCAGTATAAATCTTGACATTGAGCAATGTGTGTGTAAATCACTTGTAGTCCAAAATTTGTTCATGTGATTATTATTCTTGACAGTACTTTGAAAATTCCACCTTTAAAAAATATCAATCCACTTCATTTATTTTACTGTTATTATTACTAAAGTGACTTTACTAAAATTAAATTAATGTGTATTAGTTAATATAGAAGTCTCAACAACCAGCCATGGTAAGCCATGTGCCTACTATAAAGGATATACATATATTGTAAAAACAACCAATAAAAATGGAACTGTTATTTGGCGATGTTCAAAACAACGATCTAAAACGTGTCGAGGAATGATTAAAACAAAAGACTCCAACGTACTTACTTCAAACGAGCATCATTGTGAATCTCAAATTAATACACATTTAAATGGACAAAATACTCTAACCAAGGTAAGAAAAAGCGAGTCCAAGAAAAAAATATTGCTGCTCAAGATAGTGCAGTGTTTGTTCAAAATCACTTATCATGTCCTCAAAAAGTCATGTTAGGACAGTTGTCATCGTCTAAGAAACCCTTAACACTATCAAAAGCAACGCAGACTTTAAAGGAGGTCCCTGTGGAAAAGGAACAAGAGGAATTGGATTGTTCTAGTGATGTTGAGGATGATGATGATGATGATGATAATGATGATGACAATGACTATCATAATTTTGATGATAATATTCATAATGAAGATGATGATGATGATGATGATGATGATGATTATGAAAAAGAAAAGGATGAGGATTTTATCTCCGTAAAACCACTGAGACTTCCCCTGTTTTTAAGAACAAGAGTACCTGGAGAAAGTTATAAAAGGATCTACAACAAGCGTTGTGTTTAAAAAATCTATATCAAACAATGGTAAATAGAGAGAGTTGTATTCAGTGTGTATCTATTATAAAATGAATTTAATACAAATATTTTATGGTTATTGTGTGCTTTTTCTTAATTACTATCACTACATCCTCCCACTATTAATGCAATTGTTAACCATTGACAGTCTCTAGCTATGTTTAGAAAGAGAGAATGGACTTAAACAATACACTCTATCTATGGTTTGTGTATCGAGTATCATAATAATACAGTATCGCTAAGCTCTGTTAAAGCAATAGTTATGTCAGGTAAGGGGTTCAAATCCTTGCTTTCTTGTATTGAAAATGAGAACATAAGTCAAACGCCTTAACCACTTTGTGCACTTGAGTGTTTACAAAATTTTCCAGTGTACATTGACTCAACCACTTGCTCGTTTTTAAATGTTTTTGTTGTTGTTGTTGTTGTTTTTTCATTACATTGTAGTTATGAGTCTTGAGAACTAGGTGTTTAATATAGGGTTAAAGGCACCTTAAAATAATTTTAGAAAAGCTCTCAAGTATCGTGTCATGGGATTTAGTAATGCATTAATGTTTGTTGACTAGTATTTACCATTACACAATATTATTTTGGTAAGCTCTACATGTTGTTTGAGTCTTCAGCCTTTTGACTGGTTTAATACAATTCTCCATGACTCCCTGTCCTGAGCTGATCGTTTCATCTCTATATAGCTACCACACCCTACATCCAAGGCTATCTGTTTAACATATTCTATGCTTGGTCTACCCCTACAGTTCTTGTCCTCAACCCGTTCTTCCATAACTAAGCTTGCTATTCCTGGGTGTATTTGTCCTACCAACTTATCGATTTATTTCATTAGCTGTCGCTAAAAACATCACTCTTCTCTCCCACTTGTCTTAATACCTCGTTGTTTGTAACCCTATTTACCCATCTAATCTTCATCATTCTCCTGTAACATCACATTTCAAACACTTCAACTCTCCACTTTTCTGCTACACCAATAGTCCAAGTTTCCCTTTCATAGAGCGTCACACTCCAGACGAAGGTCTTCAAAAATGACATCTTAGTACCTAAATCTATATTCAATGTCAACAAATTCTGTAGAAATACTTTCCTTGCCTGAGCTACATAAGAATCCTAATCATCTCTGGTATAATGTCTTGTTTAGCAAACATAGTCGCTCAGTAGGTCTATGCATTTGTTGTATATAACCCAAAATAGCAAACAGTTTTTCTAAAACCCTACTCACTGGTCAAAAACAAGCATAGTCGCCAAAGTATTTCGTTGGTAGTTAACTCATGTATGGTTAGTCAATTCTTATTCCAAGGCCAGTCAACACCTAAAAATTCATCTTAACATATAGTCTAATCATCTTTCTATCTACATACCAGTGTCTAATGAATAGTCAATATTAGTTTGGTATTTACCTAAAATCTAAAATCCAATATCAAATTTCTAAAATCTAAAACCAAAATAAAATATACTATAGAAAACATAATTCCAAGATATACAAATCCTTATATGTTTTTCTTTAATAATTAGTTACCGAAAATGTAAAGTCATGACATTATGGTTTGATCTTTTCGTACAATCTAAAATGTGAAATGTTAATTCTAAAATCTAAAGTCTAAAATAAAAAACAAATACAAAATCTTACTTGCATTAACTGTATATTGAACCCAGTCCTCCTTTGTATTTGTAATCCAAGTAATAATTTGAAAAAGTATACATGTGTAATCAGTCTTAAAACATTATCCCTGCATTTTTTATATGTTTTTGACATGCGTATTAATCTAAAATCAAACTCTGGTCTACCTTAGTCAAAGGATAACAGCTTAACCACTGCACCACTATAACCACCTTTCTTAGTTTGGTTCGTTCTAAGCCTTAAAGTTAAATTGAGTTAAGGCCTCTAGTGCAGGAGCCAAAAGTGCTTGCCACTGCAGCACAAAATGGTTAGCAAGTAACATTTTACATTCAAAAAGGATTGTATTGGTGCGGTTTGGTTCAGTGTAATCACCATCTTGTTTTCTTAGCTACCCTCTTTAACTAATCAATTAAAGATAGTCTACTCTTAATTCTTGAATCGATAAATTGGATTTTGTACACACCGTTTGTCATGTCATGCCTGAAACCTATACTCCCTATGTACTGCGGTCAGGTTTAAAAACAAGTTTCAATGGTCCAAGACTTGTCAGTCACCATATGTGAAGCCTACAATAATTCTTTCTCTACATAGCTATGTTTCATCACTCACCATAAACATTTAACATTATGGGTTTGCAATATATTAAGAGAAACAAAAGTCCATGACCTTGTTGTTTTCGATCTTTTTGGGAAAATTCATAAGCCATATAAAGAAAGCGTCATGTCAAGTTATAGGACACCTTATGAGTCCAAATCCCATTATATATTATATATATATATAAAGCTCAATGTTTGTCTGTCTGTCTGTCTGTCTGTCTGTCTGTTATGTATACAAATCCACACCGTTTCACCGATCTGAACCAAAATTTGTATACTTATCCTTCGGAACCCTGCGGGTAACCCTGTCCACTTGAAATTTCCGACAGACCACCCCATTCCCTGCATTTAGGCCCTTTGGCCCAAATCTACACCGTTTCACCGATCTCAACCAAAATTTGTATACTTACCCTATGTAACCCTGTGAATAACACTGTCCACTTAAAATTTCGGACAGACCACCCCATTTCCTGCATTTAGGCCCTTTGGCAAACATCTACACCGTTTGACCGATCCGAACCAAAATTTGTATACTTACCCTTTGCAACCCGCGGGTAATCCTGTCCACTTGAAATTTCGGACAGACCACCCCATTCTCTGCATTTAGGCCCTTTGACCCTAATCCACACCGTTTCACCGATTCGAACCAAAATTTGTATACTTACCCTTTGGTACCCTGCGAGTAACACTGTTTGCTTGAAACTGCGGACAGACCACTCCATTCCCTGCATTTAGGCCCCTTGGCTCAAATCTACACCGTTTCACCGATCTGAACCAAAATGTGTATACTTACCCTTTGTAACTCTGTGAATATCACTGTCCACCTAAAATTTCGGACAGACCACCCCATTTGCTGCATTTAGGTCCTTTGGAAAAAATCTATATCGTTTCAACGATCCGGACCAAAATTTGTATACTTACCCTTTCGAACCCTGCGGGTAACCCTGTCCACTTGATATTGCGGACAGATCACCCCATTCCCTGCATTTAGTCCCTTTGGCACAAATCTACACCGTTTCACCGTTCAGAACCAAAATTTGTATACTTACCCTTTGGTACCCTGCGAGTATCATTGTCTACTTGAAATTGCGGACAGACCACTCCATTCCCGGAAAGAGGACAGGGTTCGTCCCAAAGGCAATGGAAAAAAGGGGTAAAACCGGACCCGCTCAGGAAACCCTCAGGGTTGCCAGCTCCCGAACTCACCAGCCATGAGCCCTTGAGGATGTAGCACTATCCAGGGTGCACCAGAAGTGGTGGGGCTACACACACCCTGCCTCCTTGAGGGTCTTGAGCAGAAGACATGAGATATTAAGAAAAGAAAAACAAGGCTGACACCTCGAAGAATGAGGCTATCAGGAATGATTAGACAAGGGCCAATTAAGGCGGGATAGTGAAAGAGTCGCTAGGCCTCGGATACCCTGATACCATCGGGGTCGGAAGAGAACAAGAGTTTGACCAAGGGAGGCTGACAGGAAAGAGAACTGAAAGGAGCCCGGCACCAGTAAGTAGAAGCAATGCCGGACTCAGCTGGGGTCCCGTGGTCGCAAACCCACGTTCCATAAGTTGAGAGACCCTGGTGGGTGGATGGGGGAGGAGGGGGCCAGGTGTGAGAATAGCTTGCTGATTCATCGCGAGTTGACATGAGAGGAATGTCCAGACCCCGCCGTGTTACCTGGTATTGCTGACTATGCTGATGTTCATACAGGGTCTTTGCTCAAACCACTGTAGTGTTATGAAAGAATGAGTGATTCACCGGTCAATGTGAACAGGACCGGGAACCCCCCCCCCCCCCCCCCCGAACGTCTGTCATCATATATCGTCATCATCTGCGATTCGAGCAGCTTGGACCCGAGCAGTACTCGATAAGCTCTTTCACTACACGCATCGAGTATAGGCCTAAGCCAGAAAATAACGTTCAGACTTTGGAAGACATCGAAGGTAGAAATCTGAATTGCCTATATCAGATTTAAAATTACACCATGTTCGTTTAGTAGTCATTTTTCATTACCTTATTATTATCATCATAAGGGCAAATGACCTAGATGTTACGCCCATTATACCACTAATCACCACACACAATAAGTCTTCATCGCCTGTGAATTTTGAAATATTTCTATCACGGTAGTTTGTAAGTTTGTCGTGTCAATTCAACAGTAGTTTTCATTATCATCCTTATCAAAAGGGCAAATGGCCTAAATGTTACGTCCATTATACTACTAAGTAACACCACAGTCTTCATCGCCTGTGATTTTAAAATGTGTGTTTCCATTAGTTTGTAAGTTTGATATACCCGTTCAGTAGTAGTCGTCTTCATTATCATCCTCATCAAAAGGGCAAATGATCTAGATGTTACGTCCATTATACTACTAAGCAACACCAGAGTCTACCTAGCCTGTGATTTAAAAAATATGTATTTGCATTAGTTTGTAAGGTTGATATACCCGTTCAGTAGTAGTCGTCTTCATTATCATCCTCATCGAAAGGGCAAATTACCTAGATGTTACGTCCATTATACGGTACTACTAAGCAACACCACAGTATTCATTGCCTGTGATTTATAAAATGTGTATTTCCATTAGTTTGTAAGTTTAATATACCCGTTCAGTAGTAGTAGTCTTCATTGTCATCCTCATCAAAAGGGAAAATGACCTAGATGTTACGCCCATTATACTACTAGGCAACACCACAGTCTTCCTCGCCGGTAATTTAAAAATATGTATTTCTATTAGAGTGTAAGTTTATTATACCCGTTCAATAGCAGTCGTCGTCAGTATCATCTTAATCAATGACGTTGAGTGTTTAGGAGACTGAAATATTATCATCATTCCACCGGGCGAAGCCGGGTACTACTGCTAGTTAGTTTATAAAACTCAACTCAGTAACCTTGCCGTTTTGGGATATTTAAATAAATGCATGCATCATAGGAAAAATCAAAAAAATATCCTTAAAACAAGTCGTCGCATGACCCTCTTCAATCAATGCTTCACAAAATATCGATTCATCCATTGAACATGGCCACAGTAATCGGCGACATGCTCGTTTAAACACAACCGGTACTGTCTCTCTCTACTAAAAAAAAATATGAATTAAAAAATTTAAAAAATCTAAATTTTCAAAATGTGTGGTTAGGCCCTTTGTCAAAATTTTAAAAAATAAATAATAAATTCAAGAAGAGATTCTCACCCTGAGTCTTATAACACATCATGTGTCCAAATCTGATTATTGGTTCCCCTTTTTTCCTGTAAAATCTACATGCATTGTTTTAGGGGTAAAATGACCAATCGTGGTAAAAGAGTATTAAATGTCTAATTTTTTGAGCTATCACCTAATTTTAGGTTTCTTAGTTTCCAAGATATCGATTTTTCAATTTTGGGGTAGTTTTCACCCCCTTACTATTTTTCATCAAAAACAAAAGATCTTAGGTTCATTTATCATTTTTAGGCGTTTAACACATTTTTCCCTGTAAAATCACTATTCACTGTTTTAGGGGTGAAATGACCTATCGTGGTATAAGCGTATGTCATGACCTATTTTTAAAGCTATCACACTTAATTTTAAGGCTCTTAATTTCCAAGATAACGATTTTTAAATTTTGGGGGGTAGTTTTAACCCTCTTACTATTTTGTCATCAAAAACAAATGATCTTAGGTTCATTTATCATTTTTAAGTGTTTAACCGCTTTTTTCCTGTAACATTACTATTTACTATTTTAGGGGTGAAATGACCTATCGTTGTAAAATCGTATCTTATGACCTATTTTTAAAGCTATCACACATAATTTTAGGGTTCTTAGTTTCCAAGATATCGATTTTTCAATTTGGGAGTGGGGGGCTAGTTTCACCCCCCCAAAGGGGAACATCGCCCCAATTGCTAGGCCCCTCATACAAGTCACTAGCATGATAGGCTTGCGACATATTAACAAAAGTGTGGTTAGGCCCTTTGTCAAAATTTCAAAAATACATTCTAAAAGGGGGCTTCATCCCAAGTCCTACAATACCTCATACAATTTCCTAGCCTTATTAGTCCGTTAGTTAAGCCCTTTGACATAATTTGGATAAATTCATGGGCCAGTCCAAAGGGGCCGGTCCAAAGGGATCAGTCCAAAAGGGACTCATCAACAAGGACTCGTCCACAAGGACCTGTCAACAAGGACCTGTCAACAAGGACTTGTCCACAAGGACTCGTCCAGAATGACCCGGCAACAATGACCCCGCCAACAATGACCCGTTAACAATAACCCATCCACAGGGATCCGCTCCCCCACCCTCTTACAAAAGCCATGAGTGGGCATGCGTAAAAAACAGAAAACAAGCATGTTAATTCATATTGGCTATCCACCGTATACATGTCTTTTGTGTAGAACAACGTTTAATTCCATATTGGCATTCAAACTCTCACATGTTGCACTTGGAAAGAGAGATTTAAAAAAAAAATACAATTTCACCCCCTAGTAGGGGTAGGTTTTATTTTGGGGTAGAGATATGTTGTCCATTGGAAAGGGGGTGTCAGGCCGAGCTCAACGACACCTCATTCGTCAAAATCCGACCATGCGTTCGAGAGATATCGCGCCGCAGCCATCTTGTGAGGTGGGGAGGTGGAGGTGAGCCTTGAACCCCCCAAAAACCACTACTTTTGATGGCTCCTTTCTTGACTTTAACTTCCTTTTGGCTTCTGTGGGAGATTCCAACATGGTCAATCTCGGAGATGCCCACGTGAGTGGACATCAGTTTCAAGTTACAACTCCTCCACAACTCTATTAGCTTTGCCACTTTCTGTTAGTTCCGTCGTGGGCTGGATATTCTCCCACTTTCTTGTATGCTTTTTCTGTCTTACTTGTGTGTTGTCGTCACCTAGTAGCATTTTAACTTACTTGTCAGGAATGTTTGATGTCGCCGATTCTAGCTCTTCCGAGAAGTCATCAACCGTTTGTGGACTGGCACGATTGTCGTCATTGCTTGAGGCGTTTTTGCTCATTCGATTGTTAGTACTGAGAGTCTTCCGTTTGGGGACTGGACTCAAGTTACAATGTTCGTATTGATTCCAGAAAGTGTAGCGTACTTTTTATTATACTTGTGCCAACCTTGCTTTTGAAGATTCTGTAGTTGCCTGACTCCATCTTGATATCGTCCGCGAATCTACTTTTCTCAAGTGCCAGAATGAGGAATTTTTGATTGCACATTATATCTGTGAGCTGTTTGAGTTGACCTCTTTTGAAAAGTGTATTTATATTTAGCGTACCGAAAAACCTTATCCGCTTACATCTCAATTTTTGTGTGTTCAGATCGGATGTGAAGAGGTTTCCTACAGGCTCTATGCATGCCGATGGCCCTAGTGCGTTGTTCATGGCAGTTGTGAATTTCCCTTTCAGTAGTGTCCCTAAGAAATGTTTCCACCATGTGAGTTTAGGATTTGTTGGGAGAGCTAACTCGAAATGCCACTGAGGTTGCAATAATAATAAGTTGGTGGTATTGGGCAATTCCGACTCTCCCCATAAGATGAGGCTCTGCCTCCACTGGATACTGATACCTGCGTCGTTGTTCATCATCGTGTGGGAACTAGTAAAGGGTTGTACTAGGCTTGGTCACTCCCAATCTTATTCAACTATAAGACTGGAAGCCTCTTGCTCAATGTAGTAGGGACTTCTGACCTTAATATCCAACATCGTTCCAAATTTTGGTCCCCACCACCCAAAGTGCCTAAGTGTCGGAAACACCATTCGCGAGAATGGAAGTGTAATATCAGCCGGCCTCTAGAGATATTGGGATCGAAAGAAGGCATCCAAGAAGAACTAGTCATTAAAATTAAGAGGAGGAAGAGGTAGAGGAAGAGGAAGATGATGATGAAGAAGATGATTTTTTGCCCAGATTGTTCTGAGGGAATTTGGATGAAAAGGAAATCCCAGGAACTTTATCAGCATTCGGAGAAAATCCCGGAAACATTCAGGAAAATACGTTTGAAATGTTATGGACATGTTCACAACATGATTGACTGAAAGGATTCTAAATCTTACTCTCTCACAGAAAGCTAAGAACAACTCGCTGCTTGAAGTTGCAAAAGACCTTCAGGAAGTAGACATCTCAAGTGATGTGGTAATAATAATAATAATATCGTATGGCCTATGGAGCCGGGTGCAAGCTTTGTAATTTGTCACCCAGAGGGTAGCTTGCATGTCGAAATTCGTTGTTCCTTGAATCACTATGAAAGTCAAGGAGGTTAGATATCTAAGCTCCTTGAACACCATAGCGCTTTCTAGTAGAGAATTAAGGAACTTTATGTTGGCGGAAACTCCCGAGATTAATTTTTGCCATTATGAACACGGCCTACTGAATTCAAATGGGTTCTTTGACATGCCAACATCGCATGACATGCGTGTCGTATTTTTGCCGACCTTCAAAAATCACTTACCACGGCCAGGAGCGAACCTGCAATCTTGAGGTTAGAAGACTGGACAGGGAACTAGTGGACATCGCAAACAACAGAACCTGGACTGAGGAGAGCCATAGCGAAAAGAAGAAGAGATTTTGGGAAGACAAGAAAGCAAAATCAGCTGGATAGTGTTCCTTAGACGGGCATAAAGATGAAAAAAGTAAACAATAATAATAATAATAATAATAATAATAATAATAACAATAATAATAATACAGGGACTTCGTCAGCTTTATCACGAGTTGAACGGGTTAAGACCATACCTCGCATTGTTTTATTATTGTTATTACTAACAGAAAAACAAAAGAGAATCAAAAATACTTTGTTGGTTAGTACAATTGAATTAATAATAACAATAATATAGTGAGTTGGTCGTCCCTATCAAAAGGCAATGGCAGGTAGAACGGGTAAGCACCATACATATCGTTATCTCGAGTACAGGCATGATCCAAATAACTGTACCTTGCTCCGAAGTCTTAAGGAACTGAAATTGGATAGCCTACTCAACTGTACAAACTAAGAAGGGCGTGATGGTGCAGTGGCCAAACGACTTGCCTTTCATCAACGCGGACCGGGTTCCATTTCTGTGTAATACATGTTCGATTTTTGAAGTGAAATGTCTTAAACTGTGGTTCGGATTCCGCGAAAAAACAGATCCCGTAGGTTAGGATGACGAGATTATGGACCACGTAATACTACTTGCTTGTTTCTTTTTTTGTAGTTGTTTGAGTCTTCAGTCTCTTGACTGGTTTGATGCAGCGCTCCATGCCTCCCTGCCCTGAGCTAACCGTTTCATCTCCACATAGCTACCACACCCCACATCCGAGGCAATCTGTTTAGCATATTCTCACCATGGTCTACCCCTACAGTTCTTGTCCTCGACCCTTGCTTCCATAAATAAGTTTGCTATTCCTGGGTGTCTTAGTATGTGTACTACCAACCTATCTCTTCTCTTCATTAGCAGTCGTCACTAACATCTCTCCTCTCCCACTCGTCTTAATACCTCTTCGTTTGTAACCCTATCTACCCATCTGATCCTCAGCATTCTCTTATAACATCACAGTTCAAACGCTTTTTTTAGTTATCTGTATACAAAATAATGCACAAGGCATAAAAAAACCGAATCATCCCGAAGTTCGTGGCTGTTCCTTGGTTCCTTGAAGCCCATATTGTAATGTAGCGCCAATGTGTTATGGATATAATCAGGATGGAGCCTGGCTCCAGTACAAAGCGATATTATGCCTGTTCTGGTCAGTTGAAATGTTATTTCATCATTTATCGTTGAGCGAGTTGTAATTGCTGGGTTTCATGATCAAGTCATATCCTAACAGAGAAAATTACATACGAACGTGTCACATTACATTACTCTGCCAGTGCGGCAATTACAACACTCATCGACTGCGAGTTGTATAATTCACTATAATGCATGGATATTGTATAGTTACCGTGCCGTTAGCAACAACTGGATTGTGTTGGCAATCACTAGAAATGTTACCAAATAATTTTAACGAAAAGAATATGCGTTTATATGAGCTCAATTCAACGAGAAACGATTCTAAAACCAAGAGAATAAGAAAATGCGATTCACTTCTCTTACCGAGTGACATGGGTGTCGAAGTACCTAGTTCTCCTGGAATAGCATTGTTTCTAATTCACTTCTGGTCTTCAACCCTAATTACTTGCCTGACACCTTCCAACACCCAAAGCGCACAGTAGCTGACTAGAAACGTGTAGTGTGGTCTTGCGAATTGATTTGTAGCCTCTTTATAAATCACCAATTTCTTCTTTATCTTTTCAGTAAATTTCCTTTCCTCTTTAAAAATCCTGCACTGTTTTCGTGAATTGTGTATCAAAATTACTTTTGCGAATATTTGAAACTACATTTAGTGGGTATTTTAATCTAAGTTTGGTTGGTTGGTTGGTTCCTCAGTTTAGGGGCTGCTACAACGCGGTCATGAAGTTCTGTGTACTTTGGGTGTGTGTAGAATCTGTCTAATAACAGGTGTTAATTGTGATGACTGTAATAGTGTGTGTTATCAGTTTTTTTAATGTAAGTACTGCAAATTAGTTTTTTTCAAATCGGTCCTACTTTTGCCGCCAAGCGCCACCGTCAACGACTACTAGGCCAAGTTCAGAACTTAGCTACTAGACGCCACCCCAGTCGGCTCTTGGCAACGAACGTAGAAGCCTAAGAGCGTTGTTTACATTCTTAACCTATCCAATTTAGCTTCACACAGGTGCAATTAGTGGAAGGTTTTTTAACATGCCATAAATCTATGACATGGGACCGCCGGCTTTGCTTCCCCTCCGAAGAAGGCGTACTGAGGGATTGATAAAACTCTTAAAAATTCCGACGGCTTCGGTCGGGTTTGAACCCGCTATCTTGGGCATAGAAGCTCAGCAAGCTACCGACTACACCACCGAAGCCGCTAAAATCTAAGTTTCATATTGAAAGTATTTTCAATCCAAGTAGCATTTTGAAAGTATTTTCAACCTCAACTGCATTTTGTAAAGATTGACAATCTAATTTGCTTTTTAGTAAGTCTTTGAATATAGGGATGGCATTTTTGTGACTATTTTGAATTTCAATTGTATTTTGAAATTTCTTTCAAACAAAACTGCATTTTGCAAGTATTTTCAATCTAAATTGCATTTTGCAAGTATTTTCAATGTAAATTGCATTTTGAGGGATGGGCATTTTGTAAGTATTTTGATTCTCATTGGTATTTTGTGGGTATTTCCAATCTCCGTTATCTACCTTATAGTTTCCGTCTTATTGTCATTTTCGCTATCACCCAGACTATTAGGGGCCGATAACCAAGATGTTTCACCCCTTAAATCAACAATAATTATCATCATCATCATCAAATGACCAATATTGTTTTTTTAAGGAGTGGAACTGCGAGGTCATCAGCCCCTATTTCAAATGATACAGTACATGGCTTTACTGTTATACGGGCTTCTATACATATGTTTATTTGTTTAAACGCACTTTTTAACCAAATTATCGATAATTATGAAATGAGAGAGCAATTCATCACTGCTGCTGGTTGCACAATCGGTTGTGTGCGCCCCATGTGTACAGGCTATCTGCCCGACCCTAGTGCTATGCGGCTGTACGCGACACAGTTCTGCCAGGGGCTATTGTCTTGAATATTTGTTTAAAAGCACTTTATAAACAAGTAAATATATTTCCGTTGACTTTTCAAGAAATGCAAGATTTTTCCTGTACTATCGAGACGATATGGAGGATTTTGGTACAAAGCACTCCTTCTAACTCCCTCTGGTTTAGGAGCTTGAGCTTTGTGAAACATACACCTTAGCGTATTATATGAAAAGATATTGCGAAAACCTTTGGAATTTTTGAAGTTTACTCATAGGCATTCGAAATATTACTTATCCGTAATTTCCAATAAGATTATCATCATTGCAAAGTTCAAATTTACTTAACTATTTGCAACAGATCTGATTTTAATATGTTATTTAAAATTGTTTCCTAGGTTATTATTCATCACTAATAGTATAAGTAACATTTTATGTCAACAGAATTTATGGTTAAGCTTTTTAAGTTTGATGTTCTTTTCATTAGAAAATATTACGCCATATGTAAATAAAATATCTTACTGTTAAGATTGCTTGGTTCCTCAGTTTAGAGTCTACGGGAACGCAGTCATGTAGTCCGGTGTACTTTGGTTGTGTGTAGAATCTGTCTCATAACCAGTGTTAATTGTGATGGTTGTATTAGTGCATGCTATCTGTTTATAATTCAAGAAGGGTCTGCAGACATTCAATTTTCAAGTAATTGCAACTTTTGCTACCAAACGCCATCGTCAACGGCCAACTAGTTCTGAACTTAGTTACTATATGCCACCACAGTCAGTTCCTGGTGACGAAAAATGGATCCTAGGAGCGTCAGTCAAATCTAACTTTTAATTTAGCTTCACACAAGTCTAGTTAGTGGAAGGTTTTTTATCATGCCATAAATCTATGACATGGGACCGCTGGCTACTTTGGCCGGGTTTGAACCTTCATAGCAGTTCAGCGTGCTACCGACTACGCCACCGATTTGATTATCAACAAGGAAACATTAAGTTCCCAATTCTTCGTGCAATAACATTGATAATACCGAGGATTACTTTATTGGCATGTTTTGTTTCCGTCTATCGATCTATCTCTTAAATGGAGCGGGAAAATACATACAACACACACACACACACACATTCCAGATTCAACATTCCAACTGTACATTTCGCACTTTGAAAATATAAAGCAAAAATAGTAACACAAAGGCATTGCTAGTATTGGCAACCTAACAGCTGGTCGCGACGTACGTATCGAATGTGTTCTCATTTTATTTAATCGTATGTTTATTTCCCGTGTCCGGGAGACACACTAAATTCTTCCTTTCCAGAACTCTGCAGCTCTTATCCCTCGGTCTGTGGCCAACATAAGGTCTTCCTGGCTGCAGGTGTCATTAAGATCTTTGCACGTGAGCAGGTGTTGTGGAGTCTGGATTTCTCCACAGGCACATCCTGGATCTTCAGCATAACCTCACTTCACAAGGTTGCTACGTCACTTAGGCACTCCTGTTCTCATCCGGTTTAAGGACCTCCAGGTGGTATAAGGCAAATGACTACCACTGTTCAGTTCTTCTTTAGGGGTAAACCCCTCTGGTACTATTTGTTTCTAGAGTGACACACGCCGGACGTCTGGCTTGGTATGGAGGGGTACTGTTCTCTTAATAAAACTCTTCCTGGATCTTAGGCGAGGAGTGGTCACCTTGTGGTTGAACATAGAATGTCTGGTATCTGTTTCAAGCTTTTGTCTCTCTTTCTCTGCTGCCACCCTGCGTTGAATAACTGGAGGTGCAATGCCAGTGAGAGGGTAGATCTTCTGCACTGGAGTAGGTCTCAGATAGCCAGTGACAATACGTGTGGACTCGTTAAGAGCTATGTCCACTTGCTCGGTATGGGCAGATGCTCCCCACACTGATGATCCGTACTCACCTGCTGCGAAGCAAAGTCCCAATGCTGTTGAACAAATAACCTGAGGGTTCGCTCCCCATATTGAACCTATCAACTTCCACATTATGCTATTTCTTGAGCTGATCTTGCACTTCAATAATCTCTACGATGTTTCCTGAAGCTCAGGGTACGATCAGGCTTGGTTCCCAAATATCTAGGCGTTTCACAGCTTTCGAGTGTCACTCCTTTCCAGACAACATTCAACTTTCTCCGAGCCTCTTTGTTGCGAAGATGAAATGCGCATTCTTGTGTCCTTCCTGGGTGATAACTTACAATATACCATACAAAATACATAAGACATAATTACGTACATGCTTCTCAGCCAATTGGAGTGAGACTAATCAAGTAGTCAGGAAACCAGACGGCAGTCATTCGAGCTGAAGGACATGAGAGAGAAGCTGCTATTCAGAAAGGTGTAAGGCAAGGCTGCAACCTATCACCCATACTTTTCAATCTTAATATTGAACAAGAAAATCAGGGAATTGGAGAAAAATTTAAAGTGGGAGTAAAGATTCAAAGAGAAATAATTTCAACTCTGAGATTTGCTCATGACATCGCCATCTTGGCCGACACGCCTGAGGATTTAAATGAGTTTTGAATGGTGTGGATTCTGTCTTGAGGAAAGAATTCATGATTAAAATCAATAAATGTAAAACAAAAATATTGGAATGCAGCCGATATAAATTAGAAACCTCTATAGACATCAAATTGGCAGGCAAAAAGCTAAAGGAAGTAGGAGAACTCTGTTACTTAGGAAAAAACTGTGATGGACGAAGCAAAGAGGATAAACCCTCTCTTTGACCTCCCATCTAACGTCATCCTGCTTCACATTCTACATTGGCTCCATTCCCAACGTGCAGATTATCTACGTTTTGTTTATAACTATAATAAATATTACTAATATCTGACTTTGTTTCTCTCGTACAAATACGAGAAGTTGGTACACTGGGAATGCAGCAAGGGATCAAAATTGTGAGCAAATATAGTGCTGGTGTTTATTATTTTAAGAGCAAAAACTGCTAGGCTCTCTGCTCCATATGGCAGATGATGATATAGGATACAAAAGAATTAGATATAGGGAATGGAAAGGCCTCAACTCTCTAGGAATAAATAAGGAATAGCTGATAGGAAGAGCAGAGAGCCCAATCAAAGTCAATGCATAAAGAGAGAAAAACCGACCCAGTTCAAGAATCCGTCCGTGTCATTAACTCACCAGATGTGTACAACTATCCAGAGTGCACCATGTCTCCTTTAGCGTCTCTTAACACTCGGAAGAAGGTTGTGTCAGGGAAATGAAAGACATTCCGGCACCCCGATACCATAATATTGTCGGGGTTGGAAGAGATCAATACTTGGTCAAGTAAAATGACATAGAAGGACCTCACACAATTTAGTGGAGGTAATCCTGGAGTAAGCTGGGGTTCCCATGGTTTTGAACCCCTGTGCAGGTTAGTATAGAGCTATATCCTTCAAGACACTGTTATAACAAAATCCGCCGTCTTATCTACTATATAGGCTACTAGCTATTGTAACCGGCGTTGCCCGGGAGGTGTCTTTATAAGTTATAGAAATATACATGCCAATATATTTCGCAGTGAGTATTCATTTTGTCCTTAAGTGAGTTTAGAACATGGTTCTCCTCGATTCTGATGTTACTCAAGTTCAATATTAACTCACTGTAAATAGTCGAGGGGTACAGTACTGTGGAGTACAATAACGTACCGGAGAATACAACAATAGTAAAAAGGGATGTATACACACAATTCCTCGAGAACTCAGTCTCACAATTACTTTCCTGATAGTGTATATTTTTGATTTAATGGGGTCCGCTATTCTTATGGCAAAGTATCACTACTTACTGTTTGGTTATTGGAGAAAATTATCGCATAATAATATATATTCGAAGTTTAATCACCGTATCTTATTGACATGTTATCAACTAAATCATAATTTAACATCCGGTTCCATTACAAATTAGCATAGTCATAGAGCAGGATAATTACCAATTATAATATAACCCGAATAACAAAAGAAAATATTATTCATAGAACAATCTGCATTATCACGCAAAAGTTACTGTATTTCTGATTTGTAATACAACATACAGCTGGTGTAGACACTGTGAACAATAAAAGAATGCAGTATAAGGACATTATGATTAATAAAACATAAACGTCTACATATCACTAGTAGAATACACCTTAACGTAGAGTATAAAACTTCCATTCTAGTAGATATTACATACGATATATTACGCACTATACCTTTCGTCAGAAGGCAAAGATTCAAAACCTTCCGTAACAGCAGCGGCATTAGAGTATAAGATTAGACCCAAAATGTCATATAGGTTTCTGTGACCTGATGACGGAAGGTTAAATAAAATTATACATAAAATGCAAACATCATTTAGACCACCGCGTGTATTAGCTAACATTTTCGGCTTTCGCCTTGGAGGTCAGATTTTGAATCCCGGATCTGTCAAGAAATTTAATTCTGGTTACTTGTGCCGGGCTCCCTTCTGTCATATTTCCTGTCGACCACCCTTGGTCACCTCTCGTTCACTTACGACATTACGACACCCCCCTCCTTCAGGGGCTTACAAATTGTGGGACGCTGGTTAGCGATCAGGGGGCCCCAGCTGACTTCACGATTTTTCCACTAAATTGTGCCGGGGTCGTCTGTGGCATATTTACTGTCGGCCTCCCTTGATCAACTCTTGTTCTCTTCCGACCCTGACAGTATTAGGATATCCGAGGTCTAAGGAGACTTTCAAATTCCCGCCTTAATTGGACCTTGTTCCAATTTTCCTGTTACCCTCATTCTTCAAAGGGTCAGATCTCTTGTTTATCTTTTCATCATATCTCTTGCCTTCTGTACAAGGTCATAAAGGAGGCAGGGTGTGTGTGGTCCCATCACTGGAGGTGATACACCTTCAAGGGCTCACGGCTGTTGAGTTTGGGATGATACCTGAGCTGGAACTGTTATTTTTTCCCTTTTTCCAGTGATTCTGGGGTGGACTCTCTCCTATTTCTCTTCTTATCTGCCTTTCGTGGCACACCTTTCCAAATCCGTCAATTCTCATTTTTTGAGGTTTGAGATAATTTCTTTTTCCTGCATTTGATTTCCCTTATTCCTTCCTTTTTATCCTTTTGTTCTCCTAATCTGTATATTGGTTTTAAGTTGTAGTTATTTTTATTTCTAGTGTTCATTTTATCATCATTTTTCATTTTCACCCCCAAAGAATTAGAGGCCTATAACCTCCATGTTAGGCACTTTAACATCAACCATCATCATCAAATTACAATTTCAGCAATATATTTTCCGAAAATGAATGAATGAATGAATGAATGAATGAATGAATGAAATGTTTATTGCAGCAAAATAGAGAGATAAAATACATAATACATCTGAAAATAATATTATTTGCCAATATCTAATCACTGCACAGTTTCGTTAATGATATTAGTCTTTTTTGCACATATTCGCATGATATAGGGAACATTGACTATGACATAATTCACTCACACAGTCTTCATTTGGGCAATGAATTCTTTTGTTGGTACATAGCTTGTGGTGAAACCCGTGTACTGCAAATCGTGCGATGGCGTGTCTCAGTCTTTAGTTGGCTTGTCTCCAGTTTTGTGTCAGTATGACGTCTGTTGTATAAAACTCTGTACAAATGTTGTTCCCTTTTCCAAGTAATATTTGAAGTGTTTTCTCATATGCCTTTGTGTTAGGAAGGTGCTACTGCAACCTCGTATCGTTTATGAAGAAGTTCTCACTAAGCATCATATAAGTCAGTCTTGATGGTGCTGTCATTCCTATTCTCAGTACTCTTTTCATGTAGCAGACCTTGATTCTTTCTAGTGTTATGTGGTCTGTGTCAGTAAGAGTATCACATATAATGTTAAGTCCGTAGGTATCTGTTGGCATTATTACAGTTTGGAAGAGAATCATTCCAACAATACCACCGCAATATTGCACCAATCACTATCCGAAAATGAAAACTGAAAGTCTGGTTTAAGTTGTATTCATAGAGGAAAGAATTTCTTGTATGAAATGTTTGGATTGCATTTCTCAGAACTCTAATCCTCTCTACTCATTAACCTCACCGCAGCAGCGGTCTTGGCAGCATCATTGCTGATAAATTGGTATCACCGAATACGAATATTATTGCGGAAGCCGAAATAAAGTTTGCTTCCGAATAGCTTCTGTATTAACCACTCAGCAGGAAAGTTCATGAAGTTTTATAAAAATTGAGTGAACCTAATGGAATTCTATTTTAATAAGGTGCAAAGAGGCCTGTTTGCCATCTCTTGATGAAGGCAGTACATTTGCATTTGTCTGTTGGTACAGGCTATAGTAAAATGTGGTTTTTCACCGCTGTTTCAACTCATGGCTGTGGTTATATGGAAGCTACTGAGGTATGGGTGGTGCTTATTAATGACATTCAGGACACAGTCAGTGCCTGTGGATGCTGTGAAGGGTTCTACTCGTAGGATTAGTACTGCTGTTCTGACTCAATGAGGAAAGCAATGACAAACTACCTCACTCCTCATCTTGCCTAGTACGCCTCACTATAGTGCTGCCTTGGATTTTTGTGGGTATCTACCCATATAACCTTACGGCGGTACCTTTTGAGGATCCAACCAGCCTTCAGGCTGACTACCTAACAGAAGGTGCTAAGGTATGTTTAGTTTCTGTCATTTAATATCATGCTATTGTATTTCATGACATAATTTGCGTTTTGTTATTGCGGAAATTATATTGACAAATAGTCTCACTTGTCTTTGTTAAGCTATACTGGGTTGACAGTGCTGTGTGAGCAGTTGAGTAACTAACGGGATTTCATGTAAAATAACCTCATTTTCTATACTGGTAGTGGAGAGCGCAACTTGCATCCAGTCGGCCGTGTCTCGACTTGAGCTATGTTGCCATGGAGATGGCCAGCCTTTCCATTACTTGATCAGTTTATTTTCTGACTTAATTAGCCTTTTATATCTAAGATATAATAATGAATGTTTGTTTGTTCGCCCCTTATGCGTACATATACCATTCATCCGATTGCAATGTAACTTTGGTGAGTTGTTGTATGCACTCCTGCAAAGGTCTCTGACTTAGTAAATCCTTTCTTACAATAGGTAGCGCACGGGTAGATTCAACAAATGAGTGACGGCGCGTGATTCGTTTCAACAAACTCCCGTATGCGTTCATACACCATTAATCCGATTACGATGAAACATTGGTGATTTGTTTTATACACTCCTCCGAAGATGTTTGACTTAGTAAATCCATGTTACAATAGGTAGCGGACGAGTATATTCAACAAATGGGTTATGGCACACGAATCGTTTTTACAAAGTCCCGTATGCTTTCGTATAACTTATCATTCATCTGATTACGATGAAACTTTGGTGAGTTGTTGAGCTCGCTCTCACGAATGTTTCTGAGATAGTAAATCTATTTTGCAATGGTTTAGAGGCATTTAATGCAAAAAGAAAAAAATATTGTGTGTCCAAAACCCCTTCAACAAACAAAGTTACAACGGCAACACTTTCGTTGATTGGCATTGCAACGCATGCCGGGTAATGCTAGTATATTACAAGATAGTATTTAAAGAGAAAGAACGACCTGGAAATGCAAATATGTCTCGCACGGAATCTCTACACAGAGTGTTGTATTGTGGAGGCTGATGAATTAACCACCCCGCATCCCACTCCGCGCAAAGTAAATGATTTAATCTGTCTACTCGCTGGCATGCAGTATATTATATGGCACAGCTTCCGCAGATTGAGATGCTGCTCACACAATATTGTTCAGACTCCTGAGGTACTGACTTAGACGCTGTTATTATCACCATTAGAATACTCGCACGGTTCCCGGGAATAGCATCATAAACTGTATTCTATAGGCGACTAAGAGAGGTTCACTCCTTTAAATGGAAACAGAAATGAATGATGATTAAGTTCTTGGCGGAGCCAAGAATTGAACCCGGACCTCCGTGGTGACGACCAAGAATGCTAACCACTTCGCTACAAGGCGGACCCTGTTCGAATAAGAGGGAACTTCAACCACTAGTGAATGTGTTGTTGAGTTTGCGATATTATAGGCTAGTAGGAATTACACCTTTAATAATCAAAATTTGTCATTTTTCAATTTTTTTTACGTTTATTGATTCTTCCTCTTCAAATCACTGCAACAATTTCTTCGATATGTATAATACTTTTGAAGTTATGACCAAGAACGTGCAGGAGAGTTTAGGAAGTGTGCCTACACATTGGTAACTTTGTTGCTCGTTTCCCGAAACTTGGATTTTCAAATCCGTTTCCTTAGTAATTGCCAGAGTTTTAAAGATAATGAAGTGAAATTTAGTATACAAGTGTATCTTATAGGGAAGAACAATATGACCTAGAACTGTTGTTGTACATGTCATAGCTTCGGTTTAAAAAAAACAGTGAAAAAAATTGCAAAAATGTTACACTTTCATATAAGCTTTTTTAAAAAATATTTTTCTCTATAGATTCCAATGATTCTAGGTCAATCCCTTGCTACCGTATTAGTAAATACAATGAAAAAAGAATTTTTTAAAAACAATGATATTTGTGAAAAATATTAGGGAAACGGTGGATCAGTGCACAATATGCAGCCGCCATTTTAAATGCCTAATTTGCGGAAATGCAATCGCCATATGACTTGTAAATACACGAACATATTGGCAAAGCTCAGTGCGATTGGCAGAACAAATTACAATTCTTTAGTACTTTCTGTTGCTGAGGAATAAAAAAGTGAAGTATACATGATTTTCGGATCCTTAAAGGTGTAGGTCCCCCCTTAAGCCAACCTGATGGGAGAAGATGGCTTGACGATGTGCAGGAGACAAAAACCAGTTGCCAAATGCTGCAGAAAGTCCACTGCATGCAGTCTAGATTTACATGGACTGTAGCGCTAACAAACAAGCAATTAAGCAAGTATGAAAGTATGCATCACATTCAGGATAATCTCCAACGACACTGTGGCCCAGGATCGAACCCTTTAACTTCGGCTCCCTGTAGGTCTTCCAGCGTGGAGGCGCGATGCCACTGTGTCAAACAGCTCGCTTTTCGAACCCCGAACAGTACATGTGCAAAATTTAGAGCAAAATATCACGTTCATTGGTTCAGATTGCTAGAAAAATGGAAACCCCGTGGCTTAAAATTACCAGTGCTGTTTAATCCCACGACCATGGAGCAGATTTAACATACCTCTACGGGTCCTAAACGTCTTTCTGTTCTCCGTTGATGCTTTCAGCAAAGCTATCCTGCGCGTAAACAAATGATATCCCAGTCTTTGGGCCGTTTATCATGCAGTCTTTGCCGTCCATGTCCGTCATAAGCGCGTAATGGCTCGAGTAATTTCACTGGGGATTGATTAATGATGTACATATTCTTGGTGAGAGAGATAATAAAATTAATCTTTTATGCTTAATGTGCTTGGAGTGAAGTGTATTGTCTCTTCGCTAAATAAAGCAAAGAGAACGAGAGCGAAGAGAGAAAAGCTTTTCATTTTGTCGGGTGAGAATTGAGATACGCGAGCACTTTCCACATTGCAAACGTCAATCTCCCGACCATGATCGTCATATCATTGCTTCCTCAAATTAACTTGAGCTGTGTCTAGAAAGGTGGCTGATGATTTCGCTGTTGCGCCCCTTGAAACAACACTAACTAAATATGTCCAGAAATTGTACTCACGCGAGGCATGGAACATCCTCATTCCCATATTCCCTCCAACCAATCCCTCAGCAGCCTACGGAGGGCAGGCTGATTGGGCGGTTGTGTGTGCATCCTTCTTGCCTGCTCAAATTTTTACGTGCGCATTCCATTTCGCACAATTTCACCATCTCTAAAAATCGACCAAGTCAATCTGGGGTCAAAATACCATCATAGGCATCTTCAATTCAATTTGAAGATTTTTGCTGAATTTTACTGAGATTGGGAGATTGATGCTTCCATAGTTTCCTTGTGAATTACTGTTTGAATTCAGGCGCTGACAGCGGTCGTCCTTCCCCCGAGTCACTCCTCACTCTCTCGAGGAAAATGCTGCGATGATATCATATTTCAAGTCCCTGGGAACCTACCCGAAACCTGAGCAATAATAATAACATCATTGAGTACACCACGCGTGGCTGAGGCGCTGTGCAAGCTTCTGAATCGTTAAATGTCTCCAAAGAATGGAGAATACTTCGGAATGTACATGCACCCTATAATGCTTTACTGACTGACTGGCTTACTAACTTACTAACCTACCTATTTCCTTACTTGATCGCTTACTTACTTACTTGCATTGTTTATATGAAATATTTAACTTTTATTTTTCCAAGCGTGTGCTAAACCTTCAGCTACTCCACTCAATTTCATTTTTATTGCGGGTAACTTAACAATATATTCTTTTATTTTTTATTTTTTATAAAACACTAATTGTTCTGATTGAGCCAAAAACAAATTATGATGCCGAAGATATATTGATACAAAAGTGTTCTTATTAATGTAATATTTGACGAGTAAGTTTGAGGGATTCCAGAGAGCTCATCATTTTCAAAATGTTCAAAATTGAATTTTTGCGCCAAATTAATATAGGGAATGTCAGCTTTGTAATTATACATTCCTGAGACTACTTTCCCACAGTCTGAGGACCAAACCTACATAATTCAAGCATTTGCTGATGATGTGGTGATCATGGGGAACACTTTGGATCAGATAACGTCTGATACATCAAGATTCCTACTGGAAGCAAAAATATGGGATTGGTGGTTAATGAATCGAAAACAAAATACATGATTATATCACGTCGACATAATATTTCGATCGCTATCGACGTTGGAATGCACAAATTTGAGACAGTTAAATCATTCAAATATTTAGGATCAATATTGTCAAACAAAAGTGAAATAGAATAGGAAATAAGACAAAGAATCACCAACGCTACTCATGTTTCCTATACCGTGAATAGAATTTTCACGTCACGGCTAATATCTCAGGAAAACAAGATCCACCTATACATGACCCTAGTACGACCTGTTTTTATGTATGGTTGTGAAACGTGGGCGACTCCAAGTGCTTTTGAAGAACGTATATGTGCATTTGAAGGAAAAATGCTGCGGAAAAACTATGGCCCAAAATACTGCCCAGAAACTGACAGTTGGGAAGGACGGAGTAAAGAGGAGTTATATCGACGTTATAAAAAGGCAGACATCAGTAGAGAGATAGAGAGAAGACGATTACAATGGTTAGGACACATTATCAGAGCAGAAGGTACTCTCCCGAAGCGTGTGTTCAATTTTCAGCCAACGGGAAAACGCCAAGAGATCGGCAAAGAACAAGATGGAAAGATCGAGTTATGTTGGCACTGAACCAGGTAGATCCAGATGCAAGTATGGAAGATGCCAGGGATAGAAATCGTTGGTCTAATATATGCAACCATTATTTGAGAAGCTGAAATCATTCATCCTGTTAAGAAGTACAATGTTATATATTATGTTATGCTTGCTATTTATATTGTATTCAAGAATTGTATTCCCTTGTTTTTCTGCTATGGGTCTTAATGGCCTGTCACATGCAATAAATGATGATGATGATGATGATGATGATGATGATTAGACGATAGGTAAGAAGAAAGAATGAAATATATAAAGAAAGAGACTGCGTTAGAAGCGAGGTCAAAGAGAAATGGATGCTAACGCTTTAAATGGAAGAGGAGGAATCTTGTGGTGATGTCATGTTCCAAAAACCGGAACTAGAGAATATACTGTAGATATTGTGAGACATACACAATTTATCAAATTGCTGAGCAATAATGGTTCAATAATGTCGAAGTATTACATCTTCGTTCTTGAACAATACTGTAGACCGCAACTGATAACTCACCGTTAGTACCTCGCCTGTAACGTTCCCAAGTTCTCCTGAGCACATAAGCAATTTGCCTGACAGCGGTGGCCAAATGGCAGCATATCTTACAGGGGAGTTTTCTCTCCTGTCTACGATGACTATTCAGTCGGCGGGACTCTCGATCGGCGATGACAGTTCAAAAGCTTGTCAACACACCCACACATGGACGCCTGTTGCCGTAATGACGTCTCGGCCTTGCCAATAGATGCAGGTACATAGCGCGCCTGCACGGAATGCTGGCCGCAGCGCTGCAACGGCGTAATATCACAACGGTACTTACTTAAGAAACCAGCCTCGTATGTACTTATTATTATTATTATTATTATTATTATTATTATGATAATTATTAATATTATTGTGGGGAGCCTCCATGGCTTCGGTGGCACCACGCTGGCCTCTCGCCGCTGTGTCCGTGGTTCAAATCCCGGCTACTCCATGTGAGATTTGTGCTGGACAAAGCGGAGGCAGACAGGTTTTTCTCCGGGTACTCCGGTTTTCCCTGTCACAATTTAATTCCAGCAACACCCTCCACTATCATTTCATTTCACCTCTCATTCATTCAATCATTGCCCCAGGGGAGTGCGACAGGCTCCGGCAGCCGGCATAGTTCTTATCCTCGCTGCTAGATGGGGGCTTCATTCCATTCCCTGACCCGGTCGGTCCACTGGAAGCAAGGTGTGGATTTTCATTTTCATAATTATTGTGTTTCATGTGTAATGCCAAACGCTACATGTATGTCTACCCCTCATTATTCCCGTTTTCCAACGGGGTCGGGGATGAGATGCGATGGAAGTCTTTGTGGCGATAGTTTTTACGGCCGGATGCCCTTCCTGACGCCAACCTCATGAGAGGAGTTAATGAGAGATGAAATGAATGATGGCGAATGAAACTGGGCAAGGATGTGGAAGGAAGCGGCCGTGGCCTGTCAGAAGGTACCGTCCCAGCATTTGCCTGGTGTTGAAAATGGCGAAACCACGGAAAACCATTTCAAGGACAGCTGACGGTGGGGCTCGAACCCACGCGTCTACCGAGTCAGCAGAGAGCTTGGCCCCATGACCTAATGCTGCGCTTTAGCCAGTGTAGTCACTACTGTCGGTATGCCAAACGCTACATAAATCTAAAAAACAGTTATCGGATAAAGCACGTGTATTATATTTGGTCCACAAATACAATCATAAGCTTGCGATATGCAAAACTTTCCTTGACCAGTGTAGGATACAAATTAAGGAGCTCTTTCAATATCTCTCAAGAGCTCATAAAAGAAAGGAATCTTGAGTAAATCAAGCCAGTGATATGCCCATTAAGGCACCTGATTGAATTAGGTTTTGAGTGTGGTGTTAATCACGGCAAGGCGCAGCGGGCTGAGCCTGGGATGAGAGCTGTGGCACTCGCGCTAAGAGCTGCTCGCCATAAAACAGATGGATTACCTGCACCCGCCCACCACACAAGTGGCTGGCCTCATCTAGTAGCTAGTGAGCTTTGATTGTGACCTGGCCGAGTAGACTATATTCAGCCTCGTGAGATTTCCATGTCAGTCTTTCTGGAAGTGGGATTTTTGTGTAATTGTAATTTAGGCAAACATCAGAGCATACAAATGCGAGCATTCATTTTTCAGTGTCGGCAATACAATCGCTCTTCAGTTGATCAACAGAATTATATTGTGGCTTCTAGAATCAAAACCCGCCAAGTCCACAAAACAAAATTTGTGGGAAAATTAGGAAAAATGTTAACATTTGAAAAAAAACCATCCTTGGAATATGAACATTTCATTTATTGATTTCATTTATCATTTATCGTATGGCTTTTAGTGCCGGGAGTGTCCGAGGACATGTTCGGCTCGCCTGAGTCTGTAGCTGCTTCCAGCGGACACCGTAAAGGGTGAGCTACAAGTTCCGTTCAATTTCAAGTAGTTCCAACTTTCGCCACCAGATATCAATGATACCTAGTGGCGAACGTTGGAACTTTGATAGAGCGATCCGACGAAATCTAACCTAACAAATTTTGCTTTATACAAGTTTAGTCTGTGAAAGGATCTTTTACATGCCATAAATCTATGACATGGGACCGCCGGATTTACTTCCCCTCCGAAGGAAGGCATACTGAAGGATTTTTAACGCTCTTAAAATATCCGACGACTTTGGCCGGGTTTGAACCCGCTATCTTGGGCGCAGCAGTTCAGCATGCTACCGACTACGCCACCGAAATAAAATTTATTGATTATTTTGTCATCATACGATGCATTTATAGTACATTATGCCACGAGCCAATAATGGCAATAATTAAGACACGAGACATTTCCATACGAGTGTCTTAATTACCATTATAGGCGAGTTGCATACGACTGTTTATGTTCGACGATAATTATAACTATTTTGTGTTCGAACGTAAATATTCATAAATATCTGCCGAGATTTCACCAGTTTTATGTACTGAACAGAGCGCATGAGACGCAGAAAATGCCTTGTATTTGGCCATGTCCTCTTGGAATACCTCACAATGACACTCGCCACGCAGTGAAATTTAAAATAGCGGGCCATGGAAGTGAGCACAGGTGCGATGCTATCCTCACCTAATTGGTCACACAACTGTTCCTTGAGCTCTGATTGGTGGGAGAAACTGTATCATAATGAAAAGACAGTTCTCTGACATATAATATTTACATTTCGGGATGGTCGAACATAAATGAAATTACTGGATTGTCCCTTAATGGAAAGTAACACAATTCTTAAGATTAATTAGGAGTTAACTGTTTTGAAAGTGAAAGGTTCATATGGACGTTTTTGAAAGTAAGATAAGCAGTTCTAAGAATCAAAACAAGGGAGGAAGGAAAGCATGTGAACGTGGACCATCCAAATTACGTATGAAATGAAAACCAGTCCTGAATTATGATTATGCATATATTTAAAAATTAACAAACACTTAAACACACATTAAGAAATACAACACAACTGATGGCAGTTAGAAGGAATCGTGGGTAATGCAATTTTATGTGCTGATTGGCTGAAAATGACTTAGTGGATTTTGAAACTAACAATGGCGGAATCTCAATTGAATGTAGTGGATTTTGAAATTAACCCTAAGTTTTGTCCACCTTTTTCATAGGGAACTGGCGTCTTTTGAAGGAAAATAATGTCACCATTGAGTTGCTCGCTTGTAAGTTCATATAAAGGCAATTTCATCTCATTTCTCATGTTAGGTTGACCTGGCGGGTTTTGATTCTAGGTGCCTCAATATATAATACGCTACGATGTATGTTTCACAAAACTCAAGCTCCTAAACCAGAGGGAGTTAGTTAGTTAGTTAGTTAGTTAGTTTGTTATTGTTTTAAGGGGCGGAACTACGAGGTCATCTGCCCCTAGAGGGAGTTAGAAGGTGAGGTTTGTACCAAAATCTTCCAAATCGTCTCATTAGTCCAGGAAAAATCTTTCGTTTCTTCGAAAGTCAACGGAAATATAATTATTTGTTTATAAAGTGCTTTTATACAAATAAACAAGACGATAGCCCTAGCGCTATGCGACAGGTCTCGCACGGGTCCGCTAGTTACATGTATTTTATGTTCGACCCTCACTATTATGTGTTTGAAAACTGTATCATAATGATGGTCATTATAACACCGTTTTTCATTACGATACAGTTTCTCCAGCCAATCACAGCTCGTTCATTGACCAATTAGGTAACGATAATTTCGCGCATGCGCTCAAAATCCAACATGTCGGACATAAACACAACATCGAACTATAATAAATTACCGACATGGAATACCCACCGTCCATAAGTTCGCGTAAATAAACTGGCGAATATGAGACAAGAAATAGCACAGTACCTTAAAATCACTAACACTAATTTCTACACAGCGCATTGCCTTCAAACGACTGCGGTGACAATATTACTGAGGGACGGCTGATGTAAACATATGGCTGCATATGGCAGAGCGCATGCGTCGGCCGTTCAAAGCTCTTGAAAGACGAAGGTATAACACCCAACGCTCGCTCTGCGATCACAAAATTCCAGTAGCTGACTCTCAACAGATATTTATGAATATTTATGTTAAAACATATAATAAAGTTATAATTATCGTCGAACATAAACAGTCGTATGCAACTCGCCTATAATGGTAATTAAGACACTCGTATGGAAATTATAAAACTCGCATACGCTCGTTTTATAAAAAATACTCGTGTCTTAATTATAGCCATTATAGGCTCGTTGCATAATGTACTATTATAATCCTACTCACCGAAAGATGTGTTGAATTATTTACTCATTAACACACAGCTATAACAATTGTTTGGTTTCGCATTGTCACATCCAATAATACAAGACAAAATACAGACTACCAAAACCCATCATGCCACCAATCAATAGTCAAAAACAAGCCTCTGATTATGCTCACTTGAAATACCTCGCCAATACCCACCAAACTACCAGTTATAACCTGACTAGTTCAACGTATCCAGTTTCACATCCACATCTCTTCTACTCCACGCTGTTCTATCAAGACTTTTTCATGTTTTCTTAACACATTTTGTAACAGATCTGTTTTTTTTATTTTAATTTGTGAGCTTCTGGAACAAGAATATTTTTAGAATCCTCTGTTAAGGCAAAACTTATGTTAAGTGTGTGTCCTTGCACCTTATCGTGTCCTAAATTATGCTAAGGAAGTTCACAGTGCGACTGAAACCAGTACAAGTACAATATATATTGCCTCATGGTTATATAAATGTTATTATAATTACATCCTCAACAAGGAATCGGGCTATCATTTTATGTCAATTTATTAATCTTATTTACGATGTTTACATAACGGTCATTACAATTCGCTACAATCGTGTTGATCGACTGAAAATCTATAATTTCGAAGTCTAAAAACGGCTTCCAACATGGTAATGAATAATCCAAGAAATGGATTTTACTGGTTCAAATATTAAGGAGTGTATCTATCCGGAGGTGTGGGAGAAACCAAGTATAGTCAATGAGCATCAAACCACCCAACTTCATTTGTTTTTAAACATTGCTCATTTAGATGCACACATTTGATATTGACTCAAAAACGTTTGCTACAGATGTTTCGGACATATCTAGTTTCTTGATCTGTGGAGTGGTTGGCAGCAATCAGTAATGGTTGGTTTTTACGACGGGTTTGATGATCCTCTCAATTGGCAAGCTCGTTCTGTTGCCTTGGTCCCTACAGTTTGTGAAACTATGGACAACTGTGTCCAAAGCTTAGGATCAATCGCGGCTCACTGGGTTTACATTTACAGGAAAAGTTACAGGGAAAATAGAGTTCCTGAGTGGAAGTTTACTAGTAGTAGGATGGCCAGTTCTTGTCCAGTCCACCTTCCCTTATTAATTATTTACTCAAGACGGAGTCCATTTCATGTCAAAACGCATTCAAACCCTCTGGAATGTCTGCTAAGATGACAATATCCTCAGCAAATCTCAGATTGAAATAATAATATCGCATGGTCGGGTGCCGGGTGCAAGCTTTGTTATTTGACACCCAGAGGGCAGCTTGCATGTCAAAGTTTGTTGTTTCATGGAGCTCTATGAAAGTCAAGGAGGTAAGATATCTAAGCACCTTGAACACTATAGCGCTTTCTAGTAGAGAAACTGTATGTTGGCGGAAAATCCCGAGTTTTTTAATTTTGCCATTATGAACACGCCCTACTGAATTCAAATGGGTTCTTTAATATGCCAACATCGTATGACATGCATGTCGTGATTTTTTCCGCCTTTCAAAAAAATCACTTACCATGGCCAGGAGCGAACCTGCAAGCTTGGGTTTGGTAGCCCGACACGATAACCACCCACCCACCGTGGCATGTAGAATTAAAATAATTTATCCTAGAATCTTTACTGCTTCCTTAAATATTTCTCTAATTTCCTTCACTGCTTGTTCAATGTACAGATTGAGAAGGTAAGAGTGGTAAGTTGCAGCCTTTCTGAATACCATAACATTCCACCGTTTCATTAAAATACATATGCCTTGATGAATTGTATTTTATAATTGCACTGCACGTGTCTTTGTTACTTTGTTAAGTTGAGTTCATTCCTTCTCGGGGGTGCTGACATCTACATTCGACAGTACACATTCGCCGCTTCCCTTTTCAATCCCGACATCAGGAGGGATTTAGCCTACAAGAGATGGATTCTCCCCGGCTTAGAGTCAGTCTACAAGAATCAATTACTGCTGACAAATTCGCTTATTGAAAGATAAAGTAGTGGGGATAATGTACGTCTTGAGGATATGTTGTAAGTAATGGCAGTTGGCAAGAATCATTCCTGAGGGAAGCGAACATATAGACAGTAAACCATCAATTCAGCGTGCAACCACTTTAAATGTAGAGGTGCATATTACAACCATTCAACTCACTTCCACCAACAAGGGGACGTGGACTTACCTTTGACACTCACAACTACGTTAATACGAATAATGCGTGACTTTGATACCTTTTCAGGGGACAATACCAAATGCAATTGCTGACCATTATCACTAGTGTGCTGGAAATATTGCTAAATTACGCACATGTGTGTGCTTGTTTATGCAGCCATGTTCCTCAAGCACTGAGCATTCGTCAACTGTTTCATGGGCAGAGACATGCGACACATTCACGTCACGGCAGTGTTGCCAACAAGTAAGATATAAAAATACACCACCACATAAGGTCGGTCATGTGCGTGACTAAAACCAGGGATGCATATACTGCTAACGTGGCGCACAGGTTCCGCATGTATTTATAATCATTACAGGAGGTATTTATGGCTACAATAGACTATATATATTTTCATTAAGGCCTTTGAAGACCACGTTAGGCAATAATTACACATTATTGGAAGCCTTCTTCGCCTTCCAAAATCTTCGCATTCTTTCTCTTGGTTTTACAACCACTGTTCAGTTTTGGTTCGTCGTGGAATCCTTGGAATTTGTCGATAACTGACCTAAACTTAGTGTGGTTTGAAATATTTTCCGAATTTAGTCCAACCTGCTGAAGATCCTTCCGCACCTTCCTGAACCATTTGTCAGACACCTGAGGTCTACTGTCGAGTATTATAAAAATCATCTTCGTAAGTGTCCGCGGATCCATTCGAAATAAATTTCGATAGAATTTGATCCTCCGTTTTCTCATCGATTCCTTCAACCTTTCCTTGCCTGGTAGAGTTCTTCTCTTCCTCGCAACCTATATTGACCGTACACAATCTTTGGACCCATTACCTTGCGAAGGATATTTCTTTCAAATTTCTCAGCGTCCCTCAATCCCGCCTTCCCTGTCATGGTTAAGTGTTTTAGCCTACTTTTCACATTTTGTAAACATGAGGAAAAAGTAGACTTATGAGATCGATCCGGAAAAGTGTGTGTATGTCCTTCTGTCTGTCTGTCTGTGTGTCTCCCCCTATCAACTCCTAAACGGCTGCAGCTATCGAAACCAAATTAAGTACGAGTAAAGATCTATGAATACCTCAAGGCCATATTTAAAAATGACGTCAGTGCTACCAACTGCTGAAAAATCACAATTGAAATTTCAGATCCATGTTGGATATCATGGAAGGTAGGCATGGGAGCTAATCCAAAATTGGCACACATTTAGATAATAATATTTCAGTTTAATTTCCAGGAGGTCATGCATTGCAGTGTTGCCAACATGATTCTAAGCCTGCTGATAGGTCCAATTTTAAATGCATGCAACTTATACACTACCAATTGGATTTGAATTAAATTTCGTATGTACTATGTGTACAATAACAGATATGACTTTGCATATTCTTAAGATCCGCCAGGGCTGCCAACTGTTAATAAATGCTATCTTTATTTTGGTTTATCCTAATACCAATATATCAGAAAGTATGAAACCAAGGGCTTGAAACTTAGCACACGTAGAGTACATGATCTTTTACATTAATTTGGAGTACCTACTACATGTCAGTGCTACCAACATGATTCTAAGCTTGTTGATAGGTCGAACTTTTAAATGCATATAAGTTCTATACTAACAAATGGATTTCAACCAAATTTCGTATGTGATTTATGTACCATAACTCATATGAATATGCGTAATCTTAAGAGCCAACAGGGCTGTCATCTGTAAATAAATGATCTCTCTACTTTTACCCAGATATCTATAAATCAGGAAATATTTAAGCCAACTGCTCTAAACTTTGCATACGTAAAGTACCTAACATTCTAAATTAATTTGGAGCAACTAATATACCTCAGTGCTGCCAACATGATTTAAGCCTGCTGATAAGTCCAATATGTAAACACATGTAACTTCTACTAACAAATGGATTTCATCTAAAATTGGCACAATAATCATAACATATTAGATTAATTCATTAATTGTAAGAAAAGTAGGCTCCTTAGTTCTCCACGGAACTACTTGTTTCCCGTGTGTTCTGGTCTCATTAACTGTTACGAAAGGGTTTACAAAAAGTGATTCCTTTCCCAGGATTGTGATACCGTGGCAATCAGCCCTGTGTACTTTGGCTGTAGAATTACTGTAATTATTACAATATATGACTACTGTAGATTCCCCGGAACTATAGGTATAAACAATGCATTCTCCTGGAGTGAGTGTGGAATACCCCGGAGGAACATCGCTCCCTGGGTGGCCGCTGTTTGTGATGGAATCTCACCCAATCCAGCAAAGACAGTGCAGTAGCCACGGCCATGGGATTCTAACTAATCCAGTAATGGTTTATTGGCGTCCACGGCCGGTGAATTAAAACTCAGCAATTCTTCTTGGTTTGTGCAGTGTCTTGTGCGGGGTTTCGCCTAGGACACCAAGCTGGCTCATCGGCGGGCTCTTTTAGCACTCGCAGTTAGAGGCGCCCATGCGCTTCATAAAAAGGGAGGTAGTGCACAGTTCGCTACTCATGTGGGGTTCCGGCCGTGGACACCAAGAGCCCGCTGATGAGCCAGCTAGGTGTTCCTAGTCGAAACCTCACACAAGACACGGCATAAGCCTAGAAAAATTGCTGAGTTTTAATCCAGTAATAATAATAATAATAATAATAATAATAATAATAATAATAATAATAATAATAATATTAATCCAGTAATGCATATCAAGTTTATGATAGTCACTTAGATGAACTTATTTTAGTTTTCTCTATCATCATACAACATTTCAAATTCAAAGCAGTAATAGTTTCGCAGATATTTGAAGTGAAACGTCATGCCTTGTTGGATTGATGACACTAACTTTTGAGGTCGGATAAGGTAGTAGTAAGTCCTTATCTAGTTTCAATGAAATCGATACAGACGCTAAAATGTATCGCGGAATTAGAAAAGGCTTTTGTTATCGTTCATTGAAGTAAGTTGTTTGACATTTTGAAAATGATTGGAATAAAGTACAGGGATAGGAAGATGTTCTACAATCTATACAGAAACCAGACAGCAGTCATTCGAGCTGAAGGACATCAGAGAGAAGTTGGTATTCATAAAGGTGTAAGGCAAGGCTGCAACTTATCACGAATGATTTTCAATCCATACACTGAACAAGCAGCCTCCGTGGCTTAGGCGGCAGCACGCCATCCTCTCGCCACTGGGTCCGTGGTTCAAATCCCGGTCACTCCGTGTGAGATCTGTGCTGGACAAAACGGAGGCAGACGTGTTTTTCTCCGGGTACTCCGGTTTTCCCTGTCAAAATTTCATTCCAGCAACACTCTCCACTATCATTTCATTTCATTTGTCATTCATTTAATCATTGCCCCAGAGGAGTGCGTCAGGCCTCGGTGGCCGGCACAGTCCATATCCACGCCGCTAGATGGGGGCTTCATTCATTCCATTCCTGTCACGGTCGGAGACTGGAAGCAGGCTGTGGGTTTTTCATTAAAATAGGAGTAAAGATTCAAGGAGAAATAATTTCAAAACTGAGATTTGCTGATGATATCGTCATCTTGACTGACACACTAGAGGATTAGAATGAGTTTTAAATGGTATGGATTCTGTCTTAAGGAAAGAATTAATGATGAAAATTAATAAATGTAAAACAAAAATATTGGAATGCAGCCGAAATAAATCAGAAACCCCTATGGATGTCGAATTGGCTGGTGAAACCCTAAAGGAATTAAGAGACTTCTGCTTCTTAGGAAGCAAAATAACCAGTGATGGATGAGGCAGAGAGGATATAAAAGTAGGTTGACTCAGGCAAGGAAAGCATTTCTGCTGAAAAGGAATTTGTTGACATCGAATATAGACTTAGGTGTTTGGAAGTCATTTGAATGCCTATGTCTGGAGCGTGGCACTCTATGGAAGTGAAAATTGAACTATTTGCGCAACGGAAAAGAGGAGAAATGAAGTGTTTGAAATGTGGTGTTACATGAGAATGATGAAGATCAGATGGGAAGATAGAGTAACAAATGAAAAAGTATCAAGACGAGTGGGAGAGGAGAGATGTTTCTGCTGAATGGTAATGAAGGGAAGAGAAAGGTAGGGAGGACACTTACTAAAACACCCAGGAATAGCAAAGTTAATTTGAGGACAAGAAATGTAGGGGTAGACCAAGGTTGGAATATGTTAAACAGATTGTCTCGGATGAACGGTGTGGTGGCTATATAGAAGTGAAACGATTAGCTCAGGACAGGGAGGCCTGTAGAGGTGCATCAAACCAGTGGAGACTCAAACAATAATACACACACGCACAAAATGTGACCTGATTTCACAAGAAGGAAACAGGCAAAGAGTCCGAACCTACTAAGCCCTTCATACACATGTTTTACTTATAATATTATCCACACACAGTCCCTGTAACAAGTTGGAAATCCTCGTATTGAATCGTCCGTCCACTTGCGTCTAAAAACAACAAATGCACACTTCCACTCGAAGAGTCTAGAGTCTAATCCTCAAGTGAAGTGCACTCAGGGAAAATCAAATCAAAATGAAGATAGCCCATGGATTTAATACTGGTCCACTTATCGTTCGGTCATGACGCTTGAACCCTTCGGTAATACAAACACTGAAGTGGTGCTTCATTGCTCGCGACAGGGGGTTCATTTATGGGGAGGAGAATACGTCTCCTACTGCCTCGACAAATATATATCGTTAGTTAGCTATTGAGGGGCAGGACAGCGAGGTCATCTGCCCCGACAAATATCTCTAGGCGATATTTTAAAGAAATGAATGTTTCTTTGGTAGTTTAGTGGCACAGATTCTCTATTGTCGTTGTATGATTGCCTCGTATGCGTGCATGTACCGTTCATCCAATTGCGATGTAACTTTGGTGAATTGTTGCAAGATGAGCACGTGAGTTAGTGAATAAGTAAATCCATTTTACAGTAGGTAGCGCGCCAGTCGCTTCAACAAATGCGTGTTGGCGCGCGAATCGTTTCAACAAATGAACTTTAATTAGTCATTGTGCGCTCATCCACGAAAGTTTATGAATGAGTACATCCAATGTATAACAGGTGGTTCACGAGTAGCCTACTTTCAACAACGAGTGTACAGTGTCTCTACAGATTAGTGGCAGTTGTTTGATCAGAATGGAAATGAAACAAACACACACAACGACATGACTTGCTTAATTCCTTTACTAAATTGTCCATCTATGCCTGTAAGGGATTTACATACAGTTCATCATTGCTTACTCTCAGTTCACATATAATAACACTTAGGGCATTCCAACGCACACCGGGTACTGCTAGGAACACTCCAGTATAAGATACATACCTCTAAATTTCGAAGCTGACCAGCTAACTCAACCTTCTTCTACTCCAAGGTGTAATACAGTAGTATGACAGGTTAGGAGTTCACACAACTGTCAGTGTGTATGGCTCAGACTACAGTAGAACACTGCTATTTGCACAGCACATCGCCACTGTATAGCTGGGGTAGCTTCTATAACTAAACCCCAGCGTGGTTGCAGATATTCGCAACATTTTCACCATGCGGATATAGTTTGCATGGCTGTGCGGATAGTGACAACAACAGCTCTCCAATACGATCCAGGAGGAATAATAGAGAAGTGAGAGAGGCCAATACCCTCAATTAGTGCTGACTTTTGCCGACATAAGAGAAACGACTTTCTTCTCAAAATCTAAAGGTGTTGCTCTAATACTTTATGCTTTATCTAATAAATTAATATTATTATTATTGTAATGTCAAAGGCTCCGTGGCTTAGGCGGCCACACGCCGGCCTCTGACCGCTGGGCCCGTGGTTCAAATCCCGGTCACTCCATGTGAGATTTGTGCTGAACAAAGCGGAATCAGACAGGTTTTTCTCCGGGTTCTCTGGTTTTCCCTGTCACAAATTTCATTCCAGCAACACTCTCCAATGTCATTCCATTCCATCTGTCATTCATTTAATCATTGCCCCAGGGGAGTGCGACAGGGTTCGGCAGCCAGCACAGTTCATATGCTCACCGCTAGATGCGGGCTTCATTCATTCCATTCCCTGACCGGTCGGTCCACTGGAAGCAGGCTGTGGATTTTAATTTCCATTGTAATGTCAGCGGATTTGGATAACAAAAGTGCAGATGCGGCGTGGATGTGGATACTAGTTATGTGGATGCGGAGTGGATGTGGATAATAGTCCTGCGGATGTGGATAATTGTCGTCCGGATGTGGATAATGTTTTATTTATCCGCGCAGGGCTCTATCTATAACGCATCGAACTAAAGTCTTTGTACGCACAGTCCCAGCCGCAGACCACGTGGTTCCCTCTCCAGCGAGCAAACACTCTACCTGAACTCTGATTGTCCGCCGCCTCAATGACTGATCAGACTGCTAACTCACTGACAGGGACTAATTCCTCGCTTAAATACTGTACCTGTTGGCAGCCAGCCTCAAAGTCCGCCTTCCCCAGAAAGCTCCAGGCTCCGCCCCCTGCCACGGGGTCTAGGGATAGCAATATTAATCATAGAAGGCATAATTACAGACTAGAACACCTCGACAGACTGTAACAACGTCTCTGTTCCGCGCTACAGTCTTCAAAACTCAGTCTCGTGGTGTAGCTGCTGTCGCCCTGGAGGGCTAGGTTCAATTCACGGCGCTGCCAAGAAATTTGAATTTTTAATTAATAGCCCGAGTGTAAAGGATCTGATGATGATAACTGGTTATCCAAGTGTATTAATTTAACTCAGGTACCTTTTCCCTATTGACGTTTAACCTAAATGAAGTAGGCTACCAATGGGTATTTAATCACTTTCATGTTCGACGATGTCATTATGTAATTATTATATGTCAGAACACGGTTTAATAATGGGGGTCATTAAATTACTACATTTCATTATGATACAGTTTCTCCAACCAATCAGAGCTCAATGTTCATTCATTGACCAATTGCGTAAGGATAGCTTCGCACATGCACTCAAAATCCAACATGTCGGACATAAATTACAAGATTTGAAGGTTGACAATGTGGCCAGTATAGGATCAACCATTGTAGTTACAATCCCAAACACAAAGACAAAATCAGCACGAACCTTTTCGGTAACAAGAAAATACTTTGAAATATGCATGAAATTTAGGAATCTACGCCTAGATGTTTGCAACACACCATCCTACCCTAGCCTATACCGACATGGAAAGTGTACACCGTCCATAATTTTTGCATAAACAAACTGCGGAATATTGTAAATTAAATAGCACTGTACCTTAATATCAGCAACTCCAATTTCTACACAGAGCATTGCATTCGTACGATTTCGCCGACAATTTTAGTGAATGCTATTGTTCACATAATCAGACCAGAACGTCATGGAGGAATCAGATGTATGATATTAGAGCCACGGAAATTATTATCCAACTCACTGTTCAGTAATGGGATTTCTTAGGCGAAACTTTTCCGCCAGGTGTCATAATTGTTCTAATTTGGACTCCGTTGATTTCCCTTCCGTTGACATTCTATACGCATTGAATTTGAAGAATAACTAGATGATAATACGATAAATTTTAATTTTAAAGCGTCTGTAACAGCCTATTTTTTGTTATTTGACTAAAATAACAAAATGATCCAACATAGTACCTTTGCGCTATCTGTTGGTGCTACTTCAGGATAAACAATGATTCAAAGCTTTGGGATTCGTTATTGTGTAGAGAGGAAATTCTGAGCCCACTCAATTCCCAAGAAAAAGAAGTCAACCGACAGAATCTCGACAGATATTTATGAATATTTAGGTTAGAACATATAATAAAATTATACTTATCGTCGAACATAAACAGTCGTATGCAACTTGCCTACTTACGGAAATTATGAAACTAGCTTCGCTCGTTTTATAAACATACTCGTATCTTAACTATTGCCATTATAGGCTCGTTACATAATGTACTACAGGCCTATTACTCCTTAGTCAATAAAATTAAATTACATTACAATAATGAATGCAATGTACCAGTTTCGGCCAAATTACCGCCTTTTTCAGCGATGTTGTTAAAAATAAAATAAACTTATGTAATTACGAGCAAAGCTTTGTTAATAACATTTTACTTGGGTTTTCTATGATTTTTTTAAATAAAAATAGTTAGACAGTTCTGTAACAAATGTGGTTTAAATTGATGTTAATAAAAATAAATTTGCGGAAATGACCTGATATATAAATACTGTATTGGTGTTCGTAAATTCCTATAGATTAGTCTAAAATGAATATTTAAAAATATCTTCAGCTCTTCAACACGGTGTGTTTATCTTCTTGCCCCAATGGAAATGTTGACGTGATACGGAAATGTTAATGGTCCTTGACAAAACACTGTTGTGTCTCAATCTATGGTAGGGCGCTTCGGTGGCGTAGTTGGTAGCATGCTGAGCTTCTATTCCCAAGGTCGCGGGTTCAACCCCGGCAGAAGTCATCGGGTTTTTTAAGACCGATAAAAATCCATCTGTATGCCTTCCTTCGGAGGGGAAGTAAAGTCAGCGGTCCCATGTCTTATAATTGATGGCATGAGAAAGAAGAAGCTTCCACTAACTACACTTGTGTGAAGCTAAAATTTTTAGGTTAGGTTTGAGTAATGCTCTTAAGTTCCAACGTTCGTCACTGGACGCTGGTTGCGATGGCATCTAGTAGTAGCGTAGTTAACAACTAGGTATCGTGGACGGTAGTATTTGGTAGCGAAAGTAGGAACTACTTGAAATTATCGTCTACAGTCCTTACTTGAATTAAAGCTTGCCACGTTAGGTGAGTGGTTATCATGTCAGACTACCAACCCAAACTTTTCGGGTTCGCTCCTGGCCGTGGTAAGGGATTTTTGAAAGGCGACAAAGATAAAGGCACGCATATTATACGATATTGGCATGTTAAAGAACCCATTTGAATTCAGTAGGCCGTGTTCACAATGGCAAAATTTCCGCCAACACACATTTCCTCCTTTCTCTACTAGAGAAGGAGCTTAGATATCTAACCTCCTTGACTTTCATAGCGTCCCAAGGAACGACGACATTTGATATGCGAGCTGCCCTCTGGATGTCAAATAACAAAGCTTGCAGCCGGCAACGAGGCCATACGATATTAAAAGCTTAAAAACAGATAACACACACCAATACAGTCATCACAATTTACACCGGTTATCAGACAGATTTTACACACACCCAAAGTACACGGGGCTACATGACAGCGTTGTCGCAGCTCATAAACTAAGGAACCAACTAGCCAATCTATGGTGCCGGTAGTCTTCTTATCGAAAATGTGATCAAGTTGGATTTGTCATATTATGTTATGGGTTAGTTTTCAATTGTAGTTTTAAACAAGATGTTCAGTACAGAACATATAGCCTACTTTCTCCTAAAAGCATGGGTATTGTTATAACTCTTTGTCCTTTTCAAGGAGTATAATTGAATGTTGGTTGTAGTAGCTTGTTGAAATACAACGTGCTATACGGATATTAAACATGAATATGAGGTGCCCTCTACTAGTGCTACTTCGGTACCAAATTTCGTTCAATTCGATTTCACCGTGTTTGAATAGATAGGGGGAATCCATTTGCAGACATACATGGCCGCCATACGCAAATTATTGGGCTGATGACCTTGTAATTCGGTCAAAAGATTCTTCGTACATAAAGGTATAATATTGCAAAACGTGGTACAGATCAGACGATTAGGTTGGTCGTAATTAGATTAAAGCTGTTAACATCTGCGTGGCCGCCATTACCTTTTCGTCGATATGGGAGCGATATAAAACATGACACTGAGGTGCCCTTTGCTAGTGCTACCCTCTGTGCCAAATGTTGTTCAATTCGGTTTCACCGTGTTTGAATAGATAGGGGGAATCGATTTGCACACAAAGATGGCCGCTATCCTCAAATTATTGTGTTGATGACCTTGTAGCTTGGTCAAAAGAATTTTCATACATAAGGGTATAATGATGCAAAAATTGGTAGAGATCAGATGATTAGATTGGTCGTAATTTGATTTAAGCTTTTAACATTTGGGTGGCTGCCGTTATGTTTTTGTCAAGATGGTGGCGATATCAAACTTGACACTGGGGTGCCCTTTGCTAGTGCTACCTCTGTACAAAATTTCGTTCAATTTGGTTTCACCGTGTTTGAATGGATAGGGGGAATCGATTTGCACACAAACATGGCCGCCATCCTCAAATTATTGTGTAGATGACCTTGTAGTTTGGTCAAAAGATTCTTCTTACATAAAGGTATGATGTTGCAAAAATTGGTAGGGATCAGATGATTAGGTTGGTCGTAATTTGATTTAAGCTTTTAACATTTGGGTGGCCGCCATTACATCTCCGTTAAGATGGCGGCGATATAAAACATGACACTGAGGTGCCCTTTGCTAGTGCTACATCTGTACCGAATTTCGATCAATTCGGTTTCACCGTGTTCGAATTGATAGGGGGGGACGGACATTCAGAGTACACACACTCACACACAGACTCACACACACACAGACAGACACACATTTTTTTCGCCCTGTGTTGATCTCATAAGTCTACTTTCATTTTTTGCAAAAATTGAAAGTAGGCTAATAAAACAAAAAAATCAAAAGTAAATAATTATAATTAACATAAATGCTCAAAAAATAAATATGAGAAATACAAAAATAAACATTTTTTATGTAAAAAAATGTTTGGGTTTGTTCCATTTGTCTCTAATACAGAAATGAAACTTGGCTATGAACTTAACACAATTTATGTTCCACTGGTTAAGCCTTTCAATGAACTTCCATAAACCTTTCCTACAGTGTCTTTCGTTCTTGTGGAGTTAGCGAATAAAATATGATAGATGGTTAGATGTTGGCACTCATAATAAGTAAATTACTTTCTTTATGGTCCCGAGTTTGACGAAGAATTTACAGTTCATCAAAATTATTTTAAATATATTCAAATTTATTGTGGCTGTCAGACAGTGCAAGAGAAAAATTCCACGGCGAGGCCAAGTGCATGAGATATTTTAAACTTCTAACACAGTAGAATAATTTAGAGTCGGGAGAAGTTTTACATTGTGTAAACTGGTTTCAAATAGCTTGACGTTTAGGAGGTCTCTATAGGCGTTAGACTGTTGATACCATATCAAAAGTATTGAAGTTAATCCATTTTAACTGCAGCAACCGGTTCAAATGTATAATCATAATTATAATAATAATAGTACATTATGCAACGAGCCTATAATGGCAATAATTAAGACACGAGTATGTTTATAAAACGAGCGTATGCAAGTATTATAATTTCCATACAAGTGTCTTAATTACCATTGTAGGCGAGTTGCATACGACTGTTTATGTTCGACGATAATTATTATAACTATTTTATGTTCGAACATAAATATTCATAAATATCTGTCGAGATTTCGCCAGTTTTATATACTGAACAGAGCGCATGGGACGCACAGAATACCTTGTATTTGACCATGGCCTCCTCGATTGCCCCACTATGACACGAGGCCAGACAGTGAAATTTAAATTAGAAGGCCTTGGAACTCAGCGCATGTCTGTTGATATCCTCACCTAATTAGTCAACCAACTGTTTCTTGAGCTCTGATTGGTGGGAGAAACTGTTTCATAATGAAAAAACAGATGTTCAGTAAAGAACATATAGCCTATTCTCTCCTAAATGTATGAGTATAATTATAACTCGTTGTTTTTATCAAAGAGTATAATAGAATCATTTCTTGGTTGAAGACCTTAGAAACTATTTACCTCTACCAAACACCACACCCTCGAAAAAAAACTGCTACCATCATTGAAGATAAAAATATAAGAAGAATCTCAAGAATGTTATGGATCTGGAGACATAATTGACCGGACTGGCTGCGTGGCTCAGCGGTAACATTCTCGCTTGCTGGGCCCTGGGTTGCAGGTTCGTATCCTGGCGCAGTCAGCTGGCATTTGAGGGTGCACAAATGCGAGGGAGCCGTGTCAGTAGATTTAATGGCACGTTAATGATCCCCTTCGGGGCAAAATACCGGCACCCCGGCGTCTCTAAAAGCAACAGTAATTAAAAGGGACGTAAAACCAACAACATTATTATTATTGTTATTATTATTATTATTATTGCAGCCTCCGTGGCTCAGGCGGCAGCACGCCGGCCTCTCACCACTGGGTCCGTGGTTCAAATCCCGGTCACTCCATGTGAGATCTGTGCTGGACAAAACGGAGGCAGACAGGTTTTTCTCCGGGTACTCCGGTTTTCCCTGTCAACATTTCATTCCAGCAACACTCTCCACTATCATTTCATTTCATCTGTCATTCATTTAATCATTGCCCCAGAGGAGTGCGTCAGGCCTCGGCAGCCGGCACAGTTTATATCCTCGCCGCTAGATGGGGGCTTCATTCATTCCATTCCTGACCCGGTCGGAGACTGGAAGCAGGCTGTGGATTTTCATTATTATTATTATTATTATTATTATGATTATGATTATGATTATGATTATGATTATGATTATGATTATTATTATTATTATTATTATTACATAATCGACCTGACGTGGGCAACATCCAACTTTGAATTAAGGCATGCCTTTACAGGTCTGGCTGTGCATGGCTTTCACAACCCTAATTGAATTAACAAATCTTTCCATGACCCTGCAGAGACGTGTATATACCAACTATGTGGATATTTTCGATTGATATTTGGCTGCAATAAAAGTACAAATTAATATCCTGAACTAGCACCAACGGCTAGAGTTCAGGTACCATGTGAAATCATGTTGTTCTTTACTTCAAATAACATTTTCAAATAACGCACAATAGGCTGTTACAAACCCTTTAAAATAAAAAGTAAAAATGAATCGTCGCATCATCTTGTCATTCTTCAAATTCGATGCGCATAGAATGCCAATGGTATACTAATCAATGGAGTCCCACGTAGACCAGTCGTGACATCTAGTGGAGACGTATCGAACAAGATAATCCTAATAGGGCGAGTGCATTCCAGCGGCCATAAAAATAAACTTTTCAATAAAATCTGTAAGTTAATCTGTAGGCCGGCGTGCAGTTCGCCGCCATTTGGCCATGATAATTCACTTTTTTGCCACTAGATGTCTCGTGCAAATCTGCTGGCGAATTTTGTTTTAATTAAATATATATTTTGCATCGTAATATGCACAATATAACGCTTAATTTTAAAACGTCTGAGTCATTACAAAACAATAAAGATAAAAAATTACAAGCAAAAACCCTAACTCTGATGGGGTTTCAACCATTGCCATAAGAGTGATAGGCTAACGCTTTACCACGGAGCCAAACGTGCTGACGAACATCGTCCGATATCAAATGAGTTACATAGATGTGTTAGCAAATAATGATTTAGACTAAACGATTTCATCAGTGGAGTATATTATTTACAGTATGTATAAAGCATTTCATATAAAGTTTATTTATTTTGTATCAGTACGCTAAATTGCATGCAATACTCAAATTAGTGAAATATAAGTCAGGCACAAGATATCCGCTGCCATCTTGCCTTGTAACTGAGACGGCTCAGCTTTTAAAAATCACTTCTGCACTATAGTATTACAAAATAAACTTTTAAATTCGAACGTGCTGTAACGTGTTTTTCGAGGGTTTTTTATGCAACTGGCATAAGTCAGTAGGAAGCCATTCTATATTTATTTACGCGGCAAATTGTTCAGCCAAGATAATTTTTCATGTTAATTTATTATTATTATTAATTTATTATAATTATTATTAAGATATTTTCGGAGCATTTTATAAAAATTATAAGCATACAGATAGGTTTTCTATGTCTTAGAAAACGCTAAGAAGCAAATTATTACGAACGACGATAACATAGAAAATTATCTGATTACGGAATTTTACGGAGTTTTGTCAGTTAGGGTATTTGAGAGACATGACTCACTGGGAATTCTAATACAAGCTGATTCCTGTCGAGAAGCATGACGCAATCCTGGGTCGCAAGGTCTAGAAGAGGCGAATTGTTGAAACGGAAAACGACTTCTCCCTCTCGCCCGCGGAGTGTAATGAACCGGAGGAGGGGAAGTGGCGGCGTGCTCAGCCAATCAGCGGAGACAACGTAAGCTGGAAGACGGTACCATGGTGGGGAGCCAACGTGTGCATATATCGTTCGACGCGCCGTGAAACGAAGGACAATCTGTGAAATAATTGACGAGTATGGGTGCGCGTGCGAGTGGCTCCGATGTTCGGTGGAGTTAAGGACAATCTGTGTAGAACTTGCAGAGTACGGTCGCAAGTGCGTGTCGCTCCGATGTTCAGTGGAGTTAGCGACGAACTTTTGTAAAACTTGGTTGTACGAGTGTTTGGGTCCGAGGTACGGACCATAGAATTATCTAATCTACCAGAATATCATCAAATTCCGACGGAGATGACGACGTCCAGGAGACTGTGGGAAGCTCACAACATCATCAAGAACGAGGGAAATGCCTTGGCAATTTCCAATGGTAAGCGCAAATGACGCAGAAATACGCAATCTCTCATTTTTCTTTGTTTTACATTTCATATTTCAGTAACTTCATAGCTTGGAAATAAGAGTAAAATCAATTTATCAGACTCCGTTTTCACGTAATTTTCTATCGGTAATATTCAAATCACAACGCTCCAATTTAAATTTTAAACTTATTATTTTTATTAATTTTGCTATACTTGTTTTATATAATAAATTCATTTCTTTTACAATGCAATCTTTGCTTTCAGTAGGTAGCATTAGATATAGACCAATTCCTTCTCCTGATACAATTGTTTGTTGGGTTAATGATCAAATCATACCACGATCTGAGTGAATAGAGTCTTGAATGTGTTCTGCCAGAGCTAGACGTTGTTAAATACAAATTTAGATTTCAACATTGCATTGAGGTCTTGGCGCCCATTAAAACAACATAGCTTAGGCAAAGGTAAACAGTTACATTTCTCTCCCAACAGTGTGGGCTAGCGAAACCAGTACATTTGTACGCTCAACGTGGAGCAAAGTAAATACCGTTTCACTTGTCATCCCAGCCTAAGTAAGACCATTACATTTGTCGCCGACAACTTGGGGCTGAAAACCTAATAACATTTGTGGAAGGAGAAGGGTATATATTTCTGTGCCTGTATTTTGGGGGTTATTTGTCTTTATCGGTGTATATCATTATGGGGGATGAGAAAGAAAGACAGATGAGGTTACGTAGTGGTCATCAACTGGAGAATGATGATACGAGCAGTATGTCGAGTGATGGTAGTACCGGGGTAGCGGAGGTAAATCCCGATACTGAAACAGGGAGTGTAGGCGGCCAACCAGAATTAAAAACTTTACTTCTCGAGTTCATGTATCAGAACAAAGTTAGTAGTGATGCTTTAAATGCAAAATTAGAACAGAATAATGCAAAATTAGAACAAAACAGTAGGGAAAATAAAGAAAGTACAGAAGCTTTAAATGCAAAATTAGAACAGAATAATGCAAAATTAGAACAGAATAATGCAAAATTAGAACAAAACAGTAGGGAAAATAGAGAGAGTAATGAAACTTTAAACGCCAGATTAGAACAAAACAGTAAGGAAAATAGAGAGAGTACTGAAACTTTAAATGCTAAATTAGAACAAAACAGTAGGGAAATGAGTGACAAATTCGAACTGATTATAGGTGAGATCAGGGGGGTGATGGAAGAAAAGGCTAAAGAGATTATTGCAGATGTAGACAGAAAATTAGGAAAAGTACAGGAGGAGTTGGAAATTAGAATCAGTACACAGGCTGAAAATTTAAAAGAACTAGTGCAACTGGAAACACAGCAGGTCAAAAAGCAATTGGGGGGAGAGATTGACAAAATTCAGGTAGCTACTAAAGAGGTTAAGGAACAGCTGGGGGGTAGAATTGAGAAAGTCCACTCACAAGTAGTTGCAGAAGTAAATGATTTAAGAGAGAGTAATAGGGAAAGCATTAGCAAGATTGAGGAGAAACAAGCAAAGCTATATGATAAAGTAGAAGAATCAGAAGGAAACATTAAATTAACAGTAAACAGTATTGAGAGGAAGGCTGAGGAGAAAATCGCAGAATTAGAATTAAAATTAAAAACTAGGATCAGGCAAGAAAATAGTCAGAATAGGCCAGTTTTTGTGAATAGCACACACAGGGAGGTAGAACTGGGTAAGTTCAGCAATCGACAGGGGTGCCCAATGGAGTTCATGAACACTATAGAAAATAAATTCGGGGAGAGGTTGGAAAATGGTAGTATTGAGTGGTGCCAGGTAGTTGAAATTTTAGAACAAGTGTTTGTGGGGGAAACGAGGAATTGGTTTGCTGTCTACAGAGACAAGTTTACTGATATCAATGATTTTAAAATGAAATTCTGTGAAAAGTTCTGGAATGAGGTTATTCAGTCGCAGCATCGTGAGGGAGTAGTGTGTGGTAAATATAACCCTAAAGGAAGCTCCACCATGACCGAATACTTTTTAGGGCAGGTATTAGTGTGTAAATATCTGGATGGCTTGAAGGAGGAAAGTGAGTGGTAAGGTTGCTACTTAGGCACTTTCCCTATAGGATCAAGGAGGCTGCTTGTATCCAGAATGTAAAGACTATATCACAAGTAGAAAATTTGTTAAGCACATTTGATGCACTAGGGAGAGGGGGTTATGATGACAATTTCAATCAGAACCAGGGTAATAATTATAATAGACCTAATGAAGCCAGGCATCAAGAAGTTCAAGGGAACGGTGGCGAAGGGGCCAACGCTCAAAATAGAAATAATAATAATCAGCTAAATCAGAACAGAGGAAATGGCTATGGTAATCAGTATCAAGGGAGGAACAATGATTTCAGGGGAAATCAAGGGTGAAACAATGATTTCAGGGGAAATCAAGGGAGAAATTATAATGACAATAATTACAACCAGAATAGGGGTCAAGGAAGAGGACAGCCTAGTGGTAGTAATATACAGCCAAACAATGACAACACAGCCCAGAACAACCAGACCAGTTTAGTAGTTAGTAGTACTACGGCCAGCTGTAGCGGTTCTTTAAACGCGAACCAGGCTGCGAAGTAAGGTCAGAATCTCAGTCTGTAGCATGCCCTGTCCATACAATTATACAGGAACCCTATGACCTAAATGTAAGAAATGAATTATTACATAAACTAAATGATGAAGGTATTATTCAGGAAGTGGTTAGTAAGAGCCCCATAGTTAAATTTAACGTGTCCGAGGCGTACACAGATGTTTTAATTGATAGTGGTTGTATGAAGAGTTGCATAAGTAGTGCATTTTATGATAAAATGAAAGGAACTGGAGTAAATTTTGAGGAGATGCCAATTAAAAGCACTTTTGTTATCACAGTTGTTGGGAAGAGGTCTAAAGTAATTTCTAAGCAAGTTTTAGTAGACGTTAAAATTAATAATCATGTAGAGAAGCAGATTTGCCTTGTAATTCCAAATTTAGTATTCAGTGTTATCTTGGGTTCAGAGTGGCTAAGTAGAGTGTCTGGTAACTTATGTTATGATGTAGGGAGTTTGAAATTTAAATGGGGAGATTCTGAAGTAGAAGTAGCGTTCAATGACCAAATTCAGAGAAGTAGTGTTGTAGGTGTGATTTGTACTTTAAATGAGATATCGCCAGCCGTAGAGCGGGGTTCTCCATGTTTTGTGGGCAGTGTGATTACGAACGGAAGTCTAGAGGACTCGTTACGTGAGGCTGCATTTCAGGGAAATATAGAGGATGAACAGTGTGTTCGGCTCTATGATGTGTTATGGTGTAATAGGAGAGTTTTTGAGGATCGCATTGGTATGACCAATTACTATACACATTCATTGAACGTTATTGATAGGTCAGTATTCACAGGACATAGATATCCTGTACCTTTCGCTTATCAGAGTGCAGTTGAGGCACAAATTAATCAGATGCTTGAAGATGGGATTATTGAGCACTCGAACAGTCCATATGTTAATTCTTTGATCACGGTACCCAAGACCGACGGCACTGTTCGTATTTGTTTAGACGCTCGTTTGGTTAACAGTAGAATTAGTTCAGATCAGCTGAAATCTATGTCAATAGAAGAATTAATGCAAACATTTGAGGGGAAGAAGTATTTCACTTGTGTAGATTTGAGTTCCAGTTTTTGGCAAGTGCCACTTATGTACGAAGATAGACCATTTACAGCTTTTAGTCATAAATATAATCTTTATCAATTTTGTAGAACACCTTATGGGTTAAAGAGTAGTTCAGCTGCTTTAATTAGGGCTTTAAACATCGCATTAGGGGATGACACAGGAGAGTTTGTAACCATTTACATAGATGATATGGTAATTAGTTCACGCAGTTTTGAGGAGCATCTACATCATTTAAATATAGTTTTTCAGAAGTTAGATCAGGCAGGGTTCACTTTGAAGCTGTCTAAGTCGTCATTCTGTCAGTCAGAAGTGACATTTTTAGGTCATAGAGTGTCGAGTAGAGGTGTAACACCAGAAGAAAGTAGGGTTAATAAGATACTTAACGCAGAGGTGCCACAGAATGTTAAACAGTTAAAAACTTACCTGGGAATTTGCAACTTTTTCAGGAGGTTCGTTCTTAAATACTCAGGGTTGGTAGAACCATTCAGGGAATTGCTTAAAAGTGGGACTCGGTGGAGATGGGAGTCCAAGCATGATCAGGCTTTTAGAGCGCTGAAGGAAGGTTTTGAGAAAGCTGTAGTGCTGAAATATCCGTTAAAAGATAAGGAATATGTGGTTATGACAGATGCTTCACATATAGGCATTGCTGGGGTATTATGTCAGAAAGATGATGAGGGTAATCTGTGCATTGTATCTTTAGCCTCGCGAGGACTGACTGCAGCAGAGAAAAGATACACGATTACTGAGTTAGAGCTTTTAGGTATTGTTTTCAGTTTAGGGAAATTTAGAATGTATTTAGTAGGGGGGAAATTTGAGATCCACACAGATCACCATGCATTACTGTATATGAGGACTTGTAAACTCAGTTCTAACAGAGTTAGTAGGTGGATTCTTGCTCTGCAGGAATACGAATTCACAGTAAAATATATTAAAGGTAAAGATGACATTCTTGCAGACATGCTATCGAGGGACACTAATTTATGTAGGGATTATCCTGTGGTTAAAGCAGAGGACGGTATTTTAATATGTGCATGTGTGGACAGTAGCAACAGGGCATCGTTACAGACACTGAGAAATATGCTAGTGGAGCAACGTGATGACGTTAAGTTTAAGGGAGCCACTTGCAAGGTCGGAAGCAGGTGACACAGAAACATTTATAGTTTCCAAACGTATTGGAAAAACAGCATATGTGCTGGAGAATAGTGAGGGAAACAGATTATACGGGACGTATAATATACATAGTCTACGAAAATATGTGTCATAAAGTGAGTGTGTTTAGCTGGCGAGCCAGCCTATCAAATGAGTAAGTGTGGTATATGGTGCGTGGAAGATCTGGTCTTAAGGCAGGCGTATCAGAAGTCACACAGGGGGGTAGTATGTAAGTAAATGAGAGTTTTTAAGGTACAGGGAAATATGACGGGATTGTCGGATGCTGTTGAGCACTAAATTGTCTCGATGCACCAAGGCCATTTTGGCAGCGCTGATGGGTTCCCATTTATCTCCAAGAGATGGGGGAGCGCTTGTATAGGGCTTGTTAGCTTAAGGCGTCCACGAGATAAAAGATGGGCCATCAGAATGCGAGACAGTCCTTCATGAAACTCATACATATCAGCACACGTGATTTCTGTTTACGGCCTCGCCATGTAAGATTTGTAAGTGTGTAATTTAAGGTAATTTGTACAATGGTATTATTTGTGTGAGGAGAAATGGTCTGTGTTGAGAACTAGTATTAAGTAGAATATGGTGTACGGGAACTTAACAAGACAGGGCGATTACGGCACAGAAATATTTGGTGTTATATGTAATGCGCATTTACTGTTTTTTTTTTCAGAAGTCAATATTAATTTAATCTACTTTAAAGAGAGATTAAGTATTATGGTCACGAGGCGCTGCCACAATAGTGTGATCGTGTGCTCAGTGATAAGTGAGATTAAATTTCACCATAAGGAAGGGACCTCCAGTGAAATTAGGAAGTTCAATGATGATATAAATATATCAGAACACCTTCAATGCGTGTGATATGACATCATAAATACATAGTGCTCACACATTAATTATGTCTATTTCTCCAACATAGAGAAATTTGAGAGGCGGAAATATCCGTGGAACACTATTCTATATGTAAAACATTGGACTGGTTGCAAAGTGCAATCCATAGTGACAACAAACTTTGACGCAAAGTGCGTGAAGAAAAAATATGAGTGTATATATCTGTAATTTATGGTGATTTCGTTTATGTAATATGTATTTTGGATGGGGTTTATTAACGTGTCTGGGATAATCGGATAATGGACCGTCGTCACGGTAAATCATCCGATGATCCGAGGCGAATATGTAACGTGTTTTTCGAGGGTTTTTTATGCAACTGGCATAAGTCAGTAGGAAGCCATTCTATATTTATTTACGCGGCAAATTGTTCAGCCAAGATAATTTTTCATGTTAATTTATTATTATTATTAATTTATTATAATTATTATTAAGATATTTTCGGAGCATTTTATAAAAATTATAAGCATACAGATAGGTTTTCTATGTCTTAGAAAACGCTAAGAAGCAAATTATTACGAACGACGATATCATAGAAAATTATCTGATTACGGAATTTTACGGAGTTTTGTCAGTTAGGGTATTTGAGAGACATGACTCACTGGGAATTCTAATACAAGCTGATTCCTGTCGAGAAGCATGACGCAATCCTGGGTCGCAAGGTCTAGAAGAGGCGAATTGTTGAAACGGAAAACGACTTCTCCCTCTCGCCCGCGGAGTGTAATGAACCGGAGGAGGGGAAGTGGCGGCGTGCTCAGCCAATCAGCGGAGACAACGTAAGCTGGAAGACGGTACCATGGTGGGGAGCCAACGTGTGCATATATCGTTCGACGCGCCGTGAAACGAAGGACAATCTGTGAAATAATTGACGAGTATGGGTGCGCGTGCGAGTGGCTCCGATATTCGGTGGAGTTAAGGACAATCTGTGTAGAACTTGCAGAGTACGGTCGCAAGTGCGTGTCGCTCCGATGTTCAGTGGAGTTAGCGACGAACTTTTGTAAAACTTGGTTGTACGAGTGTTTGGGTCCGAGGTACGGACCATAGAATTATCTAATCTACCAGAATATCATCAAATTCCGACGGAGATGACGACGTCCAGGAGACTGTGGGAAGCTCACAACATCATCAAGAACGAGGGAAATGCCTTGGCAATTTCCAATGGTAAGCGCAAATGACGCAGAAATACGCAATCTCTCATTTTTCTTTGTTTTACATTTCATATTTCAGTAACTTCATAGCTTGGAAATAAGAGTAAATTCAATTTATCAGACTCCGTTTTCACGTAATTTTCTATCGGTAATATTCAAATCACAACGCTCCAATTTAAATTTTAAACTTATTATTTTTATTAATTTTGCTATACTTGTTTTATATAATAAATTCATTTCTTTTACAATGCAATCTTTGCTTTCAGTAGGTAGCATTAGATATAGACCAATTCCTTCTCCTGATACAATTGTTTGTTGGGTTAATGATCAAATCATACCACGATCTGAGTGAATAGAGTCTTGAATGTGTTCTGCCAGAGCTAGACGTTGTTAAATACAAATTTAGATTTCAACATTGCATTGAGGTCTTGGCGCCCATTAAAACAACATAGCTTAGGCAAAGGTAAACAGTTACATTTCTCTCCCAACAGTGTGGGCTAGCGAAACCAGTACATTTGTACGCTCAACGTGGAGCAAAGTAAATACCGTTTCACTTGTCATCCCAGCCTAAGCAAGACCATTACAGTGCCTCTTCCTTTATAACAGTTAAAACGATTCTCGGCTCGATAATCAGAACTGGTGGGTCCCATGATATGGATTATAAAGTTTGCATAATTCTCACGGCCGCCATCCTGCAATAGTACGGCGGATGACCTTATAGTTTGGTCACAAGACGCATTCTATATGAAGATATGTTGTTACCAAATTTGGTAAAGATCGGATTATTTGGTTAGTCGTTATTTGGTTTTACGTTTTGAACGTTTAAGTGGCCGCCATTCAGTTTTGATAAAGATGGCGGCGATATAAAACATGACACTGAGGTGCCCTTTGCTAGTTCAACCTCTGTACCAAATTTCGTTCAATTCGGTTTCACCGTGTTTGAATTGATAGGGGGGTGGGGGTGACAGACATTCATAGTACATACGCTCACACACACAGACTCACACACACACAGACAGACACACAATTTTTGGCCCTGTGTCGATCTCATAAGTCTACTTTCATTTTTTGCAAAAATCGAAAGTAGGCTAAAATTGATAATACAAAAATGCAAAATGTCTTCTAATATTTCCATTGAAAATGTGTGGAATTAATTGAAACCGCAGTTGAAACGTAGAAATCAACAACTCAGCCTTTTTGTGATTACGGTATCTAAACATCAGTGATTGATTTCAACGAGTTTCTGAAGAAACCTATTAACTCCCTTCCTCGTCGAATCAAGCAAGTTATCATGGCTACTGGCGGTGGAGGTGAAATACCACGTTCGAGAGTAATTACCGAGTTAATTGACTGCAAGCTGGGCAAATTGTCGAACACTATCATTTACAATACCTAAGATAAGTTACTCTGCTAGTTTTATCCAGTAATTCCCTTTGTTCATTCTTTGGAAGAATGTAACAACTGTAGAGTTCAGGAAAGTTGGTTCTGTACTTCCATGTATCACTGCCCATGGCACTTGAATCTTAGAGAGACGATGCCGGTGACAGAGTTTGATTGATGGCGCAGAGCGAGGATATACTGCTCGATCAAATGGCCCGGCTGAAGTCTTCAACTGCTTCACTGCGAGAGACTAATAACTCAATAAGGAGAGAGCAAACACGCTTCTCTCTTATTCGCCTGAGCTCAAGGTATTGTGTTAATGTTTAACGACCACAACAGGTGTAAGCTAATGTTCATTGAAGAGTGTCACGAAGTGTCCAAGAACTCACGGATCAACCTTAGATAAGACGGGGGTTTGAGCTCTACCTCAGCATTTCTAGATTCATCAAAGGTCACAAAGACACCCCGCGGTAGCTATTCTCGCTAAGGCACAGTGTTAGACCATGGGCCCAGGTAGATGAGTAATAATAAACTTGACGAGCCTTACAGTAGTCGCATATGATGTGTAACATCTGACATACCTCACGTGATATTGTTGATACACCGGTATTTTATAATATTATTGGCACAAATATTAATCTATTGTAAATGGGAGTGTTTTAAAGATATTGTAGTTTATAATACGGAACTCATTTTATTAGATGATTTGTAGCTTCCACCAGCACTAGCCTAAATAAAGAATACGATATGGATCAACTAGATTAATAGACGCGACACCGCTCATAACCTTAAATTCCTTATAAATAGGCCAACTTGCGGGTGCATACAATGTGCACAGCAGTAGAACATGAAAGGCTTGCCCAGTTCCCGGACCTCTTGATTCACAGACCAACACGCAATTTCATATGAATTCTGTTAAAATGAGTCATATTGACATGATTAGCAGCAGAATATCAAGAAGGCAGTGCGAGATCAATCAAGAAGTCAGTGCGAGCGTAGAATATTAAGTAGGCAGTGAAGAAAAAAAAAGTGAGTGTTGGAATTATTATGTATTATTGGTGTGTAATTAAAAAAAGATTTTTGTGTGTTGATGCATGTCCAGGAGGGATACGATCCAGCTGGCGGTGCGTCTTACACACTTCCGTCCCATTTTTCAAAATCACTCCCACCAAAATATCCAGCAACCGAGTGGAAAAATGTTACACATCAGTAATAATATCGTATGGCCTCGGTGCCGAGTGCAAGCTTTGTTATTTGACGCCCAGGGGGCATCTTGCATGACGAATTTCGTTGTTCCTTGGAGCACTATGAAAGTCAAGGAGGTTAGATATCTAAGCTTCTTGACACTATAGCGCTTTCTAGTAGAGAAAGGAGGAACTTTTGTGTTGGCGGTAAATCCCGAGATTAATTTTGCCATTATGAACACGGCCTACTGAATTCAAACGGGTACTTTAACATGCCAACAACGTAAGACATGCGTGTCGTGATTTTTTTCGCCTCCAAAAATCACTTAACATGGCCAGGAGCGAACTTGCAAGCTTGGGGTTGGTAGTCCAACACGATAACCACTCACCCACCGTGGCAAGCTGGTAGATGAGTGATTCTGAACACCATCATAAGCCGCCTGTGAAATAATTCTCTGTGGTTTCCTTTCAACCCGGCTCTACCAAGAAATTTAATTTTGGTCTGAGGGCTGGATCGGGGTACACTCAGCCTCATGAGGTAGAACTGAGGAGAGGAGGGTTCAATTCCCACCTCAGCCACCTTTGAAATGGGTTTCAGTGGTTTCCCACTTCTACTCCAGGCAAATATCGGGCTGGTTTCCAACTTAAGGCCACGGCCATCTCCTTCCCAATCCTCATCTGAATTACAAAATATTCCTCTCGGCACGCCGGAAGGCGGAGGTAGATTTCACCGGGCAAACTTGGGGATGGGCTGGCTGCGTGGCTCAGCGGTAACGTTCTCGCTTGCTGGGCTCAAGGTTGCAGGTTCGTATCCTGGCGCAGTCAGCTGGCATTTGAGGGTGCGCAAATGCGAGGGAGCAGTGTCAGTAGATTTACTGGCACGTTAAAGATCCTCTTCGGGGCAAAATTCCGGCACCCCGGCGTCTCTAAAAGCCAGAGTAGTTAAAAGGGACGTAAATCCAATAACATTATTATTACTATTATTAAACTTGGGGATAGGCGAAAATAGGCAGAATATGCAGGTTTTCGTAGATGGATCAGACCTTATTTATTGTGAGAATGTATTTTACCATTGGAGCATAATTAACTTTGTATTTAGTCTTTTTATGCATATTTTTATTTTTAACAATTTATCGTCTTATGGGGACGGTAACCTTCTCGTCATTTGGGGTCAATTTTTATACTTGTGGTCACACTGTCCTCTTGCAAGGTTTCGACACTGATGTGTAACTATCTAACGGTCTGATACTTCTTCACGCAAAATTTTACCTTCCGCTCAGATGTTCATGATGATGATGATGATTGTTGTTTCAAGGGGCCAAACATCTAGATTAACGGCCCCTAATGGTCTGAGTGACAGCGAAAATGACAATGAAGTGGAAAACAGAATAAAAATTAAGTGAGACGTACAACACATACAAAAAGGAACCCATTGAAACTGTAACCTGTTTTTCGAAGGGTATTTACGCCACTGACATAAGCCAGATTGAAGCTAATTAATGTTTGTTTACGCGGCAACTTATTCAGCCAAGATAATTTTCATTTAACTTATTATTATTATTAATGGTTTTTTGGAGCTTTTTCTTTAAAGATTATAACTATACAGATAGGTTTTCGATTTTATAGAAAACACTATCAAGCGGATTATTCCGATCGACATTATCACAGTAAATTATTTGATGGCGGACATTTTCGAATTTTATTCAGTTAAGGGCTTATGGAGAGAGAGATGAGTCATCGAGAATTCGGCTACAGGAATAATCTTGTCGTGAAGCAATGATGCAACCGAGGAACATTTACAACTGGCATTTTCAAGAAAAGGCGAATTGGAGTGGAACGGAAAATTTACAGTAGGCAAATAACTTAATGACGGGAGTCTCGCGTGGGGTCACAGCCAATCAGAGGAGACCGAACCACATGGAGGTGGTACACTGGAGGGGAACGGCCGGCGAGTGCATATAGTGAGCGCGCGCAGTGAAGAGGGAACCATTAACATTGTAAAACTTGTCCGAGGTGGACGCTCGTTTCGTAGGTTCCGTTGTGTTCGGACCGTAACTTGAACATTGTATTTTTGCATAGTCTACGGACTTCGTATTCGTGTTCGATGGCGAACATTTCAGTACTGTTACTCTCAACTGACGAATTAGTCATGAGAAATACGCGATCTCTTGAGAACAGGGAGTCAGCGTAGGTGGCTAACGGATTTTGGATCCACCACTATCAAGCATTTAACTTCATCATTTTAACACCGATCTCCGCAAGAAACGAAGAAGATGGCGACGTCCAAGAGGCTGATGGAAGCTCTCTTGATTCATCACGTACGAGGGAAATGCTACTGCTATTTCCAATGGTAAGTGCGACTGACGCAGAACTACGTAATCTCTCTCTTTTCATGGTCTCAGAATCAGAATTTCAGTAACTTCTTAGGTTGGAAATAATAGTAAATTCAATAATTCATCCGTCTCCAACGTCACGTAATTTTCCAGTGGTAAAATTAAAATCGTTATGCTCCATTTTAAATTATTATTATTATTATCATGATTAAAATTTGCCACTACTTGTTTTTTTATATATAATAAATTCATTTCTTAAACTATGCAATCTTTGCTTTCAGTAGGTAGCATTAGATATAGACCTAATTCCTTCTCCGGATACAATTGTTAGTTGGGTTAATGATCCAATCATACCACGGTCTGAGTGTCAAGATTCTTAAATGTGTTCTGCCCGAGCTAGGTGTTTGTAAATATAAATTTAGATTTCAACGTAGTGTTGAGGTCTTGGCGCCCATTAATACAACTTATCTTAGTCAGAATAAACGTTAATTTATCACCCAACAGTGGGGACACTAGTGAAACAGTTATACTTGCCCGCAAAACGTGGGACTTGTTGTGGTTTAGCATCACTCACCACAGGAGAAGCGTTACATTTGTGCGCTCAACGTGGAGCAAAAGCGTTACAAAACTACTCACAAAATGGAAAGCGGTAATACTTACAAAAGGGAATTTAGAACGAAAATACTCACAAAAGGAATGGATTGAAAAAAAAAACGCACAAAATGTAGGATAGTTCAAAGTACGTACAAAATGCAATGTACAGTCGAAATACTTACAAAATGCAAGTGAAATTCAAAATACTTACGAAATGCATATGAGATTGAAAATACTTACAAAATTCAATTGAGGTTCAAAATACTTACAAAATGTAATTGAAATTGAAAATACGCAATGCAATTCAGATTTAAGTTCCCATTTTAAATCCAAAATATTCACAAAGTGCAATTGAAATTCAAAATGCTTACAAAATGCAATTGAAATTGAAAATGCCTACAAAATGCATGGTAGATTTAAACAACTCATTAGGATAGATAATACTTACAAAATACAATTTAGATTGAAAATACTTGCAAAAAGCGGTTGAGGTTGAAAATACAATTTGCAATTGAAATTCAAAATAATCACAAAAGTCTCGGCCCAGATATTGCATGACTTACCAAACAGCAATTTCTATTGTCAATCCTTACAATATGAAATTGAGGTTGAAATCCCTCGCAAAATGCAATTGAGATCGAAAAAACGTACAAAATGCAACGTAGATGGAAAATACCTACAAAATGATGTAGATGCCAAAAAAGGCAGGGAATTTAGATACACGGGGGGCCAATTAACAAAAACAGTGCGGGAAACTTAAAAAGAAAAGGAAATTTAATGAAAAGAAAACAAGAGTTCTGACCCCTTGAAGAATGAGGGATCAGGAAAGATGAGACAAGGGCCCCAATTAAGGCGGGAAAGTGAAAGACTCCCTAGGCCTCGGATACCCTAGAACCGTCGGGGTCGGAAAAGAACAAGAGTTGACCAAGAGAGGTCGACAGGAAAGAAGACGGAGAAGAGCCCGGCACAAGTAAGTGGAAGCAATGCCGGACTCAGCTGTGGTCCCGTGGTCGCCAACCCACGTTCTACTAGATGTGAGCCCATGGGGGAGCTGAGATGTTGGTTGGTTCCTCAGTTTAGGGGCTGCGACAACGCGATAATGTAGCCCTGTGTACTTTGGGCGTGTGTAGAATCTGTCTGATAAACGGTGTTAATTGTGATGGCAGTATTAGTCTGTAATTCAGATAGGTACTGCAGACGGTCAATTTCAAGTAGTAGTTCCTAATGTTGGTACCAAATACTACCGTCAACGACACCTAGCTGTGAACTTTGCAACTATATGCCACCGCAACCAGCAACTCACAACGAACTTTGGAACTTCCCCTCGGGAAGAAAGCATACTGAGGGATTTTTAGCGCTCTTAGAAAATCCAACGACTTCGGCCGGCTTTGAACCCGCGACTCTGGACCTAGAAGTTCAGCATGCTACCAGTTACGTCACCGAAGCTGCTTCCCACAGAGTCAGATGGAAAACTGAACGTGATCTCGTGCAATGGCGTTGTCATGGCAACCTCTGGTTGCTCATTCCTCATCAATTTAGTAGCGTTGTCATGGCAACCTCTGGTAGCTCATCCCTCATCAATTTAGTAGCGTTGTCATGGCAACCTCTGGTAGCTCATCCCCATCAATTTAGTAGCGTTGTCATGCCTAAGTCTGATGGCTCTTGGCACTTTCTTATAATCCCGAAATATTTTTCTCATCCCTTGGCGTAATGGTGGTTCATATCAAAAATCTTTCAGACAAAGGTTTTAGGTGATTATTGGGGTAATATTGTCCATTTCGTACGGTTTTGAAATTGTGCCTATTAAGAGAGATATGATTATGTTTCCCGAGAAACCCACTTTTTCCCACCCCTTTGGTCAATGGTTCGATATTTCACGTATTAAGAGAGTTGTAGTGATATTTCACTTTTTCGAAAAAGAAAAGCCCCCCCCCCCCCAAATCACCCCCTTTGACCGATTTTGCCTATTAACGATCTCGGCAGAGATTTGATAGAGATACATAATATGTAGAAACTTCAAAGTGATTGGTGCAAAATTACGGCAGTTATCTTGTCCACAAGTAACTGATATATGCAGGTGTCCCTAAAGTCCGGTAACAGTTTTCTTAGTTTATTACACTAAAACTGCAAATGATACAGCTTTCCTATATATGTCATATTAAAGGGGAACTCAAATGGTTTTGCTTTCATAGTTTGATTCCACTCTGACACTTTTATTAACACATTTATTAGCCCTTTACCCAAAAACTACAAATTATACAGTATTCGTGATATTAAAGAGGAACTCAAATTTTGTTTTCATTGTTTTCCCGATTCATTGTTCGATTTCACATCAACTCGATATGGGCACCACGTGCAACTCGGCATATATCTACACGGTAATCGAACTCTCGCCTCACTCTTTGGAGCATATCAGCCGATTCAGCGATGGCAGCGTCTTGAATCCTACGTTTGAGTTCTTCGTGATTTTGTGCTAAAGATGGCACATACACACAGTCTTTGATATACATAAATTATATGTAAACTTTTCAACTAACGGTGGTTTTGGGGTCTGGGGGATGAGAAACGCGAAGATATATCGACATTTTCCGGAAGTCGAAACATGGAACCCATTGCAATAGTTAGCTTTCTAATTAAATCTACCTAATACACACCTCACAATAGCACAGGTGATCAGGACATAGCCTATGCTACACACCCAAATGCATGGGGCTTCATGACCAAAATGCCGAAAATCCCCAAAATCAATCAACAAACTACAATTTTTAGCCTACTTTTCACATTTTGCAAAAATGAAGAAAAAGTAGACTTATGAGATCGGGAAAATGTGTGTCTGTCTGTCTGTCTATCCTTCTGTCTGTCTGTCCTTCTGTCTGCCTGGCTGTGTGTGTGTACCCCCCCCCCCCCTATCAACTCCTAAACGGCTGCAGCAATCGAAACAAAATTTGGTAGGAGTAAATATCTATACGTTAATATCTTACGGCCATATTTGAAAATGATGTCAGTGATACCAACTGCTGAAAAATCACAATTGAAATTTGAGCTCCTTGTTGGATATCATGGAAGGTATGAATGGGAGCTATTTCAAAATTGGTACACGTATATATAATAATATTGCAGTTTAACTTCCAGCAGGACATACATGGCAGTGTTGCCAAAATTATTATAAGCCTGCTGATAGGTCCAAATTTTAAATGCATATAACTTCTCCACTATCAATTGGATTTCAACCTAATTTCGTATGTGCTATGTGTGCATAAACAGATATGACTGAGCGTATTCTCAAGAGCCACTAGGGCTGCCAACTGTTAATAAATGCTCTCAATTGTTTTTATCCAAATATCCATATATCGGAAAGTATGCAAGCCGACAGCCTTAAACTATGCATACGTATAGTACCTGACATTCTATATAAATTTGGAGTAACTTATATACGTCAGTGCTACCAACATGATTCTAAGCCTGCTGAGAGGTCCAACTTTAAATAAATGTAACTTCTATACTATCATTTGGATTTCAACCAAATTTCGTGTGTGCTATGTGTACCATATCAGATATGACTATGCCGATTCTTAAGAGTAACCAGGGCTGCGAACTGTTAATTAATACTGTCTCTATTTTTGTTACCCTATTATCAATATATCAGAAAGTATGCAAGCCAATAGCTCTAAACTTTGCACACGTATATTACTTGGCATTATAGATTAATTTAGAGTAACTAATGTAGGCCTACGCCAGTGCTGCCAACATAATTCTAAGCCTGCTGATAGGTCCAATTTTGAAATGCATGTAACTTCTATACTAACTAATGGATTTAATTCAAAATTGACTGAACAATAGATCATATTATTTCGGATTATTTCTGACCAATACATGTATGTCATTGTTGTCAACATGAATTTACGTGCGATGTAAGATCCAATGTTTAACTGCATGTAACGTCCATGCTATCCATTGGACTTTAACCACATTTTGTATTCTGTACCTTAAGAGATGGAACTAAGAATATATTCAGTCACCAGGGCTGCCAACTGTAGTTCTCTATTAGGCTACATTATGCCAGGTATACAGTATTTCGAACTAATTGGAAATTTCGATATTACCAAGTTAATTTCGTCATTATTCTAGATAGATCCATATAGATTAATCATTGGCATGAATCCTACATTTTAAGATAAGTAGGCTCTTTAGTTCGTCACGGAACTTCTTGTTATTTTAAACTTCAGTCGATCTCTGGGACAGTCCTTCCTTCCAATTTCCTGCACAACTTCATCCATCTCTCCCCCAAGGGCTCACAACATGTGGGACGTGGGTTGGCGACCACGGGACCACAGCTGAGTCCACTATTGCTTCCACATACTTGTGCTGGGCTCCTCTCCGTCTTCTTTCCTGTCGACCTCTCTTGGTCAACTCTCGTTCCCTTCCGACCCCGACGGTATTAAGGTATCCAAGGCCTAGGGAGTCTTTCACTTTCCCGCCTTAATTGGCCCCTGTCGCGTTTTTCCTGATCCTTCATTCTCCGAGGGTCCAGCTCTTTTGTTGTCGTTTCATTGTATCCCCTGAAGGCCCTCAAGAAGGCAGGGTGTATATATCCCCACCACTTCTGGTGCACCCTGGATATTGCTACACCCTCAGGAGCTCACGGTTTGTGGGCTTGGGAGAGTGTGATCCCGAGGGATTCCCGATCTGGGTCCGTTTCTCTCCTTTTTCCACTGACTTTGGGGCGGTCCCTCTCTTCTTTCTCTCTCATATCTGTCTTTCATGGCTCTCCTTCCTCCCAAGTCCCTCAACCCTCATTCTTTGAGGGTTCAGGGCATTTCTTTTCCCCGGCCTTTATTTGCCTTATCCTTTACTTCCTTGGCATTTCTTCTTCTAGTATGTCAGTCTGTAGTTAGTATCATTTATAGTTTTCATTCTCATCTCATCGTTCACTATCATCGAAATCATTAGGGGCCGATAACCTAGATGTTAGGCCCCTTAAAACAACAGTTATCATCATTATTCATCTCTTATTTACTCATTTAATGAGGATTGATTGTTGTTTTTATGGACGGAACATCGATGTAATCTGCCACTGTCATGATATTAGAAGCATTCTCCACTCATCTCGTCCCCGAAACGGGGGAACTAAAGGAATGGGTATACATTTAAGGCCACACAAACTTCTAAAAACGTGGATCATTAAATATATTTTGCGTCCAGAAAACGCGTCACGTGATGGCATGGAGTAGGAACAAAACGCAGAACTACAGACTTAAAACAAAAACGGACCAATGATAAATTGAGAAACTTTATTTTTCTCTACGTGATTGTCTCCGTAACAGCTCAATTAGGAAGGAATCCGATAAAGGGGATGTTGAGAAGGAAGTCTGGGTTGGACATGATGACACGAAGTGAAGCGGTAGAGAGGACATCCGCCAACTAGATAGCGCGACGCCCTAATGCGAGCCGAGGGCCACTCTCGAGACAGAGGACGGCGGGACATAGGAAAGTGGGGGGGGATAAGTTCACGACTCCCTGTTAAAATAGTGCACACGAGTTAAACTTGAGAAATGTTCTCTCCTACTCCCTGAACGATGCAAGAGCATCTCTCCGGTATAATACCCTCTGCGCACAGCTATGTTCAGTATTCAGCGTCTCCAGTGTCGCACAACAGAACGACTCTAGGGACTACAATTTCCATAACACACCAGGTACAAGTCACCAGCTCACTGGTCCATACTCAATATCAGCGGAGCAGTATCTTAACATAACCTTATTCCATTCTAGTGCAGTGTATTCGTGTATTTACCACGCGAGATATTACAATATAATTAGGTCGCCAGTTCAAAGAGGAACGGCTGATTGAGAGCATAAATAACAAAAAGTGTAGACAACATCACTACTGAAGTTATTCACGATAACAATTCAACAGAACACAGACAACATACTTAAATCTCATTAATAATAATAATGAAAAATGAAAATCCACAGCCTGCTTCCAGTCTCCACCGGGTCAGGAATGGAATGAATGAAGCCCCCATCTAGCGGCGAGGATATGAACTGTGCCGGCTGCCGAGGCCTGACGCACTCATCTGGGGCAATGATTAAATGATTGACAGATGAAATGAAATGATAGTGGAGAGTGTTGCTGGAATTAAATTGTGACAGGGAAAACCGGAGTACCCGGAGAAAAACCTGTCTGCCTCCGCTTTGTCCAGCACAAATCTCACATGGAGTAACCGGGATTTGAACCACGGACCCAGCGGTGAGAGGCCGGCGTGCTGCCGCCTAAGCCACGGAGGCTTACAATAATAATAATAATAGTCTTAAATCTGTTCTTTCGTATTTGAAGCTCAGAAACAAGAAGTTCGAAGTTGTCTTCGTCGACTTTCAAGAAGGCCTATGACTCTATTGATCGAACCACATTCTTCCAAATCTTAAACGAAATGGGATTGGACGACAAAACACGAGCAATTATTGAGCAGACCTTGGCTAACACAAACTCCATAGTGAAATTTATTCAGAGGAGAAATGTCAACGTTTTCAAAATCAGAACGGGTGTGAGACAGGAAGATGGACTGTCACCTTTACTCTTCAACTGTGTACTGGAGAAAGTAATTCGAATGGCGCAAGGGGATGGGTAAATAAGTGTTAGAAAATGGTGTCAGAATTGGCTGCAGGAGCTTGGACCTGACAATTCACTGCCTAGCTTTCGCCGATGATCTAGCAATCTTTTCTGGTTCCCTAGACACAGACGCAAAACAAGTCAACCAACTCAGAATACAAGCGGCAAAGGCAGGCTTACAAATTTCTTTTGAGAAGACAGAGTTTATAACTAATATTAGCCCTGCAGACAAAGAATTAAATGTTGAACATGGAAAGATCCGTCAGGCAAAAAAGTTTAAGTACCTAGGGGAATGGATCGAGCCCAACATATCGGAGAAGGAAGCCTTCACATCAGAATGAACAAGATGGAAGTGGCCTACCAGCTAACGGATGGAGTGTGCAACAAGCGAACAGTGTCCCGCATTGCCAAACTAAGACACTATCGTGCAGTTATCCAACCCGAGGCGCTGTACGCATCAGAATGCCTGGCAATGAATAGTAAGGGTCTGGTAGAGAAATTGGAAGCCAAGGAAAGGAAGATCCTTGGGAAGATCTTAGGGCCGTTGAAAGACGACGGTGAATACAGGAGACGGAATAACATTGAGCTGTACCATCATGTAGAAGGATATCTCAAGTAATTCGGAAGAGAAGAATATCTTTCTATGGCCACTTAACTCGTATGAAATCCGAGAGAATCACCAATCGGATATTTACCTATTTTCTTAACAAAAAACCAAGGGCCCCTGGTTTTGTGAGGTAGACAAGGATTTGTAAGAAGTAGGGATCGCCTACGCAGACATTATGGAACGTGACCTTTTGAAGGAAAAGCTTGGAGCACACCACCAATTCCAAGAAAAAGCGAAATTAAAAAAAACGGCAAGAAGTGGTCTGAAGAAAGAAAGGAGTTACACAGGCAGCGAATGTGTGATCACTGGGCTAAGATCAAGGCCCAAAGACGGAAGCAGTTGAAATGATGGGGTCTATAGATGGCCTAAAGAAAGAGAGAAGACGAATATGTGTATGGATGGTGTAGAGAACGGGGCAGACTATGATATAAGAACAAGAACCTGACAATCGACTGTTTTGCTTTTGCATATGAAGTTGCAATTTTCTCTAATTCTCTTGACACGGCCACACAACAAATCAATCAATTACAGGTGCAATCAGCAAAGGCAGGTCTTCAGATTTCGTTTGAGAAGACGCAGTTTATAACGAACATCAAGTCAGAACCCAGATAACTTATGGTGAAAGGAGGACAAATAACACAGGTAGAGAAATTCAAGTACCAGAGTGAATGGTTGGAACCCAACATTGGTGAAAAAGAAGCTTTCGTGTCATGGATTAACAAAATGGAAATGGCTTACCATTTAACCAAATATATATATGCAAAACACGATCAATGTCGTTCAATGCCAAACTGAGGCACTACGTTACCGTTATCCGACCTGAGGCACTGTACGCAGCAGAATGCCTGGCAATGAATAAGAAAGGTCTGGCAGAAGAACTGGAAGCCAAAGAGAGGAAGATTTTGAGGACGATATTGGGCCCAGTCAAGGAACGAGGAGAGTATAGAAGACGACACAACGATAAACTCTATCTACATGTGGAGAAAATAACGGACACCATTCGCAAAATAAGACTCTCCTTTTATGGCCATTTAACAAGAATGAGCTCCGGAAGATTGTCCAATCGAATCTGTGCCTACTTTGTGAGAAAGAAAACCAAAGGGATCTGATTTACAGAGGTGGAAAAAGACCTACAAGAACTGGGGATATCACATGAGGACATCTTGGAACATGACTCTTTGAGGAAGAAACTTGGAAAAATACAGAGTATTCAGCCAAAACCCATATTGACAACCGGCAAGAGGTAGACCGAAGAACGAAAAGAAGCTCGTTGGTTGGTTGGTTGGTTGGTTCTTCAGTTTAGGGTCTGCGACAACGCGGTCATGTAGCCCCGTGTACTTTGGGTGTGTGTACAATCTGTCTGATAACCGGTGTTAATTGTGATGACTGTATTAATGTGTGTTAACTGTTTTTAATTCAAGTAAGGACTGCAGACATTAATTTTTCAAGTAGTTCCTCCTTTTGCCGCCAAACGCTACCGTCAACGACTACTAGTTCAGAACGTGGCTACTAGACGCCACCGCAGTCGGCTCCTGGCGATGAATCTAAGAGCATTGTTTTAAACTTAACCTACAATTTTAGCTTCACACAGGTGTAATTTGTGGAAGCTTCTTGAACATGCCATAAATCTATGACATGGGACCGCCGGCTTTACTTCCCCTCCGAAGGAAGGCATACTGAGGGATTTTTAACGTTCTAAAAAATCCGATGACTTCGGCCGTGTTTGAACCCGCGATCTTGGGCATAGAAGCTCAGCATGCTACCAACTACGCCCCCGAAGCCGCTTGAAGAGAAGGTCATCGAAGAAGGATGCGCGAACACTGGGCCAGTGTGAAATAACGAGGGAAAAGGGAGTCGAACTAACGTGGTGCATACAAGACCGAAGCGATTATAAAATAAAATAATAATAATAATATGCCAGTGAGACATTGACGTTACATACTAAGGGCAGCTTGGAAAAAATCCTCACAGAGAAAATAAAAAGATGTTCAGTAAAGAACATATAGCCTACTTTCTCCTAAATGTATGAGTATAGTTATAACTCTTCGTCTTTATCAAAGAGTATAATAGAATCATTTCTTGGTTGAAGTCCTTAGAAACTATTTACCTCTACCAAACACCAGAACCTCGAAGAAACTACTACCATCATTGAAGAAAGAAAGAAAGAAAGAAAGAAAGAGAAGAAATATCTCAAGAATTTCATGGATAATCGACCGAACGTGGACAACATCCAACTTTGAGTTGAGACCTGTGTTTACACGTCTGACTCTCCATGGGTTTCACCACCTTAATTGTATTAACAAATCTTTCCTACAGTGACGTGTGTATACCAACTATGTGGATAAACTTGTGAACGCTACCACTTAGAGTTCTGAGTAAAAGAAAACAATCAATCAAATCTATGCAATTCAAGTCCCCATAGTGCAATTTTAGTGTACATGTTCATTCTTTATTTTAGATTGCTATTTGACTGCAATAACAGTAATAATTAATATCCTGAACTAGCACCAACTGCTAGTGTTCAGGTACTATGTGACATCGTTTTGTTCTTTAGTGCAAATAACAGTTTCAAATAACGCACAATAGGCTGTTACAAACCATTTAAAATTCTTCAAATTCGATGTGTATAAAATACCGATAGTGTGCTAACAAATTGAGTTCCACGTAGACCAGTTGCGACATCTGGTGGAGAAGTATCGAACAAGATAATCTTAATTGAGCGAGTGCAGTCTAGCGGCCATAAAAAGAAACTTTTCAATTAAAGCTGTAAGTTAATCTGTGGGCCCGAGCGCAACTAGTTGGCCATGATAATTCGCCTGGTTGCTGATAGATGTCTCGTGCAGATCCGCTGGCGATTTTTTTTTGTAATTAAATATATATCTTCCATTGTAATATGCACAATATAACGCTTAATTTTAAAACGTGTGAGTAATTACAAGACAATAAATATTTAAAAAATCAAGAAAAAAATAACTCTGATAGGAATTGAACCTTAGCCATACGGGTGAAAGGCTAACGCGTTACCACGCAGCCAAACGTGTCAACGAAAATTGGCCGATATCAATTTACTTAGATACAACGTGTTAAGAAACAATGATTTAGACTAAACGATTTCTTCAGTGGAGTATATTTTTTATATATAAAGCATTTCATACAAAGTTTATTTATTTTCTATCAGTACGCTATATTGCATGCAATACTCAAACTAGTGAAATATAGGTCTGGCACAAGTTATCAGCTGCCATCTTGTCTTGGTAACTGAGACGGCTCATATTTTTAAAATCACTTCTGCGCTATAGTATTATAAGATAAACTTTTAATTTCGAACGGACCACGTCCTTTAGAACAGTTAAAATGATTCTCGGTTCGATAATCGGAACTGGTGGGTCCCATGTAATGGATTATCAAGTTTGCGTATTCACACGGCCGCCATCCGCAAATGGTACGGCTGATGACCTTATAGCTTGGGAACAAGACGCGTCCCATACGAAGGTATGTTGTACCAAATTTGGTAGAGATCGGATGATTAGTTTAGTCGTTTTTTGATTTTACGTTTTGCATGTTTGAGTGGCCGCCATTCAGTTTTGATAAAGATGGCGGCGATATAAAACATGACACTGAGGTGCCCTTTGCTAGTGCTACCTCTGTACCAAATTTCGTTTAATTCCGTTTCACCGTGTTTGAATTGATAAGGGGAGACAGACATTCAAAGTTCACACACACACACATACACACTCACACACACACACACACACACACAGGCAGACACACAAATTTTGGCCCTGTGTAGATCTCATAAGTCTACTTTCATTTTTTTGCAAAAATCGAAAGTAGGCTAAAAATTATAAGGAAAATTATTGGACCAAAATACACTGATGAAGGATACAGGCTTCCCTCCAGAGACACCACAGGGAAATAGTCAAACCTCGCAGCAGACATCAGAAAGATGCCACATGAGCAACACCCACGAATCAGACTTGCTAACAAAATTCTTAGATACATACAGCGACTCAAGACTACTACACCCTGGATGATGCAAGTCAAAATTTATCTGGAAAAAGCACAGGTCGACCCAGAAGACGTCATAGACAAAAGCGCCTTTTGACACAAGGTATACAAGTGGGAAGTGTTCTCAGAGAGAGCAGCATCTACAGTCCCAAGACCAAAGTGGACCGAAGAAAGGAAGAGGGCCTTTACAGCATGAATGGAACAGTACTGGAAAGACAGGAAGAACAATTGGTCACGATTGCTTCGCGTGGTCTAATAGCCCTATAACGTGTGAAATAACAACGCAATAACGAGAGAAGTGAACTCCACTGTCTGTAAATAAGTTTGACGCGTTACACAAGATCTTATTAACTTATAATTTGGTTGATTTCTTAGTTTAGGGGCTGCGACAACACTGTAATGTAGCCCCGTGTACTTTGGGTGTGTGTCTTATAACCGGTGTTAATTGTGAAGGCTGTATTAGTGTGTGTTATCTGTAATTCAGATAAGGACTGTAGACGATAATTTCAAGTAGTTCCTACTTATGCTACCGTCCACGACACCTAGCTGTGAACTTGGCTATTACTAGATACCATCGCAACCAGCACCTGGTGACGAATGTTGGAACTTAAGAGCATTAATCAAACCTAGCCTATAAACGTTGGCTTCTCATACGTTTAGTTAGTGCAAGGTTCATTTACAAGGCATAAATCTATGACATGGGTCTGCCGGCTTTACTTGCCCTCAGAAGGAAGGCATACTGAGGGATTTTTAAGGCTCTTAAAAAATCCGACGACTTCGGCCGGGTTTGAACTCGTGACCTTGGGCACAGAAGCTCAACATGCTACCAAGTGCAACACCGAAGACGCCATAAACTTATGTAATCTAAACATTTGTGCATAAGAGTAATTAAGAAACATCGTGCATTAACTATTCCTAATGAGCATGATCTGATGACGATCGCTTTACAATCGAAACATGTCGTGGGAATGGCGCTGTTATGAAGTGATACTGATTGCTGTGGTAGGTTGGCAACGAGCCGTCATTATGGAGTGATACTGATTGCTGTGGTAGGTTGGCAACGAGCCGTCATTATTGAGTGATACTGATTGCTGTGGTAGGTTGGCAACGAGCCGTCATTATGGAGTGATACTGATTGCTGTGGTAGGTTGGCAACGAGCCGTCATTATGGAGTGATACTAATTGCTGTGGTAGGTTGGCAACGAGCCGTCATTATCGAGTGATACTGATTGCTGTGGTAGGTTGGCAACGAGCCGTCATTATGGAGTGATACTGATTGCTGTGGTAGGTTGGCAATGAGCCGCCATGTCGATGATATGGAGTGATACTGATTGCTGTGGTAGGTTGGCAACGAGCCTTCATGGCGCTCTGCAGCTCAGACATGCAGTACACACACTTGTATGAAAATCTATTCTATATATCTACAATTACCTGGCAGTATTTAAAAACGAAATACGGTAACTGAAAATTCCCTGTGCAGTGATCCAGCCATCAATACCTGCTGAAGCAACAACTAGTACATTAAACATTCTCCTGTAATGTCCTAGACAAATTACCTGGAGCAATAACTAGAGATTTAAACTTCCCATGCGTAATGTCCTAGACAAATTACCTGGAGCTATAACTAGAGATTTAAACTTCCCATGTGTAATGTCCGATACATTTTACCTGCAGCTATAACTAGAGATGTAAACTTCCCATGTGTAATGTCCGAGACATCCTACTTGGAGCTATAACTAGAGGTTTAAACTTCACATGTGTAATGACCCAGACATTTTACCTGGAGCTATAACTAGAGATTTAAACTTCCCATGTGTAATGTCCCAGACATTTTACCTGGAGCTGTAACTAGAGATTAAAACTTCCCATGTGTAATGTCCGAGACATCCTACTTGGAGCTATAACTAGAGGTTTAAACTTCCCATGTGTAATGTCCCAGACATCCTACCTGGAGCTATAACTAGAGGTTTAATCTTCCCATGTGTAATGTCCCAGACATTTTACCTGGAGCTATAACTAAAGATTTAAACTTCCCATGTGTAATGTCCCAGACATTTGGCTTTGAGCTATAACTAGAGATTTAAACTTCCCATGTGTAACGTCCCAGATATTTTACCTGGAGCTATAACTGGAGGTTTAAACTTCCCATGTGTAATGTCCCAGACATCTTGCTTTGAGCTATAACTACAGATTTAAACTTCCCATGTGTAACGTTCCAGATATTTTACCTGGAGCTATAACTAGAGATTTAAACTTCCCATGTGTAATGACCCAGACATCTTGCTTTGAGCTATAACTAGAGATTTAAACTTCCCATGTGTAACGTTCCAGATATTTTACCTGGAGCTATAACTGGAAGTTTAAACCTCCCACGTGTAATGTCCCAGACATCTTACTTGGAGCTATAACTAAAGATTTAAACTTCCCATGTGTAATGTCCCAGACATTTGGCTTTGAGCTATAACTAGAGATTTAAACTTCCCATGTGTAACGTCCCAGATATTTTACCTGGAGCTATAACTGGAGGTTTAAACTTCCCATGTGTAATGTCCCAGACATCTTGCTTTGAGCTATAACTACAGATTTAAACTTCCCATGTGTAACGTCCCAGATATTTTACCTGGAGCTATAACTAGAGATTTAAACTTCCCATGTGTAATGACCCAGACATCTTGCTTTGAGCTATAACTAGAGATTTAAACTTCCCATGTGTAACGTTCCAGATATTTTACCTGGAGCTATAACTGGAAGTTTAAACCTCCCACGTGTAATGTCCCAGACATCTTACTTGGAGCTATAACTAGAGATTTAAACTTCCCATGTGTAACGTCCCAGATATTTTACCTGGAGCTATAACTGGAGGTTTAAACCTCCCATGTGTAATGTCCCAGACATCTTACTTGGAGCTATGACAGGAGACACTGCCCCAGACCAGTGGCACAGTGAGGAGCGCCCGATACGGTGCTGCACGTTCCTCAACTCGAGCTCTACGGGGATATGAAAGTTCCGTCAAGTTGCACGACACACGGAGCGCTACAATCAAATTATCGAAGTAGTGCTCCTTTCAGAGTAAGTACACCACACGTCTCGCTAAGTGGCGTGCGCCCTCAGGGACTACTCAGAGCCTGAGTTAGGACCTCTATGGCAGCCAGCGGCTCCTCATGGTGTACTGCTGTTGTTATCATTCTTAGTTCACTTAAGGGGCTCGGGACATCCCAGTGTACAGTAGTATCAGAATGTATCAGAAGACCCGTGTTTCTCTGGGGAATGTAGTAGTGTGGATGGGGTCGAAGATCGTGTTGGTTGCCCAAAAATTATAAATCACGTAACATTTCTTGTTACTTCTCACGTAATCTAATTGGGCACACTTATGTCCACCGACTGAAAAGCAACTACGGTATGTTAAAAGTACTCGGACACTCCCGGCACTAAAAGCCATACGATAAATAAATTAATATAGCCTATATTTACATGTAAAAGTGGTAGTTATCGCATGCACAAGAAAGTCGATGTGAAAAGCAAAGATATGTCGTAACATGGTATCCATTGCCTTGCCGGGAGTGTCCGAGGACATGTTCGGCTCGCCAGAAGCTATAGTTGCTTCAGCCGGACACCCATGGGGTGAGCAACAATTTCCGTTCAATTTCAAGTTTTTCCAACTTTCGCTACCATATGTCACTGGTGAACGTTTGATCTATGATAGAGCATTTCAACGAAATTTAACCTTGAAATTTAGCTTCACACAAGTTTAGTTAGTGGAAGGATCTTTTACATGCCATAAATCTATGACATGGGCCCGCCGGCTTTACTTCCCCTACGAAGGAAGGCATACTGAAGGATTTTAACGCTCTTAAAAATCCGTCGACTTGATTGGGTTTGAACTCGCAATCTAGGGAATATCAGTTCAGCATGCTACCAACGACGCCACCGAAGCCGCTTTAACACTATAACCATTCACAATCTCGGTCGAGATCGTTATTAGGCACAATCGAAAAAAGGGGGTGGAAATGGGGGAGGACTTTTTCGAAAACCAAAATATCGCTATAACTGTCTTTGAATGTTTAATTTCATACTATTCTTCGAATAAGGGCCAAAACTTTTTTGTAAACATTTTTGATAGCACCAACCATTGACCAAAGGGGTAGGCAAGTAGGCTATATTTTTAAAACTATAAATCGCAGAAAGCCATATGTCGGCTTAAACAAAAGGTCTCTATACCCTTTATCGTTAAAGCAAAACAGGTTTTTTTTTTTTCAAAAAAAAAATAAAAAAAATTGGTAAGTAGGCTATAATTTCAAAACTATGAAATCTAGAAAGTTGTATGTTTGACCTAAACCGAGGGTCTTTACTCCCACTAACACCTAAAACAAGTCCCATGTCCCTAGGATGAAAAAAATATTAGAGAGTTGGTGGTGGTTCTAACGAGTGCTGAGGGGAGAGCGTAGCCGAGCGGCTAGTGTAACTATTTTTATGTTCGACGATGTCGAAATGTAAATATTATGTCAGAAAACTGTACTGTAATGAGGGTAATTAAACTACTAGTGTTCATTATGATACAGTTTCTCCCACCAATCTGAGCTCAAGAAACTGTTGTGTGACCAATTAGGCACTTGACGGCTTCGCGCATGCAAACAAATTCCAACATGTCGGACATGAGTTGAAAGTTGACAATGTAAAGGATATCCAATCACCGCATAAACACTCTGGGGAATATGACAAAGAAATAGCACTGTACCTTATTATCCGCAACTCCAATTTCTACACAGGGCATTGCGTACGATTTCGCCGACAATTTTAGTGAATGCTGTTGTTGATATCACCAAACTATAACTTCATGGAGGCTGGAAGCTTAATGGCATTTGATCTACAGAAATCAATAACCCAGCTCTCTGTTCAGTAAAGGGATTCCTTATGTGAAACGTTTCCGCCAGATGTCATGACTGTTCTATGTTGGATTCCATCGATTTGCCTTCCGTTGGCATTCTATGCGCATTGCATTTGAAGAGTAACTAGTTGATAATACGATACATATTAATTTTAAAGCGTTTGTTATTTGAACAATGTAACAAAATTATCCCACATAGTACGTGTGCGCTATCTGTTGTTGCTAGTTCAGGATAAACAATGTTTCAAAGCTTTGGAATTTGTTATTGGGCAGAGAGCTTTGGAAGGTCGTTCATTCTTAGTGGGAATCCAACGCTTGCGCTCGTCACTAAAGTGAATTGACAGAATCTCAACAGATATTTATGAATATTTATGTGAGGACATATAATAAAGTTATAATTATTGTCGAATATTAACAGTCGTATGCAACTCGCCTATAATGGTAATTAAGGCTCGTTGCTTAATGTACCATAAACTGTCATCATTCCTCCCTTAATAGGCACAATATCAAAACCGTTTAAGGGAAGCGGGTAGTGTAGATTAGCCAAAAATGCAACTGTTTAATAAAAGCTTTGTTATTAGATAACCATGACAACTAGAAACTTGAGATTTGTACACGTTATCATCAACATCCATGGCAGTGTTTTGATAGTGAATTATAGAAATTGGAAACATTTTTGAACAATAATGAACATTTGAATATTCTGAACATTTTTGAAGGGTACTTGTATTTTGGTACCTTTTTGTCTGGTGTTAAAATAGATAATTGTGTGAAATCTATATTTCTTAATCTCATGTTATTGACACAGTTTGTCAAGGAAAGTTATTTAGTCAGGCATTTGGTTTCGATTTTGTGAATTTTTGATTTCGTCAATATCTTTTAGCCTTTATTTGAGTTCTATTTTTTTTTACCTTTTTCGATTACTTCCATTTTGCTTTGCAGCTTTCCGTTTGTAAGCATCTTTAACTTCAGAAAAATTGAAGTTGATCAGGCAGGAGGTTCCTGAGAAAAAGGTACCAAAATACAAGCACTCTTCTAAACTCTTCAGAAATTTCAAACGTTCATTATTTTTAGCCTATTTTCAATTTTGAAAAAATAGGCTTATGAGATCACCTTTTGTCCGTGTGTGTGTGCGTGTGTGTGTGTGTGTGTGTGTGTGTGTGATTCGTGTGTGTGTCCCCCCCTAATAAAATCTAAACGGCTGGAGCGATTTCAATGAAACTCGGTAAGTTCATAGCACTATTCCCTGCGACCCCGACCGTGCCCTTCAAATTTTGTTACGACTCACCAATCCAACATGGCAGCTGTGCGAAATATTTCACCAGCATTCAATATCTCCGAAACTATTACCGATATTACCCTGACATTTTGTATGGTGATAAAGGGAACATCTATAAGTTCACTTATGTGACCTTTGAAAATCTGGTAACAACAAAACGAACATGGCGGCCAAGCGAAGTTGCGACTTTTAAATAGACGTTTCTCGCGAATTAACCAACCAAACGCAATGAAACTTGGTACAGTATATGTTTATATACATTGTAATGCACCGACATCTAACTTCGTTCAATTGTTTACATAACCACAAGATGGCGGATGTGCGAAATATTTCACCGGCATTCCATATCTGTGAAACTATTAGCGGTATCTCCCTGAAATCTTTTACGGAGATAAAGGGCACTACGGAAGTCCATCTATAAGACTTTCAGAAACCGGTTAACTACAAAACGAACATGGCAGCCAAGCGAAGTTGAAAATTTTAAATAGACCTTTCTCGCGATTTAATGTTCCAAACGCACTGAAATCTGGTACAGGAAATATTTATACACATTGTAATGCACTGGTATCTAATTTAGTTCAATTGTTTACATAACCTCAAGATGGCGGATGTGCGAATTTTAAAATTAAGTTTTTATTTCTTGTGATGTAGTCATGCGATCGAATTGAAAGTTTGAATATTGAACCTACGCAATAATTTTCCTTTAATGGTACATGACTCTATGGCCTATACATTTAACAATTCAACATGGCGACCATCCAAAATATTTAGTCGGCTCTGAATATCTACGAATCTATTATAGCAATCAAACTGAATTTCTTAATGTTCATAGGGGCTATGAACTTAAGTTCACCTATAGGACTTTAAATAACTTGGTGTTCACAAATCCAACATGGAGGCGACGCGAAATATAAAAATTCACATGGACGTTTCTCGCAATTTAACCATCCGAGTGTACTGAAACTTGGAACAGTAAATCCTTATACGAATGGTAATCCACTGGCATCTAATTTATTTCAATTGTTTCCATAACCTCAAGATGGCAGCTGTGCGAAATTTTAAAATCTCCTTGTTACTTCTTGTGTCCTAATTATGGGATTGTAGTTTGAATACTACACGTACACAATATTCTGCATGTAACAGTACATAACTCTAGGACCTACATATATAAAATCCAACATGGCGACCATCCGAAATTTTTAGTCGGTTCTCAATATCTACGAATCTATTATAGCAATCAAACTGAAATTGTGTATGTTGCTAGAGGCAATTAACATAAGTAGGATATATGAAAATAGGCTGTATAGTTCTTCACGGAACTACTTGTTTTTAATATGTTTTCAGTTTCTCTAATTCACTATCAAAACACCTACATGGACGTTGCAGATAACTTTTAAAAATCTCAAGTTTCTAGTTGTCATGGTTATCTACTAACAAAGCTTTATTAAACAGTGGCATTGTTGGCTAATCCACACTACCTGGTTCCCTTAAAATGGCCAATAGTACTCCCGAAAGTACCTAAAACGTTTGTCTGAAAGGGAGTGGGCGTTTATAAGATGGAGCTTCAAATACCCTAACATGTGCAACTTGTGTAGGTACACAATAATTGGAAAATACAGTGAATTCGAAATATTTTGCTTTGCCCGATGAAATCTACCTCCGCCTTCTGGAATTCCCCCAGGGGCTCACAACTTTTGGAACGTGGGTTGGCGACCATGGGACCCCAGCTGAGTCCGGCATTACCTCCACTTACTTGTGCCGGGCTCCTCTCCGGCTTCTTTCCTGTCGACCTCTCTTGGTCAACCCTTGTTCTCTTCCGACCCCGACGGAATTAGGGTATCCGACGCCTCCTTTCCCGTCTTAATTGGCCCTTCTCTCATTTTTCTGATCCCTCATTCTTCCAGGGATCAGCCTTCTCTTTCTTTTCATTATATTTTCTATTTGCCTCCCCGTGTATCTAAATTACAATTTTCCAAATTACATTTTGTAAGTATTTCCAATACAATTGCATTTTGTAAGTATTTTGAATCTCAGACTTCCAAATATTGTGAGTATTTTGAATCTACAGTAAATTACATGTTGTTGGTATTTTCATTCAATTGCATTTTGTAAGTATTTTGAATCTGATGGGATGACATTTTCAATCTAAATTTCATTATGTAAGTATATTCAATTTCAATGGCATTTTGTAAGTATTTTGACCCTAAACTGCATTTGGTACGTAGTTTTAAATCTAAATTGCTTTTGTGAGTATTATCCTTCTAAATTACCTTTTGTAAGTATTTCCACTCCACTTTTTTGAGTCCTTTCCATCTGAGTTCCATTTTGTAAATATTTTTAGTCTGACTTCGTTTTTGGTTTGGTTTCCACTTCATTGTCATGTTCGCTATCAGCCAGACCATTAAGGGCCGATCACCTTGATATTAGGCCCCTTAAAACAACAATTCCGGCATGCCGACGGGGTTTTTTATTTTTAGGTTTATGGCATAACACAATTGGGTACAATCGTCTTGACGAACTGAAACGCATACATTTCGTTATGGATAATTTGTTGGCTTGACAATTGCGAGCGAATGAATGGAATATGTAACGCTCGAACCCACGGTTGGTAACAAATGTCCTTTGTCCGGAAGCAAGACTACGACTGTGACCGTGTACGGCGCGGTATTTCGAGGCACACACACCACTCCAGGATTAACCTGTAATGATCTTACGAGGAAGGTAGACTACGGGTAGCCCTCCCTATTGAACGGCGTAACAAGGTCCTTGCTTCTTGTGCTCGAAGATAAATCGCGGTCACTGGGTTCGCTAGCTGCCTCACATGCTCATGGAATATTGTCTGGACCACAAGACGTCTTCATGGCCACTGAGTGCAAAATTACAGACTTGCAACACAGTTGTAACCACCGAAGTTAAGTTAATGTCTCCTTGTTGACTGGTGTTTGAATTGCGGGGAAAGTTAGGGATGAGGAAGTTTGGAGTGAGACAATAGGAAGCATCTCAGACTTCCTGTCTTACAAGGGTGATGCTATTATATTCAGTGGAGTCACTTCTGAGATTGTGCGCGTGTGATACTTGGTGCTGCCCACGTGTGCGTGTGCATATACTATCCTAAGCCTCTGAATATGTTGTTGTTGTTGTTCTTTCGGGGCTTTGAGACACGGGGCTACGTGACTGTGTTCTGTGGTGTCTGTACTACTGTGTGTAATTGAGGTAGCATTTGGGTGGGAAGCGGCCGTGGCCAAGGCGAGTTCCAATGGCCTATCTTCTTAATGTTAATTTATAACAACTTCATGTTCCTTTTTCACAGAAACTACTGGGTAGATTTAGATTAAATTTTATTTCCATACTTAGTGATCATTTTTTAGTAGCCTACTTTAACACGGGCGTTTGATGTTTCTACTATTGTGACCATAATAATAGTTTTACCTACTTTTCACGTTTTGCAAAAATGAGGAAAAAGTAGACTTATGAGATCGGGCAAATGTGTGTCTGTCTGTCTGTCTGTCTGTCCTTCTGTCTGTCTGTCTGTCTGGCTGTGTGTGTGTGCCCCCCCCCCCCTATCAACTCCTAAACGGCTGGAGCAATAGAAACAAGATTTGGTAGGAGTAAAGAGCTATACCTGAATATCTCACGGCCATATTTGAAAATTATGTCAGTGCTACCAACTGCTGAAAAATCGCAATTGAAGTTTTAGCTCCATGTTGGATATCTTGGAAGGTATGAATGGGAGCTGTTTCAAAATTGGCACACGTATAGATAATAATATTTTAGTTTAATTTCCAGGAGGCCAAGCATGGCAGTGTTGCCAAAATGATTATAAGCCTGCAGATAGGTCCAATATTTAAATGCATATAACTTCTATACCATCAATCGGATTTCAACCAAATTTTGTATGTAATATGTGTACATAATAGATATCACTGAGCGTATTCGTAAGAGCCACCAGGGCTGCCAACTGTCAATAAATGATCTCTCTATTCTTTTATCCAAATACCAATATATCAGAAAGTGTGCAAGCCGACAGCTTTACACTATGCCCACGTATAGTACCTGACATTCTAGATAAATTTGGAGTAACTTATGTACGTCAGTGCTACCAACATGATTTTAAGACTGCTGATAGGACCATTTTTTAAATACATGTAACTTCTATAATATCAATTGGATTTCAACAAAATTTCGTATGTGCTATGTGTACCATAACAGATATGACTATGCTTATTCTTAAGAGCAACCAGGGCTGCCAACTGTTAATAAATGCTGTCTCTATTTTTTTACCCAAATATTAATATATCAGAAAGTATGTAAGCCAACAGTTTTAAAATGTGTACACGTATAGTACCCAAGATTCTAGATTAATTATGAGAGCCTAATATACGTCAGTGCTGCCAACATGACTCTAAGCCTGCTGATAGGTCCAATTTTAAAATACATGTAACTTCTATACTAACAAATGGATTTCATCCAAAATTGGCACAACAAGAGATCCTAATATTTCAGATTATTTCTGATCAACGCATGCATGTCATTGTTGCCAACATGATTTTACGCGGGCTGATAGATCCAATCTCAAACTGCATGTAACGTCCATGCTATCCATTGGACTTCAACCAAATATTGTATTCTGTATCTAAGGAGATGGAACTAACAATATATTCAGTCACCAGGGCTGCCAACTGTAGTGCTCTATTAGGCTACAGGTATATTTTGAACTAATTAGAAATTTCGATATTACCAACTTAATTTCGCTATTTTTCTAGATAGGCCTATATAGATTGGCATGAATCTTACATTTTAAGAAAAGTAGGCTCATTAGTTCGTCACGGAACTTCTTGTTTTAATTTAATCTTGAATTTTTGTTTTAAAAAATATTCAAAATATATCAATTTTTTCGAAATGTATTTTAGCTAGAAAAAAATCCCGAGTTAAAATCTCATGCACAAGCCAAGCTAAAGATGGTAAAAATTTGAGACTTCTGTGATAAGTGCCAACTGAGAAAAATGAACATTTATGTTCAAAACAACAAGTTCTGAGAAAATGCCTTTGTATGTTCTAATTTTCAGTGTTTTCTAAGGTGCACTGCATTATTTAAATAAATATTACACATGTTTTGTCAATAACAAATATCAAGTATTATACATCATTTTAAACGTCAAAGTACCAGCTTTCACATCATATAAAAATCTGAAAATTGATATTTTTACCATTTTTAACAAGTGGAACTCCCCTTCCCGGGAGAGGTGGCGCGGGCGACTTTGTGACCCCACGCAGTTCCGTTAAGCTGGGGTTTCTACATTTAACTACACACAGACCAAACCTGCCACATACCTTTCCCCACATGCCTTATCTATTGTTTGAAGTCAGTAGCCTATTAGTGGAAGGGATGAGGACCGAGACAAATGTATTTTTGTCGAGCCATGTTGCAATGTGTTCTGAAAGTCCCCGCACCACCAGTACCGCTGGTTGAGTGAACAGTTGTTCCAGTCTTACGTGTACTCCATGACAATGTCGCTGTCTGATCGCGAAATAGAATTGATTGTAATTAAGCGTTAAAATAAAATATTATGAATTGTCCGAACTACGAAGAGCCAGAATCCATGCAAGACGTCGAAGGGGAGGTGAAAACAGTGATAGTGAAGATGAAGTAAAAATAGCAGAATCTTAAAGTGATACTGAGCAGAGTGCAAACGAAGAAGAAAATGAAGAAAGTGACGATGATATGCCTCTTTCTCAGTGGATGTGTACCCTTACTGGCAAAGACAGTTACAAAATGGAGCACAATACAACAAGAGACTTCTCTAAAATGTGTCATTGGTTAAAAACTGGAATCCTACATTATCTTAAACTTGTCTAATCATTGATTTCGATATTGTGAATGGGCAAACTGAAGTAAGAATTATGAGATATTTCATAAAAATAGATGATTTCCTGTAAGATCCGCACCATTTCTATTATATTGTAAATAGCCGTTTATAATATGTGCATGACTTTCATTTTAGACAAATATACTTGCTAAATAGTTCAGTGTGTGTTTTTATGCCATTTCTGTAGCATAAACGAAATAATTGTCGTTATTACGGAGAAAAAATTGGGAGGGGTCAAAATGACCCCGCGCCACCTCTTACGTTGCCCAAGTAAGCGCCACCTCGCCCGGGTTAAGTTAGGTATAATACCGGCATTTTCCCGGAATATAAGTGGTAAACCACGGAAAACCCCTCCCAAGATGGCTGAGGAAGGAATCGAATCCACCACTTGCCTCACGAGGCTGAGTGTGTCCTCTTCCAGCCCTCAGACCAGAATTACATTTCTTGCCTGGGCCGGGAATAGAATCCAGGCCTCTACGATGATAGCCAAGAATGCTAGCAACGAGGCGGACACACTCAATATGTAGTAGGTGGAAAATAGATAATTATTGTTCCAGTCTGATAACATGTATTATTGTATTGTATGTTGTAGTCTATTTCTAATTCAGCTGAAAATTGGACAAAAGGAAGCCATGGCCTTACTACCCGATATTTAGGTTGGTTGGTTCCTCAGTTTAGGGGCTTCCCCGTGTACTTAGGTTGTGTGTAGAATCTGTCTGATAACCGGTGTTAATTGTAGTGACTGTATTAGTGTGTGTAGGCTATCTGTTTTTGATTCAAGTAAGGACTGCAGACGATAATTTCAAGTAGTTGCTACTTTCGCTACCAAATGCTACCTACCGTCCACGACACCTAGCTGTGAACTTGGCAACTACTAGAATCCAACGCAACCAGTGCCTGGTGATGAACTTTGGAACTTAAGAGCATTAATCAAACCTAACCTGCAAATTTTGCTTCACACAAGTTTAGTTAGTGGAAAGTTTTTTTACATGCCATAAATCTATGACATGGGACCACCGGCTTTACTTCCCCTCCGAAGGAAGGCATACTGAGGGATTTTAACGCTCTTAAGTAATCCGACGACTTCGGCCGGGTTTGAACCCGCGACCTTGGGCATAGAAGCTCAGCATGCTACCGACTACGCCACCGAAGCCGCCTACCCGGCATTTACCTGAAGTACAAGGGGAAAACTACCTTCAACATGGTTGAGGGAGGAATCGAAACCCACCACTTTGCCTTACGAGGCTGAGTGTACCCCGCTCCAACGTTCAGACCAGTACAACATGTCTTGACCTCCGGGACGACAGTCACCACGAGGTGGTCTAGGTGGAGGATATCTGGTGAACTTGTTTACTATGAACAATACTTTTACACGCATTCCCATCGGATGTCAGATACCATTCATGTGCTTAGTCCAATGCTACATGATCTGTTGTCGTTTTTTTTACTGTTGGTAGCACTGGAGTGAAAGCCTTACATGGTTGCCGTGTACAAGAATGGCTTCCCCGCAGCAGTTTTCCTTTTCAGCGATATGAAATTCATTGTATGAAAGATGATAATAATAATAATAATAATAATATCTTATGGCCTCGGTGCCGGGTGCAAGCTTTGTAATTTGACACCCAGAGGGTAGCTTCCATGTCGAATTTCGTTGTTCCTTGAATCACTATGAAAGTCAAGGGGGTTAGATGTCTAAGCTCGTTGAATACTATAGCGCTTTCTAGTAGAGAAATGAGGAACTTTGTGTTGGCGGAAATTTCCGAGATTAATTTTGCCATTATGAACACGGTCTACTGAATTCAAATGGGTTATTTCACATTCCAACATCGTATGACATGTGTGTCGTATTTTTGCCGCCTTTCAAAAAATCACTTACCACGGCCAGGAGCGAACCTGCAATCTTGGGGTTAGTAGACTGACACGCTATCCACTCACCTACCGTGGCAAGGTATGAAAGATGATGATAATTGTAGTTTTAAGGGGCCAAACATCTAGGTACATAGCCTATTCCATTCATTTAGTTGATTTGCAAATGACAGTAATTCCCCGGTGGCGAATTGTACAATTACAGAAAATAATCAACAATAAAATCAAACACACTTAGTGTACACAAGTCGCTATTTGGGAACTAGAGTAATTACATCGCAGTATTTACACAAAATTCCAGTCTTCTCTCAAACACATCAATATGGCTGTAAGGTAATGAGTACCAATTAACAATACCACGGTTAATGAAATCATATTTAGGGGCAGATGATCTCGTAGTTCCGCCCCTTAAAACAACAATAACTAACTAAATAATATTTCGTATAATCTGTACGCTGTGGCCGGCCCTTGATCTGCCCTGCGTAGGTAGGTGGGATTTCCCACACGTTTGCTGAGTTCTCCCCTTGCTACCGGGTGAGTTAGCCGTGGTCGTTACGGCATAACTGCTGGCAGTCGCTCACATCCGGGAGGCGAGGAGATTCGAATGCCCCCTGCCAGCAACCTTGAAGATGGTCTTCTGTGGTTTCCCATCTTCCTTCCAGGCAAATGCCGGGGTTGGTCCCTAACTATAGGCCACAGCCGTTACCTTCCAACTCCTCGTCCTTACATTCACAATTTCCTCCCCAGACAACACTCCACACGCGACGGTACTTGTAGCTCACCCCATGGGTGTCCGTATAGAAGCAGCTACAAACTGGTGAGCCGAACATGTCCTCGGACACTCCCGGCACTAATAGCCATACGATAAAAAAAATGAGCACAAACCTAGCAGCCTTCCTTAGTACCATCTCCGGCTCATTGATGAGCCCTACCTGACATGGGTCCCAAACCGATGAGCCTCATTCCAAGATTGGGCTCACCAGGGTCAATTATCCTAAAAATTGGCCCTTGTATAAAAGAAGCTAAACGAAAAGCCAAGATGAGTTTGACGACGAATTGTCTGTCCGGTTAAGCATCAAACATTTTGAAAATATACACATCACAGTATGCATAGAATGGAATAAATGTGGTTTCGTGTTTGTCAACAAGGAGTTGTGGAAACCTTTAATATAGACTATCAAAAAGTACTCGTCGGATTTGCAAAATAAGCACATCACTGAACTTGTCACTTGATTCTTAGTCGTTCCAGAGGGTGAAATTAGTACAGTTCCATTTAACAAACCAAAGTTGCTATCGGTTTCTTGGTAAATACGTATGTGCTGGGAGCAAAATCAACCATGTTGTATGAGCCCCTTAATGCGATTTAAGAATTTGAAAACAGAATGTCGATATCTTAGATATTTGAGCTGAACCACTTTGTATATATATGTTAATTATGAATGAAAATCCACAGCCTGCTTCCAGTCTCCGACCGGGTCAGGAATGGAATGAATGAAGCCCCCATCTAGCGGCGAGGATATGAACTGTGCCGGCTGCGGAGGCCTGACGCACTCCTCTGGGGCAATGATTAAATGAATGACAGATGAAATGAAATGATAGTGGAGAGTGTTGCTGGAATGAAATTTTGACAGGGAAAACCGGAGTACCCGGAGAAAAACCTGTCTGCCTCCGCTTTGTCCAGCACAGATCTCACATGGAGTGACCGGGATTTGAACCACGGACCCAGCGGCTAGAGGCCGGCGTGCTGCCGCCTAAGCCATGGAGGCTTCATGTTAATTATATGTAAATTAATTAAATTTAATTGATATTCTGCCCGAAGGCAGGTCCGAGCCTCCGAATAGGCTACCCCCAGCCGGAGTTTACGTGCGTTAGGTTGGCCAGGGCATTTCCGCTCCTCCTTATGTTGGCCAACAGCGCGCAGTACCTAGAACCGGCATACCATCCAAGTTCCGACTGCGCCCAATGTTGCTTAACTGTGGAGTTCTCATGGGATCCGGTGTTTCAACACGGCTAGGCCGTTGGCCTTATATGTAATTATTTGCAGTTATTTTGAAGACTTAGCAAGTGTTATGATACAGCCCCAGCAATACATTATTCAGTTCTCACAGAAGTTTCACGCATGCGAAGAACGGACGAGCTATTTAACAAATCAAGCACCTTCTCTGCACTCTTCTTGTTACTTTAGAATTTGTACCGGCCTAATGGTGCAGGGGCGTAGCTACTTTTCCTTCACCAGGATGGATGAGGTCATTACAAGGTGAAGGTTTCACCTGAAAAATCAAGTAGTGTTTGGGAAGGTATCCGGCAAAAACTAGAAAGAACCTCTCGCCTTTTGAGTCCGAAGATGGCCTTACACGTTCCGAAGGATGAATCCGTTAATGGCAGGCAATGAAAGGCAGTATTCTATAAATTCATGATGGCTGCTGCACAATATTCAATTTGATAATTTGGGGAGCAGAAGTTCATAATATCTGTAGGTTCGGATTGTTACGATGTAAAATTTGGTATGGCCACATCTTGAATTTTAAGTATGTGGGTTTTAACCTTATACTCTTGGGCTTTAGTGCTTCCAATTGGTACTACGAAAACTACTAACGTTTCAAAGATAGATTTGGGGAGTTTACTCTCGAGAGGCCGCCATTTTGTTTAGTTAATGTGGTGGCTAGTAAAGACATAACAATAAGGCGCTCTCTACTAGTGCTATTATTGCACCGAACTACAGTATAATCATTTCTAAAAGGAAGCTTGTAGTTTAAAGTGACTGTTAATCTCGCAATCATGACTCACGGGACCTCTTTGTTACGTGAAATCCGAACTACAGGGCATGACTTTTCACTTCTAAATTCCCACATACATTGAACGGGAATCGAATCCGGACTGCCTTGGTAAGAGGCCAACAGCTTGACCAGACCACTGCACCCCCCCCCTCCCTCTTAAGTTATTTCAACAGTTCGTGAATTTATATGGGAAATGTACCCTTTGATGAAATGTTCACCTTTATAAATCTCAGTCTACTGACACTTTTTGAAAAATTTGAAAGAAGAGTCGTAATTATATTTTCTTTTCAGAAACACTAAGTAAAATGATTTTTTAGAATTCCCACTAACAGAGGAGCTTTCCTGCTGAAAAATGCCACACGTTTTGTTTTGATTACTTTGCCCTAGTTTTCGTGTGAATTTAGAGCTGAGAGATTTGGAGTAACTTTACTGATGATCCGCTCTTGAACTAGTCAAAGATTCATGAACCATGGATTGAGATCCCCTGACTTAGAGAGTACATTCCAACGTCAATGTAAGATTAAAAAACCGATCCAGTTTAGTAATCCCTGGTAATCCCCAATTCTAATAGTTTCCACACTCAATTCCTTGCGGGACAAAGGTATAAGTTCACGGGGAAGAAACCTTACTAAGTAGGGTAACAAAAGATGCCAGCAGATGGCCAATAGAATGATTTTGAATGAAAAACGGTGACTGGTTTAAACTCTTTATTTGATTTGTACACCCCTGAATACTGTACGTTTCTTACGTTGATTTCTAAGTAATTTTAAATTTTAATTATCCTTTTATATTTTACTTTAAATGATGAGCCATGATTAAATGCCCTCTTATTGAGCCCTTCAATGTCCAGTACGCCTATTTGAATTGGTCCATAAAATTTTAAAGGTCTTTTTCTTCCTATTGTCTGATATTTTCTCTTAATGTTGTAGGTTGACATACCTCGTGAGAGCTCCACACTCCCTTTATGCACAATGGGACTGAGGATTTTCCTTTATTATTATTATTATTATTATTATTATTAGAACTCATCGATATCTCTTGCGGAGTTTCACCTAACTACTAACAGTTGTTTGGATAGGTTGACAGTTCTTCTCAATGCACATGGTTTTATTTGCTACTACTGAAAATCAATCAAGATGTTACCATCCGGGTTGTGTAGATTGCGTGTGTGGTTATTCGCCTTTGTTCTTAGTAACTTGATGATGATGATAATTGTTGTTTTAAGGGGCCTAACATCTGGGTTATCGGCCCCTAATGGTTTGGGTGATAGTGAAAATATAAATGAAATGAAACTAAACCTAAACTAACCACATACTAGAAGAGGAAATGGAAACAAAAGCAAGAAGTTCCGTGACGAACTAAAGAGCCTACTTTTCTTAAAATTAAGTTTCATGCCAATGATTAATCTACAGTATATGAACCTATCTAGAATAATGACGAAATTAAGTTGGTAATATCGAAATGTCTTATTTTGTTCGAAATATACCTGGTATATTGTAGCCTAATAGAGCACTACAGTTGGCAGCCCTGGTGAGTGAATATATTCTTAGTTCCATCTCTTAAGGTACAGAATACAAAATTTGGTTGAAGTCCAATGGAGGTTTCATGCAGTAAGACATTGGATCTCTCAGCACGAGTAAAAGCATGTTGTCAACTATGTCATACGTGTGCTGGTCAGAAATAATCTAAAATATTATGATAGGTTGTTGTGTCAATTTTGGATGAAATCCATTTGTTAGTATAGAAGTTACATGTATTTTAAAATAGGACCTATCAGCCGGCATAGAATCATGTTGGCAGCACTGACTTATATTAACTCCTCCAAATTAATCTAGAATGTCACGTGCTATAAGTGTGCAAAGTATAGAGCTGTTGGCTTGCATACTTTCTCATATATTGATATTCGAGTAAAAAAATATAGACAGCATTTATTAACAGTTGGCAGCCCTGATTGCTCTTAACAATACTTATAGTCATATCTGTTATGTTACACATAGCACCGAAATTTGGTTGAAATCCAACTGATAGTATAGAAGTTACATGTAATTAAAAATTGGTCCTATCAGCAGGCACACAATCATGTTGGTAGAACTGACGTATATAAGTTACTCCAAATTAATCTAAAATGTCAGGTACTATACGTGTGCATAGTTTAAAGCTGTCGGCTTGCATACTTTTTGATATATTGGTATATGGATAAAAATAGAGAGAGCAATTTATAACAGTTGGCATCCCTGATGGCTCTTAAGAATACACTCAGTCATATCTGTTTGTGTACACATATTACATACAAACTTTGGTTGAAATCCAGTTGATAGTGTAGAAGTTATATGCATTTAAAAATTGGACCTATCAGAAGGCTTAAAAGTATTTTGGAAACATTGTCATGTATGGCCTCCTGGAAATTAAACTGAAATAGTATTGTCTACATGTGTGCCAATTTTGGAATAGCACCCATGCATACCTTCCAGGATATCCAACATGGAGCTCAACTTTCTAGTGCGGTTTTTCAGCAGTTGGTAGCACTGACACATTTTCAAATATGGGCTTGAGATATTCCGGTATAGATACTCATACCAAATTTGGTTTCGATTGCTACAGCCTTTTAGGAGTTGATAGGGGGGACACACAGACAGACCGACAGACAGACACACATTTTCCCGGATCGATCTCATAAGTCTACTTTTTCCTAATTTTTGCAAAATGTGAAAAGTAGGCTAAAATATGAATAAGGGAAAGAAAAGGCAGGAGGAAAGGAAATGCCCTCAATCCTCCAAGAATGAGAATTAAAGGATTTGGAGGAAAGGGGAGCCAAAAAAGGCAGACAGGAAATGTGAAGAAGAGAGTGACCGCCCAAAAGGCAATGGAAGAAGGAGAAACACCGGACCCAGCTCAGGAAGCCCTTGGGGTCGCCAACTCCCAAATTCACCAGACTTGAGCCCCTGAGAGTGTAGCACAATCAATGTTGCACCATAAGTAGTGGGGCTTCACACACCCTGCCTCCTTGAGGGCCTTGAGCAGAAGGCAGGAGATACAATAAAAATAAAACAGGAGGCCTGACCCCTCGAAGAATGAGAGATCAGGAAAGATGAGACAAGGGCCAATTAAGGCGGGAAAGTGAGACCACCTAGGCCTCGGATACCGTCGGGGTCGTAAGAGAACGGGAGTTGACCAAGCGAGGTCGACAGGAAAGACGACGGAGAGGAGCACGGCACAAGTAAGTGGAAGCAATGCCTGACTCAGCTGAGGTCCCGTGGTCGCCAACCCACGTCCCACTAGGTGTGAGCCCGTGTGGGGTGTTAGTAAGACTACATGGGTGTATGTTTACTATTGTGAAATGTGTTACATTCAATCATTTTATATTTGTGGCTATGAATGTGTTTGTACCAAGATGATATACAGAGCTGTTCTCCACATATAGACTCAAGTAGGATGTGGATTGTAGATCACAACATTAAGACTGTGAGGTGAAGGTATTCGCTCTCGGGCACTCCGCAGGAGCTAAATGACTCCATGTGAACGTGCGAAGAGGAACTAGCGAACTCACAGCCAGCTGAATCACCGAGCACCAACGGAAAGGAAGATCGGATCGTGGATTCAGAAGGCACGTAAGCGGATGTTGCCGAGGAAATGCGATGAACACGAGCGGAAACTCGCTACGATGCTTGAGCCGTCTTGACGTACCATCTCACGAAACAGCAGCTACAGGCAACTTAGTTTTACTGTATTTATGACACCGTGGTCGTCAGTCCCGAGCACTTTGGTGTGTTTACAATCTGTCTCATAACCAAAGTTATAATATATTTGTGATTGAAGGGTATATTTGGGTCGATTCAGCCGTTACCATAAGTTAAATATAATTTCGGCGGTTGCCTGCAGTAGAAGTGGGAAACCTCGGAAGACTATGGCTGGGGCGGTAATCGATTCCAACTTCTTCTCAGTTTTGCCTCACGAGGCTTAGTGTTCCCCACTCCAGCGCTCAAACCAGAATTCTAAATAGTAACACAACCTGCGATCTCCCTCGGCCAAACTGCCGACAGAACTGAGCGAAGTAAAGGGCGGTAGCCTACGCACCCTCGATCCTACCAAGAGACGTTATTATTACTGATGTGTAACATCTTTCCGCTCGGTTGCTGGATAGTTTTGTGGGAGTGATTTTGAAAATTGGGGACGGAAGTGGATCGGAACAATCGAGCTGGCGGTGGTGGATCGAACGGAAGTATACACTGCCCGCTCGATCGATCGAACGGAAGTGTCCTAGCTGGCAGTGGTGGAAAACGGAAGTATGCACTGCCCACTCGATCGATCGAACGGAAGTGTAGTAGCTGGCAGTGGTGGAAAACGGAAGTATGCACTGCCCGCTCGATCAATCGAACGGAAGTGTACTAGCCGGCAGTGGTGGAAAACGGAAGTATGCACTGTCCGCTCGATCGATCGAACGGAAGTGTACTAGCTGGCAGTGGTGGAAAACGGAAGTATGCACTGACCGCTCGATCGATCGATCCAGTGGGCAGTGGTAAGACCCAGCTTGCAGTGGTACGAGAAACAATGAGCGCGCGGTGTCGAAAATTGATACCATGACGTACTCTCAGCCATGTGGAATGTATATGACATACTGAACGGAAAATGCTCATGCGAACTCTGTTGTCAAGTGATTGAAACAAATGACATGGTAGAGGAAGGGGTAGGAATATGAGATACCCTTTTTGTTTTGGGACCTAGAAAGTGTCACTATAGTCATAAATAAAAAATTGAAAGGAAATTCGTTAGTAAATTTTATGAGGAATGTACAGCATGAACATGAATTTTCTCAAGCTAATAGTATTTACAATATTTAATTTTTTCTAAGAAAACTCAGTTTGAAAAAAAATTTAAATTGTGTAGTAATATGAGACACTTCTATTTTGTATTAAATAAAACCATGAAATTCATACCAAAGTCTTTGGGAAGAATTTATTGACATACAATTCCTGTACATGAGTCCCAGCCCCAGCATACCTAGGATTCACTTAGTTTTACAATAATCTGCACTCTCCAGACCTGGACAATCACTGTGGGTCACATTTTGCATAAGAAGCACTGAATCCACAATTCACCTTCTGAATCATTTGAAAAATTTGAGTCACAAAATAAACAGGTCGCATCTTCTGATTCTGGTTTCAGCAGTAGCCTAGTTTCATTATTCACCTAGAAATAAAGAAACAATAATTTTAAAATGTACCCTTGAGACATTTAACACTCAATTGCATATCTTCACTCAAACAATTCAAATAGTGTACCGGGTATAGGAACATTTTGAGGAGAGAAAACAGCAAAATAAAAATATTATCACCTTTGAACACATACCGTACGTAGAAGTGTCGACCAAGGCACGTTATATTTCTTCGATGCTTTCTTGTAGCCCCATTCATTTAATTTTACCGTTTCAATAGCTTTTAACATATCCTCTTCGTTGTAGTTCTTTCTTAGGTCTTTTACTTTCATTCTTTAACTTCCTTCTTGGCAAATGGCACAGAGGTTAGCATTGATTAAAGCATTAAACACCTTGCTGATTAAAGGTGGTAGCAATATGAGACAGTCTCATATTGCTACCAACCAAGTGTCTCATATTACAACCAAGCCGCCATTTTAGGTTTTGTCATTATCTCAAGCATAACAGCATAAATCGTCCCTGATATTCTAAGAGTGCAATTACTTAAGATCAACTTACCTTAATTGTTTCTTGGAAAATTAGAATGTATATCGATGTAAACCACACTTCCGCGACGAGGTACAAAAACTTTCCACAGCACTAGTACAAACAAATATCCACAGTGGAGTAGAGCTAACGCTGATGTGGAAACCTCTTTGGTGAAACACTAGTGACCCTTGGACACGTAGTTGGAAATTCCTTCGAAAGATGTCGGCACTATATAGAGACGAAAACCTTGCTATTTCATATTTCTACTCTATCTCATATTCCTACCCCCTCCTCATGTTCGAAGTCTTCGTATCAGTATTTAAATGGTAAAATGCCTTAATATCAAACATTGTAAGTAGTCGGCATTGCCGGTATTATGTTTCTACACAATGGCTATTCAAATATTAACCCACATAACGGTAATGCAGTCATCAATATAATATAATCGTTGTGGTTATTCGAGAATAATTGAGCAAGCCTTCATGATCTATTGCTGAATACATTCTCTTTGCTCTCAAGAGGGTCTATTCATAAGGCATTTTAAACTCAATTTCACGCAGGAACATTATCGAAACAAGCAAAATATAAATGAAACTTAATTCCGTAATGCAGTATTATTGGAACGTGGAAATAAGTCACCATCTTGAGCACTAAATTTGCATAGTCGACATAGTCGTGGGGTTTGATCTTATGACTGTGAATCTAGAGATGTTGGGTTCGAATCCTGGACGGGGTAAATATTTTTGCTACCAGATTATTTTAAACGATATTTATCATATCAATATGACTCATTTTAACAGAATCCATATGGAATTACGTGTTGGTCTGTGAATCAAGAGGTCCTGTTTATAAGGAATTTAAGGTTATGAGCGGTGTCGCGTCTATTAATCTAGTTGATCCATATCATATTCTTTATTTAGGCTAGTGCTGGAGGAAGCTACAAATCATCTAATAAAACGAGTTCCGTATTATAAACTACAATATATGTAAAACACTCCCTTTTACAATAGATTAATATTTGTGCCAATAAAAGTATAAAATACCGGTGTATCAACAATTTCACGTGAGGTTTCTTCTATGTCAGACGTTACACATCATATGCGACTACTGTAAGGCTCGTATTTTTTTAAATTTAGAATTTCCACTAACAGAGGAGCTTTGTTCCTGCAACAACGTTTTTTCTTGATTATTTCGCTCTACTTTTCGTGTGAATTTAGAGCTGGGGGTTTTGCAGACATTTTAGTGAAGATTCTCCCTTCAACTATTCAAAGATTTATGAACTATGGATTGAAATCCCCTGACTTAGAGGGTACATTCCAAAGTCAATGAAAAAATAGAAAATGTGTCAAGCTCAGGTATTCCTCGGAATACCCAATTCTGAAAGTTTCCAGACACAATTTCTTACGGGAAGAAGTGTAGGCCCTAAGTGGATGAGAAAACATCACTAAGTAGGATAACAAAAGAAGCCAGCAGTTGGTCAATAAAGTTATTTTCAATGAAAAATGGTGACTGATTTAAACTCATTTGATTCAAATAATTTGCACACCCCTGTACACTGTACGTTTGATACGTCGATTACTAAGTAATTTTAAATTTGAATTATCGATTTATTTATACTTTTCATGATAATAATAATAATGAAAATCCACAGCCTGCTTCCAGTCTTCGACCGGTTCAGGAATGGAATGAATGAAGCCCCCATCTAGCGGCGAGGATATGAACTGTGCCGGCTGCCGAGGCCTGATGCCCTCCTCTGGGGCAATGATTAAATGAATGACAGATGAAATGAAATGATAGTGGAGAGTGTTGCTGGAATTAAATTTTGACAGGGAAAACCGGAGTACCCGGAGAAAAACCTGTCTGCCTCCGTTTTGTCCAGCACAGATCTCACATGGAGTGACCGGGATTTGAACCACGGATCCAGCGGTGAGAGGCCGGCGTGCTGCCGCCTACGCCACGGAGGCTTGTATAATATTAATAATAATAATAATAATAATAATAATAATAATAATATCGTTTGGTCTCGGGTGCCGGGTGCAAGCTTTGTAATTTGACACCCAGAGGGTAGCTTGCATGTCGAATTTCGTTGTTCCTTGAACCACTATGAAAGTCAAGGAGGTTAGATATCTATGCTCCTTGAACACTATAGCGCTTTCTAGTAGAGAAATGAGGAACTTTGTGTTGGCGGAAACTCCCGAGATTAATTTTGCCCTTGTGAACACGGCCTACTGAATTCAAATGGGTTCTTTGACATGCCAACATCGTATGAAATGCGTGTCGTATTTTTGCCGCCTTTAAAAAAAAAAATCACTAACCACGGCCAGGAGCGAACCTGCAATCTTGAGGTTAGTAGACCGACACGCTATCCACTCACCCACCGTGGCAAGCACTTTTCATTATGAGCCATGATTACTGTAAATACCCTCTTATTGAGTCCTATAATGTCCATTAGGTCTATTTGAATTTGTCCATACAATAATTTTAATCGAATTTTTATTATAGTGTCTGATATTTTCTCGTAATGTTATATGTTGTTATAACACTCCCTTTATGCACCATGGGCCTGAGGATTTTCCTTTATTATTATTATTATTATTATTATTATTATTATTATTATTATTATTATTATTATTATTAGAACTCAGCGGTGTTTCACCTAGCCACAGCAAAACAGGCTATTGGTTACCTGCCCGGACCGTCATTTTGAAAACCACCAGAGGAAGGAGAGAAGCTTTACGAGCTCTCAGATCTCGCAGTAAAGATGCGCAAATGCACTCTATATAAGGGGAGATAATGCACGGACCACTACCTCAGCGGCGGTCCAGGCATGGTCACCAACAGCCAGCTGATGAGCGTGACTTGGTGCAGCTATGTAGACGATACCCCACAAAAAAACAGGGCAAAAATAAGATTTGCTGATTTTATTTACTTGGCCGTGAATGCCAATACGCGATTATTATTTATTGATTTAAGAGAAAATTCCTTTACAGGAGAGCGATTAAACTTGATAACATGATTTCATTTGGAGGTGTCTCTTCTCCGCTCCTCCCAAAATCTCTTCATTCTCTTCCTCTTATCCGTCCATTTTCTCCCAGGTTGTCGTAATGATCTTGGTTCGAACTTAAAATGCACGATTTTCGTCTGGAACTCAGTACGGTCTCCGAAATTTTCTATGTTGATTACTTGTAAGCCTCCCTGTACCTCTTTAAGCCATTATGTGTTATGATACCATTATTATGCGATTATTATTATTATTATTATTATTATTATTATTATTAATACGGAATACGAATGTGTTATTTTTTCGTGGGCGTGTAGGTGCAGGCCTCTCAGTAAAGTAAACCAGATTGGATTCCCGGCTAATGAATTTGAAATTTTCGAGAAACAGTATCTCGTCTGGGAGTTCAGATTTCATATGAAATTAAGGTCCCAAAGTTTATGATCGCGAGATTAACGGTCACTAAAACTTTCCTTCTTTATTACTTCAGCAAATAAAAAGGACATTGTTTCCCTTTGTGAATCTGGAATTTCCCTCCTCATATCAGTCTGGAAACGTAATTTGTTATGGGAGAATCTTGAGTATTCATTGACTATCGATGGTTCTGAAATCTCAATAAACTATTGAAGAGCAGACTTCACCGACGGCATGCCTCGATGATAAATTCCCTCTGCACACACACACACACACACACACACACACACACACACACACACACACACACACTCCTTTTTACATCAGACTTCTACTGATGATATATAGAAATAATAGGCTACTTACCAAATAGATAAAGGAAGATAACGAAGCCTGCGACAACACGCAGCATGAGGCGAGGCATTCTAGCGGTGTCTTTCTGTCAGTGTCTAGAACATTTCACGTACAACACTATCACACACTTACAGAGCAGTTTAGTGACTGGGGGTTAAGATTTCTCCCATCTTAGTCACTAAATACGAGCTCGAATATTACGATCTATAGTTTCGCCTCGTTACGCACAACAACAACTATTGTAATTCTACTCACAAAAACGAATGAGCCAAAAATTCACAACTCTTTTTATATTATTTTCAAATCGACCAATTTTCTAAGAACTTTGTAAATGTGTCGTACATTTTAAAGTAACTAGGAGTTAATATAAACACTCGCGCACGTCTCGGATACACATAGGAAATGTCTCGCGTATTAAAACGTATCGTACCGTATCGTATCGGAATAGCGACCGCGTCGTGTACACCGTCTGACAGTCCCTTGCAATCTCCCGCTAAACTTGCCCGCTCGTCAGTCTAGTGCAGCAATCGGCCGCTGCGTGGAGCCACTTGGCACATGCGCCCTCTCGCTCCCTCCTAACATAGTTTCCGTCTCCGAGCCCAGTTTAAAAGAGTCGCGTAATTAATTTAAAGAAACTCGGTCATATCATTATTTTAAATTGCACAAGAGAACTACAGAACATTTGTGACAGTAAAAGTAGCTAACTACAATACTGTACCTTCTTCATTTTAATATGTTGTTCTTCTTTACTCTGACTTCGTCAAGTGAATTTCGTTCTCGTCTCACAGTTGGCTCCCAGCTTTATAACGTGATCTAAGCCATGGGTCGGGACACTTCACCTCCAACTAGAAATATCGACTACATTCCTCCATCGATTACTTAGTCGTTCGATGGAATAAACCATCGATAAATTGGTCGAATGATCTGACGAAGTACTGTAGTTTGAATATAAACATGCTATTTCACTCGTTTCAAATGATAACTCCTGCTGCGTTTGTAGTAGAAAGCCATGTCTCTATAAATACAGACGTATTTAACAGTGAAATGAATGTAAGCTATAGTGACAACAATTCTTCGCATTACGGTTTCATAACTACAATGTGATTTCTCTTCTGAAAAAGGTTTTCGTTTCTACTCGTCATGAAATGCAAACGTAACTGTTAATGAGTGTAATTTGCTTTCTGGAAACTTCAATGGTACAATGCTATTTGTTCCTTTTGCAGAAAATTAATTGTAATGTCAGTTTATATTGGCTTACATATTATTACGACTAGTTCCGTGACGAACGAAAGAGACTAATTTGCTTAAAATTTAAGATTTATGCCAATATAGACCTATCTAGGATAATGACGAAATTAAGTTGTAATACTAAAATGTTTAATTAGTTGGTAATATACCGGAAATAGTCTAGCCTAATAGTCGTAATGACAGTATTCTATTCATCTCCCTAACAATAACGTTGATATCATGACCTGCAGATAGCCTATCTATTGCATTAGCGTATGGCTTTTAGTGCCGGGAGTGAGTGAGGACATGTTCGTCTCGCCAGAGTTTGCAGTTGCTTCTATGTGGACACCCTTGGGGTGAGTTACAAGTACCGTAACATGTGGAGTGTGAATGTAAGGACGAGGAATTGGAAGGTAGCGGCTGAGGCCTATAGTTAGGGACCAACCCCGGGATTTCTCTGGAAGGAAGATGGGAAACCACAGAAGACCATCTTCAAGGTTGCCGGTGGGATGATTCGAACCGCCTCGCCTCCCGGATGTGAGCGACTGTCTGCAGCCACGCCGTAACGACCACGGCTACCTCACCCGGTTGCAAAGAGATTATACGATGCGATAAAACACTCGTATGTAGGTATTTTGGGTTTCAGAGATTTAAGGTTTTGCAATAAATGTAGCACACCGTGGTGTAGTGGCTAGCATTCTGTGCCTTCTCCGCCGAGGTCCGCATTCAAATCCAGGTTTGCCATGAAATTTAATTCGGGTCTGAGGGCTGTAAATGGGTTCTCTCAGCTTCCTGAGGTAAAACTAAGAAGAGCTTGGTTCGACTCTCACCTCGGTCATCGTGGGAGAGGTTATCCGTGCTTTTGCTATTCCACTGCAGGTGAATGCTGGGATGGTTCAGGGGCAGTTGACCTCGTAGTTCCGCCCCTTAAAACAATAATAACTAACTGGGATAGTTCGTTTATTATGGCAAACTTCGCTCCCCTCCCAGATCCTAGCGCTAATTACAAATACAGCCATCACAATGACACAGGTTATCCGACACACATCCAAGTACACGAGGCTCGTGACCATAAGGTTAGAAACCTCTAAAAGGAACTATCACTGACCCATGTCAGTAAATTCTCTGAAACGTAAAGTTTCTCTTCTGGGCAAAATTTCGGCATTGTCGAAGGGGTTGGAGACTTGAGCAACGAGGACATTCAACCCCGTGTGCTTGGGTGTGTGCATTGAATTTACTGTGGTGTCATAATAGTGTGTCTATTTGTAATTGAGGCAAAGATTGTGAAGAAGTGGGCGGGGCTTTAAGTTAGGAACCATACCACCTAGGATGGGACCTGCGGCAGGGCTGCCAACACTGCCAGCTACTACAGTTAAATTATTATTTATTTATTTATTTATTTATTTATTTATTTATTTATTTATTTATTTATTTATTTATTTATTTATTTATTTATTTATTTATTTAATCCAATAGCCCTTTTACGGAGCACGTTAAATCAATACTTCAATTCTGGCTTCTGCTTCAGTGACGTAGTCGGTAGCATGCTGAGCTTCTATGCCCAAGATCGCGGGTTTAAAATCGGCCGAAGTCATCGAATTTTTTAAGAGCGTTAAAAATCCCTCAGTATGCCTCCCTTCGGAGGGAAAGCAAATCAGGCGGGTCCATGTCATAGATTTATAGCATGTAAAAGAACTTTCCAGTAACTAAATTTGTGTGAACTTTGTAGTTTAGATTTGATGCTCTCTTTTATTAGAGGATAGTTTATTGTGAATATAACAATATTACAATTGGAATACAACAAGTATTAAACACTCCAGGAGGTCTAGAAGAACATGTGGCGGTGACACGATTCCAAAGTTCGTCACCTGGCGCTGGTTGCGATGGCATCTGGTGGTAGCCAAGTTCACAGCTAGGTGTCGTGGACGGTAGAATTTGGTAGCGAAAGTAGGAACTAAAGTAGAACCTCGGTAATCCGAGCCCCGGTAGTCCGAGCCTCCGTTTAATCCGAGGTGGATGACAGTGAGACGCATAGCTTACCCAAGGTCTTACTTAGGTGGAGGTGCGCGCATGCGTTGTTTACAATTCTGACCGCTATCGCCCTCCCGCCAACTAGCCAGTGTCTGTTCAGACTGTACTTTTAAGTAAATATGTACATATTTGTATTTCTTTTGTAGAATATTGTTCTGTATTTCTGAAACAAAGCCCAACTACAACACATTATACGATAACTGATGAAATAATGCCGTTTAATGTAAGAATATCTAATTTTAAATTATTAAAGGTCTTAACAATTCGTAACTTTGTCCAATCCGAGATTTCCCAAATTCGAGCTCCTCTTGATCCCAATTACCTCGGATTACCGAGGTTCTACTGTACTTGAAATTATTGTCTGCAGTCCTTATCTGAATTAAAAACAGATAACACACAATAATACAGCCATCACAATTAACACCGCTTATCAGACAGATTCTAAACACATCCAAAGTACACGGGGGTACATGACCGCGTTGTCGCAGCCCCTAAACTGAGGAGCCAACCAACCAATTCTTGCTAAATGTCTTCTTCTTCCTCTCCGCCCACATTTGCTTCATCCTCTCTGAGTAGTTCGATGTTAGCCTACGTGGCTGCTTTCTGTTGCCTCTAAATACATCCCTGTTATGTGTGTGCTTAATGCCACTGTTGGCTTCATTCAATGTCTGAGTAAACCACGCTTTAAGCTTTAACATTTTATTAAACATTAGTTCAATTTGTTTTATTTATAATATTATTATTGTTATACACGAGGTTGATGGGCAAAGAAACTTATTTCGCGTCTGGCTGACTGGGTTGATCGAAACCGCGGAGAGGTCAATTATTATTTGACACAGTTCCTGACAGGCCATGGATATTTTCGGAGATTCCTGCATCACATTGGCGTGGCTAATATCCCTTTGTGTCATTATTGTAATGAAGAGGATGATGCGCTCCACACATTCTTTGTGTGTGAACGTTGGTCAACACATAGAAAAGACCTACAAGCTTCTTTATGGTTAATCACGCCGGACAACATCCTACAGATGATGCCCCGAAATGATCAAACATGGAATCAGACAGCTATTTACATAGAAGGTGTCCTGCGCCAGAAGAAGAGGGAAATGGATGCGTACTGTACCCGAAACACTTACCAATACCTGGTGAAATTCCTCGATGGTCTCTGGATCGTAGAACCTGAAAAATGCCCGGCGAAAAACCCTCCCAGGTCCTACCACCAAGTAGAGGAATGAATGGGGTACTAGTCATCCTATCAGGCTGTTTTAAGAATGACCATGGCTACAACGAACGAACAAATAAGAAAACTAGCTCAAGAACACGAGAAACGACTCTAAAAAGAACTATCTCAAGGGTGGAAAACCCTGGAAAAAGAAAATCCAAGCGATGGCCATCTTAAAACGACCTCCAATCTCTTGGTTAAAATATCACACCATGATTTAAAATTGGGAAAACAATTTATTCCATGAGAACAAGGTAACAGACACAAAATAAAAAATACTAATACTCTGTCGTCAAGAAAACAAAATTACAGCTAAACACAACTGTAGTAAGAAAATCCTACATGATTCCAAAAATGAATTACGATTATCACCTACACGCTGGGGTGATTCAAAAATTAATATCTCACATTATGTATTAAGGAAATTAGGCATCAATCTCCTAATGATATTAGGAGGACTGGATGAACTATTAGACGATGAATAAAGAAGAATTATCAAAATTTATACACGTGTATCGTCTTAAACGATATTCCAAAAGTGTAGCAATATCAAGATTATATACAAGTATTTATAAGACTATATATAGAGAAATGTCCTCAGACATTTACATGCTTCAGCCTAAACAGCTGATCTTGGCCATAACATCCGCATCGTGATGTGCAATTAACATTCAATGTATCGGGTTATCAATTTTCATTAAGCAATTAAGCTAAGTAGTGTATCTATCGACTATGTTCATGGTTCAAATTTTAAGTAAGCTTGTACACAATTATAGAGGTATTAACGATTATATGCTGTGGAAATGTCTTAAGTAGCTCGAACAGATTATCCAATCGATACCTTTGATTGTGTGAAGAAAAAACATGTAGGATCGTTCCATAAGAATGACGACGCCAATGTCTCCAACAGACATTAAAATACCAGAAAAACTCATCTTTATTAATGTAACACCAAACACGGGTGTTGACTACTCGAAGTCACAAACAGATTGGCACTTACCGGCTGAAAAGGCACTTACCGGCTCAATCTAAAATAGGCCTAATGCTTCAACAAGCATGAAATCTCACAAATATGCATCATCCCAGATGTGCATCCGAAACACAACAACAACAAGGTTATACGAACCTTCACAACGCTACTATTATTTTTAAACTCAATATTCACACAAGAGCTACAAACATGCTTAACTCACACACTAACCTTAAGCACGTTGTTCAAAGTCGAGATACTGAAACATTCCACTAGCAAATTAACCTATCTTGCCTCCCGATAATGTATATTAATAATACTTGTTCATTTTCCTTGACTCCTAGTCAAGCTTTCCTGGAATGATTTAATCAACTTTGTAAATTGTGTTCAAAACTGCTATAATATACCTCACTCACACAATTGCATTAAATGCAATTATTTACGTTAATGCTGTGAAAAATACCTGTCTCAAAAGGACATCCTAAATTAATTTAATCTCAAATCAATACCTAATAGAAGGTAAAACTGATCTTTTCCTGAATCAGGATAGCCTCCAACTTCGGTGGGCTTCGAAGTATCAGTGGATAAAACTTACACCATGAAAGCAAGTTAACTAATCAGGTTAATCCAATGACAATCATTAAGTAAATCCACTAATAAATCTGCACTCACAAAAGCGGAGTGCTTTCCATAAAAATAATCCTACAGGTGGATTAAAAACTATAAGTGCAACGAATACCAAGATAAACTTTCCAAGATTCAAATCGCTGCGAGAAAGCGAAGTTCCAAACAGAACAGTAGTACATGGAAAACATGTACTGGCCTCAAATAAATCAGTGTTCCAAACACTGATAAACAAACGCGATTAAAACTATGATTAGACAAAATATTGGAGATCTTCCCCTAAATTCTCTTCTCGTCAAATAAAAATACGCACTACTAAGAAATTACTGATTTTACTGATTAAATGAACCAAACTAATAATACACAAGGGATGAATTCGTTAAGCGAATACAAAATCCCGGGAACACAGCAAGTCAGATTCGACAGAAACATCGAACCTAAACTTGTGAATACCCATTTAATCTACAAAAAAGAAATGACAATTGCAATTGTTAACAAGAGCCTCCACTAAGCTACGTTAATAGAGTCTGCTGGTCCAGTACCTTTTGTTGCATCTTGAGGCATCTTAAGCGGGATATAAAAATATCTGATGAAAATCCAGGGTATCACCAGATAAAACACTCTTCTTCTTCTCTGGATCTGGGAATCGAACCCGGGTCTGCAGCGCACACGCCTACTGGTTAGACGACCATAAGAGCCTACTCCCTTCATGCCAGAAATACTATCATCCGCCTGAGAAAAAGCACTGTCCTGCATGGCGCAGCTGATGAACGCACTCGCGAACGACCACTGCAGTGCGGTGAAGATATTGTTACGGCTGTGAGTTTGTGTCATCAGTCGCCGCGTGAGTCACAACTGCCCCAGGGCTGGGCCGTGCCCTGCCTCCTGTATTGCGCGCGCGCCTTATGCAACAGGGCTACTAGGACAAAGGGATAGTCCAGAACATTCGTGACTGGACCAGCGCTGGAAACCCCGAGAAGCCGTGGACTCTGGATGGATCTAGAAGCATTTATTGAGTCACCGGCCGGCTATATAAGAGTGACCCGTCAAGCAGTGGTTGTTGTTGTGTTTTACTAGCTAGTGCGAGCGATTATCTTGTGCGACAGAAGTGTGGTGACGAAGTGCTGTGCGAGTTACGAAATCCACTGACATTGTTTCTCCCAGCTTGTGAACAGCGTACATCAAGTGCTCGTAAGTAACTGTATTTGTTGTACCTGAGGAAGAGGGGCAGGTAGCTTCTGCCAAGGCCACCGGACTCATTAGGACGGATTAACTTCTGTGGTCTGTTGCAAGTGAAAGGGGCCAAGAGCGCATAAGGAAGAGACTTGAGGAAACTGGAGAAGGCTCCTAATTGCTTGTATTTGCTGATTAGTGTAATTTTCTGGCCACAATAAAGTTAATTATTTCTTTAAGCAGTAATTGGTGTTGTGCTTTGTACCCCCACCGTAATCCAGTTAACAAAAGTGCCACTAGGGGGTGGCACGTAACAACTGGTGTCAGAAGCCGGATTACGAACTCAAGCACAACACCTGACGGTCCTGGTTTCAAAACCCGAGCAGGTCATTTTTTCTAATTTTCCTGTGAGTGCATGCCCTTTACAAGACAAACAACTAAAATGGAGGAGAAATTGGCAGCACTGCTAGAAAAGTTAAATGGCATGGAAACCAAAATGGAAGACGGCCAGAAGAAGATGCAGGATGGCCAGAAGAAGATGGAGGATGGCCAGAAGAAGTTAGCAGAGGACCTGAAGGACAGCCAAAATAAGTTAGCAGAGGACCTAACTTCCAAATTAGAAGAAGGCCAAAATAAGTTAGCGGAGGACCTGAAGCAGATGGAAGACAGCCAGAATAAGTTAGCAGAGGACCTAACCGAAAAAATTTCTGGATGGCCAGAAAAATCTGGAAGAGTGTCTGCTGACGAAATTAGAGGAGAGCCAAAGGAAATTAGAACAGGGCCTACGTGAGGAAGTCGCGGCAGTGGAGGAGAAGTTCAACACCTTGCAAGTGGAAGTTGCCGAGCTGCGCCAACGCCCGCTGATGGGGGTGGAGGAGAAATTCAACGCCTTGCAAGTGGAAGTTGCCGAGCTGTGCCAACGACCGCTGATGGGGGTGGAAGAGAGATTCAACGCTCTACAAAAGGTATTTGCTGAGCTGCGCCGACTCCCGCCGACAGGGATGGAAGATAGATTCAAAGCCCTACAAGAGGAAGTCGCCGAGCTGCGCCGACGCCCGCCGACCGGGGTGGATGAGAGAGTCAAAGCCCTACAAGAGGAAGTTGCCGAGCTGCGCCAACGCCCGCCCACCGTTACACCGGGAATATCAGGAACGGGACATAGCAGAGTGACGCCCCCAACCTTCGACGGAAGGGTCCCGTGGAGCACCTAATTACGTCAGTTCGAGGCGGCCTGTTCCATAAATAACTGGAACAACACAGAAAAGGCTACAGCTCTCATTGTAGCGCTGAGAGGTGACGCCCTTAACGTCCTTCAGGCCATCCCGACTGGATCCCAGGACTACGCTTCACTGATCGCCCATATGGAGTCCCGATATGGAGATAGCCATCTTCAGCAGGCCTACCAGATGCAGCTCCGGACCCGGGTACAGAAGAACGCGGAAACCCTGCAGGAGTTCGAGATGGACATCGCACGCCTCGTAAGGCTTGCCTACCCAACAGCGCCGGCCGACTTTCTGGAGCAGATAGCGACGCAGACCTTCACCGACGGGCTACGGGACTCGGACACTCAACAGGCGCTGCGACTCGTGCGCAATAAGACCCTGGCAGATGCGCTGAGCCACGCACTTGAATTCGAGACGGCAAAACAGGCATCCAGAATGCACGCGTGGGTGCGTCAAGTGGACGTCGATGAACCAGCAAAAACCAACGAGACCAAGCCCCTGGCCGACGAATTGATGGAGGCGCTAAGCCGTTTCTTCGATAGTCGCGGCACCACCAGCAACGACACAGCCGGAAGACAACCGGAGAGGCGGCCTGGAAGAGGACTACCGACCTGCTGGGCCTGCGGTAAGAAAGGCCACCTGAGCAAGGACTGCGGTGATCGCCGCCGCCGAGGGTATCCGACGGGAAATCAGTCGTCTGAAAACCGCGCGGCCCAGGGAAACGAGTATTAGCCAGCCTTGGGGGGCAAAGGTTGGCTTGTGACAGTCGTCAAGCCCCGGCAGTCCAAGTGCATGTGACGAAGTTACGGAGGGACAATAGCAGCCTGATGGTCGACGGAGTCATCAACGGAGTGAGCTGGCCCATGCTGATCGACACGGGAGCATCGAGGACCATCGTCAATCCCACTGTGATCCCGAAGTGGAGAGTGCAACCGACACAAAGGAACCTCCAGCTAATAACCGCGACCGGAGAGACCGCACCGGTACATGGCGAAGCATCACTGGAGTTCGTCATTGGTCGACGGGTGATAAAGCATCCAGTGCTTGTGGCTGACGTATCAAACGAAGTGATCATCGGACTGGACTTCCTGGACCAGAACAACATCATCTTGGACCTGAGTACCAACACTCTGCACTTCGGAGGTGAGGAACATGCTTTGCAACCAGCACACGAGGCCGTCACCGCACGACGAGTAAGGCTGAGAGAGGACGTCATCGTTCCTGCCAGGACGGAGGTCAGCGCCGCCGTAATTGTCGACAGAACTGATGAGGAAGTGGCGGCTGTTATCGAGCCAAAATATGAGGACATCCAGACAAAAGGATTGCTAGTTGCCAAGACCCTCATCAACACGACGTCTCGGCCGTACGTCCGCCTGTCCAACCTGAACGACTACGACATTACGGTTCACCGGGACACCAACCTAGGAGTCTGCGAGCCCGTTACCTGGATTGCCCGCATCACCGACACGACGGACGGACACCTGCAGACGGACAACCGAAGAAGACGCACACTGCCAGAAGAACTACAGAAGCTGTACCAAGGATCCCAGGACCATTTAGACGAGGAACAATCACGCCAACTTCAGGACCTGCTACGCGAATTCCAGGATGTCTTCTCCGTGGGGAGCAAAGACTTCGGCAGGACAAGCTTGGTCCAGCACAGAATCGACGTTGGGGACAGCGCACCGATTAGGGCCCCATTCCGACGTGTCCCGCTCGCCAAGCAAGCCGAAGTCGACCGGATGATAGAAGAGATGAAGGAGCAAGGGGTGATCGAGCCATCACATAGTCCTTGGAGTTCTCCGGTCGTGCTTGTGAAGAAGAAGGACGGTTCCACCAGGTTCTGCGTGGACTACAGGCGGGTGAACGACGTCACGAAGAAGGACAGCTACCCTCTACCCCGGATCGACGACACGCTGGACACCATATCAGGGTCAAGATGGTTCTCCACCTTGGATTTGAAGAGTGGCTACTGGCAGGTGGAGGTCCACCCTAAGGACCGCGAGAAAACGGCGTTCTCTGTGGGCAGCGGGCTCTGGCAGTTCACCGTCATGCCATTCGGTCTGTGCAACGCCCCTGCTACCTTCGAAAGGCTAATGGAGTCCATTCTGAGGGGACTACACTGGAAGACCTGCCTGGTCTACCTAGACGACGTCATCGTTCTGGGGAGAAGCTTCGAGGAGCACTACAGCAAACTGAAGGAGATCTTGTTGAAGCTACGGGCTGCCCAGCTGAAGTTGAGCCCCAAGAAGTGTCAGCTCTTCCAGAAGCGGGTCCAGTACCTTGGGCATATCGTCTCCGAGGAAGGGGTGCACACCGACCCAGAGAAGACCGCAGCTGTGAGGGGGTGGCCAGTTCCGAAGGACAAGTCCCAACTACGAAGCTTCCTGGGACTCTGCACTTATTACCGTCGCTTCGTGAGGGGATTCGCCGACATCGCCAAACCTTTACATCGACTGACTGAGAAGGACCAACTCTTCACGTGGACAGCAGAATGCCACAGTGCCTTCGAACAACTCAAGCAGGCTCTTTGCACCGCGCCTATTCTGGCCTACCCCAGACCTGGAACAAGGTTCATCGTCGATACCGATGCCAGCGACTTTGGCATAGGGGGAATCCTGTCGCAGGCAGTGGACGGCGAGGAGAGAGTAGTGGCCTACTTCAGCAAGGCCTTGTCAAAGTCAGAAAGGAACTACTGCGTCACCAGGAAGGAGCTGCTCGCCATCGTGAAGACCATTGAACACTTCCACAAGTACCTGTACGGGCAATAATTTCTCATCAGGACCGACCATGCATCCCTGCGGTGGCTCCTGAACTTCAAGCAGCCCGAGGGTCAACTCGCGCGGTGGTTAGAGAGGCTTCAACAGTATAACTTTGAGATTCAGCACAGGAAAGGCCAACTGCATTCTAACGCCGACGCCCTGTCACGAAGACCGTGCCCCGAAGACTGCACCTTCTGTGCCCGAAGGGAGGAGAACACCGGGATACAGTGCCGATGGACTACCGTGGAACTTCAAGGGAGCTGGAGCCGCGAATCTTTCACGCGGGCGCAAGCGGAAGATGATGACCTGGGACTGATAGCCGAATGGAAGAGGGCCTGTGTCCCCAGACCCGGGTGGAACATTGTGAGTGACTGCAGCCCAAAGTTTAAGTCCTACAGGGCACAGTGGGTCTCTCTGATTGTAAGGGATGGCCTCATCTGCCGTACCTGGGAGAGCACCGACGGGAAGACATCTCGGGAACAAGTCGTCGTTCCAAAGGCTATAACGGAGGAAGTCCTGAAGGAAGTTCATGGAGGATCATCTGGTGGACATCTAGGGATAAAGAAGACCCTGGAGAAGCTGAGAGAGCGGTTCTACTGGATCGGATGCCGAACAGACGTGGAGAACCACTGCGCGAGGTGCCACGATTGCGCAGCCAGCAAGGGCGCAGGACGAAGACGACGGGGTCCACTGAAGACCTACAACGTGGGCGGCCCCATGGAGAGAGTGGCCATCGATGTTGCTGGGCCATTCCCGTTAAGCGAGGCAGGGAACCGCTACATATTAGTCGTCAGCGACTACTTTACCAAATGGCCGGAGGCGTATGCGCTCCCTAACCAAGAAGCCGCGACGATCGCAGAGACCCTGGTGAAGGAATTCGTCAGCCGGTACGGAGTACCCCTGGAGCTGCACTCCGACCAAGGGAGGAACTTCGAGTCGCAGGTGTTCCAGAACCTATGCCAGCTGCTGGGGATCCGGAAGACAAGGACAACGCCGCTACACCCTCAGTCCGACGGGATGGTAGAGCGATTCAATCGCACCGTCGAGAACCATCTCCGAATAGTCGTCAGCGAGCACCAGAGGGATTGGGACAAGCATCTTCCACTATTTCTCCTGGCCTACCGCGCCGCCGTGCATGAAGCCACCGGGTGCACACCAGCCCGGGCCATGTTTGGGAGGGAGCTCCGTATACCTGTCGATCTTGCCTTCGGCCGACCTGGGAATGATCCGATCCCGGTAAGCCAGTATTGTCAAGAACTGGTCGACCAACTGGAGGACGTACACGCGTTCGCGAGGAGGAAACTGCGGATCGAGACCGACCGAATGAAGACCCGATACGACCAGCAGACGGATGCCGGCGGATTCCACGAGGACGACCTGGTCTGGCTCTTCAACCCATTACGGAAGAAAGGCCTGTCATCCAAACTGCAGAAGTCCTGGGAGGGCCCGTACCGAGTCGTGAAACGGATCAACGATGTCGTCTACAGGATCCAGCGGAGCCCGAGGGCGAAGATGAAGATCGTGCATCGAGATCGCCTGGCAGCCTACGGAGGGACACAGACGGACCAATGATTGATCGGGACGATCAGCCTTTTTAGGAAGGGGGTGGTGTTACGGCTGTGAGTTTGTGTCATCAGTCGCCGCGTGAGTCACAACTGCCCCAGGGCTGGGCTGTGCCCTGCCTCCTGTATTGCGCGCGCCTTATGCAACAGGGCTACTAGGACAAAGGGATAGTCCAGAACATTCGGGACTGGACCAGCGCTGGAAACCTCGAGAAGCCGTGGACTCTGGATGGATCTAGAAGCATTTATTGAGTCACCGGCCGGCTATATAAGAGTGACCCGTCAAGCAGTGGTTGTTGTTGTGTTTTACGAGCTAGTGCGAGCGATTATCTTGTGCGACAGAAGTGTGGTGACGAAGTGCTGTGCGAGTTACGAAATCCTGTGACATTGTTTCTCCCAGCTTGTGAACAGCGTACATCAAGTGCTCGTAAGTAACTGTATTTGTTGTACCTGAGGAAGAGGGGCAGGTAGCTTCTGCCAAGGCCACCGGACTCATTAGGACGGATTAACTTCTGTGGTCTGTTGCAAGTGAAAGGGGCCAAGAGCGCATAAGGAAGAGACTTGAGGAAACTGGAGAAGGCTCCTAATTGCTTGTATTTGCTGATTAGTGTAATTTTCTGGCCACAATAAAGTTAATTATTTCTTTAAGCAGTAATTGGTGTTGTGCTTTGTACCCCCACCGTAATCCAGTTAACAAAAGTGCCACTAGGGGGTGGCACGTAACAATATATTCCTCTCAACAAGGAGAATTCAGTTGTGGCTGGCAATCATCTCGCTTATGCATTTCTCATGAAGCTACCCCATTAAAATTAGCCTGGCATTCTGGAAGTCATAACTACAACATGAAACTTCCCCGCTGACATCTCAGACGATAATATGCGTTCTAATGTCTGCATAATGTACAGCTTAACAAGTCCTGAAGTAAGCATGTAACAGCACAATCGTACAGGTTACTGTTACTCGTGGTGAAAACCTCACAAGGTTTCGAAATGGCTGCCTTGGTAATGGACACCGCTGGACAGAGACATACAGTCAGTCCACGTTCCGCTTCGACACAATTCCTCCTGACCAAGATGGCAGTATACAATTACAACTGTTCTGATAATATCTCAGATCCATCATAAACTTGTAGCTTTAATAAATACTTGAACACGGTACACGTCCGTTTGTCGAGACACGAAATGCTTTGCACGTTTCTAACGCACTTCAAAAAAGAACTGTTCGGCTTCGCTAAGTATAAATGCGAGCCTTATCCACGTGAAGTAATCACAGCCTGCCTTGCACCTGCGATCTCGCCTGATAGCCGCGTTGCGTAACCACATATGACACTCTGAATACAACAGTTCACGTCCAAGTGAAATCGCCTTGCTTGCAGCCAAGCGCCGCAGCAAGCAACCCCCACTACCGTCTTCCTTCATCGATATCTCGATGTGTAAATAACTCGCTTATGGCTTGATCATTATAGATGTTATTATTGCACGTCGCTTGTTGTATTATATTCCTCATATGAAATAGCTTTCTGCTATGGTAATCTGCGTTTTATGTCCTTTGAAAAGCCCTCTAATACTCTAATTCGCTTCAAAACAATAAAGGTGATCCTGTAGCGTGGATCGATATATGTCATGACGTCACATACACGTTTATTGATCGGTCTATCTGAGACTCCAACCACTCGGGAATGCTCGTTATGTTCCGATCTCGAACCGAATGACACTTCTCATATTAACGGCGTGATAGATCATGACTTGAGTCACAAGCTCAACAGCATCGCGTCTCTCGTCGTTTCCATTACTGTATCTGGGCATAACCTTATGAAAATATACGGTACAGTACGAACATCCATAAGAAGAAATGAAGAAAGAAGAAGTCTGAAAGGCTAAGTAAGCACGACATCACCCGGAAGTAATGCGAGAGCGGTTCCGGGGTGATGAACGCATCGTGGGGAAAGGGATGTGGTTTTTAGTGGGTAAGAATCCCACACTACTGTGGATTGCGGACCCTTCACATGTGTCTTTTGAAGATTTTCCACAGTCCCTCGTAAAAAAAATATTATTATTATTTTTATTGCTTTATCTCACTGAGATATTGACTGGGCATGGGTAGACATTGTGTGGTTTGAAGCCATTTTCCAGTGTTGCCTTAGTAAACAAAAGTTTGGTGCTTTCCAGTCGGTCAACACGAATAGACCTAAAAGAGCTGGGTTATGCCCTAATCCTGAAAAAAAAAATACATGAGATTAATAAATACACTAGGATGACTAGTTTCGATCGTCAAGCGATCATCATCAGATCCATCGTTATCAGATCCATTACACTTAAGCTGTAAAATCTATGTTTGAAAATACAGGTGAAAATATATACGGTATGTAATTGTACAGCCTAAGTGTAATGGATCTGATGATGATCGCTTGACGATCGAAACTGGTCATCCTAGTGTATTTCAGTATTAGGGCATAACCCAGCCCTTTTGGGTGCATTCGTGTTGACCGACTGAAAAGCACCAAACTTTTGGGAATGGGTCCTTCTGTACTTATCATAAGTCGATAAGGAAGGTGGATTCACCAGATTGTATCTACTGTGCTAATGAACTAGATAATGCTAATCACACCTTCTCTTGTGGACAGTGGGTCCAAACTAGACAGTCTCTTCAAGATCACATCGAGGCGGAGGTATCTCCTGTTGCGGTGATGATACAAAATTAAGAACATTGGAAGCTGGTAGCAAGTTTTGTTGAAGATTTCCTCCGAACAAAGAAGACAGATCTGGATCGCAATTGAAGATAATTCACTACGGAAGAGTGCCCCACGTGCACATATAAATTGACTCTGGCCTGAAATAATGTGATGGTAAGTTGGTTCCTCAGTTTAGGGGCTGCGACAACACGCTCATGTAGCCCCGTGTACTTTGGGTGTGTGTAGAATCTGTCTGATAACCGGTGTTAATTGTAATGACTGTATCAAGGTGGATTATCTGTTTTAATTCAAGTAAGGACTGCAGGCATTGCATTTTTTCAAGTAGTTCCTACTTTTGCCGCCAAACGCCACCGTCAACGACCAACTAGTTCAGAAATTAGTTACGAGATGCCACCGCAGTCGGCTCTTGACGACGAACGTAGGGACCCAAGAACGTTAGTCAAATGTTTAACCTATATTAATTTAGCTTCACACAGGTGTAATTAGTGGAAGGTTCTTTAACATGCCATGAATCTATGACATGGGACCGCTGGTTTTACTTCTCCTCCCAACGAAGGCGTACTGAGGGAGTTTTTACGTTCTTAAAAAATCCGACTACTTCGGCCGGGTTTGAACCCTCGACCTTGGGCAAATAAATAATGTGATAAACGGTCCCAGGCTAGTGTTCAGAAGTAACGGGGGAGTTTTAGTCGGTAGTCTGACTGTCAGGAGCCCGACACTATGTGCGTAAATACATTTCCTCCCCCCCCCCCCAAAAAAAAAAACAACAGATATATTATTGTTATAATTCTTTCTTTGTTTCTGCGTTTCGGCCAACTAAGGACGACGTCATTTCAACTGTTTCCTTTGAGCTTTAAAGTTGACCCAGTATTCCTTCATTGTTAGACGGCGTTGTTCCTTTCTCTCCTTAGTGCACGCCCTACCAGTTTTGAGCGTTGGCTTTGGTTGGGAACTGTGCTGTTGTCTCTTGAGCTGGTCACGGTCCTGTATAAGATCCCAATTATTGTTATTATTAGAACAGACATTCTCTCATTATTCACATAATAAAATAATATTCGTGAGGATTCAGGTACGGTTTATTTTTTATGGTCAGATCTTCCTATAACTCACTGAACCAGGCTCCCTTTGACTTTTTCTCTTTGAGAGAACTGAAAATGTGTTGCAAATTGGAGGCATATCTGGATATCGGAAGTTCGAATTCCGGCGCTGACTCAGGCTATATGGGGTGTGGTTATTCCTCAGGTTCTCCCTAACAAATGGTGGGATTGACTCGGGACACCCTCCTTAATATTGGAGCTACAGTCAACACTCAAACACAGGTTATGAGACAAATTCAACCCACGCCTAAGTACATGAGGATTATGACCATGATATCCAAGTCCCTAAAGTGACTTCTTAACAACGACTCCCCAATTTCAACTGCCACCTGGCACGAGATGTGATACGAGAGATCTTTATATTGTGGATATTTGGCGCCCTTCACAACGGCGTCTTTCTCAGCCGGAACCGAAACCACGATTTTGGGATCATGAAGTGGACACATTAGGTTACTGCTGACCCACTCTTTCCTTTCTTCCTTCCCTCTCCCCATCCATACTTTCTGAATTATTCCCCAGGGGCTCACATCTAGTGGGACGTGGGTTGGCGACCACGGGACCCCAGCTGAGTCCGGCATTACTTCCACTTACTTGTGCCGGGCTCCTCTCCGTCTACTTTCCTGACGACCTCCCTTGGTCAACTCTTGTTCTTTTTCCGACCCCGAAGGTATTAGGGTGTCCGAGGCCTAGGGAGTCTTTCACTTCCCCGCCTTATTGTCCCTTCTCTCATATTTCCTGATCCCTCATTCCTCTTGTTTTCTTTTCATTCTATTTCCTTTTCTCTTTAAGATTCCCGCACTTTCTTTTTTCTTATTTTTGTGTGAATTGGCTCCTCGTGTATCTAAATTACCTTCAGTGAATTTTTCGAATCTACGCTACATTTTGTAGGTATTTTCAGTCTAAGTTGCATTTTGTAAGTATTTTTGATCTAAATTGCATTTTGGGAGTATTTTCAACCTCAATTGCATTTTGTAAGGTTTGACAATCTAACTTACTTTTTAGTAAGTCTTTCAATGTAGGTGGAGGCACTTTTATGAGTATTTTGAATTTCAATTGCATTTTGTAAGTATTTTCAAACTAAACCGCATTTTCCAAGTCTTTTCAATCTGCATTTTGTGTGGTGGGAATTTTGTAATTATTTTGATTCTCAATTGCATTTTGTGAGAATTTTGAGTCTAAATTCCTTTTTGTAACCATTTTCAATGCCAATTGTATCTTGCAAGTATTTTGATTTTCAATTTGCATTTTGTAAGTATTTTGAAGCTCAATTGCATTTTGTACGTATTTTCAATTTCATTTGCATTTTGTAAATATTTTGAATTTCAATTGCATTTCGTAAGTATTTCGAATCTACATTGAAATTTGTACGTATTTTGAACCTCAACTACATGTTGTGCATACTTTTCAATCTATTCCTTTTGTGAGTATTTTCCTTGTAAATTACCTTTTGTAAGTATTTCCACTTTACATTTTCTGAGTCGTTTCAATCTGAGTTCCATTTCGTAAGTATTTTCGTTATGGTCTCCATTTCATTGTTATTTTCGCTTTCACCCAGACCATTAGGGGCAGATAACCTTGTTGTTAGGCCCCTTGAAACAACAATTATCATCATCATCACTTTAGCTCCTCCGGAAGAACCAAACTCACCTCGCAGACAAGAGTTACGATAGAGTTCATTTTCGATTCCGGAGCCATTACTCTGTGTGTTTGATCTCACCCGACATGGCAATCCGAACATAATGCGAAAGCGATATCTCCTTGCTCTGCAGCCCATCAATTGCCAAGTCACGCGATATCACTGGCAAATAATAAACTATCGATTGCATCTCCCCTCTCGACTAATAGAACTCGCACAGAAATGTTGATGGGATATTCCCTTAAATAAGCTGCAACTACACAGACAAGTTTACTCCGCTTGGTGTGTTTCATATTCAAATTCCACATACAAAGGTTCTAGGTTCGATTCCTGGCTTTGCCACGACATCTAACTCTGTTGCTGTTGTTGATTCTTTAGGGGCTTCTGGCATAGTGGTCATCCAGCTCCGTGTACTTCAGTGTGTGTGTAACCTGTGTTATTGTGATATCCTGGGATTTGCGTGAAGTAGAAATGGGTCACCAAGGAAAGTTACTTCTAGAATGGTTCAGGTGAAAATTGAACCAATGTCTCCTCAGTTGTACCTCACGAAGCTGAGTACACCCGATCTAGTCCTCAGATCAGAATTACATTTGTTGGAAAACCACGGGAATTTTACCCAGGATCGAAGTCTCAACAGTTGACTGACAGAGGAAGTATTTACGTTACATACAAACAAAGTCTGTCATCAAATGTAACGCAAGTTATATACAACACGATATGAAGGGATATTTCTCTCCTCTGAGAAGTGTAAGAGCCTGGACCGGTGGACCGTGGTGACGTGACACAGATTGGCAATGATCCAGTACATGGTCACTGATTGGAAATTGTCGCACTCCGTCAGGGGTGTCACAGTCATGAGAGGCTCAGACTGTTCCTCCCTATGTCCTCTACGAGCATTCACTGGGCCTATGGAGGAGCTACATCGAGTAACCCCTGCGGCACTCACTTGGTTGGAAGGACTAGACATCAGCTTGTGATGAAATATCAGAATCTGCGGCAGTGTGTGTGTGTGTATACGTGCCTCCCAGTTAGTCTGTAATACTTTACATCCATGTATATAAATATGCATACATTATTTTTTATTTTTCTAATAGCAATTATATGTAATACATTTCAACGATTGTCAAATGAAGCATCATACGCTAAATAAATATGGCATAACGGCCTCACAACAATTAACTCGTCTCGAAAAACCCTGAAAAAAGAGCTTTCTCTACTTACCCCCAGACATCCGTCCTATATCTTTTTTGATATGCTTCCTTGATGTCCCCTACCAATCATCAAAAGTAACTACCAGAAGAAATGTTGATCTGTACTGATTCACACTCCCCACTACTGTTATAAACATGCGTGTATCTCCAGGTAGTTGTGAACTTCAATAAAAGAATGGTTACCCCAAATTAAAGATCTAACCCACAAATAAAACATGTCCTTCAGGAAAGGAGAAAGGCATGCACTTAAACACACAATGACTCTGCACAACAAACCACTAGAAGTAGTGCCAAAATTTAAGTACCGCGGAGTCACCCTCCAAACTACTCTAACATCTTACAGAATCCACGTTAAAGAAAGAGCGGCCGCAGCAATAAAAGCCATCTACCACATCGAACAACCTCAACAAATATCACTGGGTACAGCAATGCTACTGTTCAGAACAGCCATATCACCAATAGCAACCTATGGGATTAGCATTACCTGGTAAAAACTCACACTCAGCGACCTGATGATAATAGAAACAGTCAAGGCCCGATATCTTAAGAGGATTTTTAGGCATAGGAAAGTCTGTCCCTTCAAGGTTGACATATGTATTAACTAAGGAGGACTACTTCATCGACGACATCAAAATACAGTTTTACCTACCGAACACCAAATCCTATGAGAATGCACGCCGAACCTTAAATGAGAAACGAAATGCCATTTGGTCCGACTTTTACTCCACAGATGCCATAATGACGGAAGAGTGGAAACAAGCTAATTACGAACTACGACACGTAATAACACGTTACGCCACCCATGGATCTCACTATAGATTCTGCAAATCCAAGGATTTCCACCAACCGAATGAAGACTGTGTGTGTGACCTGTGCAACGATCATTGTGAAAGGTACCACGCACAAAACTGCAAAATGAGGACAACCTCAATAATAAGACTGGCATTAGCATAATTGATCATATGTACAAATATGTATTTGCACATTGTGCGCTTTTCTTTTAATAATAATAAAACATTATTGGGAAACAAAATAAAACCTTTATTGTTAATTTTAGTTCAATCTTATTAGTAAATCATTCTTTTTTTCTTCAATTTTCTGTGTAATATAAAACATGTGTAGGTCACAATAGGGGAAAATAATACAGTTTTCATAGATACAAACATAAGAATGAAAAAATGAGTGGAAAGAGATCTATCTGCAAAGAGTGGAAAACTGATCTAAGCTATAATTACAGCCTATGAACGCTACAGTTAAGTGAAAACTACATATTGAGCATTGCTTTAGATATGAACACTCTGTTTCTTTTAGATTCTGATAGAGCTCGCGGTATTGGAGTGGGATCAACTTGCTTGTATCGTAAATCGCTCTTCTTTGCTTTCTTTATAGCAATACTTCATTATACAGTTGACACAGTTCTTTGGGAAGTGGTTTTAGTTGGTATCTTCTATTGTAGGTTCGAAGTACCTCGTAAGTGAACCTAAAAATAATATTTTTAAATTACTTCCATATTTCAAATCATCATTCCTGTGCACTTAATACAACTTGAATTAGGCTAAGTACGCTTTACTGAAATACGTCACTTAACATTGTGAATGATTGTGAACATAGATATAGCTATGTAAACAACGTACAATACACCTTAAGGTTGGATCACTGTTCCACTTACCTTTCCTGCTCTTGTAGGGCTCCCCAGCATTCCTCAATGCTTCCTTTCTATTATTCCTCCTTCCAGATACGTTAAATCTGCGTTTTCTACCCTTGTTTAATTGTTTTTCTGTACTGCTGCTAAGAACTTGCTTGAGTTGATCAGCCATTTTCCTACACAGAGATCAGTATTCGACGGGATGCCAACATTGAAAAATAAATAACTCTGCTTTCAAAGACATTTGTGTTGATTTACATTCACGAAACCGTGCGTGCATTCAGATACTGTAGATCAAGATTCCACTGAAAGCTCGTTTGTGATTTTTTGTGGGTTAGATCATTACTCGGGGTAACCATTCTATTATTGAGGATGTAGTATCAGGCCTCTACTTTTTTTTTTCTTAAAAAAAAAAATATATATATATATATTTTCGGTAAAAATTTTATATGTACTGTATAATACGCTAAGGTATTCACAAAACTTAAGCTCCTAAACCAGATGGAGTTAGGTGTGGTTTGTACCAAAATCCTCTAAATCGTCTCAATAGTACAGGAAAAATCTTGCACTTCTTTAAAAGTCAACGGAAATGTATTTATTTGTTTATAAAGTGATTTTAAACAAATAAACTGCCAGAACTGTGACGCGTACAGCCCGCTTAGCACTAGGGCCGGGCGGACAACCCATTATGCGAGAGCTCTCGCACTTGCCCGCTAGCTATTCTAAATACAGTATATGGACTTATCTGAACAACTTGGTTCATCATTTTTGCAATAAATACATTTATTAATATGCTTAATAGCATTTGGAATGTTTAATGGCTCTACATCCTTTACGAATTATACGCACATTTCGGCAACTATATGTTCTACAAGGCTGTGGCGTTGTTTGCTAGCTTCTCTTTGATATTATATCCTGCATATTAACTGCACTGATTGTGATTTCTTTGGACGCCGATAACACTTATATTAGGTCAGGTGATAGTTCGGTATTTGTTTCCATAAAATAAGCGTTTAAAAATAAGCCTTCAAGATCTGGAAAATATTCTATAGGAATAGCTAATGTGACGAACAAGGGGAGGATACGATGCATGGGTCAACGATTCGAACCATCTTTAGTACACTTGTAGGGCAAGACAGGGCATGTACCAGGTGCAAGTAGTAAGGTGAGCTTCTCAGCCGATTCCGAGAAATTAATTATATATTATTCGTAATTGCTGTACGGCGTTCATGTGCACTGTACGTTAACACAAGGCCAAGGAGTGCGTGGTGCAGCGGTAAGAGCTCTGCTGCGTAAGCGTGGGATCACTGGATCGAATCCCACCGGTGAGCCTTTTTTATTTTTTTGTAAACATAGGCAATTCGTACAATTGTAGGTGTCGTGAATAATGTTCATTTTGCAGTCAATTGTAATAACGTGCTTTGTGAGCGGGAAAAGGGATTCTGAAATCATCGTATGGGGGTCAACGTTTGTGACATGACATACTGTACAGTATCGGCATTGCAAATACATTGGTATTATACACGGTCAGGTGTATTTTATCATATGTATACATTTACTAGCAGAAGTACCCGCTCTTCGAACGGTCTTCGGTATTAATAACCAGACGTTATCAATTGAGCTACTGTTGCAATGGTTAGGGGCTTGTTATTCCTTCATATGTTTATCAGAGTGAAGTTAGTTTTCTGGGAATATCACACACACACTGTTAATTTAAGGGCCTTAAAATTTGGTTTTCGAAGACTCTTTATAGACTCCCGAATTGTGTGTCTCAGATTGAGAAGCGCAACATATGCTTTGGTCGTCCTTCTAGGATAACTTTTATATTTTGCCTATTTTAGCATGTATTTTGAAAAGTTTTTCCCTATACCAATCCTTCTATGAGATGTACGGTGAAGAGTTTTATAAATGATTGGTGTATTGACTCTCATGGATACCTAATTTTACGATGCTCCAAACATTCGAACACGAGTTATAGGCGTACATAAAGATACACAGAAAGGCCGAAAATCCCTAGGTATGCCTACTTCGGAGGGGAAATAAAGCCGGCGGTCCCATGTCATAGATTGATGGCATGTAATAGAACAATCCACTAACTACAATTGCGTGAAGCTAAATTCGTAGGTTAAATTTGATTAACGCTCTATTAGTTCCAAAGTTTGCTGGTTGCGGTGGCATCTAGTAGCCAAGTCACAGCTAGGTGTCGTTGACGGTAGACTTTGGTAGCAAAAGTAGGAACTACTGGAAATTGATCGTCTGCAGTCCTTACCTGAAATACAGATAACGCACACTAATACAGCCATCACAATTAACACCGGTTAGCAGACAGATTCTACACACACGAGGCTACGTGAACGCGTTGTTGCAGCTTCTGAACTGAGGAACCGACCAACCAACCTACAACATATCACCCAGATGACTAAATATGGATATATCAACCACACAGTTTCAAACAAAATCACCCTTACGATGAACCCGTTTGTCGAAATAAATGTTAGAATGTGCTCAGTCTAAATTCACCTAACGTGTACTTCCTGACGTGAAAATAATATTGAAAACCTGGTAGACGAACCGCAATACACCTCACATAAAGACTGACCCTCACCGTTGTGTAAAGTCCCCATCCACAGGATGACACCTTTAACAAATTATAAAGGCTTGTGGTGCATGAATATTCAGGTTTTAAGCCTCCAATGGCCCAAATTCCTAATAGCAGCAAAAAATATTTTAATTCAGTATATTTTGAAAATAATGTTGCTGTTTGGAGGTATAATTCTGTACGACATATCACACGTGTAAATAACGTGAAAAAATTCTAGGGTACCCCTTGCCCCCCTTAAGCGCATTATAGCCTACGTATTGATGAATTTAACAGCTTAATTTGGTTCCGTGATAACCTTATAGCTGTTTGAAAACATCACAGTAATGTAATAAATGGAATTGCTTTGCATATTAGAGAGTTGGTTGGTTGGTTGGTTGGTTCTTAAGTTTAGGGGCTGCGACAACGCGGTCATGTAGCCCCGTGTACTTTGGGTGTGTGTAGAATCTGTCTGATAACCGGTGTTAATTGTGATGACTGTATTAGTGTGTGTATCTGTTTTTTAATTTTAAGTACTGCAACTTATAATTTTTCAAATAGTTCCTACTTTTGCCTCCAAGCGCCACCGTCAACGACTACTAGGTCTAATTCAGAACTTAGCTACTAGACGCCACCGCAGTCGGCGCTTGGCAACGAACGTAGAAACCTAAGAGCGTTGTTTACATTCTTAACCTATCCAATTTAGCTTCACACAGGTGCAATTAGTGGAAGGATCTTTAACATGCCATAAATCTATGACATGGGACCGCCGGCTTTACTTCCCCTCCGAAGGAAGGCATACTGAGGGATTTTTAACGCTCTTAAAAATCCGACGGCTTCGGCCGGGTTTGAACCCGCTATCTTGGGCATAGAAGCTCAGCATGCTACCGACTACGCCACCGAAGCCGCCATATTAGAGAAATAGATGGTCCTCTGAGATTTTGTTGCCATGGTTACCAGCTTGCATTCTTTCATTAGATTATTAAATGAAATTAGTTTTCTGGGAATATCTCAAAAACTGTTGGTTTTAGAGCCTTAGGGCCTTTGTTTGTCACATCCAGGGGTTGAAAATAAGCTTTGTCTCGTCCTTCTTCGCCTATTTCAGCATGTATTTTAAGGGGGGTAGGCCCCCTTTTATGAGAGGTACGAAGAAGAGTTACATCAATGATTAGTGCGGTGCTTCTGATGGATATCTGTATCAAATTTTACGTTGATCCAACCAGCCGTTCTCAAGTTATAAGGGTACAAATTTGTCCACAGACAAACAAACAAACAAACAAACAGACAGACAGATAAAATTTTATTTTTGCGTGCATCCGTCATAAAACAGTCTGAAACACGCAAAGAACGCAAATTTCCGTGGAAATTCAGAAAAAACAGACACACTTTCATTTTTATATATATATAGATACGTTGAAGGCCCAGTATGTTCCGTTAATTGCACGTCTGTAAACCATCAGACCACCCCGTAAGCAGTGACTCTTGCTATGGGTATCGGTAAGAAATTGACAATGGTTACAAAAAAAAAAAAAAAGAAAAGAAGACCCACTGCACGCCTCTCCGGAGGGATTCGAACCAGCGATCCCGTGCTTACAAAGCAGGGCTCTTACCGCTGCACCACGTGCTCATTGGCCTCTTGCTAGCGTACAACGCACATAGACGCCGCACTGTAATTGCAGTTAATTAATTAATTACTCGGAAACGGCTGAGAAGCGCACCTTACTACTTGCACCTGGTATACGCCTGGTCATGTCCTACACGTGTACTAAAGATGGTTCGAATCGGTGACCCTTGCATCGTATCCTCCCCTTGTAAGATAGAGGAGTTGAACATTTTATCGCTAGAGGGTTTTATTGCATTTTTCATCAGTGCCAACATACATTTCATGTTTTGCCAGCTGTGTAAATTTTCGGACGAGTGTGTCCTTAAAAAGTTGGTGCAGTTAGTGCGGTCATTGTAGTGATGAGCGTGGAATAATGCTCTAATACCCAAACCAAACTAGACCCCCATTGCTTGTAACAGGTGACAATCAGTAATTGACGTCCAGACAGTCGTCTAACCTAGTACCGGCCAATGGTCAGCATTTTCTGACACAAGCCTTATCCAATTTTCGTCAGTTTATTACTGCAAAGTTGAAATGCCCACAATGTCCTTATTACAGTGTGAATGTGGTTTTAGCCTCAATAGCATGGCGCAATAAGTACGAACGAGTTTCAGAGTGATGCTAACAAAATAGTTAATTATTGAATCGCGGCCCCTTATAATGCACGCAAGTCCTGGAATGTTCTCAGAAACTGACATTTCTGTTTGAATCTCTCTTTTCTCAGGAACTAATGGATAGAAACATTCATATGGTAGAGATGAAGTAAAAAGGAATGAACGATCACTCCTTGATAACTTTTCTAAAGTACAAAAATTAGCCGAAATACCTGCAATAATTGTCTGGAAAACATCTGGAGATGTTGTAGTAATAGATGTTTACTCGTCCGCTGTCTGTAAGCCACGCAGCCATCCCAAATAAGGTCGATCCACAATGCGCAGTCAGTAGTTTGTAGTTGGCAGTCGGCAGATGCAGTCTGATATTGGTAGTCTTAACGACTGCTAAGAGTAAATAATACAGTGACATTCTTCTATTCGGCGTTGGCAATTTGGATGATTTGGAGATGTACGGATTATTGTGTTATTCGCAACTGGTATTTACGATTAATAACGTACGAGTTGCGAAGGTAGACTACGTTACTGGTATCCTCTTTGCACATGACACAGAACAACAACGTGACGTCAGTTTTTTGACCTGCTCTGGTTGGCTGTTACATTGCTGCAATCGGGTAGTTGGCTGTCGAAGATAAACTTCTCGACTGCAACTGCATGTTGTGTATGGGCATATATGATCACGACTTATATAGATGAAATTCCAGCCGTGTCCGCCAATTGCGCGTGGGCTACCGTAAATTGATGTATTGCCAACCCCGCGCTTACAATGCTATGTACTGTATATAGGCCTACGCGGTACCTTTAAACAAAATAGCGCCGAATAGCGTAATGTTATTAAAATGTGTTCAATCCAGACCAATGGTTTTTGCCTAATCCAATAATTGTGTGGTGTAATTTGTATCGGACATGTTGGCAACTAGTGACGACAATGTGTGTACTGCGTTACGAGCGCTTTTGCGTCAGTTTAACGAACTAAATACGCTGTCGAAAATTTGTCGAAATGAGCAATAAATAAAATCGGATATGTGCGAGATTTAGCACAAATATCCGGTACAGGGTTAGTTATTACATTCCCCCAAGTAGATAAAATAAGGAATGCGAATCATATATTATCGAAAGGAAAGTGAAATGAAAACAAGTAGGACCAGTTCCGTGAAGAACTATACAGCCTATTTTCATATATGCTACTTGGGGGCCGATAACCTCGATGTTAGGCCCCTTAAAACAACAATTATCATCATCATATATGCTACTTAACTTGATTGTCACTATCAACATACAAGTTTTCAGTTTCATTGCTGTCATAGATTAATAGATATTGAGAACCGTGTAAATATTTCAGATGGTCGCCATGTTGGATTTTACCATTTGTAGGCCATAGAGTTATGTACTATTAGATGAGATTATTGTGTACGTTCATTAGTGAAACGTTGATTCGATTGCAGGATTAGAACACGAGAAATAGACATTTAATTTTAAAATTTCGCTCTGCTTCCATCTTGAGGTTATGTAAACAATTGAAATAAATTAGATGTCAGTGGATTGCAATTTGTAGTCATTTGCTGTACTAAGTTTCACTGCGTTCGGATGGTTGAATCGCGAGAAAGGCCTGTTTGAATGTTTCAAATTCGCTTGGCCACCATGTTGGTTTTGTAATTAACAGGTTTTTGAAAGTTACATAGGTGGACATCTAGTAGTACCGTTTATCACCGTACAAAATTTCATTCATGGTGATATCTGTAATAGTTTCGGAGATATAGAATGCCGGTGAAATATTTCGCACAGCCGCCATGTTGGAATGGTGAGATGTAATATAATTTTAAGGGCGCGGTCGGGGTCGGACAAATTAGTACTATGAACTTACTGAGTTACATTGAGATCGCTCCAGCCGTTTAGAAGTTATTAGGGGGACACCCACACGGACAAAACGTGACCTCATAAGCCTATTTTTTCATTAAAAAAAAGGCTAAAACAAGATGTTCAGTAAAGAACATATAGCCTACTTTCTCTTAAATGCATGGGTATTGTTATAACTCTTTGCCTTTTCAAGGAGTATAGTTGAATGTTGGTTGTAGTAGATAATTGAAATACAACTTGTTATACGGATATTAAACATGAACATGAGGAGCCCTTTGCTAGTGCTACCTCTGTACAAAATTTCATTCAATTCGGTTTCACCATGTTTGAATTGATATGGTGAATCGATTTGCACACATACATGGATGTTTTTTGGGCTAATACCCAAAAAATATGAATTATTTATATAAAATGGTATGTTGTTGCAAAACGGTATGTTGTTGTTGATGAGTGAACTAAAGACACACAGTTGTGTAGCGACTTGTTGAATAGTTTCAGAGTTAATGGCTCATACGTTACATCGTCACTGCGTCACCTCAAAACCTACTGGGGTTTCTGTCAAGATGGCGGCGATATAAAATATGACCCTGAGGTGCCCTTTGCTAGTGCTACCTCTGTACCAAATTTCGTTCAATTTGGTTTTACCGTGTTTGAATTGATAGGGGGGAATCGATTTGCACACATACATGGCCGCCATATGCAAACTATTGGACTGATGAAATTGTACCTTGGTCAAAGAACGCTTCTAACATAAAGGTATGTTGTTACAAAATTTGGTAGAGATCAGATGATAAGGTTGGTCGTAATTTGATTTAAGCTTTTAACATTTAGGTGGCCGCCATTACGTTCTAGTCAAGATGGCGGCGATATAGGCCATGACACTGAGGTGCCCTTCGCCAGTGCTACCTCTGTACCAAATTTCGTTCAGTTTGGTTTCACGGTGTTTGAATTGATAGGGGAATCGATTTGCGGACATACATGGCCGCCATCTGCAAATTTTTGGGCTGATGACCTTGTAGTTTGGTCAAAAGATTAGTCATACAAAAAGGTATAATGCTGCAAACATTGGTAGAGATCAGATGATTAGGTTGGCCGTAATTTGATTTAAGCTTTGATCATTTGGCTGGCCGCCATTACGTTTCCGTCAAGATGGCGGCAATATAAAGCATGACATTGAGGTGCCCTTTGGTAGTGCTACCTCTGTACCAAATTTCGTTCAATTCGGTTTCACCGTGTTCGAATTGATAGGGGGGCCAGACATTCGGAGTACACACACACAGACAGACACACAATTTTTCGCCCTGTGTAGATCTCGTAAGTCTACTTTCATTTTTTGCAAAAATCGAAAGTAGGCTATAAAGAGTCACAGTTGATTCATAATTAACAGAGACGATTGTGTGGATCTGCGATTAGTCGTATCGTTGATGTTGTGTTCCTTCCTTATTGATGATGAGTGAACTAAAGACACACAGTTGTTTAGCGACTTGTTGAATAGTTTCAGAGTTAATGGCTCATACGTTACATCGTCACTGCGTCACCTCAAAACCTACAGGGGTATTGCTCAATCTGCATACCTGCACTGACAGTGGAATGCTTTGATTAAGTGCTGTGTCCATTGTGTCAGAGTATTCTGCTCTCCACTAGAATTCCAGCCAGCAATAAGTTTGAGGTAGGTAGGTCCGTTAGCAAGCATTGCTATCTTTTTAAGGGGCCAAATATATTTGAAATAGATACTCATGGAGACAGGTTAATGAACGAGCTAGACACTGAACAATATTAAGGTCCAAAAACTGACTTTATGTTCGACGATGTCGATATGTAAATATAATATGTCAGAAAACTGTATCATAATGGGAGTCATTTAAGTACTACTTTTCATTATAACACAGTTTTTCAACCAATCATAACTCAATATTTTCATTCATTGACCAATTAGGTAAGGATAGCTTCTGACATGCACTCAAAATCCAGCATGTCGGACATGAATTACATGATTTGAAAGTTGACAATGTAGCCTATATTGGACAAACTGGACAATATTGCAAAAGAAATAGCACTGTACCTTAATATGCGCAACTCCAATTTCTACACATTCGTAACATTTCGCCGACAATTTTAGTGAATGCTGTTGTTGACATAAACTTACCAGAACGTCATGGAGGAAGTAGACGTATGTCATTAGATCTACGGAAATTATTACCCAGCTCTCTGTTCAGTAATGGGATTTCTTAGGCGAAACATTTCCGCCAGGTGTCATGATTATTCTATTTTGGACTGCGTTGATTTACCTTCAGTAGACATTCTAATCGCATCGAATGTGAAGAATAACTAGTTGATAATACGATACATTTTAATTTTAAAGCGTTTGTAACAGCCTATTAAGTGATATTTTACCAAAATAACAAAATGATCATACATAGTACCTGTGCGCTATCTGTTGGAGCTACTTCAGGATAAACAATGTTTCAAAGCTTTGGAATTCGTCATTGGGTAGAGAGCAAATGCTGAGCCCACACAATTCCCAAGAAGAAAAATTCAACCGACAGAATCTCGACAGATATTTATGAATATTTATGTTAGAACATATAATAAAGTTATAATTATCGTCGAACATAAACAGTCGTATGCAACTCGCCTACAATGGTAATTAAGACACTCGTATGGAAATTATAAACTCATTCTATAAACATAAACATAAACACGAATAGGCAAATTTGTTGATACTTTCGTGCACGGCGCTGACGCCAACACATTACGTACTCGGTTGAAGCAGCTACCGTCCCTGTGGGAGGAATATTCAGTGGCTCAAAGGAAGCTAGAACTGAATGACGACGAAGGGTACAGCGAAGTCCATGCGAAGGATATGGAGCTATTTAAGGATAGTTATTACGATATTGAGGCTAAAGGCACTACACTAATTGAAAAAAGTGCTAACACACCGAAAATGCACGCCAACAACCCCACAGTTCTCCCGCCGAAGTAAGATTGCCTGTAATTAACCTCCCAGAATTCCACGGGCAGTATGAGGCCTGGATTCATTTCCACGATACTTTTCAGGGACTAATTGTAGACAATGATAGGCTGTCCAACATACAGCGATTTCATTACCTGCTTTCAGCACTTGATTGATTCAAAATCTACCTATCTCCAACGACAATTTTATGGTCGCGTGGAACTCTATATGCAAGAGGTACAACAATAAAACGTTAATTGCCACACAACATGTAAAGGCCCCCTTGTCATTGTCCACCTGTCATAAGGCTACAGCGTCTGATATCAGACAATTAAACAATCACATAATGAGCAACTTAAATGCTATTGAATGCTTGAAGTTGGAAGCACCACTGCATGAAATCCTGCTACAACAATTAGTGCTCGATAAATTAGACCCAGTTACACGTAAGGAATTCGAAATGCAGTCCCCAGTGATGACTTCCCCAAGCTAAGCGAGGTATCTGCATTTCTAGAAGATAAAGCGCAAGTTTTAGAGCTTATGATTGCAACTAGGGACCAAAAGGGGTCCGTATCAAGTACCCCAAAGACTAGCCACCCAAGGTGCCCTAATAAACCACCTCAATTGAACTCCTACGTGGCAACAAGTAACAAATGTGAGTTTTGCGGTTCAAATCACCCGTTGCACAAGTGTGATGCCTTCACGAAATCCACAACTGGTTAACGTTATGAATTTGAAAAGGACAAGGGTTTGTGTTTCAACTGCTTTAGACATCATGAAGTCCGTTCTTGCAAATCCGGGAATTGTAGACAGTGTAATCGTAAACACCACACATTACTCCACTTCAGTGAAGAATCACAAACCACGAACAGTGTTCCCGCATCCAGTAATAGTAATAATGTAGACAATCGAAGCCACAATAAATCAAGTTATTGTGCTCTGAAATTCAAGGAACAGTCTCAAGTATTGTTATCCACTGCAGTAATTCAAGTGTTAGACAATGATGGCAAGTCCCACCAATGCCGCGCCTTGCTCGACAACGGATCCCAGTCTCATTTCATAACCGAAGGCCTTGCTAGAACACTGAGGTTAAGGCGTTGCCAAATCACAATCCCAATGAATGGAATTAACAATACAGCAGTGACCACGTCACGAAGTGTTAGTGTGTGTATTCGGTCCAATACCTCAAGGTTCCAAGCAACAATCACATGCTCCATACTTTCACAAATAACTGGCAACATCCCGGCTAGCAATATTGATTGCAGATCTTGGAACCTGCCTACAGATATACAATTGGCGGATTCAAGCTTCAACAAACCTGGGCCGATAGACATGCTCATTGGTGCGGAATTATGCATGCGTTTGCTACTTGACGGGTGGCGGAAGAACAATGATGATCTTCCTATCCTGAAGAATAGTAAGTTAGGGTGGATTTTATCGGGACCTGTAAGAACCATGCATCTTGGTGTTGCTGGCTCAACATCACAATCAGCACTCTTTGTCAGAAGGGTTTGTGATCTTGACAAACAATTGGAAAGGTTCTGGAGTATTGAGGAGGTGCCTCATACCAAAATGCTATTGACAAATGAGGAACAATATTGTGAGAACCATTTTGCAACCCACACTAGACTCCCAAGATCCCCTGCGGATTTATCAACTGACGACTGTCACTTACGGTACAGCATCAGCATCATTCTTGTCTATGAGATGCTTGATGCAAATAGCTGAAGATGAAGCGCATGAATTTCCTCGTGCCTCAGAAGTGTTGAAGCGGGACTTCTATGTGGATGACGCCCTCATTGGAGCAAGCACTGTAAAGGAGACCATCCACCTGCGAGAAGAACTGCAAGAGTTGCTAAAACGAGGAGGCTTTTCGCTTCGAAAATGGAGCTCGAGCCACTCAGTAGTGCTCGATACAATCCCTGTAGAACTTCGAGAATCACAATATCCCCTACGATTTGACGACAAGGATAGCTTGTTGTGGAATCCAAGCTTTGACAAGTTCCTTTTTGAAGTAAACATCAAGGAATGCATGGGGAGGCTACTAAGAGGAAGGTTCTCTCCATCATTTCTTCGATTTTCGACCCGCTTGGCCTTCTAGGACCTGTTATCGTTCTGTCAAAAATGTTCATGCAGCAGTTGTGACAGTTCAAACTAGGGTGGGATGACCCTCTGCCTCCGTCTCTGCAACAGAGTTGGCATATCATCTACGCGGACCTGCCGAAACTGAATGATATTCGGGTAGGTAGGCTGATCCCCGGTAGGGGCAAGGTCACTGAAATCCAAATCCATGGCTTCTCAGATGCCTCCGAGAAGGCATACGCTGCTTGCGGTTACGTTCGTAGCGTCACTGAAGAAGGCGAAATCACGGTGCAGTTGGTACGTTCCAAGTCCAGAGTTGCACCCCTCAAGCAACAATCCATCCCTCGTCTAGAACTTCTTGCTCGTCTGTTGGCCAAAACTTCTCAATGTCTGAACTTGAGAATTGACAACTCGTTTCTATGGACGGACTCAACCATCGTCATTGCTTGGCTTTCAGCGGAAACTACTGGATGGAAAACATTCGTCGCGAATCGGGTTGCTGAGATCCAACAGTTGACGGACAACGCTAAATGGAGCAACGTTGCATCTGAAGACAACCCGGCTGACATACTTTCCAGGGGAGAATCAGCACTCGTCCTGCAAGACAACATACAATGGTGGCAGAGACCTTCCTGGCTAAGACGAGATGAGGAAAACTGGCCCAACCGAATTTTCCCATGTGTTAATGATGAACTTCCTGATGAACGGATGACATCACATTGCCTTACTAGTACACTTTCATCTGATATCATCACCAGGTTCTCATCTCTGCATCGATTAGTGAGGGTAATGGCATACTGTAACAGATAAAGGTAATGTAAGGAGAACAGAATCGCTGTCGAGTGAGGAGCTCACGTGGGGATTGGAAAGGTGCATAAAACTGGCACAAGGTTCTATCCACGCTACTGAGATTGAAGCCTTGAAATCGAAATTCACGGTCTCATCCAAATGTTCAATAAGGGCCCTTAATCCCTTTCTTGATGGACAGGGGATTATTAGAGTGGGTGGCCGGTTACACAATTCTTTAAAGCCGTTTGCTGAACAACATCAGATAATACTGCCTCCCAAGCATCACTTCACCCGTTTGGTTGTAATTGCGGAACACAGAAGGCTGCTGCATGCTGGGGCTCAGCACCTAGCTGCGTCATTGCGGCGTAAATATTGGATCGTGAATATACGGCAAGTGATACGTCGCCTCATACATCAGTGTTTGATATGTTTTAAACTGAAGGCTTCAGCAGCAACTCAATTAATGGGGCAACTACCATCTCAACGAGTGACGCCGTCCCGACCATTCACCAACACAGGGGTTGACTACGCAGGGCCTATTTACATCAAACAGGGTAACACGAGAAGCAAGACTAAGGTGAAGTGCTACGTAGCCTTATTTGTTTGTTTCGCCACCAAGGCAATACATCTTGAGTTGGTACGTGACCTGACATCCCAAGCATTCATTGCTGCCTTGCGAAGATTCACGGCAAGAAGAGAAAATGCCTAAACATATAATGTATAGCGACAACGCCACCAACTTTGTAGGAGCCAGGAACGAACTTGAAGAATTGAGGAAAATGTTCAACTCCGAGAGGACGGCTATCGAAATTGAAGACTTTTCTGCGCAAGAAGGATTCAGATGGCATTTCATTCCCCCAGATGCACATCACTTTGGCGGACTTTGGGAAGCAGGCGTGAAGTCCATGAAGCACCATCTGAGGAGAACAGCTGGCAAGGCATGTCTTACGTATGACGAAATGTACACCTTGCTTTGTCAAATTGAAGCCTGCCTAAACTCGCGACCGCTCACTAGACTTTCAGATGACCCTGACGATCTCTCATACCTCAGTCCTGGCCATTTCTAGATAGGGGCTCCTTTGATGTCCATCCCTGAACCTAACTTGACCAAGGTTGTGCATAGTCATGTCACCAGGTGGCGATTCATCCAGTCCCTGCAGCAGAACGTTTGGAAGCAGTGCTCTGCTGACTACTTAAATAGCATGCAACAGCGTCAGAAATGGCAATCCACCCTTCCAAACCTGGAACCAGGGGCAGTTGTGCTTGTCAAGGATGACAATCTCCCCCCCCCCCTCTCCCCCCCCCCCCCCTCTCGTGGCGTCTGGCCGTCATCAAGGTAGCCCTGCCTGGAAGAGATGGACGAGTTCGGACGGTGATAGTTCGCACCAGCAAAGGGACTTTCAAGAGACCCATACATAAATTGTGCCCTTTGCCCAATCAAGATTAATAACATTCAAGTGTTTTATTATTTCATTCTTCTGTTTTTATTTATTTATTTATTTATTTATTTATTTTTATTTGTGCTTCATTTTTGTGATATTATTCGAGAAAGCTCTGCGCTTTGATAGCAAGTTTGAACCATTGAACTCTGACAACGTCGCCAAATTGGTGTTTTTGTTTAGTGTTTTGTCTTAATATTATTTTTGTTTAAATGTAATCCATTTAGGTGTGGCGGTATGCTTGTGGAATCAGCCGCTAGGATGCGGCACCTCACGGGGCTGGTTTAGTTCGCCAGCGAGAGACTAGCTATACCACAGCCACAGTAGCCTAATGTCCAATGACATTATGATGGCAGTGGCTATACGTATAAAAAACATAACATGGACGACAACAAACAAGCATGGCATGGCGCGATTTACAAGCAAGCGCAATTAAATCTAGTGCCTTCCCGGCCACAATCGGCGTATAATTTAAAAACGTATTTGTATATATAGAATAGATAATATATATAATAAAGTGTGTGTGCAAAATATTATTTTTTGAACTATCGCTCCCGAATTAACATACATAACCAGCTTGCATTCCTGGCTGCCGTTTGGCTACAGGAGTCGCTCCGTGAACTAACGGAACAATAGTCTTGTAAAATGCAAAGCAAGAATGCAGATTACATTCAATCGAAGTATTGTCATCGTCTTAAATTAAATCACTGGCAATGAATTTACAAACCATCCTAGTTGTTGTCAATATCACTGCATTATACAGATTGGTGTCCAGATCAAGCTATTTTAGCCCTTACAAAACATGTTTAGGAAACACCCAGTGCACTATTGTTGCAATTCGAACTGCCATTGCTTATTGATAGGCTCCACAATCTCCAAATATTTCGACACATTTTTGGGATGTTTAGCCTGCAGGTTTTGTGTGCATGGTGACATCAATCAGCGTGACTTCCTTCAATCTTTTGTTGAAGATCACTCTTTAGTAATAATTGTGGCGAATCAATACCTTTTATTTTAATGAATGATCACTTCGTGGTCATTGGGGACATGTTTCGAGGCCTGATTGTTTTGGCCCCTTCATCAGCCGATATAGATAAAAAATATCATAGAAAACATGTGGTTGAAAAGCCTAACGCTAAAAGACTTTCTTATCAATAAACATACATGGCGCGCCTCACTCGGAAGTGATGGGCTCCATCTCGGCAACGCTGTACAGCTTTCTCCGTATCGGCTAGCTGCGGAACCATGTTTTATTTTTCCGTACAAATAGAAATCGATATAAAATAAGTGAATTAATTTACGTATGTCACAGTCCAAGAACTACATTTTCCAACCACTCCGAGCCGAGAAAAAGTTATCTTACAAAAATGATAACAACTTTGTTTCCTGGACACACAAAATTGTAAAATTGATAAACCAGTTATTCAACATTCCAATGTATATTGTGCTAAAATTTGGATTCGATCTGATGACGGGTTTTTGAGATAATGATTCTTAAATGTGACGCATGGTTGAAACACGCTGAAAAATGGGCACTTTTTGTGTTCCAACTGCGATAAAAAATATTATAATATAAATTAAAAATTCCAAACCTACCTGGACTAGCGTAAAATAGAACGACAACAATGATGATGTTATTGAATTCAATGTAGGCCTATTGGTTATTTCACAAACAACCTTCAAACTCGAGTGCACATAATACTTTGGTCGACTGTAGGCGGAACTCTTGCCACAATTATTACTAATTAGTTCATCAACACGGAACCAGCATGCACCTTTAAAATACTAAAATGAGGATCACTATGTCAGGCCTGACCTTTCGGTGAGTACAGACCGTTCCCAATACAGTCTGAGATGTTCATTTTCAGCCTCGCTCTCTAGAACATAGCCTACTGGTAGTACAGAACCCTGTTCTGTTTCCCAGATAGCTCTTGGTGCAGCAATTTTGATACAGCATGATGTTGTTGTTTGAGCCTTCAGTCTTTTGACTGGTTTGATGCAGCGCTCCATTTCTCCCTGTCCTGAGCTAATCGTTTCACTCTACATAGCTACCACAACCTACATCCGAAGCAATCTGTTTAACATATTCAGACCTTGGTCTACCCCTACAGTTCTTGTCCTCTCCCCTTCCATCCGTAAGTAAGCTTGCTATTCCTGGGTGTCTTAGTTTATGTCCTACCAACCTATCTCATCCCTTCATTAACAGTCGCCAGAAACATCTCTCCTCTCCCACTCGTCTTAATACCTCTTCGTTTGTCACCCTATGTACCCATCTGATCTTCATCATTCTCCTGTAACACCACATTTCAAACACTTCAATTCCCCTCTTTTAAACTGCACCAATAGTCCAAGTTTCACTTCCATAGAGCGTCACGGTCAAGACAAAGGCTTTCAAAACTGACTTCCTAATACTTAAATCGATATTGATGTTAACAGATTCCTTTTCTGAAGAAATGCTTTCCTTGCCTGAGCCAACGTACTTTTCATATCCTCTTTGCTTAGTCCATCACTGGTTATTTTGCTCCATAAGTAACTGAAGTCTCCTACTTCCTTGAGCTTTTCACCTGTCAATGTGATGTCCTTAGAGGTTTCTGACTAATTGCGGCTGCATTCCAATATTTTTGTTTTATAAGGTGCGTTCAAAAGGTAACGAGCCGGAGGCAGTAATGCGCAAACCGGTGACGACATCAGCTAATCGTGGCGTGTGTAACGAGGCGTGGTTCCGACCAGAGCGTGGAAGGTCACATCCCGTCGCTAGAGGGCACGCGTGCACGTCACGTGACGATACAAAGCGAGCAGCAGCATGCATCAATCGTCCATCCAAGACCAAGACAGTAGGTCATTCGACATGCTTCTTGGTGTGGTTGAAGACTGTGGGGCACCCATTGGGCACACACATTCCGCAAGTGCAGTCGTTTCTTCATGATGGTGTGCACTCTTCCGATGCTCAATCCGACCACGGCGGCTATGGCGTTCACTGTCACTCGGTGGTCCTGGGTAATAATTGCATCAACCAACTGGACGTTGTCATCGGTAATGCAGGGAGGTGCCCCAGACCGGGCATCATCGGCTAACGACACCCGTCCTTCCCTGAAGCGCTTGTGCCACGCCTTGACCCTTGCAAGAGACATGCAGTGTTCGCCGTACACTTGTGACATTCGGCGATGAATGTCCGTTCCCCCTACTCCTTCCGCTGTCAGAAACCGAACCACACCTCTTTGCTCTTCGTTTGACGCCTCCATGTCACTGTTTGCAATGCGACTGGCAACGTTGGACGATAGCGACGGGCTGTGACCTTCCACGCTCTGGTCGGAACCACACCTCCTTACACCCGCCACGATCAGCCGATGTCGTCACGGGTTTGCGCATTACAGCCTCCAGCTTGTTACTTTTTGATCGCACCTTATACATTTATTTACATTTACAGCATTTTGCCTGGTTTACATGTGCGTGCATCGGAGGTTATGTTGAATACTTTGAGAGACTTGACACTCGCTATGATGACCTTATATAGTGAGTGCGGCCATCACGTCGTGTCGGCTCGTGTTACCCGTGCCAGTTCACCTGTGTCACGCACGAGTCGCTGGGCCACCCAGAGCCCACCAGTAGCCTGTTTGAATTTAAATTGAAACTGATGTGTCAGCAGGTCCCAGTCGGAGGAGGTTAATTGGCTATAACAACATTGATTGAACCATTCAATACCATTTACATTCGTTTAACACTGCAATTCCCCCGCCTCGCCGCCATAAATTAACTTACTTCATTCTGCAACACTTCATCCACACTCGCATGGAAATATGTTTTCCTAAAAACTAATAAATTCTTGCGTCACTGTTAATTATTGTGAATAATCCGTGTGTTATCCGAGACTCATATTTTAACAACCGTTAAATTCATTCTTACGGCAGCGAAATTCATCAAGGATTTCAGTGAGGTCAGATCCGGTTGTGGCCCTCGCCCTGCAACACGGCAGAGTACAAATGGGCGTTAGCTTTTGTATCCTCATTAGGAAGATATTTTACAGTTATTATTATACTATGCTGTCCTTATGATGCATGGCACACGGATGTTATCCACTGAAGAATTTACTTTGCGAAAGGAAACAACACAAGCTGTGAGTTCAATCTGTAGTATAATAATGACTAGCATTACCCGTCGCGGCTTCGCCCACGAATATTCTAGTTGTAAAGAGTACACTTAGCAAAATCTCAGCCATGAATGCTATGACTGATTTATCCTTGGTATGAATAATCAGACATTATCAATTCAGCTACTGGTGCAGCGGTTAGGGGATTGTCATTCCTTCATAGGTATATCAGAGCGAAGTTAGTTTTCTGGGAATATCACAGACACTGTTAATTTAAGGGCCTATAAATGTGGATTTCGGAGACCCTTTATAGTCGGGTGAAAAATACTTTTGTACCACACTCACACGTGAAAATTGCGTGAAAAAATTCTAGAGTGCCCCTTGACCCACTTAAGCGCATTATACAGTATGCATTGATGAATTTGGTTCATTGATAACCTTATAACCGTCTGGAAACTTTCACAGTAATGTAATAATTTGAATTGCATTGCGTCTTACAGAAATAGATGGACCTGTGAGATTCTGTTACCATGGTTACCGTGTTGCATTCTTTCATTATTTCATTGTAAATATACATATTTTAAGGTATTTATTTAATTGTGAGGCATTTAAAGAGTAAGTGAGTGCGTTTCGCTTGCGCATTGGGTTATGCTGAACCTGTAGGCACCCCACATGTGTAGGTTGGTGTTAATGGGACCTTATTTTCGGTAAAAAACTAGAATGGGACCTTAACAGAATAATATAGGGAGGGATATCGTATGGCCTCAGGTGCCGGGTGCGAGCTTTGCTATTTGCGCCCGGAGGTCAGCTTGCATGTCGAATATTTTGTTGTACCTTGGAGTGCTATGAAAGTCAAGGAGGTTAGATATCTAAACTCCTTGACACTATAACGCTTTCTAGTAGAGAAAGGAGGAACTTTTGTTTTGGCGGAAAATCCTGAGATTCATTTTGCCATTATGAACACGGCCTACGAATTCAAATGGGTTCTTTAACATGCCAACAACGTATGGCATGCGTGTCGTGATTTTGTCGCCTTTCAAAAATCACTTACCATGGCCAGGAGCGAACCTGCAATCTTGGGGTTGGTAGACCACTCACCCACCGTGGCAAGCTAATCTGTAGTAAAAAAGTCCTCTCGGCACGCCGGAAGGTGGAGGTAGATTTCACCGGACAAACTTGGGGATATGCGAAAATAGGCAGAATACGCAGGTTTTCGTAGAAGGATCAGACCTCATTTATTGCGAGAAAGTATTTTATAATTGGAGATTAATTAACTTTGTTTTTCGTCATTTTATGCATATTTTAAACATTTTATTGTCTTATGGGGACGGTAACCTTCTTGTCATTCGGAGTCCATTTTTATACTTGTGGTCACACTGTCCTTATGCAAGGTTTCGACACGGATGTGTAAGTATGTAACGATCTGTTACTTCTTCAGGCAAAATTATATCTCCTGCCGAGATTTTGGTTGGTTCCTCAGTTTAGGGGCTGCGACAACGCGGTCATGTAACCCCGTGTACTTTGGGTGTGTGTAGAATCTGTCAGATAAACGGTGTGAATTGTGATGGCTGTATTAGTCTGTAATTCAGGTAAGGACTGCAGACGGTCAATTTCTAGCAGTAGTTCCTAATGTTGCTACCAGATACTACCGTCAACGACACCTAGCAATGAACTTGGATACTAGATGCCACTGCAACCAGCAACTTGCAACGAACGTTGGAACTTCCCCTCCAAAGGAAAGCATAGTGAGGGATTTTTAGCTCTCTTAGAAAATCCGACGACTTTGGCCTGCTTTGAACCCGCGACCTTGGGCGTAGAAGTTCAGCATGCTACCAGTTACGTCACCGAAGCCGCTTCACACTTAGATGGAAATTTGAATCTGATCTCGTGCAAGTGCGTTGTCATGGCAACGTCTGATGGCTCACTCCTCATCAATTTAGTAGTGTTACCATGGCAACCACTGATAGCTCTTGGCATTTTCTTATAATTCCGAAATCATTTTTCTCATCCCTTGGCGTAATGGTGGGTCATTTCAAAAATTCTTTCAGACAAAAGTTTAAGGTAATTATTAGGGGAATATTGTCCATTGTGTACGCTTTTCATATTGTGCCTATTAAGAGGGATATAATTAATGTTTTCCGAAAAACCCACTTTTCCCACCCCTTTGGTCAGTGGTTGGTGCTATAAAAAAACTCTTCAAACATAAATTTTTGGGCTTTATCCGACACATAGTATGAACTTAGAACGGATTCGATATTTCATATATTAAGAGAGTTATAGCAATATTTCACTTTTTCGAAAAAAAGCCCCCCATTTTCTTCCCCTTCGACCGATGTAACCCAGTAACGAACTTGACCGAGATTTTGTAGGTATACATATTCGGTAAAAAATTCAAAGAGATTGGTGCAAAATTACGGCAGTTATCGTGTCCACAAGTAACTGATATACATATATACATATACATACATAAATTATATATAAACTTTTGAACTGACGGTGGTTTTGGGGTCTGGGGGATGTGAAACGAACGCGAAGATATGTCGAAATTTTCCGGAAGCCGAAACATGGTACCCATTGCAATAGTTCGCTTTTTAATGAAATCTACCTAATTGCGTCACTCTGAATTATGACTCCTTGGCCGAGAGCAAAGCCCGTTGAAGCCAAATCATTTAACGTCCCCAAAGACTTGATGGCGGTCTCTCGTGGCAACGGTTATTTCACTCGATTGTCAGTTGGAATCTCGTCATCAGGGCTTCTCGACGTTCTTCAGACCAACTCCGTTGCAATGTTAATGGTCTCCAATTATAAAAGCCGCCTTGTCAAGCACTAAGAAGTTGAATAATTAAATTAACACGAGCATATTTCAGTACTCAGTAATACCATGGTCAGCGTAGATAAAATAATAAAAAGAATCTTGTAATAGTACATTATGCAACGAGCCTATAATGGCAATAATTAAGACACGAGTATGTTTATAAAACGCGCGTATACGAGTTTTATTATTTCCATACGAGTGTCTTAATTATCATTATAGGCGAGTTGCATACGACTGTTTATGTTCGACGATAATTATTATAACTATTTTATGTTCGAACATAAATGTTCATAAATATCTGTCGAGATTTCACCAGTTTTATGTACTGAACAGAGTGCATGGGACGCAGAGAATGCCTTGTATTTGATCATGGCCTCCTTGATTACCCCACTATAACACTAGGCCAGGCAGTGAAATTTAAATTAGAACGCCTTGAAACTCGCGAGTTTTATAATTTCCATACGAGTGTCTTAATTACCATTATAGGCGAGTTGCATACGACTGTTTATGTTCGACGATAATTATAACTTTATAATATCTTATAACATAAATATTCATAAATATCTATTGAGAGTCTGCCACGTGAATTCTTTGCGCTGGGTATGATATCTCTGTCTTTCAAGCTCTCTGACCGACCGACGCTTGCGCTCTGTGTGCTTGCAATGCCATATGCAGGCCATATGTTTACATCTGCCGTCCAGCTCTTTAGCATTCACTAATATTGTCACCGAAGTCGTTTGAAATCAATTCGCTGTGTTGAAATTGGACTTAGTGATATTAAGGTACAGTGCTATTTCTTGTCTCATATTCGCCAGTTAATTTACGCAAACATATGGACGGTTTCCTTGTCGGTAATTTATATAGAAAGATGTTTTGTTTATGTCCGACATGTGGTATTTTGAGCGCATGCGCGAATGTATTCTTACCTAATTGGTCAATGAAAGAGCTCTGATTGGCTGGAGAAACTGTATCGTAATGAAAAACAGTGTTATAATGAGCCTCATTATGATACAGTTTTCTGACACATAATGTTTACATTTCGACATCGTCGAACATAATCTATGTTAACAAATACCAAAGAGAAAAATGGATATCCTTACAAAAACATTAAAATTTAAATAAATGAAAGGTCAGAAAAAATGCTTAGAAAATACATAGAAGAAACAAGATTTAAGTTAATATTGTTTCCTTAAAATGTTTTGTGACCATTCATTTTTTTAAATTGTAATGTTTTTGTAAAGATATCCATTTTCATTTTGGTATTTGTTAACATAGTTTAAAAGGTTCTTTTGATTATTCAATCTACGCTGACGAAGGTATCATTGACTACTGAAATATGAACGTATTCATTTAATTATTAAACTTTCAAGTGTTTCACAAGGCGGCTTCTATAATTTGAGATTAATACTAGTCAGGACGGATCTTAGTAATTGTTAATGTCTGTGCATTTTAGGTTAAATAACTCAACACACATAGTAAACCGAAGCAGAAGAAAAAAAATTAAACAGGGACCAGTGGGAATCCATAACCTGAATAATAATTTTATTAATGCAGCCAATGGCCATTTATTTTCTTTTCGGGGCGGGTCAGGGAAGGGCATTTTGGGAGAAAATAGGCCGTGGGCCGATAGGACTGAAACCTGAATAATGGCACCTCATAACTCATAACTTAATATCGGTGGAGAAGATCAGATTATGCTGAGATTGGGTCAATGAGTGATGAGTTCAGGACATTTATTTACCAGGAGTTGGCATGCGCACGATATGCAACTAACGAGAACTACTCTTAAAAATTACACAATATATATAACTAGCAACCCTCCCCGGCTTCGCCCGGGAACAGTTATGAATGCATTACGTGATAAGCAGTTTCTTTTTTCGATGTCAATGAACTACGACCTATATCCGTTTTACGTCTCGGTATGATGGGTTAAAATCACTGACTGGACTATTAATTATATCATCTTGCAACGAACTCTTGTCAGACATAATTTAAGAATGGCGAGGTGCATGAAACACAAATCCTCCTTCTGTCTAATCTTAACTTGACTGTGTATTTTGCGGAACGAATAGTTCACGGACGAAATGAAGTGAAGCCGGTTCGCACTTCCAGGGAAACTCCAAACACAACCACTCTTCTCTGAAGTCCTAACTGAACTCGACTCGTCAGTTTGCTGCTGGCTGTATCTGGGGTAAATGGCTCGCCCGCTAGCTAGACTGTAACTGGGGTGATAACTAGCTCGTAAACAGTCGCCTCAGTAATTGAATGGATATTGTTGGAAGATATTAATACGTAAAACACTTATAGTAGGCGATGTATTGAAGATAGAGATATGCTCTCGCGGACTTTTTTGTAGAAATTCTCATGCTGAACAATTCTTACACTCATAGTATATAGATATTTTTAACGGTTTGCCCAGCGTAAGTTTAAAGAGCGCTCGGACGCCAGGATTTCTTTTCGACGTTTTCACTAAAATCGTTATTTCTTGGCTTCCTTTGATCGAGATATCCTGTACAGAATGATGAAGACCGCATCAAAATCCATCCAGTGGTTCTCCATAACATCCATGAATCGGGGACTTAGTTTTATACTTAGAGACACTGTAACCTTATTTTGAAGGGTACGATTACGCCACTGACGTTATGTCAAAATTTGACATTCGTTATTTATATCATGTGTTATTTCGGCAGTTAATTAGCCACAAGTTATTAAGTGTAGGTTTAGTCCATAAAATGTATTATCATGATTAGGTTTTGTTATGGTATTAAGTTGAAAGAAGTCAGAGGCTGTTTTTGTAATTAGCTAGCGCTTGAGCACTAAGGGACATTTCATAGCTTACGTCTTCTCCCAGAACAGCACGATGTGATGAAATACTTTACCCACGTAGTCAACAACAAAAGCCAAGAGACAAGCGAGCTGTACTGAGAAGGGGTGCGCCGAGTGACAAGGGTGCGGGAAGTGGAAAGAGGAGGCCTGAAGAAAGGGTACGGTCGCAGAGGGGCTTGGGGACGAGACTCCTTTATGTGAAGGAGGACAACTCAACGAGACCTGGTGGAAGACAGTCGCAGGAGGACAGTTTTGCAGGAGTTGTATTGAGGACGTATGCCAGTCCGATACATTATGGTGTTGGCAGTGTCATGCGCTAACATCATAAGAGTGGTTAAGGGACTTACAATCCACCACCATTATTAATTCTGAGTAATCTAAATACCACAGAATTAATAGTAGCCTGTTATTTACAATAAATTCCTCGTATGAAGATGGACTTCTACCGCCTACAACAGCAGCTTTCTCTTGGGGAGAGACTCTTCAATAAAGCCGATTCATCGTTTGGTAAGCTCATTGACTTTATGCACAAGCTCTCTTTCTTCACTCTTGAATAAATCAACCTAAAGTATTAAATTCAGATCTAGATTAAATTAAATTCATAACGCCTCCGTTTTCTTGCAACTTTTGCCTGTCTTAAATTCTTTTGTTTACTTTCTACGTTAAGTCATTAATTAATGCATTTTCCTAACTTGTTTGTTTTTGATGCCATTAAATTTTTATTTAAAGTAAATGCAGTCTGTCTCCTTTCTAGATGATAGAAATAGATATAAGCCATCCTCTTCTCCCCGAAGCAAATGTTATTCAGGTTAATGACTAAGTCATACCACGACTTGAGTCGATGGAGTCTGGTGAATGTTCTACCTGAGCTAGCACGTTAAGTTATTTATGATTTATTGTGTTATCGCTCTCAGATCGAACCCTTGGCGCCCAACACTCTTACATATAACTTCAGATCCGGTGACCACTGATGGGTCATATCAAATGGTAAGTCAGGTGAAAAAATTGGATTCAGAAATTAATAATCTGGCAGGTTTTGGTCTTATATATTGTTCCAAATTTACATACACAGCCAAAAGTGCCGTTACAACACTACTTGTATACTGTAGGTCTATTATATATTTGTCCACTGACAATGAGAAAGTATACTTCTGTGATAATTTAAGGAAAATTGTTTGTTTGGAATTAGCATATGCACTATAATGGAGCTGCATTTGGAAACTAAGCACATCAATATCTCACACAGGTCGACAGACAAACACGGGCAGAACTTGATCTCGAAGGATCTTATTACATGTGATGAGAATAGGCTAAAGCTAGTTAAGTAATTTGACTCAGTGCTCGAGGCGACGTGGGAATCTGTCGCTAGGCTTTTGTATATCTTGTCTCTTCTCATTTATAGAACGCTTTGCCAGTTCCTGTGATAGAATTTGATTGAGTGTTACGAGATTAGAATTAACTGGAAAGGATACAACAGGACTGCAGTCAAATGTTTTCAATCAACTTCGAGAAATTGATCAAAAAACTAAAAATAGCTAAATATATAAAGTGTTGTCAATTGAAAGTAAAACAGTCGCTCTTGATTGGGAGATATTGCTTTCAGTAATCGGATGAAATCGTCGAGCTGTCACAATACATTAAGAGAGATGTGGCCAATCAGGCAATGTAAAAGAAAACATCACTTGGAGCACAGAACAGTAAATGTAGGCGTTTGAAGATATACGAGGTAGATTAAAAAGTTGTTAAATTATAATCTTCAGTCGGTCAACATGTTTTTATAGCAGGATTGGGGAGCAACGCGTCACTAATAACTAGGGCCCGGATGTTGATGACATGTCATCTTTTTACTGAGCTGTCTAAAACAATGCTGAAGTACATAGAGACTCCGGACGGGCCTCCCCGTCTTCAAATATGTCATTTTTATTTTGCATCTTTTTGCACTTTTTGCTATTTTTCCATTTTAAGAGCATTTTTATTAAGTGTGGTGAATATTTTGGTCTTATTTTAAAGAAATCGGCCTTTTGAGGTCATTTTTCCAAATTAGTCATGTCACAGCTTTATATGAGGGAGTTACGTCTCTCAGAATTAAGAAGAAGTTAGCAGCAGATACAAGATAATTTCCATTTCCTTTATCAACCGGGTGGAAACTAGTCTTAGCAACAATCGTGGCGAAATTGCTGCGGGTATTGCATAAAATCTGAAGAAATTGCCGGATAAAAACACCGGGTATAAAACATTATGCTAAATCTCAGACATTCTTTCTGGTGAAAACTACTGCACGGATGGGATTGAGGAGGATTTAGCGGCAAACAACCTTTCTCACTTCAAGTACGCTCCGATCACATCAGTTGATGTTGATCGTAGGTTTTCAGGATATAAAAACGTGTTGGCTGATAATCGCAGATCATTTACATTTGACAACATCAAAATGGCATGCGTAGTGCAGTGCAACTCAGACTAAAGTGAACATAAACCTTTTGTTAAGAGCTAGAAATGTATTTTATTGACTTTTCAGTTTGAGCTTAAGATGTTATTTTTGAATTATTGGTGAGTTTATTATTATAAAATCATTTTCTCCATTTTATAGTGCATTTTTCGATTTTTATGTCATTTATTACAGTCATTTTTGAAAATTTTAAGTGCATTTTTTAAACTTTTTTACGGCATCAATATCCGGGCCCTACTAATAACCAAGGCCCGGAAATTCATGGAAAATAAAATTGTTGCTACTCCTTTGCCTGTTTAAGTGCATATCTCTGCTTGAGAAGGGCGTATGTTCTAGTTTCCTGTTGTTTTGAAGCTGAGTTTGTTACTTCACGTTCTTAAATTAGAATATACGCCCTTCTCCGAGAGTCTATCACAGAATAATCCTGAATACGTTTCAGTCCTTTTTGCAAGTTAATATCTATTACTAGCCTATTTTCAATTTTGAAAAAATATGCTTATGAGATCACCTTTTGTCCGTGTGTGTGTGTGTGTGTCCCCCTAATAACAAGAACGGCTGGAGCGATTTCAATTAAACTCGGTTAGTTCATAGCACTATTCCGGACGACCCCGACCGTGCCCTTCAAATTTTGTTACGTCTCACCAATCCAACATGGCGGCTGTGTGAAATATTTCACCAGCATTCAATAACTCCGAAACTATTCCCGATATCACCCTGGAATTTTGTACGGTGACAAAGGGAACTACTAGAAGTTCACCTATGTGACTTTTGAAAAACTGGTAACTACAAAACCAACATGGTGGCCACGCGAATTTGCGAGATTTAATTAGACGTTTCTCGCGATTTAAGCAACCAAACGCAATAAAACTAGGTACAGTACATGTTTATACACATTGTAATGCACCGACATCTAACTTGGTTCAATTGTTTACATAACCAAAAGATGGCGGATGTGCGAAGTATATCACCGGCATTCTATATCTCTGAAACTATTAGCGTTATCACCCTTAAATTTTGTACGGAGATAGGGGCCACTACTGGAAGCTCATCTATAAGACTTTCAAAAACCTGTTAACTACAAAACGAACATGGCGGCCAAGCGAATTTGAAAATTTTAAATAGAACTTTCTCGCGATTTAATGTTCCAACCGCAATGAAATCTGGTACAGGAAATGTTTATACACATTGTAATACGCTGGTATCTAATTTAGTTCAATTTTTTACATAACCTCAACATGGCGGCTTTGCGAATTTTAAAATTAAGTTTTTATTTCTTGTGTCGTAATCATGCGATCGATGTGAAAGTTTGAATAAAGAACCTACGCAATAATTTTCCTTTAATGGTACATGACGCTATGGTCTATACATTTAAAAATCCAACATGGCGACCATCCGAAATATTTAGAAGGTTCTGAATATCTACGAATCTATTATAGCAATCAAACTGATTTTTTTATGATCATAGGGGCTATGAACTTAAGTTCTCCTATAGGACTTTAAATAACCTGGTGATCACAAATCCAACATGGCGAAATATAAATATTCACATGGAAGTTTCTGGCAATTTAACCACCCGAGTGCAGTGAAACTTGGTACAGTAAATCCTTATACGAATGTTAATCCACTGGCATCTAATTTATTTCAATTGTTTCCATAACCACAAGATGACAGCTCTGTGAAATTATAAAATCTCCTTGTCACTTCTTTCGTCCTAATCATGCGATTGAAGTTTGAATGCTACACGTACTCAATAATCTTCATTTAACAGTACATAACTCTAGGACCTACATATTGTACCCTTGCACAAGGCCTTCAGAACAGGACTCTGTCGTCAGGGCATGAACGGTACACTAGCTTGAATATGAAACTGTTTTGGATATTATAGGAAGATCACTGGGGCTGAATAAAATTCATCACACACAGATTCTGAATGAAAATAAACAAATTTAATGCACCAAACACCAGTACAACAAAAACAAATAAATGAAATTAAACCAAAATAGTAGAAATGGAATTTAAAATAATAATAATAATAATAATAATAATAATAATAACTCAAAAGTAAAATAAATCAATTACGGAATCAATAAAATTAAGTCAGAATCAGAAATATAAACAATGGACTAATCAATATCCAATAACCACCAATTAAATGCTAATCAACATCAATTAACACTTATCGTAATAGTCATGATGTAAGATTACAATCAAATTAATTAACAAATAAAAACCAATCATATGTCAAAATAAAGAAAATAAATCGAAATGAAATCTGGTTAACACCAATTAACCTTAATTGCCATAATCAAATTAATTAATTACGATGATAAAATAACATCAGAAAGTTAAGTTATTAAGAGATGAGGGATCAAGAGGGTCCGATCAACTGCAACAACAGTATGGATTAAGAAAAAGAAATCCAATTACATTTCAGATACATGGTATGGTCAATATCAGAGATATCCATAACCATCCCAAAGTATACATTATAGCCTAGCCATTGGCTCATTTAATTATTAATGGCGTTTAATTAACATTTACTGGAATCCTTCCGTTAAATAAAAGTTTACCCTCATATCAAATCTTAACCTTCATGGCATTAATTATATATTTATATCTGCAAACACGAACATGGTTTATGCCTCTTATTTACATACTCTTGTAAATTAATTGTGGAAGCCTTTTCCGTACGAAATCTTAATGTCCAATCCCGACATTACTTTGGACGTCTTAGCTTTAAAACAAATTAGCTGAATCAATGAAGCCATTTAGTTTCCTTAGCCTTGAAACACACTTACAAATTGTCACACATTACATTAGCATATTAGCGATATGATAAGCTTGGCTTCGGCCCTTGCGTTCGACGTGACACACTCTCGAACCAAGCACTCGATGCCTTGTCAAATAATTCATGGATATTCAATAAACAAACTAAGAAAAGTGCCTTAAAAACAAACAGAAATAACATCATAAAAAATGATGACTAATCATCTGCCTATCAAACTTGGGTTGGATAAACATGAAAAACAATTAATAAGTTCATCTGATGTGGGAATCAGAATATTAATTCCAACCAAACATTATTAAAATCGTGTCAGAGTCACGTTAGGCAACGGTGAATGTTCTTCAATCGAGCCGGAAACTTCCTGAAATAAAATAGACACGACACAAAAGAATACCCTGTATCAGTGTTATGTTAAACGACGGTGAATGTATTTGAACCCGCGACCCCTAGAAAAAATAGACATGAAACAAATGTGTTCCAAGCAGCATACTCAATAGGGTCAATATGAATTTAGGGGTATTCGCTACCTATACACTTCTTACCTTGGGTGCCCCTATCTTGCAGAACGAGATTACGATAGAACAAAGCATGGTCTGTTCAACAATTATCTAGGAAAAAAAGAAATCTCGAGATAATTTTGAGCCATTATTAACTATAAAAAACTAATAATTATTATTTTCCAGGACCGAAAATAATTATTCATGAACACAGGACTCTAAGGTCACTGTCTGTCTAGTACCCGTTTAAAAAGACTGATCGACCAGGCATAAACAAGAGAATTACGAACCCGGGACTGCAAGGTTCCTGCCTATCTAGTACCCGTTTAAAATAGTTTCTGGACCAGGCATAACAAGAGGATATCGAACCCAGGACTGTATGGTCAACAGACAAAACCGTCCCTTATATCAAAATGATCAGTAAAAAAACACACTATCGACTGGAGGCCTCAGGGTAGTGACCTAACGTACCCTTACGTAAATATTGAACTTGGGACCAAACACAAAAAAAAAATATAAGAATCGCTGCGACACAGAACTCGTGCCTGCAGTGAGCTCCCCCCTTTGTGAAGGGTGACAATGAGTGGACCACACCTGCTAGCTAATCTTGACCGCGAAAGGGTGGAGATGCAAGTCTTCACTCCCCCCGGGCTAACATATGACTGTGCTTTACCAGCTCTTCGGACCAGATCTTAGTATTCTAAATGTGGAGCGAAGCGCTCTCACTTGAATATAAATTAATTATTACAGTCAACTCGTTATGACTTATACCATTCTCTTACCTGTGAAATATTAATGCAATGTGAATTCTACACCTTCATCCCTCTGTACGATATGATTTCAATCAAATATAGATTACTTATAGCATTATTTTACCTGCGTTTATTGGCTACTACCTTGCACGTACAATTCACTTATATCACTGTAAACTTATCATACTTACTTTCATCCGGCGTCTTCTCCTCAGGTCTTATTTACCTGGCATTATAATCTATTTTATCTTATTTCATCGTAGATTTCTCCTTATAACATCTTACTTGTATGGCCTTAAATATCACACGCGCTCTATAATAACCAATATAACAAATAGTGAGGCTGAATCAGCCGTCCCTTCTTAAATAATTCACGCCATTGTAAACTGTCCTCTAAACTCTACTCATTGCTACACCATAATATCCCATCATTATCCATCACATACGCCATGGTCCTTCAAATATCGTCCCAAAAAATCCTCGGATATTAATTCATCCGGTATGTAAATACATACAATACTATCTCTGGTCATTTACACGAAATAATGAGATTTTGCCTGGAAAGGGCATCTATCTAAATACCATGCTTCGTTCGTCCTAGTCGGGCGAAAAACTCAGGGGATAATTCTAACACACACTTATAAATAAAATAGGGAATTCTACCAGGTGTTTTATGTACGGATACGATTACCTAGCAACATCCTTACGTTAATTTACGCACTTTTAATTCATTAAAATAATTATTGTGATCATTAATCATTATGAGCGTACCCAGCTCCGTCAGATGCACAACTATGGTCGCCATTGACACAGTCATTGCACACACAAAATAAAAGAAATCAAAAGGAAAAAAAATAACATGCTAACATTACGGCGATGAAATCCATGAATTATTGACACTTTAAAATATAATCAAAAGGTACTTATCATATCGACGTCTCTGCATGAACTGGACCAGAGGCCCGCACCAATATAACTTAGCACATGAACTCCATGGTCAGTTCGAATCCCATCACGATGATGTTAAACCACTCGCTAATATCACTGCAATCTTCCATATCACTAGGTTACTGTAAGCCAGCACCCTTTTAAATGCATACACACACATATTTAATTAAATTATACACCACTCTAAAAATATACATTAGTGGGCTACACACTTGTGTCATAGATTGACAAATTCTCGCTCTATTACCACACTTGTTGCGGACACATTTTTAGCCTACTTTTCACATTTTGCAAAAATGAGGAAAAAGTAGACTTATGAGATCGGGCAAATGTGTGTCTGTCTGTCTGTCTGTCTGTCTGTCTGTCCTTCTGTCTGTCTGTCTGGCTGTGTGTGTGTCCCCCCCTATCAACTCCTAAACGGCTGCAGGAATCTAAACAAAATTTGGTAGGAGTAAAGATCTATACCTGAATATCTCACGGCCATATTTGAAAATGATGTCAGTGCTACCAACTGCTAAAAAAACGCAATTGAAATTTGAGCTCCATGTTGGATATCTTGGAAAGTATGAATGGGAGCGATTTCAAAATTGGCACACGTACAGATCGTAATATTTCAGTTCAATTTCCAGGAGGCTAAACATGGCAGTGTTGCCAAATGATTATAAGCCTCCTGATAAGTCCAATTTTTAAATGCATATAACTTCTATACTATCAATTGGAATTCAACCAAATTTCGTATGTTGTATGTGTACATAACCAGATATGACTGAGCGTATTCTTAAGACCTAACAGGGCTGCCAACTGTTAATAAATGCTCCTATTTTTTTAAATCCAAATACCAATATTTCAGAAAGTATGCAAGCCGACAGCTTTAAACTATGCACACGTATAGTACCTGACATTCTATATTAATTTGGAGTAACTTATATACGTCAGTGCTACCAACATGATTCTAAGCCTGCTGACAGGTCCAACTTTAAATACATGTAACTTCCATACTATCATTTGGATTTCAACCAAATTTCGTATGTGCTATGTGTACCATAACATATATAACTATGCGTATTCTAAGGAGCAATCAGTGCTGCCAACTGTTAATATGTGCTGTCCCTATTTTTGTTACCCTAATATCAATATATCAGAAAGTATGCAAGCCAATAGCTCTAAACGTTGCACACGTATAGTACCTGGCATTCTAGACGAATTTGAAGTAACTAATATACGTCAGTGCTGCCAACATGATTCTAAGCCTGCTGATAGGTCCAATTTTAAAATGCATGTAACTTCTATACTAACTAATGGATTTCATTCAAAATTGGCACAACAATAGATCATATTATTTCAGATTATTTCTGACCAATACATGCATGACATTGTTGCCAACATGATTTTACGCGCGCAGTTAGATCCAATGTTTAACTACATGTAACGTCCATGCTATTCATTGGACTTCAACCAAATTTTGTATTTTGTACCTTAAGAGACGGAACTGAGAATATATTCAGTCATCAGGGCTGCCAACTGTAGTGCTCTATTAGGATACATTATGCCAGGTATACAGTATTTCGAACTAATTGGAAATTTCGATATTAGCAACTTAATTTCGTCATTACTCTAGATAGGTTCATATTATGTAGAATAATCATTGGCATGAAAAGGAGGCTGTATAGTTCTTCACGGAACTTCTTGTTCTGTTATATTTTTCACTTGAATTACATATAATTTCACATCTTTCCTTTCTGTTATATACATTCACAGCTCAGTATTCATTTTTAATATTATTTCGCATCAGCCGAACAATGGACTGTGCGTTTTGTGCGCTAATGCTAAGCGTGGTGCTACATGGACCAGCAACCACTGACATCGGCTGAGTGATGAACAAATGCGCGCTGTCACAGATTGCCACCCGCATATATGACAAAATGGTTGCCAATTCACAGTTTTGCACATACGACACCAAATGCTCCTTTCACAGTCATATACTACAGTAATCAGGCACCTTAATTTATACATAAAAATATGGCCTTGCTAATCATATGGCTCACGATGGAACTCGATCATAGGTAAAATTAATATCATCAGCGCTTGGGTAGGACTAATTTCTTGCTGAAGGACGCTATGCCCTCTCTCTCGTACACTCGATGTTGTCAAATTTCCTTGCGCAGAGGACTACTTCTACTCGATGAACACAGAGATATTTAATTCGTTACCGCATTCCCAAAAATCTTGATAATAATTAGATTCATCATGAGCGTTTCAGATCATTCCTGTAATGTCTTGATCTCTCGTAACCAACTGAGACGTACTCTTTGAGGGCGGAGTCAAGCATCATCTCCGTGTTAACTTAGAGATGGTTACTGCGATTTAGCGAGATTCTCAGAATTCGCTGGAGTGTTCCTTCCCTGAAACTCGCGTGCAAGCGACTACTGACGCACCTGCTCGGTCCATCGTGCGAAAATCATAAATATCTCCCTGTCGAAACTGCCAAGCCTTCTACAGTATATGTAGCTCTCAACACGGCAGAAAAATCCTAGTTATTATTATCATCATTGCACAATGATGATTTCATTCTCATGCCACAGAATTTAACATCATGACATTGCCCTATATAAATACTCCAGTGACGTAATGTGTCCTTGGCCTAAGACGTAGGTCAAAGGGCAAAATATATAAAATCCAACATGGTGACCATCCGAAGTATTTAGTCGGTTCTCAATATCTACGAATCTATTACAGCAATCAAGCTGAAATTTTGTATGTAGATAGAGGCAATTAACATAAGTAGGATAAGTTATATGAAAATAGGCAGTATAGTTCTTCACGGAACTACTTGTTTTTATTCGGCATTCTCTGTGTAATTGCATGTGAGATTTTCAAAGTGGAATGCCATGTCCTGTGGTTTGGATTTCAAGTAAGAAGGAGGTCCCGTGTCTCATAATCTCAGGATTCACGGTCACGTAAAACTACAATCTTCCTTACTTTCTTTTCACTGTGTAATTGTTAAATTATCTTCATTTTTAAAAATTCAATGGCTCTTATTAAAAGTGTATATCAGTTATATTTACAAATTTATATAATAAAATAATAATGATGGTGAACAACGCTTCAAGTCCCATAAAATAACATTTCCTACTGTTTAGAACCGTTCCTTAGTTGAAATATTAAAAAAAAACAGGTGTAGTTATATGTATGTCCGTCTGTTCATATTTTCTTTATATTCAAAATGAATACGGTTCGCTTAAAACACGGAATGATCGTAATTGCCGTAGTTATTTCTTATTTTTTCGAAAAGAGGTACATATTTGACCAATATAATTAATGCACTTTTGCACGCATATTTATTTATTCCGGGCCTTTGTGATGAGGAATGAAATTTAAAGCACACCGGCATATGACGCCTACATCAAGGACAGAGAGTAAACAGCATCAGACGTAGGCCCGTAACTCTCTAAAACCCCTGCCATGGAAACGGAAGAGTGGAAAAAGGCAAACTTCGAGCTGCGACACGTTTCACGAAGACCGCGGCCCACGGATTTGATCACAGAATCTGTGCACGAAGAGTATACCACACCACATCACACATGCACCCTCTGTGGACACAGCCAAGCTAGGACAAACTCATTAACGTTCTGTGCTAAGAATGAGACCTTCTGACAATTGCCGTATTGTAAAGACCTGTAGACATTGTGTTTATTCATCAATATCATCATCATTTCCCCTTTTCCAGCTGACACTCGGTGGGGGCAAATATGGTTCCTCTCCACTTTGTTCTGTCGTTCCACCATTCCTCTTCCGACACAGTGTTCCAATCCAGGTTCCGTTTACTAATGTTATTCTCCACCGAGTCCATCCAACGCATTCTTGGTCTTCCTCGTCCTCTCTTCCCTGTCATCCGTCATTCCAGTGCTCGTCTTGGTAGCCTTACTTCATTCATCCGTTTGACATGTCCAAACCATCTCAATCTGTTTTGCTCCAGTTTGTCATTTAGTTTCTGTACTCCCAGTTCTTTCCGTATATCTTCATTTCTCACTCTGTCTCTCCTAGTTTTCTGGACCATACTTCTCAGGAATCTCATCTCAGCTGCCTGTACTCTGCTCTCATCCCTCTAAGTCATTGTCCAAGTTTATTATTTAATTTTAATTCACATTTTCAGAGGTTTTAAATAACATTCATGGCAGAGTGTCATTTATTTATTTATTTATTTAGCGTGTGGCAAAACATTGTAAAACACAACAACATTCAGAATCAGCAAAAATACTAGGACATTATTACAATAAAAGCAAAACAGAGAATGTTAGTGTAACTTACAGTCACAATTGGCACTTATAATGTAAAATTTAAATTGTCTATCCACTTAACAGCATCTGGAGTCAACACGAGGAAATCCTTTAAATGTCGCTGAGTATGACGTAATACTACACTGCTGCACAATGTGTTGTATGGTCTGGGGAGTCGCTCCACAAACACGTGTTCCACTTGTAGAGTAAGTCCTTACACACTCCATGGTTTGTGCGAATCCTGTTGGCAGTCTTCCACCTACGTCGTGGCAGATCGAATCCCTCTGGTTTGTTGTGAGAATTTATACTGATTATTACTTCTGCTGGTGCATGCTAGATCCATTTTTGGTCCCATCTATCGCTTATATCAAATCCCTTGTTAAGGCAGAGTGTTGCTATTGTATTACATTAATGTATAGTATTAAATATCGACATGAAAAAAGAACAAAAATAAAGAACTGCTACTTTTGTACTTTTCTCTAAGATGTTACTGTAGATAATGCTAATGCTAAAGCTTATTGTTGATAGACTTTTGGTGTAGATTTTAGGAATTTTTGATTACGTCAATATTCTTTTAGACATCAATACAGTAACTATTTAATTGTTTTATTACGGTACCTTCTTTTAGTTTGATCACTTTCATTTTCCTCCACTACTTTTGTATTGTAAACGACCATAAGTGTGAAAAATGTCAGCTTCATTTGTTCCTGAAAATAAATATGCATACCTAAAAACAAGATGTTCAGGAAAGAACATATAGCCTACTTTCTCCTAAATGCATGCGTATTGTTATAACTCTTTGTTCTTTTTAAGGAGTATGATTGAATGTTGGTTGTAGTAGCTTGTTGAAATACAACGTGCTATAGGGATATTAAACATGAATATGAGGTGCCCTTTGCTAGTGATACCTCTGTACCAAATTTCGTACCATACGGTTTCACCGTGTTCGAATTGATAAGGGGAATCGATTTTCACACAAAGATGGCCGCCATCCGCAAAATATTAGGCTAATGACCTATTAGATTGGTCAAAGGATGCTCCCTCCATAAAGGTATGTTGTTGCTAAATTTGCTAGAGATCGGATGATTAGGCTAATCGTAATATGATTTAAGCTTTGAACAATTATGAGGCCGCCATTACGTTTCCGTCAAGATGGCGGCGATATAAAACATGACACTGAGGTGCCCTTTGCTAGTGCTACCTCTGTACCAAATTTCGTTCATTCGATTCCTCCGTGTTCGAATTAATAGGGGGAATCAATTTTGACATAAAGATAGCCGCCATCCGCAAAATATTAGGCTAATGACCCATTAGATTGGTCAAAGGATGCTCCCTCCACAAAGGTATGTTGTTGCAAAGTTTGGTAGAGATCAGATGGTTATATTAGTCGTAATTTGATTTAAGCTTTAAACATTTGTGTGGCCGCCATTACGTTTCTGTCAATATGGCGGCGATATAAATCATGACACTGAGATGCCCTTTGCTAGTGCTATCTCTGTACCAAATTTTGTTCCATTCGGTTTCACCGTGTTTGAATTAATAGGGGGAATCGATTTTGACACAAAGATGGCAGCCATCCGCAAACTATTAGGCGAATGAACTATTAGATTGGTCAAAGGATGCTCCCTCCATAAAGGTATGTTGTTGCAAAATTTGGTAGAGATCGGATGATTAGGTTAATCGTAATTTGATTTAAGCTTTGAACATTCGTGTGGCCGCCATTACGTTTCAGTCAAGATGGCGGCGATATAAAACATGACACTGAGGTGCCCTTTGCTAGTGCTACCTCTGTACCAAATTTCGTTCCATTCGGTTCCACCGTGTTTGAATTAATAGGGGGAATCAATTTTGACATAAAGATGGCCGCCATCCGCAAACTATTAGGCTAATAACCTATTAGATTGGTCAAAGGATGCTCCCTCCATAAAGGTATGTTGTTGCAAAGTTTGGTAGAGATCGGATGGTTATGTTAGTCGTAATTTAACTTAAGCTTTGAACATTTGTGTGGCCGCCTATATGTTTTTGTCAATATGGCGGCGATATACAACATGACACTGAGATGCTCTTTGCTAGTGCTACCTCTGTACCAAATTTCGTTCCATTCGGTTTCACCGTGTTTGAATTAATAGGGGGAATCGATTTTCAAACAAAGATGGCCGCCATCCGCAAACTATTACGCTGATGACCTATTAGTTTGGTCAAAGGATGCTCCCCCCATAAAGGTATGTTGTTGCAAAATTTGGTAGAGATCGGATGATTAGGTTAGTCGTAATTTGATTTTAGCTTTGAACATTTGTGTGGCCGCCATTACGTTTCAGTCAAGATGGCGGCGATATAAAACATGACACTGAGGTGTCCTTTGCTAGTGCTATCTTTGTACCAAATTTCGTTCAATTCGCATTCACAGTGTTCGAATTGATAGGGGGGGGGGGACAGACATTCAGAGTACACACACTCACACACACACGCACACACACATGCACACACACAGACTCACACACACACATACACACACACAGCCAGACACACTTTTTTCGCCCTGTGATGATCTCATAAGTCTACTTTCATTTTTTGCAAAAATCGAAAGTAGGCTAATATGTGAATAAGAAACAAGATGTTCAGTAAAGAACATATAACCTACTCTCTCCTAAATACATGGGTATTGTTATAACTCTTCGTCCTTTTCAAGGAGTATAATTGAATGTTGGTTGTAGTAGCTTGTTGAAATACAACGTGTTATACGGATATTAAATATGAATATGAGGTGCCCTTTGTTAGTGCTACCTCTGTACAAACTTTCATTCAATTCGGTTTCACAGTGTTTGAATTGATATGGTGAATCTATTTGCACACATACATGGCCGCTATCTGCAAACTATTTGGCTGATGACCTTGTCGTTTGGTCAAATGATGCTTATTACATGAAGGTATATTGTTGCGAAATTTACTAGAGATCAGATGATTTGGTTGGTCGTAATTTGATTTAAGCTTTTAACATTTGGGTAGCCGCCTTTACGTTTCCGTAAAGATGGCGGCGATATATAACATGACACTGAGGTGCACTTTGCTAGTGATACCTCTGTACCAAATTTCGTTCAATTCGATTTCACTGTGTTTGAATAGATAGGGGGAATCGATTTGCACACATACATGGCCGCCATCCGCCAATTATTGGGCTGACGACTTTTTAGTTTGGTCAAACGATTTTTCGTAGAATAAGGTAAAACGTTGCAAAAAGTGGAAGGGATCAGATGATTAGGTTAGTCGTAATTTGATTTAAGCTTTTAACATTTGGATGGCCGCCATTACGTTTTCGTCAAGATGGCGGCAATATAAAACATGACAATGAGGTGCCCTTTACTAGTGCTACCTCTGTACCAAACTTCGTTCAATTTGGTTTCACCATGTTTGAATAGATAGGAGGAATCGACTTGCACACATACATGGCCGCCATCCGCAAATTATCTGGCTGATGACCTCGTAGTTCGGTCAAAATATTCTTCGTACATAAAGGTATAACATTGCAAAACGTGGTAGAGATCAGATGAATAGGTTGGTCGTAATTTGATCTAAGCTTTTAACATTTGGGTGGTCGCCATTAAGTTTTCGTCAAAGTGGCGGTGATATAAAACATCACACTGAGGTGCCCTTTACTAGCGTACCTCTGTACCAAATTTCGTTTAATTCGGTTTCACCGTGTTAGAATAGATAGGGGGAATCTATTTTCACACAAACATGGCTGCCATCCTCAAATTATTGGGTTGATGACCATGTAGTTTGGTCAAAAGATTTTTCATACATAAAGGTATAATGTTGCAGAAATTGGTAGAGATCAGATGATTAGGTTGTTCGTAATTTGATTTAAGCTTTTAACATTTGGGTGGCCGCCCTTACGTTTCCGTCAAGATGGCGGCGATATAAAACATGACACCGAGGTGCCCTTTGCTAGTGCTTCCTCTGTACCGAATTTCATTCAATTCGGTTTCACCGTGTTCGAATTGATAGGGGGGGGGGGGGGGGCAGACTTTCAGAGTACACACACACACACACCCACACACACCATTTTTCGCCCTGTGTTGATCTCATAAGTCTACTTTCATTTTTTGCAAAAATCAAAGTATCTAATAAATTAATAAAAACCTGATACTACAGCCCATGAAGGGCCTAGGCCTACCAAGCGACCACTGCCCAGCCATTTGGCCTGCAGATATTGGGGTGACGCGTGATCAGCGCATCGGGTTCCTCGGCCGTTAATCTTGGCTTTCGTGATCGCGGCGCTGCCTCACTGTCAGTAAGCTACTCAATTGTCCTCACGAGGCGGAGTGCACCCCGTATCAGCCCTCACATCAGTTTCTAAAATTCCCGACGGATACGGGAATCGAACCTGGGGCCTCCGGGTGAGAGGCAGGCGTGCTACCCCAATACCACGGGGCCGGCAAAAAAAAATGTAAAGCTTTGAGAAAACTCTAGTTGAAGTTCACCCTAGCAGACGACCTCGCTGTTCCGACTCTTCAAATAAAAACAATAACTTTTCACCCACAGTCTCCTCAGACTAGAATAGAGCCTGGAATTGAACCCGGACCTCTCGGGTGACAGCCACTGTGCCACGAGGTGCTCAAACAACGACTCAGCATTGTGGAAGAAGGTAGAAAACACTGACCAGTGTTGAACGAAGCGATCTTTCCATTAATGTACAGAAACAGCATTTCAACGCCACCGTTACCTGTAATAGTCAAGGTTGGTAAAGATATAACTTTTCGGAGAACGTCTAGATCTCTTTACACGTGGGAGTTCTCTTCTATTTCTTAGACCTATCATGAATAATTTTGTTTTGGTTTCCGTGTTAACTGTCAGTTTTATTTCATTGCTTATAGATGCTGTCATTCACTGCAGTGAGAGAAGTGTCATCTGCACATTGAAGAATTGAACATTTACAACAGAAAATCCAGCAAATGCAACTTGTAGCATTGAGGAAGACACGTTAAGTAACAACATAGAGGATATGAATTACGTGGGAAAATAACTAAAACGAATTCAATTTGCTCCAGTAACTACTATATTTAGAAAGGAGGAGAGCACGTTATTATACTCGTATTATACTAGCAGTAGTACCCGGCTTCGCCCGGTGGAATGATGATAATGTTTTAAGGTCTCCTTAGAAATATAATGGACTTAAAATCTAAGTCATTTGCCCCCAAAGACAATGAGGGAGTAATATCTAGGTCATTTGCCCTTTTGATAAGTATGATAATAAAAACTACTGTTGAATTGATACGTCAAACTTACAAACTACCGTAATAGAAATACATATTTCAAAATTCACAGGCGAGGAAGACTTATTGTGTGTGGTGATTAATGGTGTAATGGTCGTAACATCTACTGTAGGTCATTTGCTCTTATGATGAGGATGATAAGGGAAACTACTACCGGTATTGAATTGACACTTCAACGTATAATGTACACAATGTACTGTAATAAAAATAACTATATGGTGGCTTCGGTGGCGTATTTGGTAGCATGCTGAGCTTCTATGCCCAAGATAGCGGGTTCAAACCCGGCCGAAGCCTTCGGATATTTTAAGAGCGTTAAAAATCAGTCAGTATGTCTTTCTTCGGAGGGGAAGTAAAGCCGGCGGTCCCATGTCAGATTTATGGCATGTTATTGAACCTTCCACTAATTACACCTGTGTGAAGTTAAATTGGATAGGTAAACAACGCTCATAGATGTCTACGTCCGTTGCCAAGAGCCGACTGCAGTGGCGTCTAGTAGCTAAGTTCCGAACTTGGCCTAGTAGTCGTTGACGGTGGCGCTTGGCGGCAAAAGTACGAACTATTTGATGAATTCTAAGTTGCAGTTTGTACTTAAATTAAAAAACAGATAACACACACTAATACAGTCATCACAATTAACACCGGTTATCAGACAGATTCTACACACACGCAAAGTACACGGGGCTACATGACCGCGTTGTCGCAGCCCCTAAACTTAAGAACCAACCAACCAACCAACCAAAACTAAATATTTTAAAAATCACAGTCGAGAAAGACTTTATGCGGCGGTGATTATTGGTATGATGCGCGTAACATCTAGGTCATTCGCACTTATGATGATAATAATAAGGTAATGAAAAAATGACTGCTAAACGAACATGGTGTTATTTTAAAACTGATATAGGTAATTCAGGTGTCTAGCTTCGATGTCTTCCTAAGTCTCAACCTTATTTTCTGGCTTAGGCCTGTACTGGATGCGTCTAGTGAAAGAGCGTACTGCTCGGCAAAGACAAAGAATAAAGGTCCAAGCTGCACGAACCTGAGATGATCGCAGATGATGACGAAATATGATGACACACGTTCGGGGTTCCCCGTCCTATACAGATTGACCGGGAATCACTCACTGTTTCGCAACGGCCCTGTGCTGGCATCAGCATAGACAGCAGGAGATAACACGGCGGGCTCTGGAAAGTACTTTCAAGTCACCTCACGATGAATCAGCAAGCTATTCTCACAACTGACCCCCTCAGGGTCTCACAACTTGTGGGACGTGGGTTGGCGACCACGGAACCCCAGCTGAGTCTGGCATCGCTTCTACTTCCTGGTGCCGGGCTCATTTCTGTTCTCTTTCCTGTCGGCCTCCCTTGGTCAACTCTTGTTCTCTTCCGACCCAGACTGTATTAGGGTATCCGAGGGCTAGGGAGTCTTTCAATTTCCCGCCTTAATTGGCTTTGTCTCATCTTTCCTGATACCCTCATTCTTCTTTTCCTTTTCATAATATCTCCTGTCTTCTGCTCAAGGCCCTCAAAGAGGCAGGGTGTGTGTAGACCCACCACTTCTGGTACACCCTCAAGGGCTCATGACTGGTGAGTTAGGAAGCTGGCAACCCCGAGGAATTCCTGAGCTACATGAAGGGAATGGAGTGGTATGTCAGAAATTTCAAGTGGACAGTGTTACGCATCGGGTTCGAAAGGGTAAGTATACACACTTTGTTTTCGATCGGTGAACGATGTAGATTTGTACCAAAGGGTCTTAATGCGGGAAATGGAGAGGTCTGTCCGAAATTTCGAGTGGACAGTGTTACTCGTCGAGTTCCAAACGGTAATTATGTAAAATCCGGTTGAGATCGGTGAAACGGTGTAGTTTTGTGCCAAGGGCCAAAATGCAGGGAATGGAGTGGCCTGTCCAAATTTTAAAGTGGACAGTGTTACTCATCGGGTTCCAAAGGGTAAGTATACACATTTTGTTTTCGATCGGTGAACGATGTAGAATTGTGCCAAAGGGCCTAAATGCGTGGAATGGAGTGGTCTGTCCGAAATTTCGAGTGAACAGTGTTACTCGTCGAGTTCCAAAGGGTAATTATGTAAAATCTGGTTGAGATCGGTGAAACGGTGTAGTTTTCTGCCAAAGGGCCTAAATGCATGGGATGGAGTAGCCTCTCCGCAATTTCAAGCAGACAGTGTTAGTCGCAGTGTTCCAAAGGGTAAATATACAAATTTTGGTTGAGATCGGTGGAACGGTGTAGATTTGGGCCAAAGGGCCTAAATGCAGGGAATGGAGTGGTCTGTCCGCAATTTCAAGCAGACAGTGTTACTCGCAGGGTTCCAAAGGGTAAGTATACACATTTTGGTTCAGATCGGTGAAACGGTGTAGATTTGTGCAAAAAGGGCCTAAATGCAGGGAATGGCATGGTCTGTCCGAAATTTCAAGCAGACAGTGTTAGTCGCAGTGTTCCATAGGGTAAATATACAAATTTTGGTTGAGATCGGTGAAACGGTATAGATTTGGGCCAAAGGGCTTAAATGCAGGGAATGGAGTGGTCTGTCCGCAATTTCAAGCAGACAGTGTTACTCGCAGGGCACCTAAGGGTAAGAATACGAATTTTGGTTCTGATCGGTGAAACGGTGTAGATTTGGACCAAAGGGCCTAAATGCAGGGAATGGGGTGGTCTGTCCGAAATTTTAAGTAGTCAGTGGTACTCGCAGGGTTCCAAAGGGTAAATATACAAATTTTGGTTGAGATCGGTGAAACGGTGTGGATTTGGACCAAAGGGCCTAAATGCAGGGAATGGGGTGGTCTGTCCGAAATTTCAAGTGGACAGTGTTACTCGCAGGGTTCCAAAGGTTAAATATACAACTTTTGGTTCAGATCGGTGAAACGGTGTAGATTTGTGCAAAAGGGCCTAAATGCAGTGCATGGGGTGGTCTGTCCGAAATTTAATGTTGACGCGGTTACCCGCAGGGTTCCAAAGGGTAAGTATACAAATTTTGGTTCAGATCGGTGAAACGGTGTACATTTGTATACATAACAGACAGACAGACAGACAGACAGACAGACAAACTTTGTGCTTTATATATATAGATTATATTAAACGAAGAGGATGTTATAAACAATGCAAAGAAAAACATTCGGGAATGCGCATACAGATCTCATGACGATTATAGCGTAGATGTTAGAAAGGAAATAGTTGACAAACAACTTCTTATGTTTTAAAATATGCAGAGATCTTACCGCAGTTTCCCATTTAGACATTAAAAGACGACTCTTGCATCCGAGATACGAATATGCAAATTTAGGATGTTGTATAACAAAACGAAATCATTTTCAAAAATAGTAATTTTTTGCCAGAAAACGCCATTGCTACTAAATTCTTCTCGGAATTCCTTGATAAATTAAATTAATGAAATTCCCCGGATTGAAGTCTAAACAGGCTGTGTGGGATTTGACTAAACCATTCCTCAGCTCAGAAAGTGCTAACAGAGGTAACAAACACGCAAAGTTGCGTGTCTTTGGATAAAACAGTTCCCATTCACAAACATCACTACTGGGTGTGAGCCCTGGAACCAGAACACGAGACTTGACAAAGTGGTTTTGTGTGTAACGATCAAACAAATGTGTATCCAGGGTGAGGTCTCGTCTCGCGAAAGTGGAGAGAACCCTTCCAGCCCACTTTCCATCCCTTTCTTTCTTAGGCATACGCGACACTTGGAACGTTGTTGCCAACCTAATAACACAGAATGGCTTCCCCAAAGTGATTTAACTGAGAGAAACACTCGCCATGAACAGTTCTTTCCCGTAGTTTTGTTTTGTTATGTTACACAGAATAGGACAAACTCAAAGCAGTAATATTCAAAAAGTAATCCTGTTCGGATATAACTTTCAATAGCTAGTAATTTAATAATCATAACGAATTTACATTTATACTGCTTCGTTTATCTTCCTTGGCATTCTCATATACCAATCCTTAGGAACGGGCCTGAAAATGTGCGTTTGGCGAACGAAATATGTCGTCCCTATAACTCCCTTCTCCTGTGTAATTAAAGCGATATTACACGTGAGGCAGAGTTTAATTTTTCGCTCAATACGCGTTGAGTGACTGAACGAGCTTGTCATTGCTGACGCTGAATCTGACTGAAAATATTAGCAAAACCTATTCTAGCTGGACATAAAGCTTGTTAGTCGCACTTCTTGAGCGTGAGCATCGAAGGCAAGCTGTCGATAAACGCCAGAGGCGTAAACTTCGCCAAGCTCAACCACGACCTGGAGTCAATGTGTTTCATGCCCAGATTGGCTTGATAAGCCTCTCCATGATTGAATGGATATTGAAGAAGAATTGCAGGAGAGAATGAACACTAAGGCATGAGGATCAGCCGACGACGACGACAGTGCCCAACAATAATTTAAAAATGCAAGCCCATTTTCAACAAAAGCTTCCTTGTCTTATAATTGTGTTACAATCTTTACAAATATTTTAGACATCCCACCTGTACTAAAGCATTGTGATAGGCCTATAACTTCCCATTCTTGTGTTTCAAATGTTTCAATACAGCTGGAGTATCAAAGAAAAATCCCACTTTTAACCAAAGCTTAATTTGTGGACACTAAACCAGTGGGGTTATCGTATTAATCATTTTTCTTTAAGTATTGTATAAGGTGTTCAAACGTTTTGGTACATTTAAAAAATCCAAATATGTTCTTGCCTTTTGGTAGTGAGTTTAGTATTTTTTGTAAATGGTAACAAATTGAAGCTAAGAGTGATAGGCCTAAGCGTTCACTGGTTAATATGTTCTGTGAAGTTTGATCTAGTGCAGCATATGCCAGCACACGCACTGCGCTAGCTCAACCTTCACAGAAGCTTCTTGTTGCCATTTAGGATACGCATGTACATCACTAGCAAATACTGTTGCAACAACATTTTATTGGATTTTTTTTAAGTACCAAAAAGTTTGCAACCATTCTACAAAACTTTATTAAATAATTAGTAAGATAACCTCGCTGATTGTGTCCACAAATTAATCTGTGGTTAGAAATTGGGGTTTTCTCCGCAGTAAAAAAAAAAATTGAAACTCAAACACTGAAAGTCATATCACAATGTTTTGGTACAGGTGGAAAGTCTATGTGAGCAAATTATTTTAATGAAATACTTGGTAAGGGTCGTAACATAATTATAAGACCAGGAATCTCCTGTTGAAAATAAGCTAGTGGTGCTCAACTACACTGCCCGGCAAAAATAAACGATCACTTGAAAAATTCAACATTACTTTCATTCAAATCATAAATATGAACGCTCTAAGCCTAGTACAGTACATACTGTAGTTATAGCAAGCAAGTAAGGTTAAATTGGTTTCCTGGACGCATTACCATTCCTTATGTCATTGTTTCACTTAACATTAGCGATTCTTTGACATGATGCTGTTTCCCGCGGAAAGATGTGCGCGCCATCGCTATCGTCAAAAATGCAATGTTTTATTCGTTTTACCTTGGTATAGGAAAAGATCAATACAGCCTTATCCTCAGTTGTTCCTGTGCAATTCAGAAGCGAGTATGCGCTTGAGGTCTGAAGATGTTGCTAGGGCAGTGGCTCTGATCGAAAATGGTGGCGCGCACATATTTCCGCGGGAAACAGCATCATGTCAAAGAATCGCTATTGTTAAGCTTGCCACGGTGGGTGAGTGGTCAACGTGTCGGTCTACTAACTCCAAGCTTGCGGGTTTACTCCTGGCCGTGTTAAGTGATTTTTGAAAGGCGGCAAAAGTTACGACACTATGTCATACGATGTTGGCATGTCAAAGAACGCATTTGAATTCAGTAGGCCGTGTTCATAATGGCAAAATAAATCTCGGGAGATTCCACCAACACAAAGTTCCTCATTTCTCTACTAGAAAGCGCTATAGTATTCAAGGAGCTGAGATATCTAATCTCCTTGACTCTCATAGTGCTTCCAGGAACAACGAAATTCGACATACAAGCTACCTTTGGGTGTCAAATAACAAAGCTTTCAACCGGCACCCGAGGCCATACGATAGTTTAAAAAAAATAAGTAAAACAATGACATGAAGAATGATAATACATCCAACAAATAAAACTCAACCCCTGGCACTATACAGCCCATGACGGGCTAAGGCCGTCCAAGCGACCGCTGCCCAGCCATTTGGCCTGCAGATATTGGGGTGACGCGAAATCAGCGCGTCGGGTCCCCTCGGCCGTTAATCTTGGTTTTCGTGATCGGGGCGCTGTCTCAATGTCAGACAGCTACTCAATTGTCCTCACGAGTCTGAGTGCACCCGTTCCAACCCTCATGTCAGTTTTAAAATCCCTGACGGAGCCGGGGATCGAACTCGGGGCCTCCGGGTGAGAGGCAGGCGCACTACCCCAACACCACGGGGTCGGCATAATACATCCAGGAAAACAATTAACCTTACTTCCACGCTTTCAACAGTAACGTATGTACTAGGCCTAGCGCGTTCATAGTTATGATTTAAATGAAAGTAATGCTGAATTTTTCAAGTTATCGGTTTTCTTCGCCGGTTAGGTATGTACACTGAACAGCCTAACCGAACACTATTATGACATTGCTCTCGTTGACGGGACTCATGGACAAACAATGAAACTTCAACAAACATGAACTCTTGGCTTTGGTTGCGTTTGATCTAAGATACGATGCTTTCATATCACCCAGCTACTGAACTCTTTCTTGGCTTACACTTGATGGACGCCGGAAACTTCACTTATTGGCATCCATCTATCGATTTCTGGTTGAAAGCACCTCCGTGTACATGTCATCAGAATGTAAGTACTTGTCCTCATATCAAACATCTCTCGTCATTCCCATCAATCACTCACTCATGTGCAACCGTTCTTTTGCTGCAGCTGGGTCTCACCTATGGAATTCAATTCCTGCCGATATCACAAATTCCAAAACAATAAAGAAATTCAAGGCTACATGCCAAGCAAGATCAGCTGTGCACTCGTGTGAATTGTGATGGATAGCAGGGCGTATGGGACAATACATGATCCTGTTTATTGTCTCAGCTTCCCCGCGTGGAATCTGCTGATTTATATGTTTTGTTTTAATGAATTGGGTTGCTTGCGTCTCGTTTGTTTCTACTTTCACATTAAAGCCAATAGCTCCCCAGACCATAATGCTTGGTGTTAGCCCTGTGTGCCTCTCGACAATAAGGTCTGGACGACCCCTCTCCCCGGTACGTCGGCGCACACGATTCCAGCGATCACTGCGGGCAAGACAGAAGCGCGATTCATCACTAAAGACAAGCCTATGCCATTCGTAGACCCACGTCGATCGTTCTCGACACCAGGCCAGCCTTACACGTCGCTGTTGTGGGGTCAATGGAACATCTACAGGGACACGGGATCGTAAGCCAGCTGCACACAGGCGATTACCAACTGTTTGTTGTGTAACGTGGGGTGCCACAGCTGCTCGAATTTGTGCTGCTGTTGCATGGGGTTCCATCCGTGCCATCCGAATGATGCGGCGATCCTCTCTCACAGGTCTGTCGCGTTGGGCCTGTGCCAGGTCTACGAGTGTGGGTACCTTCATTTGACCACTGCTGCCATACACGTTGTACCGTAGATGCCTGTCGGCCAACACGTGCAGTGACAGTCCTTAGCGATAATCCAGCCTCACACAGCCCAATTATCCGAGCCCTCTCAAACGGCGACAGTTGTTGATAGCGTGCTCTTCTCTGTCATCTAGGCATGTTTGACGGGTAACACTTCACTGCACAGACTGCAAGTCAACTATGTCTATGATTGCTCGATTCTCTTTCCACGAATAAGGGAAATGTATCAGCAGGTCATAAACAGAAGCTAATTGTTATTAGAACGAGTAACGTCATGCAGTTTGTTACATTTTCACCTGGAACAACGCCTACTGACATCAGGAAAATAAAACTACCGGAAATTCCTTGCTGAACTCTATTTCAAATAGCTCGCTTAGCCCCTCACCCACGATAAATATCCTGGAATCGGTATCACTATACACAAGTCAGAGACTGTTCAATTGATTGGTCAAATGCTTGCCACGGTGGGTGAGTGATTATCGTGTCGGACTACCAACCCCAAGCTTGCAGGTTCGCTCCTGGCCGTGGTAAGTGATGTTTGAAAGGCGACAAAAATCACGGTACGCATGTCATACGTTGCTGGCATATTAAAGAACCCATTTGAATTCAGTAGGCCGTGTCCATAATGGCTAAATAAATCACGAGATTTTCCGCCAACACATAGTTCCTCCTTTCTCTACTAGAAAGCGCTATAGTGTCAAGGAACTTAGATATCTAACCCCCTTGACTTTCACAGCGCTCCAAAAAGTGATAAAATTCGACTTGTAAGCTGTCCTCTGGGCCTCAATTAACAAAGCTTGCACCCAGCACCCGAGGCCATAAGATATCATTATTTATATTGGTCAAATTACATTAAGCTTTTTAAAAATATGTTAACTTTAATGAAAAACGCAAAGACGTTTTGCATTTAAAATAGTCGTTTTATTACGTTACTGAAAATGTTTTAGGGCTAACTCAACCTCTTCATTGAAAATATGTAGCCTAATAAAACACGAGAGAACTGGAGAGGCACAGTTCGTCTGTATTTTGCGAAATTCCCTGGAGTTATGCGTTCTCTACCTGTTTGATGACGAATGCGCGTAATAGTAAAATTGTTTGCACCCTCTTAACTTGAGGACGACTTGTGGTAATACCGCACCTGAATCCATCACAGGTATTGTTCCAATATTGTTGCTATAATTTCCCTCCCTACTTCATATATAGGGTGTTATGGAAGAACGCCTCTACGGAGATAATGAATTCATATTTCATAAATCTTTAAAAATACTTCGTAGACACTGTTTTCCTCAATGTTTCAAGGAGATTGGATCAAAATCAAAATCGAAATCTGGGGGGGGACACAAATATTTTTACGTTTTAATCATGAATTTAGAGTGAAAGCAACGTATATAATTTGTTTACTTCATAATAAACATCAGTTAAGAGCTTTTTAAGCTACGTCTACACATGCAAGAAATTATCTATGACTAGGAGTTGGATAGAACATTCAGTTATCTCTTGAGAACAATTTTCTACCCCTAATTTACTTTTAACAAAGTCACAAAGGTCCACTTTTGACATAATCGTCGAACCCAGTGCTTCAAACAGTTGTAAACGTGTGGGAACTGGTTGCGCGGCATCTTCTAAAACTTAAAATAATTAAGTAAGTTGCAAAAAGATGCATAAAATCTCATAACAGGGGTAAAATACAAGACTTTATCTACATTTTAACATTAAGTAGAAAGTGACGCAGAGTGACGCAAAATACTAAAAATCTAAGTGAAAATATAAATTTAAAAATAATAGTTAAATATTATAATGCAAATATAGCTAACATTACGTAACAATTACGCCCATTAATAACTGAAACACGTTACAAAGATCATACCTTCAGTTGCATGTTCCATCTTAAAGCATCACACCAACCACAAAGACAACCAAACCAGAGCCACTTACATTCACCCTACAATTCAGACTGCTCGAACAGTGGTGACAGATTTACACTAAGATGCGTTTATATCCCAGAATAGTGAGCGGCAATTATATGAGAATGCTTTTGAAGTAATAAATTTTGATTTTTTAATCATAAAAATAAATAAATTTGTCCTCCTAGATATCGATTTTACCCACTGTGCATCGCCGTGTACTTTGGTGATAGAATATTTGATACCTGCTGTATGCGCTGAGTGTACACGTTTGTTCACATGCAATTGAGACTTCGGTTAAGGGGAGAAGGCAGTATCTTTAAGGGGGCCCATAAACCGCGAGTGGGAGTTTTCGCGCCCACTTCACTAATATGTAACATAGAAATATGAAAACTGATATACTTATAGTAATTGTAAAGGGATTTCATTTGATACATAAAAGGGAACAGTGTATAAAATATTGCGTGATTTATTGAAAATACAATATTTTGTGATTTTTTCAACGCTATGAATCACAAAAATAAAACCCATTTAACAAGAAATACCAGTCAAAATAGAATTACATTTTTTTCAAGTAGGGAAAACACATGAATACCGAGGATGAACCACCATGAATGGTATACAGTAAATAGTATGTATTTTAAAATTCAATTTGTTTTTCAAACATAGTTCTTTTTTCTTATATTTCCAAGTATACTCAATTATTTTGAATATAATTTCATGAATGGCGTTCATCCTGGATATTCGTGTGTTTTCTTTACATGAAAATAAATTCATTCCATTTGACTGGTATTTCTTGATAAATCGTGTATTTTGTGATTCATAGCGTTGAAAACAATCTCAAATATTGTCCTTGCAATAAATCATGCAATACTTTACACACTGTCCCCTTTTATGTATCAAATGAAATCCCCAGGTATTAACTACAAGTAAAGCCCTGCGCGGATAAACTCGCAAAAAGTTTCGCCATGCGGATATAGTTTGCATGACTGTGCGGATAGCGGATAAGCTGCGGAAAATATTTGGAGTAAATTTGCAAATAGTTTTTAGAATACAATCTGAACTTGTTGAATATCATTACGGTACTAGGACTCGGATGTTTACGACGTATCATATTTTTCCGTTATGTTTTTTTTCTTTCATGACAAATGTAAAATGATGATTTAAGCTAATCTCGTTCAAATTATGTCATACTCATTAAGCATTATTAACACTCCAAACAGGAAAGGGTTGCAATTCTGGCTATGTAACATTCATTTTAAATATAGCAAATGGCATACAAAGCCAAAGGGAACGACTTTTTCCTCAAATTTCTAAATATGTGGCTTTAGTAATATTTATGATTTATTATTGAAATGCCAGTAGATTCGGATAACAAACTTGCGGATGCGCGGTGGATGCGAATGACGTGTTGATATCTGTGCAGGGCTCTAGCTATAAGTATATCAGTTTTTATAATTCTATGTTACATGCACTGCTATTGTTTAATTGTGCCGTGTGTGATCCCCCAGTTGGAGCCCATTCTGACCATCACCAGGAATTCTTACACACTAGAAACTGTGGCTAACAACTTATTGGATGAACGAGACTGGGATTCAGACCCCAAACTCTTAATATTGTTAGCTGATTTCTCTCAGCTTCACGGTACAAATTAGGATTGATAATCTCCATGGCAGAGTCGGAAATTGAAAATGGACTGTCCGAGAGGAAAGCTCCTACTCTTACCACTTACTGCAAGAAGCGAGTTTGATGGCGACTATTTTCTGCTTGTCGTTGATGTGTTGTGTTCAGTCGTTTGAAAGTTTGATGCAGCCCTCCATGTCTCCATGTCCTGAGCTAATTGTTTCATCTCTACATAGCTACCACACCCTACATCTGAAGCAATCTGTTAAACATATTCTAACCTTGGTCTATCCCTACAGCTCTTGTCCTCCACCCTTCCTTCCATAACTAATCTTGCTATTCCCGGGTGTCTTAGTAAGTGTCGTACCAACCTAGCTCATATCTTCATTAGCAGTTACCAGAAACATCTCTCCTCTCCCACTAGTTTTAATACCTCTTCGTTTGTAACCCTATCTACCCATCTGATCTTCATCATTGTCCTGTAACACCACATTTCAAACGCTTCAATTCTCATTTCTGCTGCACCAATAGTCTAAGTTTCACTTCCATAGAGCGCCACGCTCAAGACAAAGGCTTTCAAATATGACTTCCTAATACCTAAATCTATATTAGATGACAACAGATTCCTTTTCTGAAGAAATGCATTACTTGCCTGAGCCAACCTAATTTTTATATCCTCTTTGCTTCGTCCATCACTGGTTATTTTGCTTCTAAAGGAACAGAAGTCCCCTACTTCCTTTTAGCTTTTCACCTACCAATTTGATGTCCATAGAGGTTTCTGATTTCTTTCGGCTACATTCCAATATCTTTGTTTTACATTTATTAATTTTCATCATGAATTCTTTCCTCAAGACGGAGTCCATACCATTCAAAAACTCATTCAAATCCTCAGTCGTGTCGGCCAAGATGACGATGTCATCAGCAAATCTAAGAGTTGAAATTATTTCTTCTTGCATCTTCACTCCCACTTAAATTTTTTCTCAATTTCCTTCATTCCTTGTTCAATGTAAAGATTAGAAGTATGGGTGTTGCGTTGATAACATTTTGATAAAATGCCAAGCTGTCTTTCTTCTATTGGAAAACACATCTGTTCTGAATTGTTCGTATAGAAATAAATACGAATTTGCCATTTCGCTGTCCAGGACACACCGTATAACAATGAGAAACAGTGCAATTCCCTCTACTGTCAGTGAGATCTCAGCACGTTAACAGCAAGGGAATGAGATTCATTTGGGCCGTGCGGTTTCTCTGCGTCTTCGTCGCAAATGGGATGACTTCTCTTGCGAACTTCAATCTGTCTTCTCCATTTGAAGCCATTCCACCACATCTCTCCCATTTCACTTGGAATCTTTCATGCATGAAGCCCTCCGTTCCATTCCCAATGTATTTAGATATCAATCTTCTTCCACAGTCGCTCAACAAATAATGGGAGGGTTATGTGACCAAGTTCCAACGGTGGGTTTACTAGTGTTACTAGGTCAGTCTGCCCATTGCTTGGAGTTTGGGCCAAGTCACACGACCGCTTGGAGAACGTTCTAGTCATGAACAAGCCGAGTTATTCTAACTCTCTGGTGTAAGTCTACATAAAAAGCAAAAACGTTTACCATTTTAGGAAAATGTAAGACAATTGCAGGATTGATCAATAGATTTGACTGCTTCTTCAGAGTGATTTTAAAATTATATGTGAACTATCAACCCGCCCCGGCTTCGTCCGGGAATGCATTACGTGATAAGCCATTTTTTCAATGTCAATGAACTACGACCAATATACGTTTTCCGTCTCGGCATGATGGGTTAAAATCACTGACTGGACTATTATCATGGAGATGCTTGTGCCACAAATTCTTGTCAGACTTAATTTAAGAATGGCGAAGTGCATGAAACACAAATCCCTCTTCCGTCTAATCTTAACTTGACTGTGTATTTTACGGAACGAAAAGTTCACAGGCGAAATGAAGAAAAGCCGAGTTGCACTTCCAGGGAAACTCCAAACACAACCACTCTTCTCTGAAGTCTTAATTCAACACGACTCGACAGTTAGCTGCTGGCTGTATCTGGGGTAATAGTCTCGCCCACTAGCTAGGCTGTAACTGGGGTGATAGGCTCACTCCTAGCTAGCTCGTAAACTGCCACCTCAGTAATTGAATGGAGATTGTTGGAAGGGATGAAATCGTAAAAACACTTATAGTGGGCGATGTATTGAAGATAGAGAGGTATGCTCTCCTGGACATTTTGGTAGAACGTTTCATACTGAACACTCATAGTATATAGATATTATTAACGGTTCACCCAGCGTAAGCTTAAATAGCAAACACACGCCAAGTTTCTTTTTTTCGAATCTTTCACTGAAATCGTTACTGCTCAGCTTCCTTTGATCATAAATAAATTATTTTCTACAAAAACCTTCCTCGAGATATCCTTTATAGAATTTTGAAAGCCGTAACAAAATCCATCCAGTGGTTCTCGAGATTACCCGTGACATCCAAGAATCGGGAACTTCGTTTTTTGCTTAGTAGAACCTTTATTTAACCTAATTATTTGTAGGATATCTATTTTATTTATTACTAGTTGATTCTATTATTTTACATTTTGCAAGAATACTAATCCATTAGATTTTATATTTTCATTGTTCTTATTTTTTTTTCAGTTTCTTTATTTCATCCTGTATACATATTAGTTAATTTGATAGGTGTACTCTGTATGAGGAAAACGAATTGAAGTTGTAGCGTGATCCTAAGGGGCAATTCGTTCGTAAAATAAATAATAATAATAATAATAATAATAATAATAATAATAATAATAATAATTATTATTATTATTATTATAATAATGATAAAGGGTTGAACGTATCGTTTAACCGCTGTGGTTGCTTGTAGAACCACTCACACGAACTGCTGTATGCCGATTGAAAAGAAACGTATTTCGTTTCATAAAGAACTAGCAGTAGTACCCGGCTTCGCCCGGTGGAATGATGACAATATCTCAAATTCTCCTTAGAAATATAATGGACTTAAAATCTATGTTATTTGCCCCCAAAGACAATGAGAGCGTAATCTCTAGATCATTTGCCTTTTTGATAAGAATGATAATGAAAACTACTGTTGAATTGACACGTCAAACTTACAAACTACCGTAATAGAAATACATATTTTAAAATTCACAGGCGAGGAAGACTTATTGTGTGTGGTGATTAATGGTGTAATGGGCGTAACATCTAGGTCATTTGCCCTTATGATGAGGATGATAAGGGAAACTACTACCGGTATTGAATTGACACTTCAACTTATAATGTACACAATGTACTGTAATAAAAAATTTTTTTTTTAAAGATCACAGTGGAGGAAGACTTTATGCGGCGGTGATTAGTGTTATGATGTGCGTAACATTTAGGTCATTTGCACTTATGATGATAATAATAAGGTAATGAAAAAATGACTACTAAACAATCATGGTGTAATTTTAAAACTGATACAGGTAATTCAGATGTCTAACTTCGATGTTTTCCAAAATCTCAACTTTATTTTCTGGCTTAGGCCTGTACTCGATACGTCTAGTGAAAGAGCTTATGGCTTACTGCTCGGCAAAGAATATGGGTCCAAGCTGCACGAACCTGAGATGATCGCAGATCATGACCAAATATGATGACACACGTTCGGGGTTCCCCGACCTATTTAGATTGGCCGAGGAATCACTCACTCTTTCGCAACACCACAATGGCTTGAGCGACGGCCCTGTGCTGGCATCAGCATAGACAGCAGATAACACGGCGGGCTCTGGAATGTCCTCTCATGTCACCTTGCGATGAATCAGTAAGCTATTCTCTCAACTGCCACCCCCCAGGGTCTCACAACTTGTGGGCCGTGGATGGCGACCACGGGACCCCAGCTGAGTCTGGCATCGCTTCTACTTCCTGGTGCCGGGCTCATTTAAGTTCTCTTTCCTGTCGGCCTGCCTTGGTCAACTCTTGTTCTCTTCCGACCCCGACTGTATTAGGGTATCCGAGGGCCAGGGAGTCTTTCAATTTCCCGCCTTAATTGGCCGTTGTCTCATCTTTCCTGATGCCCTCATTCTTCGAGGGGTCTGCCTTCTTTTTCTTTTCATAATATCTCCTGTCTTCTGCTCAAGGCCCTCAAAGAGGCAGGGTGTGTGTAGCCCCACCACTTCTGGTACACCCTCAAGGGCTCATGGCTGGTGAGTTAGGAAGCTGGCAACCTCGAGGGATTCCTGAGCTAAATGCAGGGAATGGAGTGGTATGTCAGAAATTTCAAGTGAACAGTGTTACTCATCGGGTTCCAAAGGGTAAGTATGTAAAATTTGGTTCAGATCGGAGAAATCGTGTAGATTTGTCCCAAAGGGCCTAAATGCAGGGAAAGGGGTGGCCTGTCCGAAATTTTAAGTGGAGAGTGATACTCGTTGGGTTACAAAGAGAAAGTATACAAATTTTGGTCCAGATTGGTGAAACGATGTAGATTTGTGCCAAAGGGTCTAAATACAGGGAATGGAGTGCTCTGTCCGAAAGTTCAAGCAGACAGTGTTACTCGTCAGGTTCCAAAGGGTAAGTAACTTACATAAAGATTGGTTGATATAGGTGAAACTATGTAGATTTTTGCCAATGAGCCTAAATGCAGTAAATGGAATGGTCTATCCGAAATGTCATTTAGACAGTGTTACACGTCGGGTTCCAAAGGGTAAGTATGTAAAATTTGGATCAGATCGGTGAAACAGGGTAGATTTTTGCCAAAGGGCTTAAATGCATGGAACGGAGGGGTCTGTCCAAAGATCAGTATAAAAATTTAGGTTCAGATCGGTGAAACGATGTAGATATGTGCCAAAGGGCCTAAATGCAGGGAATGGAGTGTTCTGTCCAAAATTTCAAGTGGACAGTGTTACCCATCGGGTTCCAAAGGGTAAGTATACACATTTTGTTTTCGATCGGTGAACGATGTCGATTTGTGCCAAAGGGCCTAAATGCGGGGAATGGAGTGGTCTGCCCGAAATTTCGAGTGGACAGTGTTGCTCGTCGAGTTCCAAAGGATAATTATGTAAAATCTGGTTGAGATCGTTGAAACGGTGTAGTTTTGTGCCAAAGGGTCAAAAAGCAGGGAATAGTGCGGTCTGTCCGAAATTTAAAGTGGACAGTGTTACTCGCAGGGTTCCAAAGGGAAAGTATACAAATTTTGGTTCAGATCGGTGAAAGGGTGTAGATTTGTGCCAAAGGGCCTAAATGCAGAGAATGGAGTGGTCTGTCCGCAAATTCAAGCAGGTAATGTTACTCGCAGGGTACCAAAAGGTAATAATACGAATTTTGGTTCTGATCGGTGAAACGGTGTGGATTTGGACCAAAGGGCCTAAATGCAGGGAATGGGGTGGCCTGTCCGAAATTTTAAGTGGACAGTGTTACTTGCAGGGTTCCAAAGGGTAAGTATACAAATTTTGGTACAGATCGGTGAAACGGTGTAGATTTGTGCGAAAGGGCCTAAATGCAGGGAATGGGGTGGTCTGTCCGAAATTTAAAGTTGACAGGGTTACCCGCAGGGTTCCAAAGGGTAAGTATACAAATTTTGGTTCAGATCGGTGAAACGGTGTAGATTTGTATACATAACAGACAGACAGACAGACAGACAGACAACCTTTGTGCTTTATATATATAGATGTTGACCACAAATATAAACAAGACCCAAGCGGAATTATGTTTTGAATTTACTGCAGCGAGTTTCCCCACTTCCGGTGGGAATTACAAGAACGTTTAATCCGGCGACAAATGAACACGGTTCCCTGAATTGGGAGTGTATCTCCTTGAATGAACAAACTGTAGCGAATTGCAACGGAGAATGTTATGGTAATAAATTCTCGTACATATTACAGTAATAGATGGGACCCTTGCGTCATTGTGTGAACCCCTCAGGGGCTCACATCTATTGGGACGTGGGTTGGCGACCACGGGACCCCAGCTGAGTCCAGCATTGCTTCCACTTACTTGTGCTGGGCTCCTCTCCATCTTCTTTCCTGACGACCTCTCTGTGTCAACACTTGTTCTCTTCCGATCCCGACGGTATTAGGGTATCCAACGCCTAGGGAGTGCCTTCCTTTCCCGCCTTATTGGCCCTTCTCTCATTCTTCTAAGGGTTCAGCCTTATTTTTTGCGGCTTCGGCGGCGTAGTAGGTAGCATGCTGAGCTTCTATGCCCAAGATCGCGGGTTCAAACCCGGCCGAAGTGGTCGGAATTTTAAGTGCGTTAAAAATTCCACAGTATGCCTTTCTTCGGAAGGCAAGTACAGCCGGCGGTCCCATGTCATAGATTTATGGCATGACAAAGAACCTTCCACTAATTACACTAAGCTTGCCACGGTGGGTGAGTGGTTAAAGTGTCGGACTACCAACCCCAAGCTTGCAGGTTCCCTCCTGGCCATGGTAAGTGATTTTTGAAAGGCCAGAAATATCACGACACGCATGTCATACGATGTTGGCATGTTAGAGAATCCATTTGAATTCAGTAGGTCGTGTTCATAATGGCAAAATTAATCTCGGGATTTTCCGCCACACGGCCGACTGTATGCGCTCATACCGGCCTAGACAATGAGACCTTTTTCATGAAATCTTGTTAGTTACTCAACTGCTCACACAGCGCTGTTCACCAAGCATTGCACGACTAAGACTTATCTCTACTTAGTGTAAAAGAAAGTCCCCGATTCTTAGATATCACGGGTAATCTCGAGAACCACTGGATGGATTTTGATGCGGCTTTCACCATTCAGTACAGGTAATATCGAGGAAGATTTCTGTAGAAAATAATTTATTTATGATCAAAGGGAGCCAAGCAGTAATGATTTTAGATTTCAGTGAATAGGTCGAAGAAAGAACTTGACGTCCGTGCGCTTTTTAAGCTTACGCTGGACAAACCGTTAAAAATATCAATATACTATGAGTGTAAGAATTGTTCAGCATGAAAAATTGTACAAAAAAGTCTGGGTGAGCATATCTCTATCTTCGATACATCGCCCACTATAAGTGTTTTTAGTTTGGATGGGAGGGGGATTTAGCTTGCACCTCGCCATTCTTAAATTACGTCTGACAGGAATTCCTTGCACATTCATAACTGTTCCCGGGCGAAGCCGGGGAGGGTTGCTAGTGACACTATTATATTATCGTTATAATTCCCACAATATCAAAATGCAAATTATATCACAAAATAAAATAGCGTGCTAATAAATCTAAGAGAAATTAGACATACCTTGCACCTCGTTACAGTTGAATTCGATCAGAATCACTCGGTTTTCATTAAAGTTTATGTATTTTTCTGCTGAACGGTTTGGAAGTTCAGCAACAGGAAACTAGGACTGTTATTTACTTAAAATATTCATTTTTGTATTTTTGTACTATTTGTGTTCATGATTTCATTACATTGTCAGAATTACCGACAGTAGTGGTTACGCTGGCTAAAGCGCAGCGTTAGGCCATGGGGCCAAGCTCTCTGCTGACTCGGTAGACGCGTGTGTTCGAGCCCCACCGTCGGCCGTCCTTGAAATGATTTTCCGTGGTTTCCCATTTTTCAACACCAGGCAAATGCTGGGACGGTACCTTCTAACAGGCCACGGCCGCTTCCTTCCACATCCTTGTCCAGTTTCATTCATCTTCATCCATTCCATCTCTCATCCTGACGCGCAGGTCGCCCACGGGCGTCGACTAGAAAGACCTGCACTCGGCCTCTCAGGAGGCCACACGAAAAAAAATTTCAGAATTTATTCTTTAATTAGTAGGGTATACTATTCAGTGTACCTATTATAAATAAAAACCGTGAGGTTTCTCACCTCCCCATATTACGTAACCCGGTTGCCTAATACGGGGAAAGTGCACTTTTAAAGTTAACAATAATATCAGAGGGTATTACAACATCAAACGTGCCCATATTTGTAATATACATAGTATATCGCCTGAGGTTTACATTGGTGAGAAAACCAAAATTATTCCGTTCCTTCTTATGTCTAATGTGAGCACTATAAAAAAAACTCCCCATATTTGGCGACTTTCCTCTACCCATTTTTAGAAGATACCTTATGCACTGGACAGCTGAATCCGTGATTAACTGTATAGGTAGCTTCGTAAGTCTCAGAGCTCAGGAAGTCCTTTCTAGCAGCGTTACTAGCAGCTTTCAAAGTTTCAAGGTAAGAAAGAAAATATTCCTCTAGCCAGTTTAGGCGACTGACATTTAATGAGAAAAAATGCCCTTTATCTGGATTTCTAGACTGAATATGATGATATGTGATGCTTACGTCATGCATAGTGAACCATTTATTAACGTTTTTCAAAAAAAAATGGTTGCTTCTGCGTCCATGAATGTGTACGCTTCCGGGTGCATGCCTATATTTTCTTTCAGTGTACTAATGGCACCAATAACTTCTGACGAGAACACTTCCTTGGCACGCCGAACATTCAGTTTTTCAAATTTAGTGGGTTCGATGTGTTTTTAGTGAGGTTTATTTATTTATTTATTTATTTATTTATTTATCGTATGGCTTTTAGTGCCGGGAGTGTCCGAGGACATGTTCGGCTCGCCTGAGTCTGTAGCTGCTTCCAGCGGACACCCTAAAGGGTGAGCTACAAGTTCCGTTCAATTTCAAGTAGTTCCAACTTTCACCACCAGATATCAATGATACCTAGTGATGAACGTTGGAACTTATAGAGCGTTCTGACGAAATCTAACCTAACAAATTTTGCTTTACACAAGTTTAGTCTGTGAAAGGATCTTTTACATGCCATAAATCTATGACATGGGACCGCCGGCTTTACTTCCCCTCCGAAGGAAGGCATACTGAAGAATTTTTAACGCTCTTAAAAAATCCGACGACTTCGGCCGGGTTTGAACCCGCTATCTTGGGCATAGCAGTTCAGCATGCTACCGACTACGCCACCGAAGCCGCTTTTTAGTGAGGTGTTTGACCGGTTTGACGATCTCACCCTTTTGCATTGTGTATAGTAATGACAAGTATTTCCCTGAAAATATTCCAGTACCATCAGTCAGCTCTCGTTACAGAAACTGCGTTCTAATGTTTTTTTTTAGAATGTGACAATGATCAAAACTAGGGAATACATTCCTAGACTCGTCGTATGGGTGATTGACCATTGGTTGCAAATTCCCTCCCCATAAATGCCTCATCATTGTAGTGTTAGTTTTGTGATTATCAGAGAGAGTTATTATAATTATGAAACCGCATTGTTCAACCTCGAGAATAACGTACAGCAGGAGTTTATGTAAGTCCCGTCCTGACAGCTGTTTCGTGAAAAAGAAGGCACACGGTATCTGATAATTTGTCGAAAGATCTCTTAGCACAAAACACAACACACGATTAGCTGCTACTTGTTCCCGGCTGTAATTTTGATCCTCACTTTCCTTTTAATGAGACGGTGCTGGAGTAGTGTCCTTGTACCCGAAGAATGTGCAAGGTATGTCTAATTTCTCTTAGATTTATTAGCACGTTATTTTATTTTAAATATAATTTTAATTTTGATATTGCGGAAATTATAACGATAATAATTATATAGTGTCACTAGCAACCCACCCCGGCTTCGCCCGGGAACAGTTATGAATGTGCAAGGAATTCCTGTCAGACGTAATTTAAGAATGGCGAGGTGCAAGCCAAATTCCCCTCCCGTCCAAACTAAAAACACTTATAGTGGGCGATGTATCGAAGATAGAGATATGCTCTCGCGGACTTTTTTGTAGAATTTCTCACGCTGAACAATTCTTACACTCATAATATAATGATATTTTTAACGGTTCGCCCAGCGTAAGCTTAAAAAGCGCACGGACGCCAAGCTATTTTTTCGACCTTTTCACTGAAATCGTTACTGCTTGGCTCCCTTTGGTCATAAATAAATTATTTTGTACACAAATCTTCCTCGAGATCACCTTTACAGAATGGTGAAAGCACCATCAAAATCCATCCAGTGGTTCTTGAGATTACACATTTAATATACGTACTGTACATCTGATTCCTTATCGCGCCTATAATGGGAGGGGAGTGCGCTCTACCGGCAACGAGTAGAAACTTTCCAATTACATGTTATACATGGGTTCTGACTGGGAATGTCAAGGCCGGTATAGAGTCCGCCAGCACAAAGTTCCTCCATTCTCCACTAGAAAGCGCTATAGTGTCAAGGACTTTAGATATCTAACCCCCTTGACTTTTATAGCGTTCGAAGGAACGACGAAATTTGACATGCATGCTGCCCTCTGGGTGAAAATAACTAAGGTTGCACCCAGCATCCGAGGCCATATGATATTATTATTATTATTATTATTATTATTATTATTACTAACTACACTTGTGGAAGCTAAAGTTTGTAGGTTAGTTTCATAACACTGTATTAGTTCCAACGTTCCCCACTAGTTGCTGACTGCGATGGCATTTAGTAGTCAAGTCCGCAGCTTGGTGTCGTAGATGGTAGCATTTGGTAGTAAAAGTATAAACTACTTGAAAAAAAATTGTCTGCAGTCCTTCTACCTGAATCACAGATAACATCGACTAATACAGTCACCACAATTAACACCGGTTATCAGACAGATTCTACACACACCCAAAGTACACGGGGCTACATGACCGCGTTGTCGCAGCCCCTAAACTAAGGAACCAACCAACCAGCCTACTTTTTCTTTTCATTATATTTCCTTTTCGATTTAAGATTACCGCACTGTTTTTGTGAATTGACTCCCCGTGTATCAATATTCCATTTTGTGAATATTTTGACTGTACACTTCACTTTTTAGGTATTTTAAATCTGTTGAATTTCGTATTTTCAATCTAAATTGCATTTTGCGTGTATTTTCATCAACAAATGCATTTTGTAAGGATTTACCATCTAAATTGCTTTTTAGTACGTCTTTGAAAGTAGGGGTACCATTTATATGAGTTTTTCTGAATTTCTACTGCTTTTTGTAAGTATTTTCAACCTAAACCACATTTTGCAAGTATTTTGAATCTAAATTGCATTTTGTAGGATGGGGATTTTGTAAATATTTTGATTCTCAATTGCATTTTGTGAATATTTTCAATCTAAACTACATTTTGTAAGTATTTTCAATCTAAATTGCATTGTGTATTTACAATTTCATTTGCATTTTGTAAGTATATTGATTGTTAATTGCATTAGGATGTTTTAGCCCATTTTCAATTTTGAAAAAATAGGCTTATGAGATCACATTTTGCATATTAAGGCTTTCACGGCCCGGATTATTACATAAATAATTCATGCTTTTGGGCTAATGCCGTGTATATTTTTAATTTAAACCATACGTTTCGGAGAAACCTTGCCTCTTTTTTCAATAGAAATAAACAATGTGGCCAAAGAAAGTATATCAATGAGATTACAAAAAATATAGATAAATTCCTCTGTTCGTCACCAGAGAGCAGCTGCCAGAAATTACTGTATGGACCATGGTGGAACGGCGGACAGAGTAGTAAGTAACGAGAAAGTAAAGGGGGCGGTGTGAAAATATAGAAACTCCTCGAAGAATGAGGAGGGGGGGGGGGGGCTGGAGGGTTAGATGGATATAAGGAAACATAAACAAAAGGGAAGTGTAGCTGAATGATGCCTAACGTCATACAGTCAACGGCGAAAAAACAGATGGAAACTCCTCCAGTGACGAACAAAGGAGATAAAATCCAGGCTCTGAGCCCTAGAGGGAAAATGTACAATTTTAAATATGTGAAGAACAGAGAAACTGAGAGGAACTATCTCCCTAGATCCTTAATAACTGGTAGCCAAGTGTCACTTAGCTGATATCCAGTGTCTCTGTTAAAATTATTGGGATTTTTACTAATTTCAACTGCCTCCCTTATAATTCTAGACCAGTTGTGCTTAACAAGGGCAAGCGCATGAGCATCCTTGAAACATACATCGTGCCCTGAAGACAGGGCATGTTCAGCTATAGCTGATTTGTCAGGTTGGTTTAGACGGATGTTCCTTTGATGCTCTTTGATGCGAGTTGCAATGGACCGTTTTGTTTGTCCAATGTAGACTTTTCAGCAAGTACATGGGACTTCATACACCCCAGGTTGTAGTATTGGGGACAATTTATCTTTGTTTAATGCTAAACGTTGACCAATTTTCGTCATAGTGCCGAAAAATGTTTTTATCTTGTGCTTGCGGAGAATCTTAGCAACGCGGTCAGTGGTGTTGTGAATATAAGGGAGGTAAGCAGTTCCTCTCACGTCGGAGCTCTGAGAAGATTGTCTATCCCTCCTTCTGGGATGTAGGGACCTATTTATAGTGGATTCATTATAGCGATTACCCTTAAACATGGTTTGTAAGGCATGTAACTCTTCCTGAAGAGTTGATGCCTCACAAATACGTTCCGCTCTTTTGGCTAGAGTTGTTATAATTCCTTGTTTTTGTGCTGGGTGGTGGTGGGAGTCCGCATGTAAATAACGGTTAGTGTGAGTTGGCTTATGGTAGACGCTGTGCCCCATGGAGCCATCCGCTTTCCTTCTCACAAGAACATCCAAAAAAGGTAAGCATCCACCTGACTCTAGCTCCATTGTGAAGTGGATTGAAGGATGCAGCTGATTTAGGTGGTTCAGAAAGTGGTTCAGTTTCTCAGAACCCTCCTCCCTCACCACGAACGTATCATCCACATACCTCCACCAAATCACAGGTTTGAAAGACGCCGAAGATATAGCCTCCCCCTCAAAATGTTCCATGAAAAAATTTGCCACGACAGGCGAGAGTGGACTTCCCATGGCCACACCATCAGTCTGCTCGTAATATTTACCATCCCACAAGAAATAACTGGAACACAAGCAGTGGTGGAATAACCGGGCAATGTCCTCAGGAAACAAATCCTTGATGAGTGACATGACCGAGTCCACCGGCACTCTGGTAAACAAGGACTCCACATCAAAACTTACCAAAATAGCATTTGGTTGAACGGCGATGGTTGACAATTTTTCGACGAAATGGGTTGAATCCCTAATGTAGGACTGTGTGCGCCCCAATTGCGGCTGAAGCAACTTGCTGAGCTATTGCGCAAGAGCATAAGTTGGAGAACCTATTGTGCTAACAATTGGTCGAAGAGGGACGTCTTGCTTATGGATTTTTGGAAGACCATACAATCTCGGAGGAACAGCATCTCTCGGAATAAGACATCTTCCCTCTTCTTTTGGAATAGATGACAGTTTAACAAGCTTAGCAGTGGCATTGGATGCACGAGTGGTTGGATCACGAGTGCACAGTCTGTAGACAGGATCAGATAACAGAATCGAGATTTTACTTTTATATTCAACGGTATCCATCACCACTGTCGCATTTCCCTTGTCAGCATGAAGAATAGAAATGGTGTCATTATTTCTTAGTTCCTTCAATGCCTTTCTTTCACCCCGAGTTAAATTGGGTGCGGGTACTTTAGAGGCCACATTGTTTATTTCCATTGAAAAAGGAGGCAAGGTTTCTCCGAAACGTATGGTTTAAATTAAAAATACACACGGCATTAGCCCAAAACATGAATTATTTATGTAATAATCCGGGCCGTGAAAGCCTTAATATGCAAATTAGAAACCTCTATGGGGAGGAAGTTGTTCGACAATCATCTAAATTTAGTAAGTTGAGGCGAAGAAGGAGCTATCTCCTTTCATCGTTGTCCTTCTTTCTCAGATGCAGGGATCATAACATCATTCCCAACTGTGTAAAATTGAAGCACACTATACACACTCATAAAGCTATGAGAATTTATCAGCGCGCTAGCAAGGCACTCGTTATCGAGAGGAGCCAGAACTCTCGTACTGAATTGGACGCAGTTTCCCGTGAGTTATTACACTTACATCTGCTTCTTAGTAGCATTCTCTCAGAGGAATTGTGGCTGTTCTTTGAACGTATCTCCGCTACTCTGGCCGAGAATAATTTTTGTCGGGCTGTAGATAGACAAAGAGCTAAGTTCCTTCGATTGTCCTCGAGACAAACAGCTCCTCGTACGGTTCTTGATACTAGTAAAGTTGTAGTCAATCTTTCTAATACCCCTTTAGATGACTATCAAACAACTTTACTAAGCAGAGGTCTCAACTTTGCTCTCGCACCCTCCAAAATTCCTACAGAGGAGTTAATCAAATCCGTTAAGGCTGCCATCTACAATTTACCTCCAGATGAAGCTGAAGACGTTAGACAAGAAAGTGTGAGGATATTAAGATCCACTAAAGTACCCGCACCCAATTTAACTCGGGGTGAAAGAAAGGCATTGAAGGAACTAAGAAATAATGACACCATTTCTATTCTTCATGCTGACAAGGGAAATGCGACAGTGGTGATGGATACCGTTGAATATAAAAGTAAAATCTCGATTCTGTTATCTGATCCTGTCTACAGACTGTGCACTCGTGATCCAACCACTCGTGTATCCAATGCCACTGCTAAGCTTGTTAAACTGTCATCTATTCCAAAAGAAGAGGGAAGATGTCTTATTCCGAGAGATGCTATTCCTCCGAGATTGTATGGTCTTCCAAAAATCCATAAGCAAGACGTCCCTCTTCGACCAATTGTTAGCACAATAGGTTCTCCAACTTATGCTCTTGCGCAATATCTCAGCAAGTTGCTTCAGGCGCACTTGGGCCGCACACAGTCCTACATTAGGGATTCAACCCATTTCGTCGAAAAATTGTCAACCATCGCCGTTCAACCAAATGCTATTTTGGTAAGTTTTGATGTGGAGTCCTTGTTTACCAGAGTGCCGGTGGACTCGGTCATGTCACTCATCAAGGATTTGTTTCCTGAGGACATTGCCCGATTATTCCACCACTGCTTGTGTTCCAGTTATTTCTTGTGGGATGGTAAATATTACGAGCAGACTGATGGTGTGGCCATGGGAAGTCCACTCTCGCCTGTCGTGGCAAATTTTTTCATGGAACATTTTGAGGGGGAGGCTATATCTTCGGCGTCTTTCAAACCTGTGGTTTGGTGGAGGTATGTGGATGATACGTTCGTGGTGTGGGAGGAGGGTTCTGAGAAACTGAACCACTTTCTGAACCACCTAAATCAGCTGCATCCTTCAATCCACTTCACAATGGAGCTAGAGTCAGGTGGATGCTTACCTTTTTTGGATGTTCTTGTGAGGAGGAAAGCGGATGGCTCCATGGGGCACAGCGTCTACCATAAGCCAACTCACACTAACCGTTATTTACAAGCGGACTCCCACCACCACCCAGCACAAAAACAAGGAATTATAACAACTCTAGCCAAAAGAGCGGAACGTATTTGTGAGGCATCAACTCTTCAGGAAGAGTTACATGCCTTACAAACCATGTTTAAGGGTAATGGCTATAATGAATCCACTATATATAGGTCCCTACATCCCAGAAGGAGGGATAGACAACCTTCTCAGAGCTCCGATGTGAGAGGAACTGCTTACCTCCCTTATATTCACAACACCACTGACCGCGTTGCTAAGATTCTCCGCAAGCACAAGATAAAAACATTTTTCGGCACTATGACGAAAATTGGTCAACGTTTAGCATTAAACAAAGATAAATTGTCCCCAATACTACAACCTGGGGTGTATGAAGTCCCATGTACTTGATGAAAAGTCTACATTGGACAAACAAAACGGTCCATTGCAACTCGCATCAAAGAGCATCAAAGGAACATCCGTCTAAACCAACCTGACAAATCAGCTATAGCTGAACATGCCCTGTCTTCAGGGCACAATGTATGTTTCAAGGATGCTCATGCGCCTGCCCTTGTTAAGCACAACTGGTCTAGAATTATAAGGGAGGCAGTTGAAATTCGTAAAAATCCCAATAATTTTAACAGAGACACTGGATATCAGCTAAGTGACACTTGGTTGGCAGTTATTAGGGATCTAGGGAAATAGTTCCTCTCAGTCTCTCTGTTCTTCACATATTTAAAATTGTACATTTTCCCTCTAGGGCTCAGAGCCTGGATTTGATCTCCTTTGTTCGTCACTGGAGGAGTTTCCATCTGTTTTTTCGCCCTTGACTGTATGACGTTAGGCATCGTTCAGCTACACTTCCCTTTTGTTCATGTTTCCTTATATCCATCTAACCCTCCAGCCCCTCTTCGAGGAGTTTCTATATTTTCACACCGCCCCCTTTACTTTCTCGTTACTTACTACTCTGTCCGCCGTTCCACCATGGTCCATACAGTAATTTCTGGCAGCTGCTCTCTGGTGACGAACAGAGGCATTTATCTATATTTTTTGTAATCTCATTGATATACTTTCTTTGGCGACATTGCTTATTTCCATTGAAAAAGGAGGCAAGGTTTCTCCGAAACGTATGGTTTAAATTAAAAATATACACGGCATTAGCCCAAAAGCATGAATTATTTATGTAATAATCCGGGCCGTGAAAGCCTTAATATGCAAATTAGAAACCTCTATGTAGAGGAAGTTGTTCGACAATCATCTAAATTTAGTAAGTTGAGGCGAAGAAGGAGCTCTCTCCTTTCATCCTTGTCCTTCTTTCTTAGATGCAGGGATCATAACATCATTCCCAACTGTGTAAAATTGAAGCAAACTATACACACTCATAAAGCTATGAGAATTTATCAGCGCGCTAGCAAGGCACTCGTTATCGAGAGGATCCAGAACTCTCGTACTGAATTGGACGCAGTTTCCCGTGAGTTATTACACTTACATCTGCTTCTTAGTAGCATTCTCTCAGAGGAATTGTGGCTGTTCTTTGAACGTATCTGCGCTATTCTGGCCGAGAATAATTTTTGTCGGGCTGTAGATAGACAAAGAGCTAAGTTCCTTCGATTGTCCTCGAGACAAACAGCTCCTCATACGGTTCTTGATACTAGTAAAGTTGTAGTCAATCTTTCTAATACCCCTTTAGATGACTATCAAACAACTTTACTAAGCAGAGGTCTCAACTTTGCTCTCGCACCCTCCAAAATTCCTACAGAGGAGTTAATCAAATCCGTTGAGGCTGCCATCTACAATTTACCTCCAGATGAAGCTGAAGACGTTAGACAAGAAAGTGTGAGGATATTAAGATCCTCTAAAGTACCCGCACCCAATTTAACTCGGGGTGAAAGAAAGGCATTGAAGGAACTAAAAAATAATGACACCATTTCTATTCTTCATGCTGACAAGGGAAATGCGACAGTGGTGATGGATACCGTTGAATATAAAAGTAAAATCTCGATTCTGTTATCTGATCCTGTCTACAGACTGTGCACTCGTGATCCAACCACTCGTGTATCCAATGCCACTGCTAAGCTTGTTAAACTGTCATCTATTCCAAAAGAAGAGGGAAGATGTCTTATTCCGAGAGATGCTATTCCTCCGAGATTGTATGGTCTTCCAAAAATCCATAAGCAAGACGTCCCTCTTCGACCAATTGTTAGCACAATAGGTTCTCCAACTTATGCTCTTGCGCAATATCTCAGCAAGTTGCTTCAGGCGCACTTGGGCCGCACACAGTCCTACATTAGGGATTCAACCCATTTCGTCGAAAAATTGTCAACCATCGCCGTTCAACCAAATGCTATTTTGGTAAGTTTTGATGTGGAGTCCTTGTTTACCAGAGTGCCGGTGGACTCGGTCATGTCACTCATCAAGGATTTGTTTCCTGAGGACATTGCCCGATTATTCCACCACTGCTTGTGTTCCAGTTATTTCTTGTGGGATGGTAAATATTACGAGCAGACTGATGGTGTGGCCATGGGAAGTCCACTCTCGCCTGTCGTGGCAAATTTTTTCATGGAACATTTTGAGGGGGAGGCTATATCTTCGGCGTCTTTCAAACCTGTGATTTGGTGGAGGTATGTGGATGATACGTTCGTGGTGTGGGAGGAGGGTTCTGAGAAACTGAACCACTTTCTGAACCACCTAAATCAGCTGCATCCTTCAATCCACTTCACAATGGAGCTAGAGTCAGGTGGATGCTTACCTTTTTTGGATGTTCTTGTGAGGAGGAAAGCGGATGGCTCCATGGGGCACAGCGTCTACCATAAGCCAACTCACACTAACCGTTATTTACATGCGGACTCCCACCACCACCCAGCACAAAAACAAGGAATTATAACAACTCTAGCCAAAAGAGCGGAACGTATTTGTGAGGCATCAACTCTTCAGGAAGAGTTACATGCCTTACAAACCATGTTTAAGGGTAATGGCTATAATGAATCCACTATGTATAGGTCCCTACATCCCAGAAGGAGGGATAGACAACCTTCTCAGAGCTCCGATGTGAGAGGAACTGCTTACCTCCCTTATATTCACAACACCACTGACCGCGTTGCTAAAATTCTCCGCAAGCACAAGATAAAAACATTTTTAGGCACTATGACGAAAATTGGTCAACGTTTAGCATTAAACAAAGATAAATTGTCCCCAATACTACAACCTGGGGTGTATGAAGTCCCATGTACTTAATGAAAAGTCTACATTGGACAAACAAAACGGTCCATTGCAACTCGCATCAAAGAGCTTCAAAGGAACATCCGTCTAAACCAACCTGACAAATCAGCTATAGCTGAACATGCCCTGTCTTCAGGGCACAATGTATGTTTCAAGGATGCTCATGCGCCTGCCCTTGTTAAGCACAACTGGTCTAGAATTATAAGGGAGGCAGTTGAAATTCGTAAAAATCCCAATAATTTTAACAGAGACACTGGATATCAGCTAAGTGACACTTGGCTAGCAGTTATTAAGGTTCTAGGGAAATAGTTCCTCTCAGTCTCTCTGTTCTTCACATACTTAAAATTGTACATTTTCCCTCTAGGGCTCAGAGCCTGGATTTGATCTCCTTTGTTCGTCACTGGAGGAGTTTCCATCTGTTTTTTCGCCCTTGACTGTATGACGTTAGGCATCGTTCAGCTACACTTCCCTTTTGTTCATGTTTCCTTATATCCATCTAACCCTCCAGCCCCTCTTCGAGGAGTTTCTATATTTTCACACCGCCCCCTTTACTTTCTCGTTACTTACTACTCTGTCCGCCGTTCCACCATGGTCCATACAGTAATTTCTGGCAGCTGCTCTCTGGTGACTAACAGAGGAATTTATCTATATTTTTTGTAATCTCATTGATATACTTTCTTTGCCCACATTGTTTATTTCCATTGAAAAAGGAGGCAAGGTTTCTCCGAAACGTATGGTTTAAATTAACAAGATGTTCAGTAAAGAACATATAGCCTACTTTCTCCTAAATGCATGGGTATTGTTATAACTCTTTGTCCTTTTCAAGGAGTATGATTGAATGTTGGTTGTAGTAGCTTGTTGAAATACAACGTGCTATAGGGATATTAAACATGAATATGAGGTGCCCTTTGCTAGTGCTACCTCTGTACCAAATTTCGTTCAATTCGGTTTCACCGTGTTTGAATTGATAAGGGGAATCGATTTGCACACATACTTGGCCACCATCTGCAAACTATTGGGCTTATGTTCTTGCAGTTTGGTCTGAATATGTTTCCCACATAAAGATATGGTGTTGCAAAATTTGGTAGAGACTAGATTATTAGGTTGGTCGTAATTACATTTTAGCTTTTAACATTTGGGTGGCCGCGAATACGTTTCCGTCAAGATAGCGGTGATATAAAACATGACACTGAGGTGCCCTTTGCTAGTGCTACCTCTGTACCAAATTTCGTTCCATTCGGTTTCACCGTGTTCGAATTGATAAGGGGAATCGATTTTCACACAAAGATGGCCGCCATCCCCAAAATATTAGGCTGATGACCCATTAGTTTGGTCAAAGGATGCTCCCTCCATAAAGGTATGTTGTTGCTAAATTTGCTAGAGATCGGATGATTAGGCTATTCGTAATTTGATTTAAGCTTTGAATATTTGTGTGGCTACCATTACGTTTCCGTCAAGATGGCATGCGTTATAAATCATGACACTGAGGTGCCCTTTGCTAGTGCTACCTCAGTACCAAATTTCGTTCATTCGGTTCCACTGTGTTCGACTTAATAAGGGGAATCAATTTTGACATATGTTGTTGCAAAGTTTGGTATAGATCGGATGGTTATGTTAGTCGTAATTTGATTTAAGCTTTAAACATTTGTGTGGCCGCCATTACGTTTCTGTCAATATGGCGGTGATATAAATCATGAAACTGAGATGCCCTTTGCTAGTGCTATCTCTGTACCAAATTTCGTTCCATTCGGTTCCATGTGTTCGAATTAATAGGGGGAATCGATTTTGACACAATGATGGCCGCCATCCGCAAACTATTAGGCGAATGACCTATTAGATTGGTCAAAGGATGCTCCCTCCATAAAGATATGTAGTTGCAAAATTTGGTAGAGATCGGATGATTAGGTTAATCGTAATTTGATTTAAGCTTTGAACATTCGTGTGGCCGCCATTACGTTTCAGTCAAGATGGCGGCGATATAAAACATGACACTGAGGTGCCCTTTGCAAGTGCTACCTCTCTACCAAATTTCGTTCCATTCGGTTCCACCGTGTTCGAATTATTAGGGGGAATCAATTTTGACTTAAAGATGGCCGCCACCTGCAAACTATTAGGCTAATAACCTATTAGATTGGTCAAAGGATGCTCCCTCCATAAAGGAATGTTGTTGCAAAGTTTGGTAGAGATCGGATGGTTAAGTTAGTCGTAATTTAACTTAAGCATTGAACATTTGTGTGGCCGCCATTACGTTTCTGTCAATATGGCGGCGATATAAAACATGACACTGAGATGCCCTTTGCTAGTGTTACCTCTGTACCAAATTTCGTTCCATTCGGTTTCACCGTGCTTGAATTAATAGGGGGAATTGATATTCACACAAAGATGGCCGCCATCCGCAAACTATTAGGCTAATGACCTATTAGATTTGTCAAAGGATGCTTCCTCCATAAGGGTATGTTGTTGCAAAATTTGGTAGAGATCGGATGATTAGGTTAGTCGTAATTTGATTTAAGCTTTGAACATTTGTGTGGCCGCCATTACGTTCCGTCAAGATGGCGGCGATATAAAAGATGACACTGAGGTGCCTTTTGTTAGTACTACCTCTGTACCAAATTTCGTTCCATTCGGTTGCACCGTGTTCGAATTAATAGGGGGAATCGATTTTCACACAAAGATGGCCGCCATCCGCAAACTATTACGCTGATGGCCTATTGGTTTAGTCAAAGGATGCTCCCCCCAGAAAGGTATGTTGTTGCAAAATTTGGTAGAGATCGGATGATTAGGTTAGTCGTAATTTGATTTAAGCTTTGAAAATTTGTGTGGCCGCCATTACGTTTCCGTCAAGATGGCGGCGATATAAAACATGACACTGAGGTGTCCTTTGCTAGTGCTACCTTTGTACCAAATTTCGTTCAATTCTCATTCACCGTGTTCGAATTGATAGGGGGGGACAGACATTCAGAGTACACACACTCACACACACACAGACACACACACAGACTCACACACACACATACACACACACAGACAGACACACTTTTTTCGCCCTGTGTTGATCTCATAAGTCTACTTTCATTTTTTGCAAAAATCGAAAGTAGGCTAAAAATATACACGGCATTAGCCCAAAAGCATGAATTATTTATGGAAGATCACATTTTGTCCGTGTGTCTGGTGTGTGCGTGTGTGTGTGTGTGTGTGTTAGGTGCGTATGTGTGTCTCCTAATAACCTCTATACGGCTGGAGCGATTTCAATGAAACTAGGTAAGTTCATAGCACTACTCCGGGTGACCCCGACCGTGCCCTTCAAATTTTGTTACGTCTCACCAATCCAACATGGCGGCTGTGCGAAATATTTCACCAGCATTCAATATCTCCGAAACTATTCCCGACATCACCCTGGAATTTTTCACGGTGATAAAGGGAACTACTAGAAGTTCACCTATGTGACTATTGAAAATCTGGTAACTAAAAATTCAACATGGCGGCCAATTTCGACCTTTAAATAGATGTTTCTCGCGATTTATCCAACCAAACGCAATTAAACTTGGTACAGTATATGTTTATACACATTCTAATGCACCGACATCAAACTTAGTTCAATTGTTTACATAACCACAAGATGGCGGATGTGCGAAATATTTCACCGGCATTCTATATCTCTGAAACTTTTAGCGGTATCAACCTGAAATTTTGTACGGAGATAAAGGGCACTACTGGAAGTGCATCTATAAGACTTTCAAAAACAGGTTAGCTAAAAAACGAACATGGTGACCAAACGAATTAAAAATTTTAATAGACCTTTCTCGCGATTTAATGTTCCAAAAGCAATAAAATCTGGTACAGGGAATGTTTATACACATTGTAATGTAATGGTATCCAATTTAGTTCAATTGTTTACATAACCTCAAAATGGTGGCTGTGCGAATTTTAAATATAAGTTTTTATTTCTTTTGTCGCAATCAAGCGATCGAAGTGAAAGTTTGAAAAATGAACCTACGCAATAATTTTCCTTTATGGTACAAGACTCTATGGACTATACATTTAACAATCCTACATGGCGACCATCAGAAGTATTTAGACGGCTCTGAATATCTACGAATCTATTATAGCAATCAAACTGAATTTCTTTTTGTTCATAGGGGCTATGAACATAAGTTCACCTTTAGGACTTTAAATAACCTGGTGATCACCAACCCAACATGGCGGCGACGCGAAGTATAAATATTCACATGCACGTTTCTCGCAATTTAACCATCCGAGTGCAAAGAAAATTGGTACAGTAAATCCTTATACGAATGTTAAGCTACTTACATCTAATTTATTTCAATTGTTTCCATAACCACAAGATGGCAGCTGTGCGAAATTTTAAAATCTCCTTGTTACTTCTTGTGTCCTAATCATGCGATTGAAATTCGAATGCTACACGTACACAATAATCTTCATGTAACAAACGGTACATAACTCTAGGACCCATATATATATAAAATCCAACATGGCGACCATCCGAAATATTTAGCCGGTTCTCAATATCTACGAATCTATTACAGCAATCAAACTGAAATGTTGTAAGTTCATAGTGGCAGTTAACATAAGTAGGATATATGAAAATAGGCTGTATAGTTCTTCACGGAACTACTTGTTTCAATTTCAATTGCATTTTGTAAGTATTTTGAATTTCAATCGCATTTCGTGAGTATTACGAATCTACATTGAATTTTGTAAGTATTTTAAACCTAAACTACTTTGGTATGTGTATTTTTAGCCTATTTTCAATTTTAAAAAATAGGTTTATGGGATCACCTTTTGTCCATGTGTGTGTGTGAGAGAGGTGTGTGTGTGTGTGTGTCCCTAATAACTTATAAACAGCTGGAGCGATTTCAATGAAGCTCGGTAAGTTCATAGCACTATTCCGGACGACCCTGACCGTGCCCTTCAAATTTTGTTACGTCTCACCAATCCAACATGGCGGCTGTGCGAAATATTTCACCAGCATTCAATATCTCCGAAGCTATTCACGATATCACCCTGGAATTTTTAGCCTACTTTTCACATTTCGCGAAAATGAGGAAAAAGTAGACTTATGAGATCGGGCAAATGTGTGTGTGTCTGTCTGTCTGTCTGCCCTTCTGTATGTATGTCTGTCTGTCTGTCTGGCTGTGTGTGTGTGTCTCTCCTATCAATTCCTAAACCGCTGCAGCAATCGAAACAAAAATTGGTAGGAGTAAAGATCTATACCTGAATATCTCACAGCCACATTTGAAAATTATGTCAGTGCTACCAACTGCTGAAAAATCGCAATTCAAATTTGAGCTCCATGTTGGATATCTTGGAAGGTATCAATGGGAGCTATTTCAAAATTAGCGCACGTATAGATAATAATATTGCATTTAATTTCCAGGAGGCCATACATGGCAGTGTTGCCAAAATAATTATAAGCCTGCTGATATTTCCAAATTTAACATGCATATAACTTCTACACTATCTATTGGATTTCAACCAAATTTCGTAAGTGCTATGTGTACATAAACATATATGACTGAGCGTATTCTTATGAGGCACGAGGGCTGCCAACTGTTAATAAATGCTCTCATTATTTTTTATCCAAATACCCATATATCAGAAAGTATGCTAGCCGACAGCTTTAAACTATGCACACGTGTAGTATCTGATATTCTATAGTAATTTGGAGTAACTAATATACGTCAGTGCTACCAACATGATTCTAAGCCTGCTGAGAAGTCCAAATTTAAAAACATTTAACTTCTATTCTATCATTTGAATTTCAACCAAATTTCGTGTGTGCTATGTGTACCATAACAGATATGACTATGCCGAGTCTTAAGAGTAACCAGGGCTGCCAACTGTTAATAAATGCTGTCTCTATTTTTGTTACCCTAATATCAATATATCAGAAAGTATGCAAGCCAACAGCTCTAAACATTGCACACGTATAGTACCTGGCATTCTAAATTAATTTGGAGTAACAAATATAGGCCTACGCCAGTGCTGCCAACATAATTCTAAGCCTGCTTATAGGTCCAATTGTAAAATGCATGTAACTTCTATACTAACTAATGGATTTCATTCAAAATTGACACAACAATAGATCATATTATTTCAGATTATTTCTGACCAATACAGGTATGTCATTGTTGCCAAGGCTTGCCACGGTGGGTGAGTGGTTATAGTGTCGGACTACCGACCCCAATATTGCAGGTTCGCCCCTGGCCATGGTAAGTGATTTTTGAAGGCGACAAAAATCACGATACTCATGTCATACGTTGTTGGCATGTTAAAGAACCCATTTGAATTCAGTAGGCCGTGTTCAATGGCAAAATTAATCTCGGGATTTTCCGCCAACACAAAGTTCCTCCATTCTCTACTTGAAAGCGCTGTAGTAGTGTCAAGGAGTTTAGATATCTAACCTCCTTGACTTTCATAGCGTTCAAGGAACGACGAAATTCGACATGCAAGCTACCCTCTGGGTGTCAATTAACAAAGCTTGCACCAGGCACCCGAGGCCATACGATATTATTATTATTATTATTGTTGCCAACATGATTTTACGCGCGATGTTAAATCCAATGTTTAACTGCATGTAACGCCCATGCTATCCATTGGACTTCAACCAAATTTTGTAGTCTGTGCCTTAAGAGATGGAACTAAGAATATATTTAGTCACCAGGGCTGCCAACTGTAGTTCTCTATTAGGTTACATTATGCCAGGTATACAGTATTTCGAACTAATTAGAAATTTCGATATTACCAACTTAATTTCGGCATTATTCTAGATAGATCCATATAGATTAATCATTGGCATGCATCTTAAATTTTAAGAAAAGTAGGCTCTTTAGTTCGTCACGGAACTTCTTGTTTACGGTGATAAAGAGAACTACTAGAGGTTCACCTATGTGACTTTTGAAAAACTGGTAACTACAAAACCAACATGGCGGCCACGCGGATTTTTGACTTTTAAATAGACGTTCCTCGTGATTTAACCAACCAAACGCAATAAAACTTGGTACCAACCTGGACCCTATGTTTGGGAAGCCAGGCTCTGCCTGTCACAAGTCAGGACAAAGGGCGAGTGATAGAGGAGTAACACCTCTTTAAAAAACCTGGGGCCAGCTGATCCGGCTGGTAGTACCTTGTAAGGGTCCCTTGCCAGGGGTACGGTGAAGTCCTCAACGGTATCTACATTGGAGAGGATAATCTTCGGCACAGTGTAGATGGCGGATGTGGCAGCCCAGTGCTCGGGATTAATTGAGTAAATTGTACCGTCCTCACTATGAGGGTAGGTATCAGTTGTAGCGTCTGACCCGTAGCGGGCGGCAACAAACGGCGTCTGTACTCAATGTTAGGGGCGGCCGGATTATATGCTGGCAGTAGCTTTAAAATGCTTGGTGACAGGCTTTGTGACAAGCCGACCGTAAAACTCAACGTCACGACCTTATGAAAATGTTGTCTCATACATTCGGAACTAAGGTTAGAGCGTCCCCTGAATGCGCCGCGTGTTGGCAAGGCCCGGTCAACATGAAAAGTGTGCAAGGGTTACCGTCGCATGGGCGGCGACGACTAAACAAGCGAGCCCCCACTTTCTATCTCGCATCGTTGAACGCCGGGACTATGTCTGGTCGCCACAGCGAACTAGCTAAGGCACTTGAGAACAGGCACATTGACATCTGTGCAGTGCAAGAAACAAGATGGAGCGGACATATGTCTTATGATATTGGCTGTGGTTACAAACTGTTATACAACGGCTCCCGTGGAACAACCAGCGGCGTCGGCATCATCACATTAACCAAGTTTGATGGTTCTGTCTCTGAGGTGCAACGATATGACGATCATCTTATCAAGATTGTGTACGTTGCAGATGGAAGGAAAATTCACTTCTTCAGTGCCTACGCTCCACAAACCGGCCTGAGCGCAGAAACTAAAGATGCCTTCTGGGCTCTGATTGATGAGAAGACTTCTGAAGCGCCACCTGAAGACTACCTCATCGTTGCTGGCGATCTGAATGGTCATGTTGGACAAAGGAAAGAAGGCCACGCAGCCCATGGTGGACATGGATATGGAGAGAAAACTGATGATGGCCAACGAATCCTTGACTTCGCAGAAACCCACGATTTGGTAATTACGAACACTTGGTTCAAGAAACGTGATACCCACCTAATCACATTCTACAGTGCCTCAAATGCAAACCAGATTGACCATGTCCATGTCAGACGGCGGAATCTTCAAGATGTCTTAGATACGAAAGTTATTCCATATGAAACTGTTGCCACACAACATCGACCAGTCATCTGTAACCTGCGGATAAATCCTCCAAGAGCCGGATACTTAGTCAGAAATGGATCAAAAAGAATCATATGGTGGCGATTCAAGGAGAACGAGGCCATTGTTCTTGCAAAAATCACAGTACATCCAGTCACCACAGTTGAAGAGAGCTGGACTCGATTGAAAGATGCTACTCATGAAGCTGCACGTTCAGTGCTCGGATCAACGAAACCAGGTCGACAAGTAAACCGCGTGGCTTTGGAATGATGCCGTTAAAGAGGCAGTACGCATGAAGAAACAACTATACCGTGAGTTCCTCGAAGATAAAACACCATCTCGTTGGAATGCCTATAAAGCTGCCCGTAGTGAGTTGAAGAAGGTAGTTGCTGCAACAAAAGCAGATAGGTACGCTGACCTCTACGCAAAACTTGACACTCGTGAAGGCGAACGTGACATTTACCGCCTGGTCAAATCAAGGCACCCTCAAAACGGAAGATATCCAACGCTTTTATGGCATGAATAGCGAAACAGGTGAACTGCTGGTCGACTGGGAGAAGGCGAGAGAACGCTGGCGGAGCTACTTCGAGAAAATGTCGACGAGGAATTTCCCCATCCACCAATTCCACCCACGTCTCCTGCTGAAGGACCAATAAAGGAAGTCGAGATCGCCGAAGTTGAGGCTGTTCTGAAAGAGATGAAAATGGGGAAAGCCACCGGCCCTGATGATATTCCAGCAGAGTTTTGGCGCTCTCAACAATGGGATGCAGCAAGATGGTTAACGCAGTTCTTCAACCAGATCATCAAAGAAGGTCGGATACCAACAGACTGGCAGCGGAGCATCACTGTCCCAATCTTCAAGAAGAAAGGAAGCCCTGCTGAGTGTTCAAACTATCGCCCAATCAGACTTCTGAGCCACGCGATGAAGATCTTCGAACGCATTCTCGACAAAATGATTCGCAAGATAGCAAAACTCACAAAGAACCAAGCTGGGTTTGTGAAAAACTGCGGTACAACGGATGCAATCTACGCTGCACGGTTGCTGGTCGAGAAGCATCGTGAAAGGAATAAGCCACTACATCTCGCTTTTCTAGACCTGGAGAAGGCCTTCGATCGGGTGCCTCATGATGTAATCTGGTTGGCACTCCGAGAGCACGGAATTCCAGAATATATTGTTAACTGGGTGCAGCTCCTCTACAAAGAACCGACGAGTTATGTTCAAGCTGCTGCAGGAGCAACCAATGATTTCAACATCATGGTAGGGGTCCACCAGGACTCTGCCTTGTCGCCTCTGCTGATCATTCTTGTCATGGATACTGTCACATCAGACCTTCACAAGCCAATCCCATGGACGCTTCTGTATGCTGATGATGTCATGTTAGCTGCAAACAGCAAACTTGAACTCCTGCACCAAACACAAATGTGGAGTGACCGATTAGCTGAATATGGCCTGCGACTGAATAAAAGGAAGACGGAGGATATGACTTTAGATCCCCAAGACGTTGGGACCATCACCGTTGACGGAGAAGATCTCCCTCGTGTAACAAAATTCAGATATCTTGGATCTACTGTCTCTGACAATGGAAGAATCATTGACGAGGTCAACGCAAGGCCGCAGGCGTCTTGGTTGAAATGGCGTACGACGACAGGTGTCACTTGTGACCGCCGGTTGAAAGACCACCTTAAATCCAAGATCTACCGCACTGTTATCCGTCCAGTCGCACTCTATGGTACCAAGTGTTCGCCCACTACAAAAGAGGTGGAACGTCGGCTAAGCGTCATGGAGACAAGGATGCTTAGGTGGACAGGCGGCGTCACTAGAATGGATCATGTTACCAATGTTGATATACGGAAACGTTTCGGAGTGGCGCCGATCCATCAGAAAATGCGGGAAGGCCGTTTAAGCTGGTTTGGCCATGTGCTGCGTGCAGAAGAAGACACAATAGCTAAGTCAGCATATAACCTGGAAGTCACGGGAAAGAGGCCCAATGGACGACCAAGGCAGAGGTGGGTTGATACGATCCATAATGACCAGAAGACTGCACATCTACACCCAGATATCACTCAAGACCGAAAGAAATGGAGACAACGAATCCTCACAGCAGACCCTGCCACCAGGCAGGACAAATGCTAGGAAGAAGAAGACAGTATATGTTTATACACATTGTAATGCACCAACATCTTACTTGGTTCAATTGTTAACATAACTACAAGATGGCGGATGTGCGAATTATTTCACCGCACAATCTCTGAAACTATTAGCGATATCACCCTGAAATTTTGTACGGAGATAAAGGGTACTACTGGAAGTTCATCTATAAGACTTTCAAAAACCGGTTAATTACAAAACGTACATGGCGGCCAAGCGAATTTGAAAATTTTAAATAGACCTTTCTCGCGATTTACTGTTCCAAGCGCAATGAAATGTGGTACAGGAAATGTTTATACACATTGTAATACACTGGTATCTTATTTAGTTCAATTGTTTACATAACCTCAAGATGGCGGCTGTGTGAATTTTGATATTAAGTTTTTTATTTCTTGCGTCGTAATCATGCGATCGATGTGAAAGTTTGAATAATGAACCTACGCAATAATTTTCCTTTAATGGTACATGACTCTATGGACTATACATTTAACAATCCAACATGGCGACCATCCGAAATATTTAGTCGGTTCTCAATATCTACGAATCTATTACAGCAATCAAACTGAAATTTTGTATGTAGATAGAGGCAATTAACATAAGTAGGATATATGAAAATAGGCTGTATAGTTCTTCACGGAACTTCTTGTTTAATCTAAATTATTATTCTGAGTATTTTCCTTCTAAATTACCTTTTGTAAGTATTTCCACTCTACATTTTGTCAGACGTTTCAATCTGAGTTCCATTTTGTAAGTATTTTCAGTCTAACTTAATTTTTGTTATGGGTTCCATTTCATTGTCATTTTCTCTATCATCAAGACCATTAGTGGCTGATAACTTGGATGTTAGACCCCTTAAATCAACTATTATCATCATTATCATCATTGTGTGGAAGCAATACACACCCTCAGGGATGCTGAATGCTTGTTGGTATTTCACTTAGGGGTTTGTTGTCTGTAACTAAACTGACGCGACTAATGAACTGTAATGAAAGCTGCAGAAACCGGCTACAATTGAATGAAAGACCTACTGTGAACTGATGATGATAATTGTTGTTTTAAGGGGCCTAACATCTAGGTTAAGGACCCCTAATTGTCTGGGTGATAGCAAAATGTCAATGAAATGGAAACCATAAGAAAAATTACGCTGGACTGAAAATACTTTCAAAATGTAACTCAGATTGAAATGACTCGCAAAATGTAGAGTGGAAATACTTACTAAAGTTACCGGTAAGTTAGAAGGAAAATACTCACTAAAGGAATTTAGATGGAAAAATACGCAAAAAATGTTGTTTATGTTCCAAATGCTTACAAAATGCAATGGAAATTCAAAATACTTACAAAATGCAATTGAAATTGAAAGTACACAATGCAAGTTAGATTGAAAAAGTCCGGTTCTGATTAAAAATACTCACAAAGTGCAATGGAAATTCAAAATACTTACAAAATGCAATGGAAATTCAAAATTTTTACGAAATGCAATTGAAATTGAAAAAAACTTACAAAATGTATGGTACATTCAAAATACTCGTAATATGTGGAAGCCCGCGATTCATAATACTGTACTGACAAAATGCAATTTAGATTGAAAATACATACAAAATAGAGTTCATCAAAAATAGTTACAAAATACAATTTAGATTAAAAATACTTACAAAATGTGGTTAAGATAAAAAAAAACACTCACAAAATATACTTTAGAGCACCGGGAGCCAATTCATAAAAACTGGGTGGGAGTCGTAAAGAGAAAAGGATATATGAAGAAAAGAAAACGAAGGCTGATCCCTAGAAGAATGAGGGAGCGGAAAAGATTAGAGAAGGGCCATTGAAGGCGGGAAAGGAAGCGACTCCCTAGGCTTCGGATACCCTAATAACGCCGGGGTCGGAAGAGAACAAGAGTTCACCAAGAGAGGTTGACAGGAAAGAAGACGGAGAGGAGCCCGGCACAAGTAAGTGGAAGCAATGCCGTACTCAGCCGGGGTTCCGTGGTCACCAACCCACTAGATGTGAGCCCCTTGGGGTTACTGTGAACTCAACTCTACCCTATGGAACTTCTCTGTATCAGCGCGCTGAACCTATACGAACATACTGAACCGGTCACTGTGGCCGAGAGTGTTAATGCGCCACCTGTTGTCTAGCTGGCATCAGAAGAGCGTGGGTTCGACCGTCCTCAAAATGGTATTTCGTGGTTTCCCATTTTCACCACCAAGCAAATGCCGGGACGGTTCCTTTCAATAGGTTCACCGCCGATTTCTCTCCAAAATCCCATCCTTGACCCGCCCTGATATATATATATATATATATATATATATATATATATATATATATTTTAAATCGAATTTACCCTCAGGTTGGTGGCTCCCACGGACTCACCCACTTACTAATTTATAAACTGTTCCGTCTTTTCAATACTAGTTGTATTAAAGATGTTAACGCTGGTAGGCTACATGTTTCGGACACTTATGTGTCCTTCTTCAGCCAGAAATGCATACTAAAACACTTATAGTAACAAAAAACACACGTTTAAATACATTGTAATACACTGAGTAGTAGTGTGTTTTTGTTACTTATAAGTGTTTTAATATGTATTTCTGGCTGAAGAAGGTCACATAAGTGTCCGAAACATGTACCAGCGTTAACATCGTGAATACAACTAGTATTGAAAAGACGGAACAGTTTATAAATTATTAAGTGGATTTCAATTCAATACGGACCAACATGGATAATAATAAATCCCATGGACTCAGCCAGGGAACTCACCTTTACCGCCTCTACGGGCAGTGTCCTAGAGCTGGGAACATCTGGTCGGAGTAGATACATCTGGGGAGGTGTGACCAGCACCGCGCCCAGGTGGCCTCACCTGCAAAGCGATCAGTGGCCTCATTAGGGAAGGGAGGGGAAGATTAGGAGGGATAGGCAAGGAAGCGGGAACGAGGCGGCCGTGGCCTTACAGTAGGCACCATCCCGGCATTTGCCCGAAGATGAAGTGGGAAACCACGGAAACCCACTTCGAGGATGGCTGAGGTGGGAATGGAACCCCCTCTACTCATTTAGACCACCCGAGGCTGAGTAGACCACGTTCTAGTCCTCATACCACTTTCCAAATTTCGTGGCAGAGCCGGGAATCGAACCCAGGACCTCCGGGGCGGCAGATAATCACTCTGACTACTACGCTACGGTGGCGACAAATTATTTTAAAAAATATTGAAGAAAAATAAATTATCTAATAAAAAATTATTGGGTGTGTGCACCTCTACGATGCTCGAGGATATTTGAGCGTGACAACGTATTCTCGGACTGATTTGTTTAAACTGTCACACTTGTGAAATTTGAGCTTCGTATATTGTTTAATTATGTATTTTGAGGAACGGAAAGTTCACAGGGGAAATGAAGAAAAGCCGAGTTGTACGTCCAGGGAAACTCCAAACACAACCACTCTTCTGTGAAGTTCTGACTCTACGCGACTCGACAGTTTGCTGCTGGTTGTATCTGGGGTAGTATATTCGCTCGCTAGCTAGGCTGTATCTGGGGTGAAAGGCTTGCCCCTAGCTAGCTCGTAAACTGTCGCCTCAGTATTTGAATGGAGATTGTTGGAAGAAATGAAAACGTAAAAGCACTTATAGTGGACGATGTATTAAAGATAGAGATATGCTCTCCCGGATTATTTTGTAGAACTTTTCATGCTGAATAATTCATATATTAATAGTATATTGGTATTTTTAACGTTTTGCCCAGCGTAAGCTTAAAATGACTTCTTCAATTACCACCATCTTCATCATCCTAAACCACGCACCGTTTGTGACGTATCTATGTTCCCACCCTGTATAGTAACCAGAGCAGTGGAGGTGAGCGAACATAAATCAGAATAACATGGTTAGTTCACCTGGATATTTAAAGCTCTCAGGACGCGGCGGGGTGTGAAGGCTTGTCGCTATAATTTCATTTAGCGTCCTTCCCTCTGAAATCTCTCCACTGCGTCAGCCACCATATTTCTATGAAAAATAGAACTCTATCGCCAAGGGCCCTTACTTTTAAAAGTAGTAGCGTGCACTCATTAGCAAGGTACAGCCGCTGCATGTAAATAGGCGCTTTGATAACTCAACGTGCCCACTAACGAACGCCCACTGGCAACAGAACCATTTTTGAATGCGGTCATTACGCGAGTAAAAAATTGAATTTGGGTGTATTCATTGAGGGAACATGTGAGTCAATCGCTCCGTGTCAAGAGCCTCTGGCTTCAGTTCGGCCTTAACGAGATGACGTGTGATGTCAAGGCTCTATGTATTCTAAATGGGACAAGAACACCTATCTGCTTCTGACGATTCCTACAAATATTACCCTTCCTAGTTGTAGGGCTGTCATAATGTTGCTGTTGATGAATTTGTTTCATTTGAAGGTCTCGCACATCGTGGTAATTTATCCCAGTATACTTGGGTGTGTTTATAAGTTGTCTGATAACCTATGTTATTGTCGTGTGTGTAACAGTGCATGTATTTGAAATTCTGGGTGAGAATTGGAAGGAGGTAGCTTTAAGTTAAGAACCATCCTGGTATTCCCCTCTGTTAGAAGTGAAAAACTATGTCTGAGGTCGAAATCGAACCCCCCTCCCCTCAGTTTAGCCTCACGAGGCAGGGTTAACACCGTTCTATCTCTCAGACCAGAATTAAATATCTTGGCAGAGATGGAATCGAATCTAGACTCCAGCGATGCCAGCTTTCCACTGCGCCATCTCTTGACTATCCGTCAACAACCAAATGATGCCTAGAAACATAAATAGATAAATTAATAAATAATCTGGTTCAGACTGTAGCTCTCGCGAAGCACGGATACAACTACGTCACACTACAACTTGCAGGGCTTGGCCCACACTGCGGTGCGCCTACACGGTCACCAGATATGTCCACACACATTTGATGTCCTAATCAACCGATAAGAGATACGAAAACTAAGACATTGATGTAAATATTGGAATATTAGTGGTCATATTGCAGTGTTGCCTCGGTCAACACGAGTCAACACATTGAAGCAAAGAAAACAAGTAGTTCCATGAAGAACTAAACTGCCTATGTCATATTGTGCCCAACTCTAGGAATGGGTGTTCCAAGATTCAGACACCTAGATATCAAGGGAAAGGCTACAGCCGCTTTTGAAAGTTGAGATATTTGAATATCGCGCTACATTGCTTCTCGAAGCAATTGGAAAGAATTTACCGATACTTGCATGTCAAGTGACGTAGCGAGTAATAGCAGAGGTCGAGGCTATTTATTGATTAAATAGTTAACCATGGAGTAGAGACTTGAGACTTGGATCAGATTACTGGCACGGCCAAATGAAAGAGAATGCACTTAGTATCAAGTAAATCGGACCAGGGATACCAGAGATATGAGGATTTCCAGATATCAGCTGATGACGCGTGACCCTGGCAGTTTTGAATAAAAGCCGGCCGGCCGAGGCATCGATAGCTCACTTCAACACAAGCACTTGCATATCAAGTTGCTGCTACGCTGAGCCAAGGCACATGGTTGCCGGATCTACGCAGAAGTTATTTTCAAAGTTGTGATAGTCACAAAAGTGCTGCGCTACGAAGTGGAACTTAGTAAGTTTCCGGCGAGGAGAATCACTGAGGTGATTGAATTTTTTTTCTACAGACATTAGTGGAAATATTTATGTTTCTACATGGACATATGCTAGACTTTGTCTAGAATTAGTACTTTGTCACAGTCCAGTAATGACCTAATACTTGGATGTTTAAGTCCATTTCAGTCAGTTTTCATATTGGTAACTTGTTAACCACTTCGATCTATCAGTACACTGAAGACCAGTCTATTACGGTGGTGTTCATTAGTCTACGCAAGGGAAACTACAGGTTGCTTAGCGCATGGTAGATGGTGTTAAACCATGCCCAGGGAACGATCTTCAGAACAGCCGTTGATTGGTTAGACTGTCAGTGTCTTCTTGTATTGATAAGATTACCGTGAGTTATGTTACAACTGACATATCTAAGAATAGATCACTTAGATCTGACCCCATTTAAACAAACTGTTATGGCTTTGATAGAAGCCCATATTAAAATGGAACAACAGTTAATTCAAACGTCAAGAGATACTACCACTATGTCTGACTAGACGGATTGTGGGTATATAATGGCGGCCGATACAAGGATTATACGTGCTTGTCCGATAGGGCATGTCTATGGATAAATCTGGTACAGACCAGGTTCGCTACGCTTCAAGACCATCAAGAAATGTAAGCCACATTTGAATTATATTATGCCTAGCTAATTGGAACAAACTATTTTTCTGCAGATGACCAACACATTTATTTATTTTTCTTCGTATTTAAATCTTGCAATGATTTACGCAAGACATATTAGAGTTATTCTGAGTATTTTCAGCACTCAGAACAGTTTAGGATCGATGACCGAGCATTTCGAGCATTTATTTGAATATTTCATATTTTTGGGAAATCACGGTAATCAGCCGATGTAACTGTAAAAGTTAATAATTATTTTTGTTGAGGAATGGATATTTTTTCCATATTCGAAGGTTCGAACATGTGGATTCTCATATAATGAGATGATAATTAAATATATTTAAAGTAATATAACTAATAATAATAATAATAATCCACTAATAATAATAATAATAATTTTCATAACTTTTCTAAATAATTCTTGGATATTATATTTTCTAAGAATCATATGTATTGAGAGAGAGCCTATGAAGTAGTTTAATCATTTCTAGTTTGAACAGGAGATTATCCGAAGGAGAGTGGTTAGCGCAAGCCCGCATTCAACCAACATTTCAGTTCTGGTTGAACAGTTGATATTTGCAATGAGCAAAGTATATTTTTCAGATAACATGGAGAGGCATGAAACGGGAAGCAATTGATATTTGTATCAAATAGGATATTTTTGTATTTATATAAAATCATGACGTAAATACACTCAAAAGTGAAATAAAGATTTTCATAAGTATGGTAAATTCACGGGTTGAACTGAATGGTAAAATAAAATAAACTTGTAAGTTTATTAATCTTCCAGTGTTGATAACAAGCAGAGGCTTGATTTATTGTATACATTTTGGGAAGAAAATTTATATGTGTGGAGTAGTTGAAATGCCATTCCCAGGTGCGCATGTTTAAGTCGCAGGAATGAGGAGGTTTTTTCGAGCATCAATCAAATAGCAGGTTCGATGGCTCAGGTTTATAGGAGTATTGGAACTACACATTTCGTCGTATGAATGACCCGAAGGTTATTTCTTAAAACCATCAGTTCTTATTTCAACCTTGTTTACGAATTCCATTTAAGACTTTGATTTTGCTAGAACCCGGATTTGTCATGATAGTAGTTTATTCTTTACCGTTGTTGTTGTAATATTGTGTTCTTACACAAATAATAGAATGGGCCACTGCCAATTAAAAATAATTCTTTAACCACGTATAATTTGAAGGATGTTTTCAATCCTAGTGCCATGAACTAAATGAATTTATTATGAAATTACAATTCTTATTTCCGCATTCTGTCGAAGAATTGCAAGTTGTGAAAGTTGCTAAAAGGGCCACAAATATAAATATTTTTCTTAATAATGATTCCAAGTGGAAAGTCAAATAGTTGAATGGTTCAACCATTTATTGATCAAGTCGATGATTCAGAAATCATATATTTTGTGAGGAACTTGAAGTTCATAATCGAGTCACTTCTCGAATGTTTATTGTCAGAAGAACAATTAATTTTTGTTGTGCTTCGCACAGTTCTTCGATGCTATGCTCAAGGTCAAATACTTTTCAGATGTTATTAATATGTGTAAATAATTTGTGTTGATTCAATGATAATAATATTTTTCGACAATATATATTTTTGAAACTGGAAAAATAAGTGAAAGTTAAAATTCTATGAACATTTATTCTACGAGTGTTAATAGTATGTAAAAATTCAAACAGTGAACTACGATATTTCCAGTAGAGACAATTAAATTTGAACTGGATTTAATCATTAATTATAAATAATTTTGGAACACAGTCTACAGGACTGACAATCAGACTTGTGTTTCCAAAAAAATAATTGTCAAATGTGTTTGGAAAATTTCTGTATATTGTGTAAATAGGAGTGTGGTTCGCCACACCTGGATGATGCTGCTTTGAGCATTTTTGCAGTCAATTTTAAATTCAAAATAAAATGAGATAATTTTACTTGATGTGTTACGCCCAATTGAATCTCCTTCTATCCTTATTGTTGCATTGAGCCAAAAATCAGTAAAACATTTTTTTCATTTGATGTCGTTTTTGCGATTTGCTTTAACCCATCTGGCGCTCCGGGATATTTTGACTCTCGTGCTGACTGATTATTGGTAAAATGCATATGTGGTCGTGCGGACTCCGGTCTAAACGGGCACAATATATCCTACTTACTGTAATGGCCTTTATCAACATACAAAAATTCAGTTTGATTGATGTCAAGGATCAGTTGATATCGAGAACCGTCTAAATATTTTGGATAGTCGCCATGTTGGATTTTTATTTATGTAGGCCGTGGAGTTATGTACTAATAAATGACGATCATTACGTGGGTTCATTATTCAAACGTTGACTTCGATTGCATGATTAGTACACAAGAAATAAAAATAATAATTTTAAAATTTCTCGAAGCCGCAATCTAGAGGTTATGTAAACAATTCAACCAAATTAGATGTAAGTACATTACAATGTTTATAAACATTTGATGTACCATGCTTCACTGCGCTCGGATGGTTAAATCGCGAGAAACGTCTATTTAAATGTTTCAAATTCGCTTAGCCGCCATGCTCGTGTTCTACATAACAGGTTTTTGAAAGTCACATAGATAAACTTCTAGTAGTTTCCTTTATCACCGTACAAATGTTCAGAGTAATATCAGTAATAGTTACGGAGATATAGAACGTCGGTGAAATATTTCACACAGCCGCCATGTTGGATTGGTGAGACCTAATAAAATTTGAAGGGCACGGTCGAGGTTGGAGAAAATAGAACTATGCTCCTACGGAGTTTTATTGAAATCGCTCCAGCCGTTTAGATTTCATTTGCGGACACACACGCACACACACACACACACACACACACGGGCAAAAGGAGATCTTATAAGGCTGTTTTTCCATAAATGAAAATAGGCTTAAAATGAACAACAATAACAAGAAGTCCGCAAAGAGATCTTCGTAGTTGACGCTGATAGGCGGCCTGTGCTTTGGGATGGGGATGAAGACTGCCATAAACAAAGAGTAGCCGAACCTATGGAATTAGCTGGTCTATGTGCACCGGACCAAAAAAAGAAAATGAGTACTGCTGGAGACATCGCCACCTCTAGCTTTGATAACCATCTTGATTCATTGAAATCTCAGGTGTCGTGGAAGAAATTTTCCTTTGTTTCCCTCTTGTAGACCAAGCAAGTACCGGGATGATACCAGACAGAGAATGTCTCTTCCAACTCTTGGACTTAAAAAGTGACAGTCAGTCTGAAAGACTATAAATGCTGAAAAATGCTAGAAATCCTGGAGGTTTCTCGCTTCGCTCGAAGCCAAAGACACTTGACAAGTTAGAAAATTATCTGCATAATACTGATCTTGCTTTATAATACTTTACCTTGTTTCAAATTACTCGCGAACGGCAAGTGCAAACCAAGGGCAAAGCAAGATCAAGCTCGCGGAGGGATATGGCTGGATGACGTGCTCCTTTCATCCAGTCTAAAAACACTTATAGTGGGCGATGTATTGAAGATAGGGATATGCTCTCGCGGACTTTTTTGTAGAACATTTCATGCTGACCAATTCTTACGCTCATAGTATATTGATATTTTTAACGGTTTGCCCAGCGCAAGCTTAAGAAGTGCACGGACGCCAAGTTTGTTTTCGACTTTTTCACTGAAATCTTTACTGCTTGGCTTCCTTTGATCATACATAAATTATTTTCTACAGAATCTTTCCTCGAGATATCCTTTACAGAATGGTGAAAACCGCATCAGAATCCATCCAGTGGTTCTCGAGATTACCCGTGACAACCAAGAATCGGGGATAGAGATTATCGGGGTACACATGCACCAAGCGGTACTATGACGTCACACACCTCAGTGCATCTGGGTACATTTCGTCCCGTCACCGTAACGTAACGCCAGATCCCAGCGTAACGACGAAGTCGACAAGATCATTTAAAATGATAAAACACTGCTCACGCTACTACCGACCTGAGCATCCTCCAGTGACTGATTTCCAACTAGAGCTCTTTGTCATCATTCAGTCTTCTCTTCCTGATGGCACCTGTTTGGTACTGTTCCCGTATGACCGTAGACCATCGACCACACAAGGATAGACCTCGACGTCAGCAGAGCATGAGAGACAAAACAACTCGGGGTATATCTGGGCTAGAACAACACATCGATTCGAAACCAGAAAAGCTGATATCGAGGTCCATACTACACCAGGACAGAGGGAAATGTTAGAACCAGATTTCTAGAAACAATCTCATTTTAAACTTCCAACATCCTAACAATAAGCAAATAATGGTTTCCGGAGGGAGGAAAGAATTAACAATTACCAGTCCTGCAAGAGAATACATCCTAGCGACTCCCTGGATCCCTAATCTTCTATAGGTCACACAAATGAAATAACGCGCAAAAATAAACACAAATCTGCACTCAGAAAGTAATCCTATTCACTTATTTTGATATCATGGAAAAATATCAGTCCACCCTGGTATCAATCAATCAAGTTATTTACAAAAATGCTCACTGTCCCAGAGGTACAGAAATTATCAGTCATCTGCCCTCTGGATGAAAAATTTACAAGTCGATTTGTAATCATTGAAGTTAATATTTCCAAAAATGATTTAAAATTGTCACACCTTAATCTAGAAGAAAAATATTTCCTCTAGGAAAATATCATTCTCATCTTCATATCATTTTGAGAACATTTTCATGTCCTGCAAAGGCTCATTTTTGCTTATGAAATTCAAAAATATGATTCTAATAAATCAATTACCTCAAATATTTAAATTCAGTAAATAAATTTCCTCCATTCTAACTTACTAATCTTCCACTTCTTTTTTGTATCCAAGCAAATGCTATTTCTATAAAGAGCATATCGAATTTATCATTTACATCACTCACATAGACTTTCCAAAAATAGTCATCAGATCATTACCTAAAAAATTATTATTGCTATTATTATGTATATATTTTTATTATTATTATTCCTAGTGGGAAAATTATTACAAAAATGTGATCATATCAGACCATCCATGAAGAACGGATTGAGTAAGAACAAAAACACTAGCGGAACATAAATTACATGTCTTACACACATGGGGGACGTGGTGGCTCAGCGGTCTAGCTGTATGCCTCTCACCAAGGCGGTCCGGGTTCGATTCCCGGTCAATGCATGTGAGATTTTCGAAGTGAAATGCCATATCCTGTGGTTCGGATTCCAGGTAAAAATGAGGTCCCGTGGCTCATGATCTCAAGAATAACGGTCACGTTAAACTACAAGCTTCCTTTTCTTACACACATATAGAGTTTTTAATTAGTAAATGCACCATCATTCCAAAAGACCAGAATACGGCAATGGCTTCCTGCAGGTCTCATCTTTATGATAACATCATCTTATTCTTACTTTTCACTTCTAAAACGATTACTTCAGAACATCCATTTCTTCATTATTAGTAGTAATTGAATTTGTGAGTATCGAATTCTATTGATGATGGATAATCTGGCCTACACTACATTGTCCAACCCTTCTTTTCACAATTCAACCCGCACAATACATTTAGCCTATATTTATTTATTTCATCCAATTTTATAATTACTAGCGGACCAGTGCGAGAAATCTTGCATGTTCATACGCCACACTTTCCCCAATAGGTTTATAATAAAAGACTTAAGGAGAAATGTTGTTTTGTTTTTATTTAAACCAAATGATTATAGAACACTATTTACGTTTCAGGCGTCCCTACGGCCAAAATGCGAACTGAACAGCAATGATGTCGCGTATTTTCAGACAGCAACGGTATTTTCTAATCGCACACTTCTTTCAAAAAATTATATTTGTGAAATTAGAATGCAATTCGTCACTGTTAATGTCATTTGTGTGCCGAGTCCATTGGTTGACAGCTTAGCCGTAACCCTCACCAGTTATTCGATATTTATGAAATTATACGAATTGAGTACTCATTCCTTTAAATTACTGTTTCTGAAATCCATGCAAAATGATCAAGGAAAGATCTCAGAATGTTAAAATGACATGATGGTGTTTGCAGATGATCTCATGGTCTGGGGAAACAAGGAGGAGGAAATTCAGGAGCAACTGAAGGCTTGGGAAGAAACAGTGGGAGAGTACGGATGGAAGTTCAACATCAGTAAATGTGAGATCCTGTTAACGACCAGGAAAAATGACAGACCAATGAGTGGGATAACACTTGGAGGTGGACAGCTGAAGAAGGTGGAAAGTCTCAAGTACTTGGTAAGTATAGTGGAGGAAAATGGGAGAAATGACAAAGAGGTTACGGAACATGGCAGACAGGCAGAAGCATTTCTGAGAAGCATTAGGAGCTTAGTGTGGAATAAAGATGTCCCACAAAAAAGCAAGGAAGTGTTATACAGAAGCTACTATATCCCGATACTGACCTATGCTTCAGAAACGTGGACAATGAAGAATAGAGACATAAGCAGAATACAGGCAGATGAACTGAAGTTCCTGCGAAGTAGGATCGGAGTAACAAGAAGAGACAGGTTGAGGAATGAAAAAGTCAGGGAAATGGTGAATGAGGAGCCCTTGCAAGGTAGGATTGAGACATCAAGACTGAGGTGGTACGGACACTTAAAGAGAATGGATGAGAAGAAGATTCCCAAGAGGATACATGAGATGCAGATGCAGAAGAAACGGCCAAGGGGAAGACCAAGAGATAGATGGCTGAAAGGAGTGGAGGAATGTGTCAAGAAGAGAGGCGAGGACTGGACCAGAGTGACAGCGGAGAGGTGGTGGGAAGAAAGAACTAAGTGGCGAGGCTTATGTTCCAAACAGACCCAGCCTGGGGCTGGAAACTGTACAAGATGATGATGATGATGTTGATGAAATAATGTATTTACAGCTGTAAAATATTTTCCGTTTTCCGAGGACGTCCGGCTTTCATAATCACGTGATGGTGTCAGCATTGCCTAGAATAACATTTTATTTTGTTCCTACTTTTCCAGGCAATCGGGCAGAAGGTCCGAAACGCAATTCCGCAAGCCTTGCCGCAAACTAAGTTGTTGTTTGAGATTAATACCCCTCTTGCTCGCCGATATGTAGCCGCACCGTCTCATCCAAAGCATGTCGAGCGGTGTGGACTCCTCTACTTGTTATGAAAGCCGGATCAAGATCCTATAGGCTTTCATATAGTCGTGGTAGGATTTTTCGAGATCTCGGAAACTAAGCGTCACCCACGGTCAAACCTATACCAATCGAATCAGAGTCGAAAAACAATTTTCAAAAGAAGTCTGTCTGTATGTACGTACGTATGTACGTATGTGCGTGTCGTTTTTGCGTTTAGCAAAGTACAGGTCGCAATTTTCATGATATCAAGCTGAAATTTGATGCGGGGGAAGGGTTGGAGCCTGTGAGGAACCCTATTGTTGGGCGTTAAAATCGGTGCATGGCCGAACCTTTTTTTTGGGCCCTGAATTTCGTCCCTTTTTTGGAATCGATATATCTCGGAAACGGTTGGTCGTATCGAGAAACGTTAAATGAACAGGTGTAAGATCTCCGCGGTATGCAACCTTTTTACTCATAACAATTTTTTGATATCTCTCCCCGTTTTCTTTTTTTGGGGCCCAGAAAATGTCCATTGTGCGTGACATATTTGGATTTAGCGAAGTAAAGGTCGCAATTTTCAAGATATCGAACTGAAATTTGGTGCGGTGAAAGAGTTAGAACCTGCGAGGAAACCTATTGTCGGGCGTTAAGAACGGTGCAGGGCCGAATCTTTTTGGGGGGGCCCTGAATTTCAAACTTTTTTTTTGAATCGATATATCTCGGAATCGGTTGGTCGCATCGAAAAACGTTAAATGTACAGGTGTAAGATCTCCGCGGTATGCAACTTTTTTACTCAAAACGATATTTTGATATCTCTCACCGTTTTCTTTTTTTGGGGCCCTGAAAATGTCCATTGTGCGTGACATTTTTGCGTTTAGCAAATTACAGGTCACAATTTTCAAGATATCAAGCTGAAATTTGGTACGGTGAAAAAGTTGGAGCCTGTGACGAACACTATTGTTGGGCGTTAAAATCGGCGCAGGGCCGGAGCTTTTTTGTGGCCCTGAATTTCATCCCTTTTTTTTTTTGAATCAATATATCTCGGAAACGATTGGTCGTATCGAAAACGTTAAATGTACAGGTTTAAGATCTCCGCGGTATACATCGTTTTTATTCATGACGATTATTTGATATCTCTCACCGTTTTCGGTTTTTGGGGCCCTGAATATGTACGTATGTGCGTGACGTTTTACCGTTTAGCATAGTACAGGTAGCAAGGTTCAAGATATCGAACTGAAATTTGCTACCGTGAAAGGGCTAGGGCCTGTGAGGAACCCCACTGATGGGCGTTAAAATCGGTACAGGGCCGGCCTTTTTTTGGGGCCCTGAATATCATCCTTTGTTTGGAATCGATATATCTCGAAAACGCTTGGTCGTATCGAAAAACGTTAATTGTACAGGCGTACAATCTCCGCGATATGCACCTTTTTACTCATATCGATTATTTGGATATCTCTCATCGTTTTCCTTTAGTGGGGCCCTGAAGGTGTACGTATGTGCTTGACGTTTTAGCGTTTAGCAAAGTACAGGTCGCAATTTTCAAGGTATCGAGCTGAAAATTGGTACGGTGAAAGAGTTGGGGCTTGTGAGGAACCGTATTGTTGGGCTTAAAAATCATTGCAGGTCTCGACCTTTTTTGGGGCCCTGAATTTCATCCTATTTTTGGAAATAATATATCTCGGAAACGGTTGGTCGTATCGAAGAAGTTAAATACACAGTTGTAAGATCACCAGCGGTATGCAACTTTTTTACCAGTAACGATTTTTTGATATCTCTAACCGTTTCCTTTTTTGGGGCCCTGAAAATGTACGTATGTGCGTTTAGCAAAGTACAGGTCGCAATTTTCGAAATATCGACCTGAAATTTGGTACGGCGAAAGGGATGCTGCCTATGAGGAACCAGGGCGTTAAAATCGGTGCAGGGCCGGACCTCTTTCTGGGGCCCCGATTTTTTTTTTGGAATCGATATATCTCGGAAACGGTTGGTCGTATCGAAAAAAGTTAAATTCACAGGTGTAAGATCTCCGCGGTGTGCAACTTCTTTACCCATAACAATTTTTAGATATCTCTCACCGTTTTTCTTGGGGGGGCCCTGAAGATGTACGTATGTGCGTGACGTTTTTGCGTTTAGCAAAGAACAGTTCGCAATTTTCAAGATATCGAGCTGAAATTTGGTACGATGTAAGAGTTAGAGCCTGTGACGAACCCTATTGTTGGGCGTTAAAATCGGTGCAGGGCCCGACCTTTTTCTTGGGACCCTGAATTTTATCCCTTTTTTTGGAACGAATATATCTCGGAAACGGTTGGTCGTATCGAAAAACGTTAAATGTACAGGTGTAAGATCTCCGCGGTATGCAACTTTTTTTACTCATAACGATTTTTTGATATCCCTCACCGTTTTCTATTTTTGGGGCCCTGAAGATGTTATTAAATGTTTTTGGTTTCTGAAAAAAAAATGGGACCCAAATGTAGATAATAATTGGTAAAAATTTAACTGATGGTCTAATTGAATTCTACGGAAAATTATCTATAATAAATCGTTTTAACCTTTTCAATAAGTTGAATCATGTATTTACAGCAGTAAGATATTTTCCATTTCCGAGGACGTCCGGCTTTCATAACCATTTGATGGTGTCAGCATTGCCTAGAATAACATTTTATAATTTTCCTACATTTCCTCGCAATCGGGTCGAAGGTCCGAAATGCAATTCCGCAGGCCTTGCCGCCAACGATGTTGTTGTTGTTTGAGATTATTACCCCTCTTGCTGGCCCCTTGCTGCTGCGCCACCGTCTCATCAAAAGCAGGTCGTGCTGCGTGGACTCCTACTTGTTATGAAAGCCGGATCTAGATTCTATAGGCTTTCATATAGCCGTGGTATGTTGGAAAAAGTCTGTATGTATGTATGTATGTATGTATGTATGTATGTGACGTTTTTGCGATTAGCAAAGTACAGGTCGCAATTTTCCAAGATATCGAGCTGAAATTTGGTACACTGAAAGAGTTAGGACCTGTGAGGAACCCTATTATTGGGCGTTAAAATCGGTGCAGGGCCGGACCCTTTTTGGGGCCCTGAATTTCATCCTATTTTTTTGAATCGATATATCTCGGAAACGGTTGGTTGTATCGAAAAACGTTAAATGTACAGGTGTAAGATCTCCGCGGTGTGCAACTTTTTATTAAAATCAATTTTTTGATGTCGCTCACCGTTTTCTTTTTTTGGGGCCCTGAAAATGTCCATTGTGCATGGCATTTTTGGGTTTAGCAAAGTGCAGGTCGCAATTTTCAAGATATCGAGCTGAAATTTGGAGCGGTGAAAGAGTTAGGACCTGTGAGGAAACCTGTGTCGGGCTTTAAAGACGGTGCAGGTCCGGATCGTTTTGCGGGGCCCTGAATTTCAAACTTTTTTTTGGAATCGATATACCTCGGAAACGGTGGTCGTATCGAGAAACGTTAAATGTAGAGGTGTAAGATCTCCACGACATGCAACTATTTTACTCAAAACGATTTTTTGATATCTCTCACCGTTTTCATTTTTTGGGGCCCTGAAAATGCCCATTGTGCGCGACATTTTTGCGTTTAGCAAAGTATAGGTCGCAATTTTCAAGATATCAAGCTGAAATTTAGTACGGTGAAAGAGTTAGGGCCTGTGAGGAAACCTATTGTAGGGCGTTAAAAAGGTTCAGGGCCGGATCTTTTTTAGGGGCCCTGAATTTCATCCCTTTCTTTTGAAGCAATATAGCTCGGAAACGGTTGGTCGTATCGAAAAACGTTAAATGTACAGGGGAAAGATCTTCGCGATATGCAACTTTTTTACTCATAACGATTTTTTGATATCTCTCACCGTTTTCATTTTTAGGGGCCCTGAAATTTTTCATTGTGCGTGACATATTAGGGTTCAGCGAAGTATAGGTCGCAATTTTCAAGATATCGAGCTGAAATTTGGAGCGGTAAAAGAGTTAGACCCTGTGAGGAAACTTGTTGTCGGGCGTTAAAAACGGTGCAGGGCCGGATCTTTTTTAGGGGCCCTGAATTTCAAACTTTTTTTGGAATGGATATATCTCGGATACGGTTGGTCGTATCGAAAAATGTTATACGTACATGTGTAAGATCTCTGCGGTATGCAACTTTTTTACTCAAAACGATTTTTTGATATCTCTCACCGTTTTTTTTGAGGCCCTGAAAATGTCCATTGTGCGTGACATTTTTGGATTTAGCTAAGTACAGGTCCCAATTTTCAAGATATCATGCTGGAATTTGGTACGGTGAAAGAGTTAGGGCCTGTGAGGAAACCTGTTGTCGGGCGTTAAAAACGGTGCAGGGCCGGATCTTTTTTGGGGGGCCTGAATTTCAAACTTTTCTTTGGAATCGATATATCTCGGAAACAGTTGGTCGTATCGAAAAACGTTAAATGTACAGGTGTAAGATCTCCGCGGTAGGCAACATTTTTACTCAAAACTATTTTTTGATATCTCTCACCGTTTTCTTTTTTTTGGGGCCCTGAAAATGTCCTTTGTGTGTGACATTTTTGGGTTTAGCGAAGTACAGGACGCAATTTTCAAGATATCGAGGTGAAATTTGGTGCGGTGAAAGAGTTAGACCCTGTGAGGAAACCTACTGCCGTGCGTTAAAAACGGCGCAGGGCCGTATCATTTTGGGGGGCACTGAATTTCAAACTATTTTTTGGAATCGATATATCTCGGAAACGGTTGGTCGTATCGAAAAACGTTAACTGTAGAGGTGTAAGACCTCCGCTGTATGCAACTTTTTTTTACCCAAAACGATTTTTTGATATCTCTCACCGTTTTCTTTTTTTGGGGCCCTGAAAATGTCCATTGTGCGTGACATTTTTGCGTTTAACATAGTACAGGTCGCAATTTTCAAGATATCAAGCTGGAATTTGGTGCAGTGATTGAGTTGGGGGCTGTGAGGAAGCCTACTGTTGGGCTTTAAAATCGGTGCAGGGCCGGACCTTTTTTGGGGCCCTTAATTTCATCCCTTTTTTTGAAACCAATATATCTCGGAAACAGCTGTTCGTATCGACAAACGTTGAATATACAGGTGTAAGATCTCCGCGGTATGCAACTTTTTTACTCAAAGCGATTTTTTGATATCTCCCTCCGTTTTCTTTTTTTGGAGCCCTGAATATGTCCATTCTGCGTGATATATTTGGGTTTAGCGAAGTACAGGTCGCAATTTTCAAGATATCATCTTAAATTTGGTGCGGAGGAAGAGTTAGACACTGTGAGGAAACCTATTGTCGGGCCTTAAAAACGGCGCAGGGCCGGATCATTTTTGGGGGTCCTGAATTTCAAACTTTTTTTTTGAATCGATATATCTCGGACACGGTTGGTCGTATCGAAGAACGTTAAATGTGCAGGTGTGAGATCTCCCCGGTATGCAACTTTCTTGCTCAAAACGATTTTTTGATATCTCTCACCGTTTTCTTTTTTTGGGGCCCTGAATATGTCCATTCTGCGTGATATTTTTGGTTTTAGCGAAGTACAGGTCACAATTTTCAAGATATCAAGCTGAAATTTGGTGCAGTGAAAGAGTTAGACCTTGTGAGGAAACCTATTGTCGGCGTTATAAACGGTGCAGGGCCAAATCTTTTTTGGGTACCCTGAATTTCAAACTTTTTTTGGAATCGATATATCTCGGAAACGGTTCGTCGTATCGAAAAATGTTAAACGTACAGGTGTAAGATCTCCGCGGTATGCGACTTTTTACGCCGAACGATTCTTTGATATCTCTCACCGTTTTCTTTTTTGGGGCCCTGAATATGTACGTATGTGCGTGATGTTTTTGGGATTAGCAATGTACAGGTCGCAATTTTTAAGATATCTAGCTGAATTTTGGAGCGGTGAAAGAGTTCGAGCTTGTGAAGAACCCTATTTTTGGGCGTCAAAATCGGTGCAGGGCCAGATCATTTTTGGGGGCCCTGAATTTGAAACACTTTTGGAATCGATATACCTCGGAGACGGTTGGTCGTATCGAAAAAAGTTAAATACACAGGTGTAAAATCTCCGCGGTATGCAACTTTCTTACCCATAACGATTTTTTGAAATCCCTCACCGTTGTCTTTTTTGGGGCCCTGAAAATGTTCGTATGTGCGTGACGTTTTTACGTTTAGCAAACTACAGGTCGGAATTTTCATGATATCACGCTGAAATGCGGTACGGGGAAATAAATCGGGCCTGTGAGGAACTCTGTTGTCGAGCGTTAAAATCGGTGCACGGCCGGACCTTTTTTGGGGACCTGAATTTCATCCTTTTTACCCCTGATGATGTTTTGATATCTCTCACCGTTTTCATTTTCTGGGGCCCTGAATGTCTTCCTTTTTTCGAACCGTTATATCTGGGAAACGGTTGGCCGTATCTAACAAAGTTAAATCTACAGGTGTATGATCTCAGTGATTAGCAACTTTTTTACCCGTATGATTTTTTGATATCTCTCACCGTTTTAATTTTCTGGGGCCCTGAATTTGTTCCTTTATCGAACCGTTATATTTGGGAAACGGTTGGCCGTATCGAACAAAGTTAAATCTACATATGTAGGATATCAGTGATTAGCAACTTTTTTAACTCTTATGATTTTTGATATCTCTCGCCATTTTCTTTTTTTGGGGCCGTGAATTTCATTATTTTTTTCGAATCGTTATATCTCGGAAACCGTCGATCCTATCGAAAAATGTTAAATCTACTAGTGTAAGATCTCTGTGATTAGCAACTTTTCTACCCCTATCATATTTTTATATCTCTCACCGTTTTGATTTTAATAAATGTTTTTGGTTTTTGAAAAAAATGGGGCCCAAATGAATATAATAATTGGTAAAAATTCATCTGATGGTCTAATTGAATTCTACGGAAAATTATCTCTAATAACCCGTTTTAATCTATTCAATAAGTTAAACAATGTATTTATAGCTGTAAGATATTTTCCATTTCCGAGGACGTCCGGCTTTCATAACCATGTGATGGTGTCAGCATTGCCTAGAATAAAATGTTATAATTTTCCTACATTTCCTCGCAATCGGGTCGAAGGTCCGAAATGCAATTCCGCAGGCCTTGCCGCCAACGAAGTTGTTGTTTGAGATTATTACCCCTCTTGCTCGCCGCTATGTTGTGCCACCGTCTCATCCAAAGCAGGTCGTGCTGCGTGGACTCCTACTTGTTGTTATTGTCTCAGCCTTGCCTTGCTTCTCAGTTTCCCAAATCCAGTCATTCTCTTAACTATGCTATTTAAAAATATCAACCCCTGCATTGTACAATTCTACTTCTTGTTCGTAGTTTGATTTGGAACGTGGTGACCCTTCAAGCAATTCTGTTAAGAACACCCCGCCATACACCGCGGTATTAATTCCTGAAGTGGCAGATTAGTGAGACTCTTTATCTGGTCAAGGTACGCGTACCCTCAGCTTCACCCTGGATGATACACTTCTCAATGGCGTCTCGCCGGATCACATGGCCGAAACATTTCAACATTTGCCTTTGGGTGTTTAGGAGTAATCGTGCTTTAGGAGCAATCCTTAGCTCCATCAGAGTAGATTCAATTGTTATTCTTGCTAACCAAGATATTCGTAGCATTCTTCGATAACACGTCATCTCGAAGGCTTCTATTCTCCTACGACATGCATCATTTATGGTCCAGGACTCAGAGCCATACGTGACGATAGGAAATACCAAAACTTGAACCAATCCAAATACGTGTACAGTATGACTGCATGGGTAGGTGAAACAAGTCCAAATATTGCTGGTTTGAATCTCCGACTGAGGGCAGTCATGCTATGTGTGCTTTTCGCCCGGATTTTTCCACACTCTTGATGGCAAATGTCGGGACTCCAACCCCAAACCCTCACTGTAACAGCCACCACAGAGACACTGGTTACCAGACCACACTGAACTGATTACTCCTTAAAGTGAACAATAAGACATTTAAAACTCACAATACTTTGTTCATTTTAGGGGCTTGGATGATCGGGGTCATCAGCACCACGTCTGTTGATAACACAGGTTACCAGACAAATTGTGTACACAGGCCTAATGACCACGATGCCCAACACCAATACAGAGCAGCAGTGTCCTGTGTGGCTTACCATCTTTTTTCTCTGATGTTGAGTGACGTGACATATTACAAGCCAGGAACAAACGGAACATCTTCTCTTTTACAGCTTGTTGTCGTCAAGTAATTCTGTAGCCCAGCGTGGTTTATGTCCATCTAGATCCGCAATATAAGGCAGCATCCTCTTAAATGCAGCCATAAACAAGAGGCTATTTAATTTATCAACTCCTTCTCTCCTACGTTTTGACTGTTTTATTGTGACTTTCCAGATACAGAGTGGACTTCCCGGCCGACTGTGTGGCTTCACTTTCCACGACACAACTACTTTTTAAAAATATATTTGTATACTTTCATTTGTATTTAATTAATTTAATTTTGATTTTTAAATTTCAATTCTTCATCTTCTTCTTCTTTTCCTTGGCGTTGTTCCCAATTACTTTTTGGGGCCCGTCACTTTGCACCTCGCCCTCCATTTGTTGCGGTTTAATGCATCTATTGGACGAAGACCTGCGATGCGCATATCGTCGTTTAGGGTATCCATCCAACGTCTTTTTGGTCGTCCTGGAGGTCTTTGTCCATCAGGCTCAAGAGAAAGTGACTTCCTTAGAATGGACTCGGTATTTGCTCGGGCTACATGCCGGAACCAACGCAACCGAGTCTCCCTCATTTTGGCTGGAATAGGGGCATTTCCAAAAGTATTGCGAACGTCTTCGTTCGTAATATGATCCAGACGTGTAATTCCCAAGGACCATCGTAGCATCCGCATCTCCATTGAGTGCAAGGCTTGTTCATGTTTCTTTGCATTAGGCCAGCATTCAGCTCCATACAAAGCAACAGGGTGGACGACTGTTTTGAGGCGCAAAGGGATCTTGCGGTCAGAGAACGCCTGTGACCTGGCGCCACTTCATCCATGCATCATTCACTCTTGCACGGGCATCCGAGACTGAGTCACCATCAGGTCTCACAACGGAGCCAAGGTATCGGAGATGTGAAACCTTTGGTAGTGGGGTACCAACTACTATGATGGTCCCATCTGTCTGGGAACCACATTCAAACTACTCGGTCTTAGTGAGGTTGAGCCGTAGTCCAAATTCACAGAGCTTCGCATTCCAGAGGATGACCAAGTGTTCTAGATAATTACGGGTCTCGCTTGCAAGCATGACATCATCGGCGTACAGTTATGTCCATGGTGGTTGCCTCTGCAAATCGGCAGTCACTGTATCCATGCATAGGATAAACAAGAGTGGAGATAGTGCAGATCCCTGGTGAACCCCAACTCGAATATCTAACTATTTGGTAAGGCCTGCAGCACTGCGTACAGAGCTAGTTGTATTATTGTAGAGGAGTTGGACCCAACGCACATAAGCTTCTGGTAAGCCATGAGATCGAAGAGAATACCATATAAGCTGATGGGGAACCCGGTCGAATGCTTTCTCCAGATCCAGGAAAGCCAGGTAAATTGTCCTGCTTTCCTCCATATACTTTCCTATCAGAAGCCGCATTGCATGGATAGCATCAGTTGTTCCGCGACCTTTCATGAATCCACATTGGTTAGGTGAGATGGTAACAATGCTACGTAAGCGAGTGTCGGACGTCACACGTCCTAGAATTTTATTATGTGGCATAGGGGACGAATAGGACGGTAATTGGCACAGACAGTTGGTACATCACCCTTGCCTTTCCATATTGGAACTGTGACGCTAGTTTGCCAAGCTGACGGGATCTGGTGGCTCGCAAGGCATTTGTTATAGAACTCTGCTAGGAACTCTGCAGAGGCATGACCCAACTGCTTCCTTAGCTCCGCAGGGATATCATCAGGGCCTTGCTATTTTTCATGGCGTGGATCGCAGTATTGACCTCGGCAGGTGTGATAGGTGGATCGGTGGTGTGGGAACTCCTTATTATAGATAGCATTGAAGTGTTCATGCCATCGTTGAAGGATCTCTGTTGGTTTTGTTAGAAGATGCCCGTGCTTATCCTTGATATGCATGATATGCCCTATGTCAACTGTGGCACGATGACGAGATCTGTCTAGCTTGTAAATATTATTGACCCCAGTAGATTCCTCTAATGGTTCATACAATGTATTTAGTTGCTTGGATTTAGCAAGTGCAACAGCGTGTATTGCATCATATTTGAGCTGACGATATTAAGTTGGATCAGCATCGCTTGTTGTTCTAAGCCACTTTTTAAAAGCAGTTTTCTTAAATCTCACAGCTCGTTGCACGTCCTTATTCCACCACCAGGTTTGTTTATCAACAAATTGTCGTCCCGGTTTTGTCATTTGCCTGGATGTTTGAGGTGACTTCATTCCATGTTAGTTCATCAATGTTCTCCGTCGGTCAACACGAATGTACCCAAAAGAGATGGGTTATGCCCTAATCCTGAAATAAATTACATGAGAATAATAAAACACTAGGATGACCAGTTTCGATCGTCAAGCGATCATCATCAGATCCAATACACTTAGGCTATAAAATCTATGTTTGAAATACAGGTGAAAATATTTACAATATGTACAATTATTTAGTTGCAGTATTGGTACTGCAACTGTCAGTGTATGCTAAATGCAGTATATATGTTAGGTGAAATGCTAAATGGTGATGGCTATCCGGAGATTGTACTTTAGAGAGATTATATGGTTGTAAACTATGGTTGTAAACCTAGATATCTAGGTTGGCAACACCTCACATAAACACATCGCGATCACTCCCCACAGCACGTAGGGACAGGGGGGGGGGGGGAGGCAGGGAAAAACCTGTCGTTAAGATAACCACCGCAGTCGACCGCACAGCGAGTTCAAGTGAGCACGGAAACTGCGAATAGCTGTAGTACGGAAGACAATCAGATAAGTAGTTAGCCTAAAATTTTATAGTTTAACCATAGTTTACAACCATATAATCTCTCTAAAGTACAATCTCCGGATAGCCATCACCATTTAGCATTTCACCTAACATATATACTGCATTTAGCATACACTGACAGTTGCAGTACCAATACTGCAACTAAATAATTGTACATATTGTAAATATTTTCACCTGTATTTCAAACATAGATTTTATAGCCTAAGTGTATTGGATCTGATGATGATCGCTTGACGATCGAAACTGGTCATCCTAGTGTTTTATTATTCTCATGTAATTTATTTCAGGATTAGGGCATAACCCATCTCTTTTGGGTACATTCGTGTTGACCGACTGAAAAGCACTAAACTCTTGTTTACTAAGGCAACACTGAAAATATGGCTTCAAACACCACAATGTTCATCAATGTTGTCAGGAAGAGGACCAATAGAATTTCAATTATAGTTAATTTTATTTTTATGATAGTGATTTTACCATTTTAAAATTATTTTATAGCATTAATAGATATTATATTCAAATTGAGCCACTATAGACAGTATTCAGCTCTTGTTTGTCTGCCAGCATCTCTTGAGCCCATCACTCAGTAAGTTCCCCTCCGTCTTCTGTGCTTTGCTACTAACTTATAACCCAGGTAGTTTGTGACCATAATTTTGTCCTCCAGAATTCCGAACTTTATCACATCCTTGAAACCATCCCAATTTTATTAATTTATTTATTTACTAGCAACCCGACCCGGCTTCGCCCGGGAACATTATGAATGCATTACATGGTAAACGCTCTTTTTTTTTTCAATGTCAATGAACAACTACCAATATTCGTTTTACGTCTCGGCATGATGGGTTAAAATCACTGACTGGACTATTAATTATATTATCATGGAGATGCATGTGCAACAAATTCTTGTCAGACGTATTCTAAGAAAGGCGAGATGCATGAAACACAAATCCCCCTTCCTTCCAATATTGCGGAACGAAAAGTTCACAGGCGAAATGAAGAAAAGCCGAGTTGCACTCAACACGACTCGACAGTTTGCTGCTGGGTGTATCTGGGGGCAATAAGCTCGTCCGCTAGCTAAGCTGTAACTGGGGTGATAGACTCGCCCCTAGCTAGCTCGTAAACTGACGCCTCAGCAACTGAATGGAGATTGTTGTAAGAAATGAAAACGTAAAAACCCTTATAGTAGGCGATGTATTGAAGATAGGGATATGCTCGCCTGGGCGTTTTTGTACAACTTTTCATGCTGAGTAATTCTTACACTCATTGTATATAGATATTTTTAACGGCTTGCCCAGCTTAAGCTTAAAAAAGTCCTCTCGGCACACCGGAAGGCGGAGGTAGATTTCACCGGACAAACTTGGGGATAGTCGAAAATAGGCAGAATATGCAGGTTTTCGTAGAAGGATCAGACCACATTTATTGCGTGAAAGTATTTTATAATTGGAGATTAATTAACTTTGTTTTTCGTCATTTTATGCATATTTTAAACATTCTATTGTCTTATGATGACGGTAACCTTCTTGTCATTTGGAGTCCATTTTTATACTTGTGGTCACACTGTCCTTATGCAAAGTTTCGACACTGATGTGTAACTATGTAACGGTCTGTTACTTCTTCACGCAAAATTATATCTCCCGCAGAGATGTTGGTTGGTTCCTCAGTTTAGGGGCTGCGACAACGTGGTCATGTAACCCCGTGTACTTTGGGTGAGTGTAGAATCTGTCTGATAAACGGTGTGAATTGTGATAGCTGTATTAGTCTGTAATTCAGGTAAGGAATGCAGACGCTCAATTTCAAGCAGTAGTTCCTAATGTTGCTACCAGATACTACCGTCAACGACACCTAGCTGTGAACTTGGCTACTAGATGCCACCGCAATCAGCAACTCGCAACGAACGTTGGAACTTCCCCTCCAAAGGAAAGCATACTGAGGGATTTTTAGCGCTCTTAGAAAATCTGACGACTTTGGCCGGCTTTGAACCCGCGACCTTGGGCATAGGAGTTCAGCATGCTACCAGTTAAGTCACCGAAGCCGCATCACACTTAGTCAGATGGAAATCTGAATCTGATCTCGCGCAAGTGCGTTGTCATGGCAACGTCTGATGGCTCATCCCTCATCAATTTAGTAGTGTTGCCATGTCAATGCCTTGGCATTTTCTTATATTTCCGAAATCATTTTACTCATCCCTTGGCGTAATGGTGGCTCATATCAAAAATTCTCTCAGACAAAAGTTTTAGGTAATTATTAGGGGAATATTGTCCATTTTGTACGGTTTTGATATTGTGCCTATTAACAGAGATATGATTAATGTTTCCCGAAAAAGCCACTTTTTCCCACCCCTTTGGTCAATGGTTGGTGCTATCAAAAAAACGTTTCAAACATAAATTTCTGAGCTTTATTCGACACATAGTATGAACTTTGAACAGATTCGATATTTCACATATTAAGAGAGTTATAGCAATATTTCATTTTTTCGAAAAAAAGTCCCCCATTTTCATCCCCTTCGACCGATTTAGCCCAGTAACGAACTCGTCCGAGATTTTATGGGTATACATATTCGGTAAAAAATTCAAAGTGATTGGTGCAAAATTACGGCAGTTATCGTGTCCACAAGAAACTGATATACATATATATACATATATTACATAAATTATATATAAACTTTTGAACTGACGGTGGTTTTGGGGTCTGGGGGATGTGAAACGCGAAGATATGTCGAAATTTTCCGGAAATCGAAACATGGTACCCATTGCAATAGTTAGCTTTCTAATGAAATCTACCTAAAATACTGCCGTCAACGACACCTAGCTGTGAACTTGGCTACTAGATGCCACCTCAATCAGCAACTCGCAACGAACGTTGGAACTTCCCCTCCGAAGGAAAGCAAACTCAGGTTTTTTAGTGCTCTTAGTAAATCCGACGACTTCAGCCGGGTTTGAACCCGCGACCTTGGGCATAGAAGTTCAGCATGCTACCAGTTCCGATACCGAAGTCGCTTCCCACTGACATATGAAAACTGAATGTGATCTCGTGCAGTGGCGTTGTCATAGCAACTGCTGATGGTCATCCCTTATCAATTAAAAGTAAAGTTGTCATGGCAACCTCTCTTGGCACTTGGCATTTTCTTATAATTTAAATCATTTTGTTCACCCCGTGGCGTAATGGTGGGTCATATCAAAAATTCTTTCAAGACAAAAGTTTTAGGTAATTATTGGAGGAATATTGTCCATTTTGTGCGGTTTTGATATTGTGCCTATTAACAGAGATATGATTAATGTTTCCCGAAAAACCCACTTTTTCCCACCCCTTTGGTCAATGGTTGGTGCTATCAAAAAACTTATTTGACATAAATTTTTGGCACTTATCCGACACATATTATGAACTTTGAAGGGATTCGATATTTCATGTATTAAGAGAGTTATAGCGATATTTCACTTTTTCGAAAAAAGCCCCCCATTTTTACCCCCTTTGACCGATTTTGCCCATTAACGAACTCGACCGAGATTTTATAGGGATACATATTATGTAAAAAATTCAAAGTGATTGGTACAAAATTACGGCAGTTATCGTGTCCACAAGAAACTGATATATATATATATATATATAGATAGATACATATATACATAAATTATATATAAACTTTTGAACTGACGGTGGTTTTGGGGTCTGGGGGATGTGAAACGCGAAGATATGTCGAAATTTTCCGGAAGTCGAAACATGGGACCCATTGCAATAGTTAGCTTTCTAAAGAAATCTACCTAAAAGGGCATGGACGCCAGTTTTTATCGACCTTTTCACTGAAATCGTTAGTGCTTGACTTCCTTTGGTCATAAATAAATTATTCTCTACAGAAACCTTTCTCGAGATATCCTTTACAGAATGGTGAAAACCGCATCAAAATATATTCAGTGGTTCTAGAGATTGCCCCTGACATCCAAGAATGCAATCAGTATAATTTAATCTACTATATAAAGCTCAAATACAACTGACTGACTGACTGACTCATTCATTCATCACGAAATCTCAGAAACCACCGAACGGATTGGAATGACATTTGGAATGCAGCTTCCTCATGGGCCGGAAACGCCCAGTAAGAAAGGATTTTTGGATATTCAGGTTCTAAAGGGTTGTTAAAGGGGTAGACCTGCATTTCATTGAATAGCAATATCTCCCGATTGGTTTCATTGGGGGATGTGATACTCGGCATATAAACTCATCATTAAAAACAAGAAGTTCCGTGACGAACTAAAGAGCCTACTTTTCTTAAAATTTAAGATTCATGCCAATGATCAATCTATATGGATCTATCTAGAATAATGACGAAATTAAGTTGGTAATATCGACATTTCTAATTAGTTCGAAATACTGTATACCTGGCATAATGTAGCCTAATAGAGAACTACAGTTGGCAGCCGTGGTGACTGAATATTCTTAGTTCCATCTCTTAAGGTACAGAATACAAAATTTGGTTGAAGTCCAATGGATAGCATGGACGTTACAAGCAGTTAAACATTGGATCTAACAGCGCGCGTAAAATCATGTTGGCAACAATGACATACATGTATTGGTCAGAAATAATCTGAAATAATATGATCTATTTTTGTGTCAATATTGAATGAAATCCATTAGTTAGTATAGAAGTTTAATGCCTTTTAAAATTGGACCTATCAGCAGGCTTTGAATCATGTTGGAAGCACTGGCGTAGGCCTAAATTAGTTACTCCAAATTAATCTAGAATGCCAGGTACTATAAATGTGTGCAAAGTTTAGAGCTATTGGCTTGCATACTTTCTGATATATTGATATTAGGGTAACAAATATAGTGACAATATTTATTAACAGTTGGCAGCCCTGGTTACGCTTAAGAATCGGCATAGTCATATCTGTTATGGTACACATAGCACACACGAAATTGATTGAAATCGAAATGATAGTGTAGAAGTTACATGTATTTAAAGTTGGACCTCTCAGCAGGCTTAGAAACATGTTGGTAGCACTGAGGTATATAAGTTACTCCAAATTTATATAGAATGTCTGATACTATACGTGTGCATAGTTTAAAACTGTCGGCTTGCATACTTTCTGATATATGGGTATTTGGATAAAAAAAATTGAGAGCATTTATTAACAGTTGGCAGCCCTGGTGGCTCTTATGAATATGCTCGGTCATATCTGTTTATGTACACATAGCACATACGAAATTTTGTTGAAATCCAATTGATAGTGTAGAAGTTATATGCATTTAAAATTTGGAACTATCAGCAGTCTTATAATCATTTTGGCAACACTGCCACATATGGCCTCCTGGAAATTAAACTGCAAAATTATTATCTATACGAGTGCCAATTTTGAAATAGCTCCCATTCATACCTTCCAAGATATCCAACAAGGAGCTCAAATTTCAATTGCGATTTTTCAGCAGTTGGTAGCACTGACATCATTTTCAAATATGGCCGTGAGATATTCAGGTATAGATCTTTACTCCTACCAAATTTTGTTTCGATTGCAGCAGCTGTTTAGGAGTTGAAAGGGGGGGGGGGGTGCACACACACAGCCAGACAGAAAGACAGACAGACAGAAGGACAGACAGACAGACACACATTTGGCCGATCTCATAAGACTACTTTTTCCTCATTTTTGCAAAATGTGTAAAGTAGGCTAATAAGAAGACACGTGTCTGAGGGTTTTTCGATGTGGTGTATATTATGAGGTGAAAGGGGGTGAAAAGTGGGGGTTGAAGGATTCCTAACGGAGCGTGTATCTCTTAAACGACATAGGCGAGGAGTTTGGAACTCAGCGGAAAAAAATCAGCATAAAAAATAAGTAAAGATATTTGACCGGTTTTCATAAATCCAATTTAAGGGGCCCATGGGGACGGGTGAAATTATGTGGGGGGAACGTAATATGTCTGAGTGTAAAATTATACATGACCTATATAGTAGACAATAACACATTACATCTTTTTTGTCTCTTGCTATTTCATCATACGACGAATACTTAGGGAGTTATTAATGATTTTGTACTTTTTGGCCGGAATTTTCCCAAGTCCCAGGAGTGACATAAAAATTGATTCGAATGTAATTTCAAAAAATAGCTTTTTATACTTTTATTATATTTTTCACGTCTTTTAGGGTCCGATACCAACATGATATTTTGATATTTCTTTTTCGTCCCATGCATTTTGGGTTTCAGGTGATAGAATTATTTTCCACTAGGACCGATGCTTATCTATCTTAATGTTATAGCGGGATTCCAAATGTTATTGCGGGCGAAGCCGCGGGTAACAGCTAGTGTAATATAATCCCCCTTCCGTCCAATCTTAAATTGACTGTGAATTTTGCGGAACGAAAAGTTCACAGGCGAAATGAGAGTTGCACTTCCAGGGAATGGCGAGGTGAATGAAACTCAAATACCCTTCCGTCCAATCTTGACATGACTGTGTTTCAGAGGCGAAATGAAGAAAACCCGAGTTTGCACTTTCAGGGAGACTCCAAACACAACCACCCTTCTCAGAAGTCTTAACTCAACACGACTCAACGGTTTGCTACTGGCTGTATCTGGGGCAATAGGTTCGCCCGCTAGCTAGGCTGTAATAGGGATGATAGACTCGCCCTTAGCTAGCTCGTAAACAGTCGCCTCAGTAGTTGAATGGACATGGTTAGAAGAAATTAAAACGTAAAACACTTAGAGTGGGCGATGTATTGAAGATAGACATATGCTCTTGTGGACTTTTTTGTAGAACTTTTCATGCTGAACAATTCTTACACTCATAGTATTTAGATATTTTTAATGGTTTGCCCAGCGGAAGCTTACAAAGCGCTCAGACGCCAGTTTGTTTTTTCTTACTTTTCCACTGAAATCGTTACTGCTCAGCTTCCTTTCATCAAAAATAAATTATTTTCTAGAGAAATCATCCTCGAGATATCCTTTACAGAATGATGAAAACCGCATCAAAATCAGTCCAGTGGTTCTCGAGTTTACCGGTAACATCCAAGAATCGGGGACTTAGTTTTATACTAAGTAGAGATTTATTTTCCCTTCCGTTTCACGAAATTTCAGATTTTCTTTGTCAGTCGATGATTGCACATTCTGAAGATGTGGCCGTTGACTAGCAACCTATTCTTGATGATGCCACTAGTTCTATCTTTCTGTATAATTCTAGATTTGATTTCAAACGTATCTGCCGTCAACCTATTTGTTGCCTAGATTTCTTTTAAATATCGTGTGATCTATATTGACAAACTGGTCGACTAGCCCTCATCTGTTCATGTTCAAAGTCTGAGAAGCAGGTTTGGCAACCAAGCTGTAGTGTCTTAAATTGGCTCCAATGCACAGTGACTTGTTATTATGGTGACTTTTCGTCAGGTGATGGCTCGAATATCCTAAGATTAATTGATTCCTCTTCTAGGCTGCCTTGTTAGGTAGGCCTATCTAAGTTTCTTCAAACGATCGATCTTTCATTGCTTTGTGATCATCAATTCTGGTCCATCGCTCATCTTTGTATTTTGTCTTCTCAAACGAAACCTGTGATACTAATTCCTCAGCCATCTCTGTCAATCGCAATTGATCTTTGTAATTGCTGATATAATATTGTTGTCAATACTAGGTAACTCATCTGCAAACGCCAAACAATCAACGTACACTCCTTTCAGTTTGGACCCGAATCTGAACCATTCCTCATTCCCTTCTTCTCAACTCAGTGTCTTCCTCCATTCTCAAATATTTGTTTCCCTATAATCTTTGCAATTACTTGTATAATTTGAACACTGTTTTTTATAATTATTATAATGTCGATTATAACTTTTATAATATAATAATTTTTTAAATCTATTAGCAATTTTTATAATTATTTTCGTAATTTTAATAATTGTTATAACTATTTTTATAACTTTCGTAATTCTAATCATTATTTTTATAACTTTGGTAATTCTAAACATTATTTTATAATTGTATCAGCATCCTAATAGTTGTAATTATTTTTATTAAATATAATATTTACATTTATTTTTATATTTTATTTTTTACGTTTCATTTTAATTGTATATATCGCTCACTGTAGTTCTAACAGGCCACGGTCGCATCCTTCCAGATTCATTCCTTTTCACTCATTTCACATCTTATTACTCTTGTGATACCATCCCCACGGCATTTAGAGTGCCTTTTATATTCCTACCTCAATTGCTTCTTGCCATCTCTTTCCTAATTTCCTCTTATTTTCCGATTTGTTTATTGCTATTCGTAGCACCGGTATTTCTTTTCTTGTTCAAAAGGTCCTAAGGAGGCAGAGTGTGTGCAGTGGTACACCCTCTAGGGCTCACGGCTGGTAAGTTGGGGTTGTAGATGACCTCGAGAAATTCCTGAGCTGGCTCCTCTTTTTCCCCTTCCACCGTTGACTTTTGGGGCACACTGTACTCACTCCTCTTCTCCTTTTGAGGCTCTAATTCCTTCCAAGTGACCCCTTTATCTTTTATTTCTTACCCTTGTCCTTTCATTCCTTTATTTCATTTCTTTTCTTTAATTTCTTTCTTCTAGCCGATTGTTGGTAGAAGTAGAGGTGGGTTTCATTTCATTGGCGTCAGTAAGGGTTTCTGACTGTAAAAACCATCCCCTAAATAGAAGCCTCATATATTCATTAGATAGGCTTGTAACTTAAGTTGGCCACAATGTCAAGCTTGGTAGCACTGGGCGATGTTTTACCTGCCAGTGAATTGTTTCCTCGCTCAAAGAATGAAGGATTATCCATTATATATCTCTGTTTGAAGGAATCCTCATGGGGATAAATCATTCCCGGTATTTATATAACGCGCTGAGAGCCCAAGTGCACATGTTCAAAGCTGAATAAATACTCAGCTTTATTCCTAGCAGTGTGACAGAGTGTGTGCCTTCGTTATTGAGAACTTCTCCACCTGACGTGTTCGAGCAAACAAACAAATCGCTGAGCCAATTAGTAACAGTGACAAGTTATAAGAGTGAAATATCAACTCTCATCATTGAAACAGAGATCGAGTATTTGTACAGACTGTTCAAACCAAATAGATCAAAGGTATACCGTATTCGTTTTTATGTAATGAGTGCCATATCCATAAGGGACGTAGGCGACGCTATCAGACAAGGGATCACTATACAGGTATTCTGAATCAGAATTTATGTGCAGTAGGATGTCCAGTTCCTCTCCCCCCCCCTCCTCTCTCTGCATTGCGAGACCCAGCTCCAGACAATAGCGAGACATGAATTCTAGGCTGAGCCACCGCCTCTGCCTCTCTTACCCTCTACAGCCGAGCTAAAAACCTGTTAGGTAATCTGTCTCCCACCATCTGAATTGATTTCGACAAACGTTTGATCCTGCAACCTTGGGAACAGCAAGCGAGAACGCAAATGCTGAGCCACGCAGCCAGCCTAAAGACTGAAGTCATAAGTCACAGGGTTTAAAATAAAGACTCAGCGGTAACGTTCTCGCTTGTTGTGTCCAAGGCTGCAGGATCGAATCCTGGTGCACTCAGTTGGTATTTGACGGTGCGCAAATGCGAGGGAGCCCTGTCAGTAGATTTATTGGCACGTTAAAGATCCCCTTCGGGGCAAAATTCCGGCACCCGGTGTCCCCACCGTAAAAGCCGCAGATGATAAAAGGGATGTAAAACAAATTACACTATTATTATTATTATTATTATTATTATTATTATTATTTTTACATTCATTTCACCACATAAGTGGGACATATCAACATATCGTCGGCCTGTTTGCAAGTTTGCAAGTTTAAATCTCTTAAGGTGGCACATTGAGAAACGAGCGAACAATGGAACACGTCTCCAAGATGACGGCCTTCTGCATGGTGATATGTAGACCAGATTGCGAGCCAATGATTTAGGGATGATGCCGGTAGAAGAAATGACTATGGGCAGAACCACTACACTTTCCTGTCTCCACATTTGCCGTATTTCCTCAGCCAAGGGCAGATACTTGGTGATCTTATCACAGCAGGTTTGTTGCAGATTATGGGAATTGGGCACTGCAATATCAATTAGGAAGGTCCTCTTGTGCACCTTGTCCACAAGAACGATATCTGGCCGGTTTGCTGGTATGGTTTTATCAGTAATAACTGATCGGTCCCATTAAGAACAAAGTTCCAAATGGTTCCATAACAACTTGTGAGTAGGATTTTCCAAAACGGCGTCAGGAACATACTGATAGTAAGGTAAAATATTATCAGATAATAAGTGCTTTTGAGCAAGGTGTAGGTGCATTATTTTGGCCACTTGGTTGTGCCTTTTCATGTAATCAGTACAGGAGATTGCTTGGCAGCCTCCTGCGATATGTTGAATTGTTTCCGGCTCTAGTTGGCATCTTCGGCATTTATATCCTGAATATTTGCCTTAACTATATATTTAAGATAGTTTTTGGTAGCCACAACTTGATCCTGGATTGCAACCATGAATCCTTCAGTCTCAGTGAATAGGTCCGCATGAGTCAACCAGCTGTTCGACGCATCAATGTCGACATGTTTCTGGTTGAGATCATACGGATGACGACCGTGCAGAGCTTTCTGCGTCCACTGCTGAAGCTTGATGGCTGAACATTCCTCATCAGTGGCTAACTCTATATCTCTTAGGAGAAGAAGATCCAGCGGTGTGCACTTGTCATCTGCCGTCACAGCGGCTTGATGTATGGGAGAATCATGTCTGCCCAGAAAGTATCTCTGAAGGTTCCTCACTTGCCTTGCATGCAATTGGATAATGTCCGTGAGCCCTCGTCCACCTCTTTGACGCCGGATTGTCAATCGCTCAACAGCTGACTTAGGGTGGAGACATCTGTGTTTTGTTAAAATGGTACGTGTCCTAATTAGGATGTTCTCCAAGTCAGTCTGCGTCCATTTGATAATACCGAAAGTATATGCCAGAGCAGGAATAGCATAGGTATTAATAGCCTTAAAGGTGTTCTTTCCATTCAACTTTAATTTTAAAATATTTTTAAGACGTTGATTGTAGATAGCTACGGTTCTATCTTTAATAACTTTATGATCTATTCGATTAGATTGCAGGAGACCAAGATATTTGTAGGTCTCATTACCTTCCATAGGCTTTATGAAACAACCGTCATCAAGTTGAAATGCTCGGGCCTCTAATTTTCCACGCCGAATGGTGAGGGTGCAACACTTATCTAATCCGAAGGACATTCCAGTATCAGAAGAAATTGAAGCAGTTATTGCAATTAGATTGTCGATGTGTTTCTCAGAGGATGCATATAGTTTAATGTCATCCATATACATCAAATGAGAAATTTTGTATATCACTATACCATGGTGCTTAATTGGAAAGCCACACTTTGCATTGTTCAGCAATGATGATAGCGGATTGAGCGCCAAACAGAACCATAGAGGGCTCAAGCTGTCACCCTGAAAGATACCTCTATTGATTTGAATAAATCCCGATTCCATACATGTGTCTCCATTAGACATTAATAAATTGGTGCAGCAATGGGACATCATATGTTGCAGACTTATAATGATGGCAGGGTCAACTTTTGGTTTGGATTAACCAGGAATGTGGCACTGAATCAAAAGCTTTCTTGTAATCAATAAACGTCATGTAGAGGTTAGGCATCATCTTTCTTGCTTGTTCCATAGTAACTGCATCGATTACAAGTTGCTCTTTGCAACCTTGAGACTTCTACATGCACTCCTTCTGCTCCTCAGCCAGGATGTTATGAAGATTTATGTGTTCATAAATTATTATTATTATTATTATTATTATTATTATTATTATTATTATTATTATTATTATTATTATTTATTTATTTATTTATTTAGTCTGTTTCGACCCATACAGGATTACATAAAGCAAGTTATGGTCTGTTGCTGTTATTTTTCTTGTTCTTCCAGAATTCTTTCATCATGTCGCTATGTTTACCTCGACGTTCGTCAGTCCATTTTCCCCTAGGTCTGCTGGGCTTACCTTCTGATGCAGCTTCCCAAGTGTAGATCTTATGTTTGAAAGTTTTGCGGTCTTCGATACCTGTGGGTGTGATGTTGGCGTTATTGAGATAAGTTTGGACTTGTTTAATCCAAACCGTTGTCGTCTTTAATTTTTGTGAATACATCAATATTTTCTTTGTTAATCGGTTGTCATCTAGCCTCATAATGTGTCCATAAAATTTCAAGCGTCGTTTACGGAAATCAGTTTGAATACTTGAATATTTTCTGTGATCTTGTGCGATTGTAAACGATATCCTTCATCTGTAAGTCTTGGGCCAAGAATTTTTCGGATGATTTTCCTTTCAGCTTTCTTGATGTTTCCAAGTTCCCCTTTATAATTGAGGTTTAAGGTCTCACTGGCGTAGAGTGTTTCGGGTTTGATGTCCGTCGCGTAATGTCGAATTTTAGTGTTAATGCTCATGCATTTTTTGTTGTAGACGTTTGCGGTTTTCCCATATGCTTTCCGCATTTTGAGTTCACGTGTTCTTTGTGCTATTCTTTCTGTGCCTGTAGGTTCAATAATTTCACCCAAGTATTTGAAATGATTAACCTTGTTGATTGAACCGTATTTTGTTACCAAAGTTTGGGGTTCAATGTGTTTTGTAGCCATGAATTCAGTTTTTGTGAAGGAGATTTTCAACCCTACTTTCCCAGCACATTCTTTGAGGACTTCAATCTGGTGAATTGCCGTTCGTTCAACTCCGGAGAGGTTTGCCAAATCATCAGCAAAAGCTAAGCATGTAACATTGATAATATCCTTCAGTCTTCCTAACACGACAGGTTTCCATATGTTGGACTTTTTAATTCATTTTCCCATTCTTTGATGACCTTATCGAGAACGAAGTTGAACAGCAATGGAGAAAGTCCATCACACTGCCGAACACCAGTTTTAATGGGAAAAGGTTGGGAGATCTCTCCAATGAATTTGACCTTGGAAATTGTGTCGGTTAAGGTTTGTTGGATGAGTCGCCTCGTCTTCGGATCGTGATGGTTTTCTTCGAGTACATTAAAAGAGATTTTCGATCAATGGAGTCATAAGCCTTCTGAAAGACGACAAATGTACAGATGGTTGGGAGATTTTGTGTGGCTCGAAGTTTCAAGATGGATTTCAGATTGAAGATTTGTTCGACGGCTGATCTGTTTGGTCTGAAGCCAGCCTGATATTCACCGATGAATGGCTCGAGTTGTTCTTGCGTGCGTTGTAAAAGACAGGCGGAGAGGATTTTATAAGCGATGGGTAAGAGGGAAATTCCTCTGTAGTTATTTACATCAGATTTATTTCCTTTCTCGTGGAGTGGGTGGATGAGTGCGCATTTCCATTCGTCCGGTAGTTTCTCACTTCGCCAAATGTCCTGAATGATCTGTGTGATTTCCTGTAGTGATCGTGATCCTAGATTTTTCAATAGTTCTGCGATGATTCCGTCTTCTCCCGATGTCTTTCCTTTCTTGAGGTTTTTGATGTGTTGATGGATTTCTTCTTGCGTTGGTGGTTTGGCTTCGGGTCGTATGTGTTCTGGGACTGTGTGTATAAATCGCTCAGGTGGTTCAGGACAATTGAGGAGGTCAGAAAAATAACGTGCTAGTTCTTCACAGTTTTCTTGGTTAGTGAGTGCGAGACTTCCGTCTTGTTTCTTGAAAGTCAAATTTTGGGGTGTGTAACCTTTAATTCTGTTCCCGAAGGTTTTATTAAAATCTCGACTGTTGTGATTCCTGAAGTCATCCACGATTGACTGAAGTTGCTTAGTTATAAAATTACGTTTAGTTGTCCTGATAATTTTGGTTGCCTGTTTGCGGACGCCGAGAAAGTGTTGTAAAGTTTCTGGAGATTTGTGGCTATTGTATTTTTGGAATGCGATTCGGCGATCAATAATGACATGATCACAGTTGGAATCCCACCAGGGGTGTTTTGATTTCTTTTTTAGTGGAATCAGTTCTTTGGCTTTTCTGATAATTTTGCTGCAGAAGTCCGTCCAATTATTCACTGGTTCTTTATCCCATTCTTCTGCGATTTTTGTTTCTTGAATTTTGAATGTGTCAAATTTTGGGATGTAATATATTTTTTTATGAATCCTCTTAGGTGAAAATTCCATTTTGATTCTTGTGAGATAATGGTCTGAATCAATGTTTGCCCCTCGTCGGACTTGAACGTCATGGATGGTTCTATAGTGTGCATGGGAGATGGCAACATGATCAATTTGGTATTCACCGAGATGTTGAATGGGAGATCGCCAAGTTTTCTGTTCGTGTGCAGGTTTCCTGAAATGCGTAGACATAACTTTGAGATTGAATTGATGACAAATGTCTACCAATCGTGTGCCATTTTTGTCTGTATTTTGGTGTGCAGAATTTTTGCCAATGATTTTTCGATAGATTTTTCCATTGCCGAGTTGGGCATTGAAATCTCCCATCAGGATTTTCACGTCATCTTGATGAATGTTACTCATAATTTTTTCCAGCTTTTTCCAAAAGTGTTCAACATTTTCAGGATTGTTCTTGTTGTCGATGTTAGTAGGTGCATGAGCATTGACAAGAGTGTATTTCTTGTTGGCGCTCTGGATGCGCATGGTCATAATTCGATCATTAACGGGTACTTCTTTGACAGAATTAATGATGGATTTGTGGACAAGAAAAGCCATTCCGAAGATTGGTGCACCTTTCGCGACTCTCTGTAATGTTTTGCTCTTGAAAATGCGGTAATTTCCATAGTCCATAGTTTCGTTGTCAGTCATTCTAGTATCTTGAAGAGCAAGAATGAGAATTTTTTGTCTGTCGATTTCTTGCGTGAGATTGTATACTTTTCCAATTTGAATTAGGGTATTAATGTTTAGTGTTCCAATGAATGTTTTCTGTTTGTAGGGAAGGTGACCAGAGATCTCCGACTCTCTCTGCTGCGCTTGCCTGGACTCCCCAGAATCCAAAAGTCCAGTTGCCGATTGTGGACGGGTGGATTGGGTACCACCTGGGGTAGAGTTGTGATTGCTTGCAGAGTTCATGTTTTCTTGTACTTGATTTGTTTGGCCCTGTGAGTGCCAGGACCATATAGGACCAGAGGTTGTTGAGGCCTTTGGAACATCGTGTTTCCAGCCTAGCTCACTGAGCTAACAGACGCTGACCTTTAGGCGCTGGATACCAGTACAGACACTAATGGATTTAAGTTGCATCAAAGATAGTTCTTCCACCTTCTTCGCCGTTGGGAATTATTTTCCTCTTCCGCCGTTGTAGCAGTTGACCATCTTTGCATTTCCCCCAACACTGATTGGCTCGCCGACCTAGTTTCCCGCTGGGATTGGTTAACCAACCTTCCACTAGGTTGCTCGGCTTAACAGTGGCACCTCGGGTAGGTTACATGTTGGAGTAGGAGTGACAGAGGCTAGTTGGATTCACTTGGTGAATCCAATGTATTGCACATATCACTCCCTTTATGCCCCCATTATTATTATTATTATTATTATTATTATTATTATCATCATCATTTTATTATTATTATTATTAATAATATTATTATTATGTTTCAAAGAAGATATTCATTCAGTAAATAACAGGCTACCAGAGGCATGTGCTTCATTTGCTAATGTTTTCTATAATTTCAATATTCTGAAAGAAGCCTCTCAGGAAAAGTAATTTTGAAATCTTATATAATAAAAGTGACAGTCTGTATGTATGTGGGTGGGTGGGTGGGTCTTTTCCGTATACAAATATACACCGTTCCACCAATCTCAACCAAATTTTGCATACACATAGTTTAGAACCCAGAAGGAACCCCTGGCAACGTGCAATTTACGATAGTCTTTCTCATTCTTCTGATTTCGGCCCTTTTGCACTCAAGCACAGGCTAATCAAATCATAAAATTAACTCATGAAGGAATGGCAAGGCAGAACGTTTCCATGGCAACATAGCTCAAGTCGAGACACGGCCGAATGGAAGCGAGTTGCGCTCGCCACTACAGGTATAGGAAATGAGGTTCTTTACTTGAATCCCGTTAGTTACTCAAATGATCACACAGCACTGTCAGCCGAGTATAGCATAACAGAGATTTGACACTATCTACTATATATTTGTCAAATACCACTCACTCACTCATTCATTCATCACGAAATCTCAGAAACCACCGAACGGATTGGAAAGACATTTGGTATGCAGCTTCCTCATGAAAGCAAACGCCCACTAAGAAAGGATTTTTGGATATTCAGGTTCTAAAGGGGTATTAAGGGGGTAGACCTGCATTTCATTGAATAGCAATATCTCCCGATTGGTTTCATCGGGGGATGTGATAGTCGGCATATAAACTCAACATTAAAAATAAGAATACATGTGTCTGAGGGTTTTTCGATGTGGTGTATATTATGAGGTGAAAGGGGTAAAAAGTAGGGGTTGAAAGATTCCCAACGGGGCGTGTATCTCTTAAACAACGTAGGCGAGGAGTTTGAAACTCAGCGGAAAAAAGATCAGCATAAAAATAAGTAAATAGGTGTTTGACCGTTTTTTCATAAATCCAATTTAAGGGGCCCATGGGAAAGGACACACCCCTGTCTCACTCCGGAACTGACCTTTATCATTTCTGTTAATTTGCCTTCGTGTAGAACCTGGCACTCATACCCTTCGTACATCTCTTCCATGATTCTGATGATCTTTGTTGGAATTTTGTATTCCTCGAAGGTCTTCCACATGGGGAGGGGTGAAATTCTGGGGGAAAAAACAGGAAAGAAAGTGTCCTAACTGATTGACTGTCTGACTCACTCATCAAACTCAGGGGGAAAACTGCTTTAAAGTAAGTAAATAGCTGTTCGACAGTTTTTTTTTTCATAAATCAAATTTAAGGGGCTCATGGGGAAGGGTGAAATTCTGAAAAAAGGAAATTGAAAGAAAATGTCCTGACTCACTCACTCACTCATCATCGCCCAGCCAAAATTATTGAAGTTAGAAACATGACATTTTGGGGCTATGTTCGTTGTATGTCGAAAACGTCCACTAAGGAAGGATTTTTGGATATTCAGGTTCTAAAGGGGTGTTAAGGGGGTAGACTTGCATTTAATTGAATAACAATATCTCGCGATTGGTATCCTTGGGGATGGGATACTCGGCATATAAACTCATCATTAGGAATAAGAAGATACATGTCTGAGGGTTTTTCGATGTGGTGTATATTATGAGGTGTATGTGAGAAAAGTGGGGGTTGAATGATTCCTAACGGAGCAAGTATCTCTTAAAAGACAGATGAAAAAAGTACGAATCTCAGGGAGAAAAATCAGCTTGAAAAAGTAGTAAATAAGTGTTCGATCGTTTTTTCATAAAACCAATTGAGGGGTCCATGGGGAGGGACGAATTTCTGGGGAAAGAAGTCCACTGAGGAAGGATTTTTGGATACTCACTCATCATCCTCCAGCAAACCTATTGCAGTTAGAAACTTGAAATTTTGGGGATATGATCGTTGTATGTCGAAAAAGTCTACTGTGGATGGATTTTTGGCTATTCATGTTCTGAAGGAGTGTTAAGGGGATTAAACTTGCATTTCATTGAATAACAATATCTTACGAGTTGTTTCATTTGGGGATGTAGTATTCGGCATATAAACTAATCATTCAAAGTAAGCAGACAAATGTCTAGGGGTTTATCGATACGGTGTATATTATGAGGTAAAAGGGGTGAAAATTGGGGGTTGAAGGATTCTTAACGGAGCATGTACTGTATCTCTTATTCAACATAGGCGATAAGTTTGAAATTCAGCGGAAAAAGCAGCATAAAATAAGTAAATAGGTGTTCCACCGTTTCTTCATAAATCCAATTTAAGGGGCCCATGGGGAGGGGTGAAATTCTGGGGAAAAAAGAGGAAAGAAAGTGTCCTAACTGATTGACTCACTTACTCACTCATCAAACTCAGGGGGAACATCAGCTTAAAATAAGTAAATAGGTGTTCGACCGTTTTTTTCATAAATCAAATTTAAGGAGCCTATGGGGAGGGGTGAAATTCTCAAAAATAAATGAAAGAAAATGTCCTGACTGACTCACTCACTCATCATCGCCCAGCCAAAATTATTGAAGTTAGAAACATGAAATTTTGGGGATATGTTCGTTGTATTGTACCCATGTGAATAATTTCCATGGAAAACATGCTTCTGCCTCCAGCTAGCATCAGTCCTCAGGCGTGTACCGTTCACCCACTGAGCAGTTGCATATTTTTGATCTGAGACTAAAAGGTATCAACTCTACAATAATAAGGCACAACTCTATTCTAAAGACTTTAATTGAGCTCTAAATCATGGCTTCACACAAACAAAAACACAATCCAAACAATAAAACACAAAACAATGCAAAACTTATTCCTTCAATCCACTAATATTCGCATTTTATCCTCGCAAATCCAAATGATTATTGATTCATTTACCATGAGATTAACATGAAATTCAATCTCAAGTGCGCTGCTGCACTGGTAAAATACACATACAACTGTACTTACAATCTTACGTCACCTATTGTGATCCCTTTAATTTCACAATCTAGTTGTTTATTCTCAACACATCCTACTTTACATTATGCGTACAATTATGTTCTGCATTTCTCTTCCCACCAAAATGCTCTACCATGCATTAACCAATTTATGGGTTGCACATCATATCAACTTGCAACTCCACTGTTACTTGTAATTCTACCCCTTTCTGGAGTTCCACTGTATGCCGTAATGAGTTCACTTTCATAATGATTCCGTTACCGCTGTGTCGGGTGGGATTTTATGCTACCCTTGCGTGGGCGTAGCGTGTGACTTCTGGTATCCACCTTCGGAAATAGGTGACAATGTCAGTATAAAAATATAACTTTTAACATCTCATAAGTTTGCCAAGTATTAAGTTATCAGAATGATCCTTAATTATCAATGTGTTTCAAACCACACAAATTCATTATACAATACTACAATGATTCTTTTATCACAAACAGGGTTTCAAAGTCTTTCCACTCTAAACGTCAACTTCCAAGCCTGGGTAGTTTAAATTCTCTTCCCCCTGGCCCTTCCTGTATACAATGGGTCCGCAGCGGGCTGTAACACAACACTTGTTACCCCCCCCCCCCCCTCTTGCCGTTGTTTTCCTTTTCTTTCCAAGCAGTAGCACGTGGCTTCAAATACAACAGTGCCGTCTCAATGACCTGCACAACACATATGATCTATCTCAACTGTATGCAGGACGGAATATGGAATTGTTTAAGCATTTATTCCTATCCTTAGGCAGGTCCATTTACATTTATAAGAAGGGACGAGATTCATCAATTACATGTCGAATTGGGATAACCGGCATCTTTTTGTTAAAGAAGACGGTCAGGTACCACTTCCTGCCGTCCAAATTCACTCCCAGGAGCTGAATTTATTCACACAATAGCTAGTTCTCGGTCGATATCAGGTGTCATGCTGAGGTGTCCATTGTTATCCTCCCATGCACCACTGGATTCGAACCCGGAACATTTCATAGCAATACTCAGAGCTAGGGTTTCCTTCACTAAATATGCTCTGGCAAATAATAATATCTCTGTATGCCCTTGGCTATACGAGATTTCACACGTCGATTAGACTACCTGGCTCCCATGACCAAGGTGATATGATCCCGTCCTTTAATTAGTAAGATAATCTCTATCAATTACTCTTATAAGCTTATTCATCAAGCTGCGATTCAATTCACTATTAAACTCTTCCAGTTCTTATTCTTGCATATTTATTTATCCATTATAATAATATTCCCTGATATTGAATTCCTTTGCTTAGCCCATCACGTAATACTACTGCTTGGATACACAAGTATTCCACCTTAGCACATATATTTTGCTTACAAACATTCTCCCTGATGTGTGTTCATTTATTCTCATTATTATTATTATTACTGACATAAATTTCCCCTATACCGACACAACGTAACCAAATTTATGTAATCAATATCCGAACATCCGTGTTCGTTACGTTAACTTTCTATTTTACTCAATTGCCATTTTTACATTAGTGGTAACGATTTATCCACTCAATGATGTACAAAGACATCTCAACTTGACTAAAATCAATACAACATTACTATCTGAAGGTTCTACCTCCCAAAATTGACTCTTATTGGCATATTCTACATTTTGACGTCACTCAACATACAGTGGACTACCTACTCTCAACAAAATCATGGTTTTGGGTACTTACATTGGCTAATCTGGTGGCTCCGACTATGCAATTTCTCCCTTAATGCCTGCCATCATTTGCAAATTAGCAAGGCATTATTTCACTTTTCACACACATTTCACATAATTTTTGCATTTCAAAACACATTGCACTTTGCTTCTCCATGTCGAAGCTGTCGCTTCCTTTTCCACCAAACACGTTATATCAATTATTACACTGGTAATTTTACATATATTTAAATGACCATCACTAACATCACACGATCACTATGTACATTTCTTAATGGTTGACCCTTCCTTGCAGAATTTCAGAAATGAAGGCGTTGAAGATCTGTCCTTCACGAATATCCCGCATCTCGTTCGAAAGTCTCGATACTCTGCCTGATGATTCCTAGCGGTCCCCAATCTGCCTATCAATTTCTATCCTTAGATAATTTCCCGATATAGCATAGATATGCTTCCACATCGTCCTGAGTATTAATTACAGTGGCATCCCTGCGAAATTTCATCACTCGTATAACAAAGTTTATACCTGCGCCGTTCGACATCCTATTATTATGTCTAACCAATAGCTTATATATTGCGCTCGTCCATTGTACATTGTACTTGTACAATTACCACTTTCAATTGTCCTTCGGCCGAACTTACAGTCCCCCTGAATGATCTGCTTATAACAAAACATTGGACAGTTCCACGTACATTATTATGATACCACATAATATCTCCTCGTCCGTAGGTACGATTTCCTAATATGACATTGTCTTAACTTGTATCCCACACGGTATATTAATGCGTACTCAGTAGTAGTCACTTGTACTGCCGACTATAAAAGTATGGCACGACTATCCTTATTAATTGTTCTTAATTAGTGCCTTACTGCATGGTTAATATGTTGATGCACTTAAACTGTTAAAGTACGCGCGCCCCTCTCTGGACTCAGGCGGTGTGCGCTCTGCACTAGAGTATGGTTCAACTGACTATATTAATCGTTCTTAATTAGTGCCTTACTGCATGGTCAATATGTTGATGCACTTAAACTGTTAAAGTACGCGCGCCCCTCTCTGGACTCAGGCGGCGTGCGCTCTGCACTAGAGTATGGTTCAACTGACCTCGACTGCTCGTTCCACTGACCTTATATCTGTTTGGAGACGAACAGTAGGTCTAAAATTTCCTTGGAGCTTCACCTCCTCTCTCCGTGCTTCTCTGGTCTTGAAATAACGTTTCCCTGGTCTATTTTGCCTCGCTGATCACATATCCGCCTGTGTGTCCGAGGATCGATCGGCCAATTAATTAATATTAATTGCCTTTGCCAGCGCGTCCCCAAGCCGCGTCATTGGTTTTTCCCCGAAGACATGGTCATATTATGGCGCTGGCCTCATTTCCCCAGTGTCCTTGCGCGTTACATTAAATCTGCCTCGATTTCAATGTTTAACGGCTTGATAATTAGCCTCATGGCAATACATTCACATAGGTGCAATCCTCATGTCTCTGAGCTACTCCAGTCACGAGTAATCATTAAATTATTCTGGCATCTTCTTACCCCACTGGACATCTCCTTATGTGTCGGGGATTCACTTGCCCATATATTACTGTCCTGCCTTGTCTCAGACAGTGTAAATAGGTCATAGTGACTGGCATGGCTCCACGAAACCACGCCTCTATTCCAGGCTCATTTGCAATCTGTCAAGAGTTCTAACTCTCTGCACTAAGTCCAGAATTGTATGCCTCCTACAGCCCCAAACTGCCGTATTCTGCTAATATTTTCTAAATTATATTAACAATTAATGTCAGAATTTGTTCATATCACAACAGTGATTTAATGTGTCCTTTCTCTAGGGGTTTTTATAGCTTAAACTCCCTCAAAAGATCTTGTGTTCGTTTCTTGCTGGTATCTCTAGTCTGTTCTCATTTATCCCAGAGATCCAGGTTCGACACCAGTCAGCCTAATACCGTTGGGTTCAGTATGTCGATAACGTCCACTAAGGAAAAAGTTTTGGATATTCAGGTTCTAAAGAGGTGTTAAGGGGGTAAACGTGCATTTCATTGAATAACAATATCTCACGAGTGGTTGGGAATGTGATACTTGGCATATATACTAATCATTAAAAATAAGCTGACACATGTCTAATGGTTTTTCGATGTGGTGTATATTATGAGGTGAAAGGGATGAAAAGTGGGGGTTGAAAGACTCCTAACGGAGCGTATATCTCTTAAACGACATAGGTGAGGAGTTTGAAACTCGGAGGAAATCAATCAGCTTAAAATAAATAAATGAATAAATAAATAATTAAAATAAATAGGTGTTTGACCGTTTTTTTTTCATAAATCAAATTTAAGGGGTGAAACTCTGGAAGATAAACGTCCACTAAGGAAGGATTTTTGGATGTTCACTCTCATCGACCAACCAAAACTATTCAAGTTAGAAGAATGATATTATGGGGATATGGGTGTTGTGTGTCGAAAACGTCAACTAAGAAGGGATTTTTGGATATTCAGGTTCTAAAGGGGTGTTAACGGGGTTAAACCTGCATTTCATTGAATAACAATATGACACGACTATGACGCGAGTGAAGCGAGGCTAAAAATAAGGTGGTGTGTGTCTGTGTATTACTCAATCACGCAAGTACCACTGGTTCGATTTACATGAATTTTACATGGAAGTAGCTGATTTACCTGGTTAACATACATGCTACTTTTGTTTTCACTACTTTGTACTATTTAAAGATGGCGTCCATTTTAGTGACGTCACTACACCCTTTGGTTTCAAACTTTCATATTTCCATTTCAAATAAAAAGAGAACGCTAAGAAATAGCAAACTTTTGATGGCATATACGAGGTTTAAAATTACATTTTCTATCCGAGAGGTATCTCCAACGGTTAGCGAGTAAAACCTAAATTTGTGCTATAAAACACGGTCAACGCCGAGTGGTGTAGTTGGACAAAATGTTCCATCCTTAATCTCCCTCTGCGCAGCACCTCGCCTATCCCCTGTTTTAACTGTCACCTTCACATTTTAATTTATTTATGACGCGTAGCGAAGCACGGGTACTTCAGCTATATTTAATAAAGTGAACCTATTACGTGGATCTTACGACGACTTAAAGACAATGATGATGATTCTGTGAAATTGACCCGTGTAAATAATTTAATCTACGAAAAATATTGATCCAAATGTAATGCAGGAAATTCATTTTATTTACATTTTTATTTGAACTAGATAACCAATGCATCCACGTTGTATAGAGTTCGTGTTTGCTCTTCGACAAGCCAAATGAGACCAAAGACACTCAAGAAGACTATGTTTATTATTTTGCATTGTTCCAAAACAGTGTAGGAAAATCATTTATATAATTTATTTATCGGATGCATTTAAGCAGGCAAGTTCAGTTCGCAAGTTCGCAGGAGTGCGTTTGTTTATATTTAGTATTTTTTGTTCAATCAAAATATGAATTAATATTTCAATTATTCTCTTTACTTGTGGAAGTGTTTATGTTTCCCTCTTATCCTTTCCGTGGGACAAGTGAATGGATTAGATTAGATTAGATTTGTATTTATCCATTTGATCAATTACATGACACAATACATTTTTGATATAGGACACGTCAGAAATTACATCTATAAAATAAAAGAACTTATATGTATGTATTACTTATACAATAACTATTTATAACATATTATAATAACAGATCTTAACAGATACAATCTTATTGGACACTATTTACACCTTACTCTATTATCATGATTGAAAACTTAATTCTATAAATCAACAACTTACTGCTAGGTATTACAATTAAAATAGAAAAGGAAAATATAATTATAGATTTCATCGCTCCAATAAGCTAAGATTTTCAACTACAGAGTAAAAACAATGGCACTGCAGATATACTTTCAACATTCTTTCAAAGGTTTTTATTTTCGGGGCAAATTTTATATACTGGGGTAGTTTATTGTATAATTTAACTATGTGTGAAAATTTCATTTTTGATATATGCTTGTGTGTGTGTGAGAGAAATATGAATGTTTTGATTTTGTCTTTTGTTATGCCTATGAACAATATTGTTTGTTTTAAGAAAAACGTCTTTACTCATTAAATTCTTTTTAACAAATATAATACTTTCAAGGATATGAATGCAGGGCAGTGGGAGGATGTTTAAATCTTTAAACATATTTGATTCTCTAGTGTTAACATTTGCCATAATTCTAATCGCTCTATTTTGTATTCTAAACATACTTAGTACATCTGTACCATTTATTAGTCGGCAAAGCTCAGGACGCCCTGAGATCAGGACCTCGTGCTTAGATGGTTCTCATGGTTCCTCATGGTCGCCGGTCCGATGGGTCGGTACCTAGCACAATGGCTTCTAATTGCCTACTTCAATTCTAGATTTAGGTCGTGTCCGCTGCGGGTATCAAGTTGTGTCCCTGCCTTAGACTACCGATATTCCACTGGAAAGAAAACATGTCAATTCCAGACTACAGAGGGTAAGGCCTAAGTCAATACCTTAATAACCCCGTAGTTTGCGGAGAACAATCATGATGATCAGCTCTGATTAGGAAGTGGCCCTAGTATCAAAGTTTGGTCGTTATGCTTGAGAGCACGCGGTCTCCTTGTGTTCAGTGCGGATACACATGATTTTTGGCTGTGACTGGAGGCATTTCCGTTCAAGTGAAAGCAGACTGTGTGAGTTAAACTGGAAAAGGAAATGAGAGAGAAATGCATTGTGTTGCCAGAATCGTAAAAGAAACAGATCAAGGAGACGCTTTTGTCAGATCCAGTGCGCCCATTATACTAGCGAGTGGTGGAGATTTAAGTACAGTCCTGGCCGAGCGGAATATAGACTGCTAGAAATAAGTATCTATTCACTGCAGTAAGGACAATGGAAACTAACACAGCAATAAAGAATCAGCCGGAGCTGAAAAGTATTAAGTCAGTTTTCATTACTTTTCAGGAGAGAGATAAAACGTCATTGACAGAACAGAACTTAGCAAACACACTATATTCGTCATCGATGCTTTTAAACAACTATTCAGGTTATATTTGTGTCGGCGGAATATCAATGTTAATTCAATAAACATATTTTTCAAATCACTTTTGGAAACGTGACGTAATGCCTTTCAGCTCCGTGGTCAGTTTAGTGCGGCATAAAGCTATCCAGAATGAATATTTCACATGATACTTTAATTTAAAATGGATTTGTAACATAACAAGATGTTCAGTAAAGAACATATAGCCTACTTTCTCCTAAATGCATGGGTATTGTTATAACTCTTTGTCCTTTTCAAGGAATAGACAATTGAATGTTGGTTGCTGTAGCATGTTGAAATACAACGTGTTATACGGATATTAAACATGAATATGATGTTCCCTTTGCTAGTGCTACCTCTGTACAAAATTTAATTCAATTCGGTTTCACCGTGTTTGAATTGATATGGTGAATCGATTTGCACACATACATGGCCGCTATCCGCAAACTATTGGGTTGATGACCTTGTAGTTCTGTCAAAGGATGCTTCCCACAAAAAGGTATGTTGTTGCAAAATTTGGTAGTAATCAGATGATTAGGTTGTTCGTAATTTGAATTAAGCTTTTAACATTTGGGTGGCCGTCATTACGTTTCCGTCAAGATGGTGACGATATAAAACATGACACTGAGTTGCATTTTACCAGTGCTATCTCTGTACAAAATTTCGTTCAATTCGGTTTCACCGTGTTTGAATTGATAGGGGGGGGGGCAGACATTCAGGGTACATCACACTCACAGACACACAGACTCACAGACGCACACACAGACAGACACATAATTTTTCGCCCTGTGTTGATCTCATATGTCTACTTTCATTTTTTGCAAAAATCGAAAGTAGGCTAAAAACCACCTAAACCCTGTACAAATGTAATTTACAATAACACAGTAACACGCTGGGCCGGCCCCGTGGTGTTGGGGTAGCGCACCTGCCTCTCACCAGGAGGCCTCGGGTTCGATTCCCGGCTCCGTCAGGGATTTTAAAACTGACGTGAGGGTTGGAAAAGGGTGCGCTCAGCCTCGTGAGGACAATTGAGTAGCTGTCTGATAATGAGGCAGCGCCCTGATCACGAAAACCAAGATTAACGGCCGAGGGGACCCGATGCGCTGATCACGCGTCACCCCAATATCTGCAGGCCAAATGGCTGGGCAGCGGTCACTTGGTTGGCCTAGGCACCTCATGGGCTGTATAGTGCCAGGGGTTGTTTTTTTTTACTGTAACACGCAGGAATCTTGCAGTGCGGCCAACATTAAGTACGGAATACGGCAAGTCATTGACTTAATGCTTTTCTCCTCTGATCGCACTACATGTAGCAGTGGTTTATGGCTTTAACAGAAGGCTGACTTAATTATTTCCTACGCCGTTCCAAGGCCCTTGGGCCAATACTTCACAATACTCATTGTTTAAAAATTGACCATTCTTGACTTAATGCTTTTCAGCTCCGTCGGATTCTTTTTGGGTTTGTGCATTTACACTTGCAGCTAACACACCTTTTGCACCAAGGGGCTAATATTCAGACATCGACTGGGAATATTAATGCCACAATCTTCTTGACATTCAGTCTTCTCGTAGTGTTTTCAGAAATGGTAACTTCAAGGTCGTTAACATTTGACATTGTTCCGTATTGACAAGATTAAGTGAAATATAACTAATTATCCTTATACTTCAGGTTCGCCTAGTCAATACTTTTATTAAGATGTAATTATAGATCACATATATTCTAAATTTCAAGGACATGTTTCGAGATCCTAAAATGATCTCTTCATCAGCTTAAAAGTGACGGGCCAAACATTCATAAAATTGGTCCATTGCATGAAAACATGTTAAAATGGGGAAGATGGCATGACATGACAATGAATTGAATGAAGCGTGAAAACATTAAAAACACTGAAAGTTAAGTTAAGATAACTTGTCACAGTTCATTAAAAACTATATAAACTAGTGTCCAACATAAACTTGCCATTCTCGTACAGACATTACTTCACACACGTCTTACTATGAATCTCATATTTTCTAAGTTGTATTTTGGGTTAGCTCCAAATGTGATCGATTTAGGATTCTGCTGGAGATTTGATAGTGCGTGACTTAGACTAGCCTTGTGAGACACCAAGGTGCCACCACTGTGCTGTAAATCCTGTCTGAGATTGTCTAAGTAGCAACACTGTCCATGTTACCTTCAATAACCACAAACCTCCAACCCTGGAGGCTGCCACACACTCCATAGCATGACTCCATGTTTCAATGTGCCTTCAGTGTTTCGCTAGTTGGTTTCCTACCACCATTATAAATAATATTACTTTCATTCATGAATGCCACCGTTTCCCAGAAATCTGCTGTCGTTGATGACGCGCGAATTCATTGTACTCTAGGATGTCATGGTTCAATAGTCCGAACGGTCGAAGATGGCATGATTTTCCCTTGCTGCGATTGTGATGTGCATTGCAGATGCTGCAAATTTAGAGACTTATTGATCACATTTAATAATATTCTAGTGCCTATTGTCATAAGTTTCCGTTGACGATGGTCATTTTCACTGTGGCTAATCATGATTACTTGTCAGTGTCGGTTTGCACAGTCACTTGACATCTTATACTTCTACCGAGTTTAGTAGTACTCTCTCATTCAGTCATATCACCATGGGGCGATTAGATTTGTGTTGATGATGATGATGATAATTGTTGTTTTAAGTGGCCTAACATCTAGGTTATCGGCCCCTAACGGTTTGGGTGATCGTGAAGATGATAATGACATGTAAACTATAAGTAAAACTAACTACTAACTCATATACTAGAACAAGAAATGGAAAAACAAAAGGGGAATAAGGCAAATAAAGGACAGGAGGAAAAGAAATGCCCTCAACCCTCGAAGAATGAGGATTGTGGGACTTGGAAGGAAGGAGAGCCATGAAAGGCAGATAGGAAAGGGAAAGAGGAAAGGGTCTGCCCCACAGGTAAGGGAAAAAGGGGGAAACTGGACCCAGCTCAGGAATCCCTCGGTGTCGCCAACTCCCGAACTCACAGCCGTGAGCCCCTGAGTGTGTACCAATATCTAGGGTGCACCAGAAGTGGTGGGGCTCATACACCCTGCCTCCTTGAGGGCCTTGAGCAGAAGGCAGGAGATACTGTGAGCACCTGAGTGTGTAGCAATATCCAGGGTGCACCAGAAGTGGTGGGGCTACACACACCCAGCCTCCTTGAGGGCCTTGAGCAGAAGGCAGGAGATACTGTGAGCTCATGAGGGTGTAGCACTATCCAGGGTGCACCATAAGTGGTGGGGCTACACACACCCAGCCTCCTTGAGGGCCTTGAGCAGAGGGCAGGAGATACTGTGAGCCCTTGAGGGTGTAGCACTATCCAGGGTGCACCATAAGTGGTGGGGCTACACACACCGTGCCTCCTTGAGGGCCTTGAGCAGAAGGCAGGAGATACTGTGAGCCCATGAGGGTGTAGCACTATCCAGGGTGCACCAGAAGTGGTGGGGCTACACACACCCAGCCTCCTTGAGGGCCTTGAGCAGAAGGCAGGAGATACTGTGAGCCCTTGAGGGTGTAGCAATATCCAGGGTGCACCAGAAGTGGTGGGGCTACACACACCGTGCCTCCTTGAGGGCCTTGAGCAGAAGGGAGGAGATACTGTGAGCCCTTGAGGGTGTAGCACTATCCAGGGTGCACCAGAAGTGGTGGGGCTACACACACCCAGCCTCCTTGAGGGCCTTGTGCAGAAGGCAGGAGATACTGTGAGCCCCTGAAGGTGTAGCACCATCCAGGGTGCACCAGAAGTGGTGGGGCTACACACACCCAGCGTCCTTGAGGGCCTTGAGCAGAAGGCAGGAGATACTGTGAGCACCTGACGGTGTAGCACTATCCAGGGTGCACCAGAAGTGGTGGGGCTACACACACCGTGCCTCCTTGAGGGCCTTGAGCAGAAGGCAGGAGATACTGTGAGCCCTTGAGGGTGTAGCACTATCCAGGGTGCACCAGAAGTGGTGGGGCTACACACACCCAGCCTCCTTGAGGGCCTTGTGCAGAAGGCAGGAGATACTGTGAGCACCTGAGTGTTTAGCAATATCCAGGGTGCACCAGAAGTGGTGGGGCTACACACACCCAGCCTCCTTGAGGGCCTTGAGCAGAAGGCAGGAGATACTGTGAGCACCTGAGTGTGTAGCAATATCCAGGGTGCACCAGAAGTGGTGGGGCTACACACACCCAGCCTCCTTGAGGGCTTTGAGCAGAAGGCAGGAGATACTGTGAGCACCTGAGTGTGTAGCAATATCCAGGGTGCACCAGAAGTGATGGGGCTACATACACCCTGCCTCCTTGAGGGCCTTGAGCAGAAGGCAGGAGTTACTGTGAGCCCCTGAGTGTGTAGCAATATCCAGGGTGCACCAGAAGTGGTGGGGCTACACACACCCTGCCTCCTTGAGGGCCTTGAGCAGAAGGCAGGAGATAACAGGAAAGGAAAGAGAAGGCTGAACCCTCGCATTAGGAGGGTATCAGAAAAGATGAGACAAGGGCCAATTAAGGTGGGAAAGGAAGAGACTCCCTAGGCCTCGGATACCCTAATACCGTCGGGGTCGGAAGAGAACAAGGGTTGACCAAGTGAGGTCGACAGGAAGGAAGACGGAGAGGAGCCCGGCACAAGTAAGTGGAATCAATGCCGGACTCAGCTGGGGTCCCGTGGTCGCCAACGCACGTCCCACTAGATGTTGAGCCCCTGGGGAAGATTTGTGTTGAACACATTAGGAAACAACAATGCTTCCTTCCTTTGCTGGCCGTTCTGTTGTTCCACAGCAGATGCTCTCACAGTTCCTGGTTACAGCGAGTTTATTGATTAATACTTTTTCTAATATCTACGTCGCCTAATGGAGTATTTACCCTAAAAAGCTGGTCAAAATTCGAAATAGTTAAGTTTATGGTTAACGAGTAAAGACGACCATTTCTTGTAGGTAAGTAAAGACTTGAACTTTTCATAGTAGTATAGTATGGGACGACCTGCGCATCACTGCGACTGGCAGCGCCAATCAGTGGTGCATCGTAACAATGCGCACAACACGAAGCAAAGAATGGAGCATGTACTCTAGTTCCATCCCATAAACATCAATTAGTGTGAGTTCTTGGTGTTTGTATTGGTTACATGAAAACGTAGCGTAAATGTGCTGTTTATAATCATTCCGTAGTGTTTTTGTTTGTGCGTCGGAGCTTGTCGGGTTATGATCGACACGCACAAATGTAGTTTAGGTCCTATTCTTACTATTAAACAAAGAAAAACTATCCCAAACGTACCCCTTTTTGTTCTAAATCTTAAAAAAAATGGGGATTTGTGTTTGTTACATAACCTGAGAAAGTCGCTTTCAAGAAAGAAGTTTTATACCCGAATGCATATGTTTGAACTACTAAATGAATGCAGAGAATAATTGATAGAAAACTTCTGATCCCAGGACAGTTATCAACAACAGCCCACGAAGTTGACTTACAATCAGTGAGCGATGGGGAAGAGGAAGTAGATTCAGACCAAAATGGTAATTCATCGTAAACTCTTTTGACTGACAGATTTTTTTAATATAGACTATGATCGTCTACTCCTTTGGCAGCACGATTAATAGTTTTTTGTAAACTTACAATTAGTCGACAGCAATTTTATTATGTTTTGATACGGCTGTGTGTAACAAAAGGGCCTATATAGAATTCCCACGCAAAATGTGCGCGTTTTTATTATTTTGATACTTTATTTTTAAAGTTGCCCCGTTTGATGTCAATCAATTGTATTGATTTAGTCATTGGATCGAAAATAAAAGTTTTTTTGTCCAAGTCAAATGTTTAATGACTTTAAATTATGCTTTAAATTGCATTCCATCCTAATTATAAGCTAAGGAAAACATAAAAAATACAATAGGTTAGCTAAGTATTTTTGGCTATATTTTAGGGTAAATACTCCACTGTGCATCGTACGAATGTTAACATTATTTAATATTCATAGAACGTATCCGTAACCTACCATTGTACTTATTATCTTGACCATGGTTTCTAATATAGCATTTATAGTATCTCTCAAAAATGATTGCTCCTTATATTACGATTGCTGGTAATTGCTGAATCATGTCCAATGTAATGTGTTGTTGTTTGAGTCTTCAGTCTTACGACTGGTTTGATGCAGCTCTCCATGCCTCCCTATCCTGTGCTAATCGTTTCATCTCTACATAGCTACCACACCCTACATCCGAGGCAATCTGTTTAACATATTCTAACCTTGGTCTACCCCTACAGTTCTTGTCCTCAACCCTTCCTTCCATAACTAAGCTTGCTATTCCTGGGTGTCTTAGTATGTGTCCTACCAACCTATCTCTTCTCTTCATTAGCAGTCGCCAGAAACATCTCTCCTCTCCCACTCGTCTTAATACCTCTTCGTTTGTAACCCTATCTACCCATCTGATCTTCATCATTCTCCTGTAACACCACATTTCAAATGCTTCAATTCTCCTCTTTTCTGCTGCACCAATAGTCCAAGTTTCACTTCCATAGAGCGCCACGCTCCAGACAAAGTCTTTCAAAAATGATTTCCTAATACCTAAATCTATATTCGATGTCAACAGATTCCTTTTTTGTAGAAATGCTTTCCTTGCCTGAGCCAACCTACTTTTTATATCTTCTTTGCTTCGTCAATCACTGGTTATTTTGCTTCCTAAGTAACAGAAGTCTCCTACTTCCTTGAGCTTTTCACCTGCCAATTTGATGTCCATAGAGGTTTCTGATTTATTTCGGCTGCATTCCAGTATTTTTGGTTTATATTTATTAATTTTCAACAAGTATTCTTTCCGTAAGACGGAGTCCATACCATTCAAATCCTCAGGCGTGTCGGCCAAGATGACTATGTCATCGGAAAATATGTTAACCATCTTCAAATTATGAAGTGCATTCGCTTGTATCTCCAGCGGAATAAAATCCTCATATAACATTATTTTTCTGACAAGTTTCCAAATTCTTAGTTTATTAGATTATAAGTAATCGTATCCTAATGATTTATACATTTAAGATGGCGGTGACGCCTAATATTCAGTTGTATATTATTGAAACTTGTATTACTGTGGTCATCCATACTGGATGCCACGTTCACTAGGTTTCGATCATATTCCCATTTATTCTCCTATTTCTCTTGTGATTTTTGTTGTTTAGTTTTAAAAGTCCGTTATTTGAAAATTATGAATCAAGGCACTTATGCCTTCACCACTATGTATTAGTCAATTTTCGAATTTGTACGTTTTATCATTTCAAATGATCTTGTCGACTTCATCGTTATGCTTTGGTCTACCGTTATGCGTTACGGTTACGGCGTATATGACGTCATCATGTTGTGCAGTGCATATGCACCGAGTCTGAGTTTACTCCTGGGGCCTGGCGTTATGCGATACGGAAACGGCGAGTGCGTGACGTCATGCAGCAGAGTGCACCTCCCGCTCTCCGTTCCCCGCGCGGGAAGCCTAAGTTAATGGGCAATGGAGTCTGTTGAGAAACCCTCCTGAGCCTTTCTAACATTTGTAGCATGCGTCATTTGAAATTATATAAAGTATAATCTCTCAGACTGACTGTATCTTTTTTAGAATGTCAATAATCTACTTTGAGGATTGAGGGGTGTGTATTATTTTGTATAATTACGTTTTTACTCGGACAAATGTCCGTCGCATGAAGCATATTGAAAGCCATTTTTTTCTATACTCGGACGTGTAACCTTTATAATACACTAGCTGAAGTACCCGTGCTTCGCTACGCGTCATAAATAAATTAAAATGTGAAAGTGACAGTAAAAACAGGGGATAGGCGAGATGCCGCACAGAGGGAGATTAAGGATGGAACATTTTGTCCAACTACACCGTTCGGCGTTGACCGTGTTTTATAGCACAAATTTAGGTTTTACTCGCTAACCGTTGGAGATACCTTTCGGATAGAAAATGTAATTTTAAACCACGTATATGCCATCAAAAGTTTGGTATTTCTTAGCGTTCACTTTTTATTTGAAATGGAAATATGAAAAATTGAAACCAAAGGGTATAGTGACGTCACTAAAATGGTCGCCATCTTAAAATAGTGCAAAGTATTGAAATCAAAAGTAGTCTATATGTTAACCAGGTAAATCAACTACTTCCATGTAAAATTCATGTAAGTCGGACCAGTGGTTCTTGCGGGATTGAGTAATACACAGACACACACCATCTCATTTTTAGCCTCGCTTCGCTCGCGTCATAGTCGTGTCATATTGTTATTCAATGACATGCAGGTTTAACCCCCTTAACACCCCTTTAGAACCAGAATATCCAAAAATCCCTCCTTAGTAGACTTTTTTGACACACAACAAACATATCCCCTTCTTCTAACTTTAATAGTTTTGATTGGTCGAAGAGAGTGAACATCCAAAAATCCTTCCTTAGTGGACGTTCTCCTTCCAGAATTTCACCCCTCCCCATTGGATTTATGAAAAGAAAACGGTCGAACACCTACTTATTTTAATTATTTATTCATTTATTTATTTATTTATTTTTAAGCTGATTGAAACTCGGAGAAAATCAAACTCCTCGCCTATGTCGTTTAAGAGATACACGCTCCATTATGACTCTTTCAACCCCCACTTTTCATCCCTTTCACCTCATAATATACACCACATCGAAAAACCATTAGACATATGTCAGCTTATTTTTAATGATTAGTATATATGCCAAGTATCACATCCCCAAATGAAACCACTCGTGAGATATTGTTATTCAATGAAATGCACGTTTACCCCCTTAACACCTCTTTAGAACCTGAATATCCAAAACTCTTTCCTTAGTGGACGTTTTCCTCATACAAACACCTTATCCCCAAAATTTCATGTTTCTAACTTCAATAATTTTGGCTGGGCGATGATGAGTGAGTGAGTCAGTCAGGATATTTTCTTTCATTTATTTTTGAGAATTTCACCCCTCCCCATGAACCCCTTAAATTGGATTTATGAAAAAAAAAACGGTCGAACACCTATTAACTTATTTAAAGTTGTTTCCCCCCTGAGTTTGATGAGTGAGTAAGTGATTCAATCAGTTAGGACACTTTCTTTCCTGTTTTTCCCCACGAATTTCACTCCTCCCCATGGGCCCCTTAAATTGGATTTATGAAGAAATGGTCGAACACCTATTTACTTATTTTTAAGCTGCGTTTTCCGCTGAATTTCAAACTTATCGCCTATGTTGAATAAGAGATACAGTACACGCTCCGTTAAGAATCCTTCAACCCCCAATTTTCTCCCCTTTCACCTCATAATATACACCATATCGATAAACCCTTTGACGTATGTCTGCTTATTTTGAATGCTTAGTTTATATGCCGAATATCACATCCCCAAATGAAACAACTCGTGAGATATTGTTATTCAATGAAATGCAAGTTTAACCCCCATAACACCCCTTCAGAACATGAATATCCAAAAATCCATCCTTAGAGGACTTTTTCTACATACAATGAACATATCCCCAAAATTTCAAGTTTCTAACTCTAATCGGTTTGCTGGGGGATGATGAGTGAATATCCAAAAATCCTTCCTTAGTGGACTTCTTTCCCCAGAATTTCATCTCTCCCCATGAGGCCCTTAAATTGGATTTATGAAAAAACGATCGAACACCTATTTACTACTTTTTCAATCTCATTTTTCTCCCTGAGATTCTTACTTTTTGCCTCTGTCTTTTAAGAGATACTTGCTCCGTTAAGAATCCTTCAACACTCACTTTTCACACATACACCTCATAATATACACCACACCGAGAAACCCTCAGACATGTGTGTTCTTATTCTTAATGATGAGTTTATATGCCTTGTATCCCATCCCAAAGGAAACCAATCGGTAGATATTGTTATTCAATTAAATGCAAGTCTACCCCCTTAACACCCCTTTAGAACCTGAATATCCAAAATTCCTTCCTTAGTGGACGTTTTCGACATACAACGAACATAGCCCCTTAATGTCATGTTTCTAACTTCAATAATTTTGGCTGGGGGATGATGAGTGAGTGAGTAAGTCAGGACATATTCTTTCAATTATTTTTCAGAATTTCACCCCTCTCATGAACACCTTAAATTGGATTTATGAAAAAAACAAGTAGTTCCGTGAAGAACTATACAGCCTATTTTCATATATCCTACTTATGTTAATTGCCACTATCAACATACACAATTTCTGTTTGATTGTTGTAATAGATTCGTAGATATTAAGAACCGACTAAATATTTCGGATGGTCGCCATGTTGGATTTTATATATGTAGGTCCTAGAGTTATGTACTGTTACATGCAGATTATTGTGAACGTGTAATATTCAAACTTCAATCCCATAATTAAGACACAAGAAAAAACAAGGAGATTTTAAAATCTTTAAAATCTTTCACAGCTGCCATCTTGAGGTTATGGAAACAATTGAAATAAATTAGATGCCAGTGAATTAACATTCGTATAAGGATTTACTGTACCAAGTTTCACTGCACTCGGATGGTTAAATTGCGAGAAACGTCCATGTAAATATTTATAATTCGCGTCACCGCCATGTTGGATTTGTGATCACCAGGTTATTTAAAGTCCTATAGGTGAACTTAAGTTCATAGCCCCTAATGGGCAGGTACAATGATCGAACATTAAAAAATGCAGTTTGATTGCTAAAATAGATTCGTAGATATTCAGTATCGTCTAAATATTTCGGATGGTCGCCATGTTGGATTGTTAAATGTATAGGCCATGTACCATTAATGGAAAATTATTGCCTAGGTTCATTATTCAAACTTTCACTTCGATCGCATGACTACATCACAAGAAATAAAAACTTAATTTTAAAATTCGCACTGCCGCCATCTTGAGGTTATGTAAACAATTGAACTAAATTAGATACCAGTGGATTACAATGTGTATAAATATTTCCTGTACCAGGTTTCAGTGCGCTTGGAACATTAAATCGCGAAAAGGTCTATTTAAAATTTTGAAAGTCTTATAGATGGACTTCCAGTAGTGCCCTTTATCTCCGTACAAAATTTTAGGGAGATACCGCTAATAGTTTCAGAGATATAGAATGCCAGTGAAATATTTCGCACAACCGCCATCTTGTGATTATGTAAACAATTGAACGAAGTTAGATGTTGGTGCATTACAATGTATATAAACATATACTGTACCAAGTTTCATTGCGTTTGGTTGGTCAAATCACGAGAAACCTCTATTTAAAAGTCGCCAATTCGCTTGGCCTCCATGTTGGTTTTGTAGTTACCAGGTTTTCAAAAGTCACATAAGTGAACTTATAGTAGTACCCTCTATCACCATATAAAATGTCAGGGTAATATCGGTAATAGTTTCGGAGATATTGAATGCTGGTGAAATATTTCGCACAGCCGCCATGTTGGATTGGTGAGTCGTAACAAAATTTGAAGGGCACGGTCGAGGTCGCCGGGAATAGTGCTATGAACTTTCCGAGTTTCATTGAAATCGCTCCTGCCGTTTAGATTTTATTAGGGGAGGACACACACACGAATCACACACACACACACACACACACACACACACACGCACACACACACGGACAAAAGGTGATCTCATAAGCCTATTTTTTCAAAATTGAAAATAGGCTAAAAACGGTCGAACACCTATTTACTTATTAGCCTACTTTCGATTTTTGCAAAAAATGAAAGTAGACTTATGAGATCAACACAGGGCGAAAAAAGTGTGTCTGTCTGTGTGTGTGTATGTGTGTGTGTGAGTCTGTGTGTGTGTGTGTGTGTATGTGTGTGTGTGAGTCTGTGTGTGTGTGTGTGTGTGTGTGTCTGTGTGTGTGTGAGTGTGTGTACTCTGAATGTCTGTCCCCCCCTATCAATTCGAACACGGTGAATGCGAATTGAACGAAATTTGGTACAAAGGTAGCACTAGCAAAGGACACCTCAGTGTCATGTTTTATATCGCCGCCATCTTGACGGAAACGTAATGGCGGCCACACAAATGTTCAAAGCTTAAATCAAATTACGACTAACCTAATCATCAGATCTCTACCAAATTTTGCAACAACATACCTTTATGGGGGGAGCATCCTTTGACCAAACCAATAGGCCATCAGCGTAATAGTTTGCGGATGGCGGCCATCTTTGTGTGAAAATAGATTCCCCCTATTAATTCGAACACGGTGCAACCGAATGGAACGAAATTTGGTACAGAGGTAGTACTAACAAAAGGCACCTCAGTGTCATGTTTTACATCGCCGCCATCTTGACGGAAACGTAATGGCGGCCACACAAATGTTCAAAGCTTAAATCAAATTACGATTAACTTAATCATCCAATCTCTACCAAATTTTGCAACAACATACCTTTATAGAGGAAGCATCCTTTGACCAAATGACTAGGTCATTAGCCTAACAGTTTGCGGATGGCGGCCATCTTTGTGTGAAAATCAATTCCCCCTATTAATTCAAACACGGTGAAACTGAATAGAACAAAATTTGGTACAGAGGTAGCACTAGCAAAGGACATCTCAGTGTCATGATTTATATCGCCGCCATATTGACAGAAACGTAATGGCGGCCACACAAATGTTCAAAGCTTAAGTTAAATTACGACTAACATAACCATCCGATCTCTACCAAACTTTGCATCAACATTCCATTATGGAGGGAGCATCCTTTGACCAATCTAATAGGTTATTAGCCTAATAGTTTGCGGGTGGCGGCCATCTTTATGTCAAAATTGATTCCCCCTATTAATTCGAACACGGTGGAACCGAATGGAACGAAATTAGGTACAGAGGTAGCACTAGCAAAGGGCACCTCAGTGTCATGATTTATATCGCCGCCATATTGACAGAAACGTAATGGCGGCCACACAAATGTTCAAAGCTTAAGTTAAATTACGACTAACATAACCATCCGATCTCTACCAAACTTTGCATCAACATTCCATTATGGAGGGAGCATCCTTTGACCAATCTAATAGGCCATTAGCCTAATAGTTTGCGGGTGGCGGCCATCTTTATGTCAAAATTGATTCCCCCTATTAATTCGAACACGGTGGAACCGAATGGAACGAAATTAGGTACAGAGGTAGCACTAGCAAAGGGCACCTCAGTGTCATGTTTTATATCGCCGCCATCTTGACTGAAACGTAATGGCGGCCACACGAATGTTCAAAGCTTAAATCAAATTACGATTAACCTAATCATCCGATCTCTACCAAATTTTGCAACTACATACCTTTATGGATGGAGCATCCTTTGACCAATCTAGTATGTCATTCGCCTAATAGTTTGCGGATGGCGGCCATCTTTGTGTCAAAATCGATTCCCCTATTAATTCAAACACGGTGAAACCGAATGGAACGAAATTTGGTACAGAGATAGCACTAGCAAAGGGCACCTCAGTGTCATGATTAATATCGCCGCCATATTGACAGAAACGTAATGGCGGCCACACAAATGTTTAAAGCTTAAATCAAATTACGACTAACATAACCATCCGATCTCTACCAAACATTGCAACAACATACCTTTATGGAGGGAGCATCCTTTGACCAGTCTAATAGGCCATTAGCCTAATAGTTTGCGGATGGCGGCCATCTTTATGTCAAAATTGATTCCCCCTATTAATTCGAACACGGTAGAACCGAATGAACGAAATTTGGTACAGAGGTAGCACTAGCAAATGGCACCTCAGTGTCATGTTTTATATCGCCGCCATCTTGACGGAACGTAATGGCGGCCACACAAATGTTCAAAGCTTAAATTAAATTACGATTAGCCTAATCATCCGATCTCTAGCAAATTTAGCAACAACATACCTTTATGGAGGGAGCATCCTTTGCCCAAACTAATAGGTCATCAGCCTAATATTTTGCGGATGGCGGCCACCTTTGTGTGAAAATCGATTCCCCTTATCAATTCGAACACGGTGAAACCGAATGGAACGAAATTTGGTACAGAGGTAGCACTAGCAAAGGGCACCTCAGTGTCATGTTTTATATCACCGCTATCTTGACGGAAACGTAATCGCGGCCACCCAAATGTTAAAAGCTAAAATGTAATTACGACCAACTTAATAATCTAGTCTCTACCAAATTTTGCAACACCATATCATTATGTGGGAAACATATTCCGACCAAACTGCAAGAACATCAGCCCAATAGTTTGCAGATGGTGGCCAAGTATGTGTGCAAATCGATTCCCCCTATCAATTCAAACACGGTGAAACCGAATTGAACGAAATTTGGTACAGAGGTAGCACTAGCAAAGGGCACCTCATATTCATGTTTAATATCCCTATAGCACGTTGTATTTCAACAAGCTACTACAACCAACATTCAATCATACTCCTTGAAAAGGACAAAGAGTTATAACAATACCCACGCATTTAGGAGAAAGTAGGCTATATGTTCTTTACTGAACATCTTGTTTTTGAGCTGTTCTTCCCCCCTGAGTTTGATGAGTGAGTGAGTTAGGACACTTTCTTTCCTGTTTATTCCCCCAGAATTTCACCCCTCTCCAAGGGCCCTTTAAATTGGATTTATGAAAAAACGGTCGAACACCTATTTACTTATATTCTAAGCTGTCTTTTCCCGACGAATTTCAAACTTCTCGCCTATGTCGTTTAAGAGATACACGCTCTGTTAAGAATCCCTCAACCCCCAATTTTCACCCCTTTCACCTCATAATATACACCACATCGATAAACCTTTAGACATTTGTCTGATTATTTTAATGATTAGTTATATACCGAATATCACATCCCCAAAGAAACAACTCATGAGATATCGTTATTCAATGAAATGCACGTTTACCCCCTTAACACCTCTTTAAAACCCGAATAACAAAAATCATTCATTAGTTGACGTTTTCGACATACAGCGAACATATTCCCAAAATTTCATGTTTCTAACTTTAATAGTTTTCGCTGGGCGTGATGAGTGAGTGAGTCAGACAGGACATTTTCTTTCAATTATTTTTACCAGAATCTCACCCATCTCCATGGGCCCCTTAAATTGGATTGATGAAAAAACGCTTGAACACCTATTAACTTATTTTTAAGCTGTCTTTTTCCCCTGAGTTTGATGAGTGAGTGAGTTAGTCAGTCAGTTAGGACACTTTCTCTCCTTTCCCTCCCCCAGAATTTCACCCCGCCCCATTGGCTCCTTAAATTAATTTATGAAAAAACGGTGGAACACCGATTTACTTATTTTTTAAGCTGATTTTTTTTTCGCTGAGTTTCAAATTTCTCGCCTATGTCGTTTAGGAGATAGGCCTACACGCTTCGTTAGGAATCCTTCAACCCCCAATTTTCACCCCTTTCACCTCATTGTAATACACCACATCGAAAAACCCTTAGACACATGTCTGCTTATTTTTAATGATTAGTTTATATGCCGAGTATCACATCCACACATGAAACCACTCGTGAGATATTGTTATTCAATGAAATGCAGGTTTAACCCCCTTAAGACCCCTTTAGAACCTGAATATTCAAAAAGCCTCCCTTAGTGTATGGTTTTGACATACAACGAACATATCCCGAAAATGACATGTTTCCAACTTCAATATTTTTGGCTGGGCGATGATGGGTGAGTGAGTCAGGACATTTTCTTTCAATTTTTTTTCTTCAGAATTTCACCCCTCCCGATGAACCCCTTAAATTTGATTTATCAAAAAACTGTCGAACTCAAATATACTTCTTTTTAAGCAGTTTTTCCCCCTGAGTTTGAAGAGCGAGTGAGTCAATCGGTTAGGACACTTTCTTTCCTGTTTTTCTACCCAGAATTTCACCCCTCCCCATGGGCCCCTTAAATTGGATTTATGAAAAAACTGTCAAACACCTATTTACTTATTTTTTGCTGATTTTTTTCCGCTGAGTTTCAAACTCCTCGCCTATGTCGTTTAAGAGATACAGGTTCCGTTAGGAATCTTTCAACCCCCACTTTTCTCCCCTTACACCTCATAATATACACCACATCGAAAAACACTCAGACCCGTGTCTTCTTATTTTTAATGATGAGTTTATATGCCGAGTATCACATCCCCCAATGAAACCAATCGGGAGATATTGCTATTCAATGAAATGCAGGTCTATCCCCTTAACACCCCTTTAGAACCTGAATACCCAAAAATCCTTTCTTAGTGGGCGTTTGCGGTCCTTGAGGAAGCTGCATACCAAATTTCATTCCAATCCGTTGGGTTGTTTCTGAGATTTCGTGATGAATGTGTGAGTGAGTGTGTGAGTGGTATTTGATATCTAGTAGATAGTGTCAAGTCTTTGTTATGTTATACTCGGTTGACAGTGCTTTGTGAGCAGTTGAGTAACTAACGGGATTTCAAGTAAAGATCCTCATTTTCTATACCGGTAGTGCAGAGCGCAAATGGCATCCAGTCGGCCGTGTCTCGACTTGAGCTATGTTGCCATGGAAACTATCTGCCTTGAAATTCCTTCATGAGTATATTTTATGATTTGACTAGCAGGTACCCGCGGCTTCGCTCGCGTCATAGTCTTGTCATATTGTTATTCAATGAAATGCAGCTTTAACCCCGTTCACACCCCTTTAGAACCTGAATATCCAATTTCCCTCCTTAGTAGATGTTTTCGACACACAACAAACATATCCCCAAAATATCATTCGTCTAACTTTAATAGTTTTGGTTGGTCGATAAGAGTGAATATCCAAAAATCCTTCCTTAGTGGACGGTTTTCTTCCAGAATTTCACCCCTCCCCATGGGCCCCTTAAATTGGATCTATGGAATAACGGTCGAACCCCTATTTATTTAATTATTTATTTATTTATTATTAAGTTGATTGTTTTCCTCTGAGTTTCAGACTCTGTTTTCCTCTGAGTTTCAAACTCCTCGCCTATGTCGATTAAGAGATGCACGCTCCGTTAGGAATCCTTCAACCTCCAATTTTCACCCCTTTCACCTCATAATATACACCATATCGATAAAACCTTAGACATATATTTGCTTATTTTTATTAATTAATTTATATGCCGAATATCACATCCCGAAATGAAACAACTCGTGAGATATTGTTAATCAATGAAATGCAAGTTTTACCCCCTTAACACTCTTTCAGAACATGATTATCCAAAAATCAATCCTTTGTGGATGTTTTCGACATACATCGAACATATCCCTCAATTTTTTTAAGTTTCTAACTGCTATAGGTTTGGCTGGGGGATGATGAGTGAATATCCAAAAATCCTTCCTTAGTGGACTTCCTTTCCCAGAATTTCACCCCTCCCCATGGGCCCCTTAAATTGGATTTATGAAACAACGGTCGACCACATATTCACATATTTTTCAAGCTGATTTTCCCCCCTGAGTTTCGTACTTTATGCCTCTGTCTTTTAAGAGATACTTGCTCCGTTAGGATTCCTTCAACCCCCACTTGTCACACATACACCTCATAATTTAATATACACTACATCGAAAAAAACTCAGACATGTGTCTTCTTATTCTTAATGATGAGTTTATATGCCGAGTATCGCATCCCCCAAGGAAACCAATCGGGAGATATTGTTATGCAATTAAATGCAGGTCTACCCCCTTAACACATCTTTAGAACCTGAATATACAAAAATCCTTCCTTGGTGAACGTTTTCGACATACAACGAAAATAACCCCAAAATGTCATGTTCCTAACTTCAATAATTTTGGCTGGGCGATGATGAGTGAGTGAGTAAGTCAGGACATTTTCTTTCATTTATTTTTCAGAATTTCACCCCTCTCGTGAACTCCTTAAATTGGATTTATGAAGAAAAAAACGGTCGAACACCTATTTACTTACTTTCAAGATGTTCTTCCCACCTGAGTTTGATAAGTGAGTGAGTTAATCAGTTAGAACACTTTCTTTCCTGTTTTTTTTCTCCAGAATTTCACCCCTCTCCAAGGGCCATATAATTGTAATAATGAAGAAACGAACACCTGTTTACTTACATTTTAAGCTGTTTTTTTTTCGCTCGAACACCTATTAACTTATTTTAAGCTGTCTTTTCCCCCTGAGTTTGATGAGTAAGTGTGTTAGTTAGTAGTTAGGCCACTTTCTCTCCTTTTCCCCCCGAATTTCATCCCACCCCATTGGCCCCTTAAATGGAATTTATGAAAAAACCGTCGAACACCGATTTACTTATTTTATAAGCTGTTTTTTTTCCGCTGAGTTTCAAACTTCTCGCGAATGTCGGTTAAGGGATACACGCTCCGATAGGAATCCTTCAAACCCAATTTCACCCCTTTCACCTTATATTACACACCACATCGAAAAACCCTTACACACATGTCTGCTTTTTTTAATGATTAGTTTATATGCCGAGTATCACATCCACAAATGAAACCACTCGTAAGATAATATTATTCAATAAAATGCAGGTTTAACCCCCTAAGACCCCTTTAGAACCTGAATATCCAAAAATCCTCTCTTAGTGTACGGTTTTGACATACAACGAACAACGAACATATCCCCAAAAACTCATGTTTCTAACTTCAATAATTTTGGCTGGGCGATGATGAGTGAGTGAGTGAGTGAGTGAGTGAGCCAGGACATTTTCTTTCATTATTCTTCCAGAATTTCACCCCTCCCCAAGAACCCCTTAAATTGTAATTATGAAAAAAAACTGTCGAACACTTATTTACTTATTTTTCAGCAGTTTTCTGTCCCTGAGTTTGAGGAATGAGGGAGTCAGTCAATCTGTTATGACACTTTCTTTCCTGTCCCCCCCCCCCCCTCAGAATTTCACCCCTCTCCATGGGCCCCTTAAATTGGATTTATGAAAAAAAGAACGGTCGAACTCCTATTTACTTATCTTTTAAGCTGATTTCCTCCGCTGAGTTTCAAACTCCTCGCCTATGTCGTTTAAGAGATACACGCTCCGTTAGGAATCCTTCAACACCCAATTTTCACCCCTTTCACCTCATAATATACACCACATCGAAAAACCCTCAGACACGTGTCTTCTGATTTTTAATGATGTGTTTATATGCCGAGTATCACATCCCCCAATGAAACCAATCGTGAGTTATTGTTATTCAATGAAATGTAGGTTTAACCCCCTTAAGACCCCTTTAGAACCTGAATATCAGAAAATCCTCCCTTAGTGGACGGTTTGACATACAATGATCATTTCCCCAAAATGTCATGTTTCTAACTTCAATAATTTTGGTTGGGCGATGGTGAGTGAGTCAGGACTTTTTATTTCAATTTTCTTTTTTCAAATTTCACCCCTCCCCATGAACCCCTTAAATTGGGCTTATGAAAAAAACTGTCGAACACGTATTTACTTATTTTTAAGCATTTTTTCCCCCTGAGTTTGATGAGTGAGTCTGTCAGTCAATCAGTTAGGACACTTTCTTTCCTGTTTTTCTCCCCCAAAATTTCACCCCTCCCCATGGGCCCCTTAAATTGGATTTATGAAAAAACGGTCAAACACCTATTTACTTATTTTTAAGCTAATTTTTTTCGCTGAGTTTCAAACTCCTCGCTTATGTCGTTTAAGAGATACTCGCTCCGTTAGGAATCCTTCAACCCCCACTTTTCACCCCTTTCACATCATAATATACACCACATCGAAAAACCCTCAGACACGTGTCTTCTTATTTTAAATGGTGAGTTTATATGCCGAGTATCACATCCCTCAATGAAACCAAGCCGGAGATATTGTTATTCAATGAAATGCAGGTGTACCGCCTTAACACCCCTTTAGAACCTGAATATCCAAAAATCCTTCCTTAGTGGGCGTTTTCTACTTACAACGAACATATCCCCAAAATTTCATGTTTCTAACTTTAATAGTTTTGGTTGGTCGATGAGAGTGAATATCCAAAATTCCTTCCTTAGTGGACGTTTTTCTTCCAGAATTTCACCCCTCCCCATGAGCCCCTTAAATTGGATTTATGAAAATACGGTCGAACACCTATTTATTAAATTATTTATTTATGTATTTATTTATTTATTTATTTATTTATTATTATTAAGCTGATTGTTTTCCTCTGAGTTTCAAACTCCTCGCCTATGTCGTTTAGGAGATGCATGCTCCGTTAGGAATCCTTCAACCCCCACTTTTCACCCCTTTACTCTTAATATACATTACATCGAAAAATCATTAGACATGTGTCAGCTTATTTTTAATGATTGGTTTATATGCCAAGTATCACATCCCCAAATGAAACCACTCGTGAGATATTGTTATTCAATTAAATGCAGGTTTAGCCCCTTAACACCCATTTAGAAGATGAATATCCAAAAATCTTTCCTTAGTGGACGTTTTCGTCATACAATGAACATATCCCCAAAATTTCATGTTTCTAACTTCTATAATTTTGGCTGGGCGATGATGAGTGAGTGAGTCAATCAGGTCATTTTCTTTCAATTATTTTTACCAGAATTTTACCCCTCCCCATGGGCCCCTTAAATTGAATTTATGAAGAAACGCTCGAACACCTATTAACTTATTTTTTAAGCTGTCTTTTTCCCCTGAGTTTGATGAGTGAGTGAGTTAGTCAGTCAGTTAGGACACTTTCTCTCCTTTTTTCGCAGAATTTCACCCCACACCATCGGCCCCTTAAGTTGAATTTATGAAAAAACGTTCGAACACCGATTTACTTAATTTTTAAGCTGATTTTTTCCGCTGAGTTTCAAACTTCTCACCTATGTCTTTTAAGAGATACACGCTCCGTTAGGAAACCTTCAACCCCCACTTTTCACCCCTTTCACCTTATAATATACACCACATCGAAAAACCCTTAGACACATGTCTGCTTATTTTTAATGATTAGTTTATGTGCCGAGTATCACATCCACAAATGAAACCACTCGTGATATATTGTTATTCAATAAAATGCAGGTTCAACCCCCTTAAGACCCCTCTAGAACCTGAATAACCGAAAATCCTCCCTTAGTGTACGGTTTTGCCATACAACGAACATATCCCCAAAATTTCATGTTTCTAACTTCATTAATTTTGGCTGGGCGATGATGAGTGAGTGAGTGAGTGAGTGAGTCAGGACATTTTCTTTCATTTTTTCTCCAGAATTTCACCCCTCCCCATGAACCCCTTAAATTTGATTTATGAAAAAGAAACTGTCGAACACTTATTTACTTATTTTTAAGCAGTTTTCACTTCCTGAGATTGAAGAGTGAGTGAGTCAGTCAATCAGTTAGGACACTTTCTTTCCTGTCCCCCGCCCCCCCCCCCCGAATTTCACCCCTTCCCATGGGCCCCTTAAATTGGATTTATGAAAAAAATAACGGTCAACACCTATTTACTTATCTTTTAGGCTGATGTTTTTCCACTGAGTTCAAACTCCTCGCCTATGTCGTTTAGGAGATACACGCTCTGTTAGGAATTCTTCAACCCCCACTTTTCACCCCTTTCACCTCATAATATACACCACATGGAAAAACCCACAGACACGTGTCTTCTTATTTTTAATGATCAGTTTATATGCCGAGTATCACATCCACAAATGAAACCAGTCCGGAGTTATTGTTATTCAATGAAATGCAGGTTTTACCCCCTTAACACCCCTTTAGAACCTGAATATCCGAAAAACCTCCCTTAGTGGACGGTTTGGACATATAATGATCATATCTCCAAAATGTCTTATTTCTAACTTCAATAATTTAGGCTGGGCGATGATGAGTGTGTCAGGACTTTGTGTCTTTCAATTTTCTTTTTTCAGAATTTCACCCCTCCCCATGGGCCCCTTAAATTCGATTTATGAAAAAACGGTCAAACACCTATTTACTTATTTTTTTTATTTAAGCTGATTTTTTTCCTCTGAGTTTCAAACTCATCGCCTATGTCGTTTAAGAGATACACGCTCCGTTATTAACCCTTCAACCCCCACTTTTCACCCCTTTCACCTCATAATATACACCACATCGAAAAACCCTCAGACACGTGTCTTCTTATTTTTAATGGTGAGTTTATATGCCGAGTATCACGTCCCTCAATGAAACCAAGCCGGAGATATTGCTATTCAATGAAATGCATGTGTACCCCCTTAAGACACCTTTAGAACCTGAATATCCAAAAATCCTTTCTTAGTGCGCATTTTCGACTTACCACGAACATATCCCCAAAATTTCATGTTTCTAACTTTAATAGTTTTGGCTGGGCGATGATGAGTCAGTCAGTCAGTCAGTCAGTCAGTCAGTCAGTCAGTCAGGACACTTGTTTTTATATAAGAGACTAGCAAGTACCCGCGGCTTCGCTCGCGTCATAGCCGGGTCATATTGTTATTCAATGAAATGCAGGTTTAACCCCGTTACACCCCTTTAGAACATGAATATCCTAAAATCCCTCCTTAGTAGACGTTTTCGACACACAACAAACATATCCCCAAAATATAATTCCTCTAACTTTAATAGTTTTGGTTGGTCGATGAGAGTGAATATCCAAAAATCCTTCCTTAGTGGACGTTTTTTCTTCCAGAATTTCACCCCTCCCCATGGGCCCCTTAAATTGGATTTATGAAAAAAGTTCGAACACCTATTTATTTATGTGTTTTTAAGATGATAGTTTTCCGCTGAGTTTCAAACTACTCGCGATGTCGTTTAAAAGGTACACGCTCCGTTAGGAAACTTTCAACCCCCACTTTTCATCCCTTTCACCTCATAATATACACAACATCGAAAAACCAAAAAACATGTGTCAGCTTAGTTTTAATGAATAGTTTATATGCCAAGTATCACATCCACAAATGAAACCACTCGTGAGATATTGTTGTTCACTGAAATGCACGTTTACTCCCTTAACACCCCTTTAGAACCTGAATATCCAAAAATCTTTCCTTAGTGGTCGTTTTCGACATACAACGAACATATCCCAAAAATTTCATGTCTCTAACTTCAATAATTTTGGCTGGGCAATGATGAGTGAGTGAGTCAGTCAGGACATTTTCTTTCATTTATTTTTGAGAATTTCATCCCTTCCCATGAACCCTTAAATTGAATTTATGAAAAAAAAAAACGGTCGAACACCTATTTACTTATTTTTAAGCTGTTTTTCCCCCTGAGATTGATGAGCGAGGAAGGTAGTCAATCAGTTAGGACACTTTCTTTCCTGCCTTTCCCCCAGAATTTCACCCCTCCCCATGGGCCCCTTAAATGGATATATGAAAAAACAAAACGATCCAACACCTATTTATTATATTTAAGCTGTTCTTCCCCCCTGAGTTTGATGAGTGAGTGTATTAATCAGTTAGAACACTTTCTTTCCTGTTTTTCCCCCAGATACTCACCCCTCTCCAAGGGCCCCTTAAATTGGATTTATGAAAAAAAAACGGTCGAACACCTATTTACTTATATTGTAAGCTCTTTTTTTCCGCTGAATTTCAAACTTCTCGCCTATATCTTTTAAGAGATACACGCTCCGTTAAGAATCCTTCAACCCCCAATTTTCACCCCTTTCACCTCATAATATACACCACATCGATAAACCTTTAGACATATGTCTGCTTATTTTTAATGATTAGTTTATATGCCGAATATCACATCCCCAAAGAAACAACTCATGAGATATCGTTATTCAATGACATGCAGGTTTACCCCCCTTGACACCTCTTTAGAACCCGAACAAACAAAAATCCTTCCTTAGTTAACATTTTCGACATACAGCGAACATATTCCCAGAATTTCATGTTTCCAACTTCAATAGTTTTCGCTGGGCGATGATGAGTGAGTGAGTCAGTCAAGACATTTCCTTTCAACAATTTTTACCAGTATTTCACCCCTTCCCATGGGCCCCTTAAATTGGATTTATGAAAAAATGCTCGAACACCTATTAAGTTATTTTTTTATGATGTCTCTTTCCCCTGAGTTTGATGAGTGAGTGAGTTAGTCAGTCAGTTAGGACACTTTCTCTCCTTTTCTTTTCCAGAATTTCACCCCAACTCATTGGCCCCTTAAATTGAATATATGAAAAAACGATCGTACACCGATTTACTTATTTTTATAGCTGATTTTTTTCCGCTGAATTTCAAACTTCTCGCCTATGTCGTTTAAGAGATACACGCTCTGTTAGGAATGCTTCAATCCCCACTTTTCACCCCTTTCACCTTATAATATACACCACATCGAAAAACCCTTAGACACATGTCTGCTAATTTTTAATGATAAGTTTATATGCCGAGTATCGCATCCACAGATGAAACCACTCTTGAGAAATTGTTATTCAATACGACCCCTTTAGAACCTGAATATCCGAAAATCCTCCCTTAGTGTACGGTTTTGACATACAACGAACATATCCCCAAAATGTTATGTTTCTAACTTCAATAATTTTGGCTGGGCGATGATGAGTGAGTGAGCCAGGACATTTTCAGTCAATTTTTTTTTCTCCAGATTTTCACCCCTCTCCATGAAACTCTTAAATTTGATTTATGATAAAAAAAACTGTCGAACATTTATTTACTTATTTTTAAGCAGTTTTCCCCCCTTAGTTTGAAGAGTGAGTGAGTCAATCAGTTATAACTCTTTCTTTCCTCCCTCCCCCCCCCTTAATTTCAACCCTCCACATGGGCCCCTTAAATTGGATTTATGAAAAAAAAACGATCGAACACCTATTTACTTATTTTTTTAGCCAATATTTTCCGGTGAGTTTCAAATTTCCCGCCTATGTCTTTTAAGAGATAGACGCTCCGTTAGGAATTCTTCAACCCCCCTTTTCACCCCTTTCACCACATAATACACACCACATTGAAAAACCTTCAGACACGTGTCTTCTTATTTTTAATTATGAGTTTATATGCCGAGTATCACATCCCCCAATGAAGCCAATCGGGAGATATTGTTATCCAATGGAATGCAGGTTTAACCCCCCCTTAAGACCCCTTTAGAACCTGAATATCCGAAACTCCACCCTTAGTGGACGATTTTGACATACAATGAACATATCCGCAAAATGGCTGGGCAATGATGAGTGAGTAAGTGAGTCAGGACATTTTCTTTCAAATTTGTTTTTTCAGAATTTCACCCCTCCCCATGAACCCCTTAAATGTGATTTATGAAAAAAAACTATCGAACACCTATTTACTTATTTTTAAGCAGTTTTCTCCCCTTGAGTTTGATGAGTGAGTCAGTCAGTCAATCAGTTAGAACATTCTCATTCCTGATTTTATCCCCCCCTGAATTTCACCCCTCCCCATGGACCCCTTAAATTGGATTTATGAAAAAACGCTCAAACACCTATTTACTAATTTTTTAAGCTGATTATTTTCCGCTGAGTTTCAAATTTCTCGCCTTTGTCGTTTAAGAGATACACGGTCCGTTAGGAAACCTTCAACCCCCACTTTTCACCCCTTTCACCTCATAATATACACCACATCGAAAAACCCTCAGAAACGTATCTTCTTATATTTAATGATGAGTTTATATGCCGAGTATCACATCCCTCAATGAAACCAATCCGGAGATATTGTAATTCAATGAAATGCAGGTGTACCCCCTTAACACCCCTTTAGAACCTGAATATCCAAAAATCCTTCCTTAGTGGGCGTTTTTGACTTACAACGAACATATCCCCAAAATTTCATGTTTATAACTTTAATAGTTTTGGCTGGGCGATGATGAGTCAGTCAGTCAGTCAGTCAGTCAGTCAGTCAGGACACTTAGTTTTATATAATAGACTAGCAGGTACCCGCGGCTTCGCTCGCGTCATAGTCGTGTCATATTGTTATTCAATGAAATGCAGGTGTACCCCCTTAACACCCCTTTAGAAACTGAATATCCAAAAACCCTTCCTTAGTTGACGTTTTCGACTTACAACGAACATATTCCCAAAATTTCATGTTTCTAGCTTCAATAGTTTTGGCTGGGCGATGATGAGTCAGTCAGTCAGTCAGTCAGTCAGTCAGTCAGGACACTTAGTTTTATATAATACATAAGCATCGGTCCTAGTGGAAAATAATTCTATCACCTGAAACCAAAAATGCATGGGACGAAAAAAAACATCAAAATATCATATTGGTTCCGGACCCTAAAAGACGTGAAAAATATAATAAAAGTATAAAAAAAATATTTTTCGAAATTTCATTCGAATCAATTTTTATGCCATTCCTGGGACTTAGAAAATTCCGGCAAAAAGTACAAAATCATTAATAACTCCCTAAGTATTCGTCGTATGATGAAATAGCAAGAGACAAAAAAGATGTAATGTGTTATTGTCTACAACATAGGCCATGCAAAATTTTACACTCAGACATATTACGTTCCCCCCCCCCATATTTTCACCCCTCCCCATGGGCCCCTTATATTGGATTTATGAAAAAACGGTCAAACACCTATTTTGTTATTTTTTATGCTGATTTTTTTCCGCTGAGTTCCAAACTCCTCGCCTATGTCGTTTAAGAGATACACGCTCGGTTAGGAAACCTTCAATCCCCACTTTTCACCCCTTTCACCTCAAAATATACACCACATCGAAAAACCCTCAGACACGTATCTTCTTATTTTTAATGATGAGTTTATATGCCGAGTATCAAATCCCCCAATGAAAGCAATCTGGAGATATTGTTATTCAATGAAATGCAGGTGTACCCCCTTAACACCCCTTTAGAAACTGAATATCCAAAAACCCTTCCTTAGTGGGCGTTTTCGACTTACAACGAACATATTCCCAAAATTTCATGTTTCTAACTTTAATAGTTTTGGCTGGCCGATGATGAGTCAGTCAGTCAGTCAGTCAGGACACTTGTTTTTATATAAGAGTTAAGCAACGGTCCTAGTGGAAAATAATTCAATCACCTGAAACCAAAAATGTATGGGACGAAAAAAAACATCAAAATATCATGTTGGTTACGGACCCTAAAAGACGTGAAAAATATAATAAAAGTATTAAAAAAACTATTTTTCGAAATTTCATTCGAATCAATTTTTATGTCATTCCTGGGACTTAGGAAATTCCGGCCAAAAAGTACAAAATCATTAATAACTCCCTAAGTATTCGTCGTATGATGAAATAGCAAGAGACAAAAAAGATGTAATGTGTTATTGTCTACAACATAGGCCATGTATAACTTTACACTCAGACATATTACGTTTCCTCCCCCCTCCCCATATTTTCACCCCTCCCCATGGGCCCCTTATATTGGATTTATGAAAAAACGGTCAAACACCTATTTTGTTATTTTTATGCTGATTTTTTTCCGCTGAGGTCCAAACTCCTCGCCTATGTCGTTTAAGAGATACACGCTCGGTTAGGAAACCTTCAACCCCCACTTTTCACCCCTTTCACCTCAAAATATACACCACATCGAAAAACCCTCAGACACGTATCTTCTTATTTTTAATGATGAGTTTATATGCCGAGTATCAAATCCCCCAATGAAAGCAATCTGGAGATATTGTTATTCAATGAAATGCAGGTGTACCCCCTTAACACCCCTTTAGAAACTGAATATCCAAAAACTCTTCCTTAGTGGGCATTTTCGACTTACAACGAACATATTCCCAAAATTTCATGTTTCTAACTTTAATAGTTTTGGCTGGCCGATGATGAGTCAGTCAGTCAGTCAGTCAGTCAGTCAGTCAGTCAGTCAGGACACTTGTTTTTATATAAGAGATTAGCCTGTGCTTGAGTGCAAAAGTGCCGAAATCAGAATAATGATAAAGTCTATCGAAAATTCATGTAGCCAGCGGTTCCTTCTGGGTCCTAAACTATGTGTATGCAAAATTTGGTTGAGATTGGTGAAACGGTGTAGATTTGTATACGGAACCAACCCACCCACCCACATACATACATACATACAGACTTTCACTTTTATATATAAGATTACTTCAATGTTACACACGATTGGCATATTCTGAATTTCAGTTGAGAAATTTCAGTTGCGGCGAAACTCTTACGCCATTTCTATGTGAATCTAAAATTCCCATCATCTGGTTCGGACAATGGTTGAGTAAAACGAAATCGCTACCTGGCTCTTGGGATATGAACTGTGCACAGTTTCGGTCATGATGTCAAGTGCTGACATAGAGCGTGGACCTCTCGCGCAGCTGTTCATGATGCAGGAGATACTGTGTTCGACTCCCGACAGTCCCCTCTTACTTTTCAGGATTTGAATCAGGAAATCTGACCGCAGCTTTAATGCTTTCATAATTTTCGGTCTAGAATACCTGGGTAGAAATGTGAGCACAGAAGTCTGAACTGATTGACTGCTAATAGGTCCTACTCGTAGTGTCAGATTAACGTGTAGCAGAGGTCATATTACAAATACAGTTTTACAAGAAAGATTCTACGATGCCCAAACTTGTTTTACTAATAACATTACCTTTGTTGCATTTAACAATATTGCAATAATTACACTGTCAAAATTGATATTGTTATCATTAAATTGTAGGCTATATAAAATCAAAAGCATATAGTTGCTCAATATTACCTGGAAGTTGCTAATCACATAAGTTGCTCATATCCTGACTTAACTTATAAATAAACAATAGTACGAAGAACTGACGCCTGACCTTCTATGCGCACTTAAACCCCCATGAGCCCTTGCAGACTCAGCCGAAAGTTCTCACAGTGGCAGGCAGAGGGCCAGCCTCCAGGAACAAGTGGATATCTACGGTCAAGTCGGAACGGGATCCCACATGACCACCCACAGTTGCGCCAAGCCATTCGGCGGGGAGTTTGCCCACATCACTTACTGGTAGGAAGAACAGTAGACCTTTATGGATGGAGGAAATAATACTGGCTTATTGTTAGAAGATTTTAAAAGTTATTTTGTTTACATCCCTTTAGACTTCTGTGGCTTTTAGAGACGACAGGGTGCCGGAATTTTGCTCCGAGAGGGATCTTTAACGTACCATTAAATCTACTCACACGGCTCCCTCGCATTTGTGCACCCTCAAATGCCAGCTAACTGCGCCAGGGTACGAACCTGCAACCTTGGGAACAGCAGGCTCGAACGTTACCGCTGAGCTACGCAGCCAGCTATAGTCAGTACTGGAAGAGGAGAACACAGAAGGCCCATGTGATGAGAAGATACGAACCCCGTGGTCCTCAGTAGGCCCAAAGGACAAAGAAGAAGAAGAAGAAGACACAATGGTATTAAGAGCGCTCCAACAAAAGTCAATAAATTAAGTTCTAGAAGTTCCTTAACTACAGTTCAGCAATTGACAAGTGATATTGAGAGACAGAGTAGGTTAACTTCAAAACATGATGTTATTAATTGACTAATAATAATAATTACCTGAAAAGGCACAACCAAGTAGCCAAAATAATGCACTTACAGCTTGCACAAAAATACTTATTACCAGAAAGAACTTCGCTTTAAGATCAGTAAGTACCTGACGCCGTTTTGGAAAATCTTACTCACAGGTTGTTATGGGACAGATCATTTATTACTGATAAAACCATGTGAGCCAACCTGCCCGATATCGTTCTTGTGGAAAAAGAGATCGCAGCGCCCAATTCCCATAATCTGCAACTAACCTGCTGTGAGAATATCACCAAATATCTGCACTTGACTGAGGAAATACGACAAAAGTGGTGCTTCTACCGGCATCATCCCTAAACCATTGGCTAGACATATTGGGAATACATCCTGGTCTACATATAAGGTAAGAAGGTCGTCATCTTGGGGACCTGTTCCATAGTTGACTCGTTTCTCAATGTGCCACCATACAATAGGAGTAATTTGGCACCGTCTTGCAAATAAGAATAAGCCGACGATATGAACCCACTGATGTGGTAACAATAATAACAGAATGGACTAGCACAGAATTACAAAACGAATTTTCAACATCACCCTCAACAGTAAAAGCAAGTCCAAATGGATACAGGAAACTGACGAAGACCTCAAGCAACTAAACATCACGATACACGACATGAATGATCCGGTTAAATTTAGAGAAACCATAATGAAACATAAGTTTGATACAGAACTGCTACCAATGGTGCCAGGAAAATAGTGGATGGACAAACGGAAGAAAGAACATAGTGCACGAATGAAGAGGATTTGGGAAGACTGGGTTGTCAAGTTCACACGCTCTGTTAAAAGGGAATGTATGATTGTGTAATAATATATACCAGCATTACCCTTCGCGGCTTCGCCCGCGAATATTCTAGTTGTAAAGAATACACTTAGCAAAATCTCAATCATGAATGCTATGACTGATTTATCCTTGGTAAGAATAATCAGACTTTATCAATTCAGCTACTGGTGCAGTGGTTAGGGGTTTGTCATTCCTTCATAGGTATATCACAGCGAAGATAGTTTTCTGGAATATCACAGACACTGTTTGAGGGCCTTTAAATGTGGTTTCCGGAGACCCTTTATAGTCGGGTGAGAAATACCTTTCGTACCACACTCACACGTGTAAATCGCGTGAAAAAATTCTAGGGTGCCCCTTGACCCCCTTAAGCGCATTATACTGTATGTATTGATGAATTTTACAGCTTAATTTGGTTCAGTGATAACCTTATAACCGTGTGGAAAGTTTCACAGTAATGTAATAATTGGAATTGCATTGCGTCTTACAGAAATAGATGGACCTGTGAGATTCTGTTACCATGGTTACCGTGTTGCATTCTTTCATTATCTCATTGTAAATATACAGGTTTTAAGGTATTTATTTAATTGTGAGGCATTTAAAGAGTAAGTGAGTACGTTTCGCTTATGCATTGGATTATGCTGAACATGTAGGTATCCCATATGTGTAGGGTGGTGGTAATGGGACCTTATTTTCGGTACAAAACAGGAATGGGACCTTAGCAGAATAATATAGGGAGGGATAACCTGTTCTCGTATTAACATCGTACAACCTTCCTGTAATGGATACTCGAATAGTTCCGGTCTACATGGTCACACCGGCTACAAGAACGGTGTTTATTTTGTTAACTGCTGAATATCAATTGACGGTAACAATTCCGAAGTGCATTATGGGATTGTATTATGTATTGAACCACTGATGATAATGGAGGCGTCAGCTGCTAATCATTCAGAGACCAGCAACAGGCCGTCAAATCGCAAAGCTCATTTCGATGCGCTATTATTCATAGCAAGGTGGATATTACGGGAATGCTCCAAGGATTCTAACCATTATGATATAAAATTACCATTTTATAGTTCCTCTCCATTCCTACAATATTTTAAAACAATTGAAATTGTTCATAGATATTGAACCGTTTTTCTTTTCCTCCTGTAGTCTTCCCTTTTTCCTATTTTCTTCGGAGTGTCAATTATCGGAATTGTTCTCTTTTCTTCTTGGTTATTACTGGCCAGAATAGCCGAGAAGATCAGTGGAGATTTCTGTAATTGCTGATCAAGGTTCGTTATAGTGATTTCATACTATGCCGAATCGTGATCAGTGACACCTCTTTCCTTTTTAACTTCCTTTTTCCGTCACCTGTGACAACCCCTTGTTACTCTCTAGGCAGTCTTCTGTTTTTTTTTCTATCCTGGTAGGACCTTTGTTGTTTATGCACCCGCTCTCATTTTCGAGATGCCTTGCTTTTCTATCCGTTTTCCCCGTTCGTTTGTGTTTTTTTTATAAAGGTGCGCGTAGAGGTGCGAATCTAGTTCATTTAATGTAATTCCGTGATGCCGGATTAATGCTGATACCATCAAGGTCGGTTACGTATTTTTGTCTTTGCTCATTGAATGGAATACTAGGGCGTTTCGCCTATTCTAGTATGTCCATGGAGTATCTGTTTCGTTCCCGTTATTCTTTGTCCCCATTTCGTCGTATCTTTTTGTGTAGGTATTTGGTCCGGTTTACTGAGTAACGTGTGTTCAACAGTAAGACCTATGCCATATCTCTTATCTTTTTGTTTGCCTCTTATCTTAGGATTGCAATTTCATATGCAAGTAGGGCGTGGTGGCGCAGAGGTCATGCTGTATGCCCCTCACCAAGGTGGACCGGGTTCGATTCCCGGTCAATGCATGTGAGATTTTCGATGTGAAATGCCATGTCCTGTGGTTCGGATTCCACGTTAAAACGGAGGTCCCGTGGCTTATGATCGCGAGATTAACGGTCACGTTAAACTACAAGCTTCCTTCCTTTTCATATGCAAGTCCATGAGTTTTGCTTAATCCCTTTCTGACGTAACTTATTTTGATGGGTATCTTTTATTTTGTGTTGCAATGCCTTTCTCGTAATTATTTTTAATATCGGTTACTTGCCCCTTTTTGTGTTTATTCTTTTACGTCATATCTACGCGCGCTTTTATTAATGCTCCGTACCCCTCGCACTCCCTCATCTCTTTCAGGGCTATTTGAGCTACCGTTCGCTCCTTTGACGGTAGACTCACTTTCCCCGACTCTTTGTCTAGCCCTTTTAATCTTTATTTTTCACAATGTAATGTTACTCTTTACGAGTATACTTTCCCAGATATGTTCCCCCCTTTATCGTTTCTCCCTATCGATCTTGATATTTACGTTTCGGTCCTTTCGATCGTTATTTTACCGAGTATCACATGTTTGTCGTCCACTTAACCTCATTCATAGCATGTAATGCTTCCTCGTCATTCCTTGATGTTATCTCTTTGGTCAATACATTACCTCTTCTTTGCCTATGTGTTGAGTATGTGTACCTTATTTAGTCTTTATTTCTTTAGACTAAGCTAAGCTAGGCCCATAATGCATAGCGCATTCGAATAGAACTTGCATCCACATGGCAGTGATTATACGTTCAATCCATCGCCTCTGATACCTTCATAACCTTAGTCCGGTTTAATTGGTCCAGCGCCAGGCTAATCGGTACACACTTCCACAGCGAACTACATCTTGCGAAAGGCCAGACGGCACAATATGAAATTTAAGATATCTTTAAGAAGTGTCCTTTTCGACATTTAAATCGAATACTAAGAATGAAGTAGGATTGATTTATTCCACTGGAGTCAACACAACAACTAAATTCAAACTATGTTGTTATATTATTGTTAGTTATTGTTGTTTTAGGGGCAGAACTTCATTAAAATTTAATTGTATTAATTTCGGTTAAATATATAACCTTGATCAGATGTTGTTATTAGTATAAGAATTGAAATGAAATCAATATCATTGAGCAACAATCGAAAGAACAACGGAAAGCTGTAGGGAAGAAAGCAGAAATATAATTATTTCGTTGGAGTGTGCATTAGTAACTAACTTGAATTATGACAGCTCACAAAAATGAACGCCTATTAATAAGGCCATAATTGCCATAACAGTCATGGCAGTTATATAGTAGATCGCATTCAACAAATCTCCCTAGAAACGGCAATGACGCTCTTTGAAGTGAAATTTGCCCCAATTTGGACATATGGCATACACTTCGTATGGGAATTCTTAAAAAAGAATGACCTAAAAGAATGGGAGAAAGTGAAGGCTACCTCTCTCAAGCGAGTAATTGGGGTGTCCAAGCTTTGAATACATCTTGACGAGGGAGTCATTCTTGTTGGAAGATCTGCATTATGTGTTGCTACTTCCAGAAACAGTGGCGTATAAGGAGCTAATGTCGGAAATTATGAGGAAGAGGGGAGAAATTGAAGAAGATTTCTATGCAACAGCTGCTATGTTAGACAGGAGCATGAGGAATGTTGTAACGCGACTGGCAGTACTTGGTTTTCACCATAAAGTGTGTGCCATAAGTAGTTTTCATATAGTGACGAATAAGTGTGTAGCCGATGTAAATTTTGTGAACTACAATGTGACAAATATCACGTGTTACATTGTAAGAAATGCCCAAAATCAGTGGCAGAGTTCAGTGTTGACATCTAAATAATGTATTTTAAATTATCATCCTGCTACGTGTGGCTACTTTGCTGCAATTATTAAATTAATTAATTATGACAGCTAATATTCAACTTTACAAATTAATGTAAAATGTGAGTAAAAACTTGCAATTATAGTCCAGTAGGTTGTTAATACTATGAAAATTAATTCAATTTTCTGTCATAAAAACAGATGTATTTACTAATAGTAGGCCTATTAATAATGGCAAATCTTAACTGTATTATTAAAAGGTAGAGTTCAATGTGTGGATATTTCTCTTGCGTAAATATTATTAATTGTGTTGTTAGTATGAACACCTGCTGGACAATGGATTTGGATGGAAGTAATGACGTCCGTGATACAGCTTAGCTGTTAATTTGTATTCGTGGTATTGATAAAGCGAGTGAAATAACATGGGAGCTGGCATCTTTAAGGTGCAACCATAGAAGGTACACATGAGGGACAAATAATCTTCAAATTAAATTATTATAACTTTTAAAAAAGCCTCCTCTAAATAAAGGGTTAAAGGAGCACCAGTCCCTTCCACGAGACGTCTTCATTTCTTCTCCTTCGAGATTATCGGAACTACGACAGGCGAGGATTTGTTTCTACGCTATAACAACAGCTGGAGCAAAGAATATGTGTAGTACAAAAACTGGATTAATATTGGAAGAATAAGAAATGAATTTACAAACAGCATTACTGATATGTCTCTTGAATTAGATTGCATTATTCATCAACAAATTCCATCTGGAAAAGTATTAACTTTACAACTTGTCATGAACACAGTGACATGGCTTAATCATCGGTAGTTCCAGTCATTTCTGGCTGTCATTGAATGTCATTTCGGTGATGTAATTCATTATAGAACGTTACGCTGGCCAAATCGTAGTATTATTTTGAAACGCTTCTTTCATCTTCGTGAAGAAATAAGCACATTTGTGAACATGAAACAGAAAGAAGTGGCAATATTTGGGGACGAAAACCGGATGTGGGATTTAGCAACACTCACAGATTTAACGCAACATTAAAATATCTTCAATAATGGATTACAGTATAAGGGAAAGGCGTGCTTTTCAATGAGGTGTAAAATAATTATGTGTTGGCGTTCCAAAATAAATTTAAATTATTTAGACAGGAATTAGAGAAGGGCATGTTCCCACACTTTTCATGTTGTACTGAGCTTCAGGAAGCGAACTCAAACAGTTTATGTGATCGGTTGACTGACTTTTTGAAGAATGAGTTTGAAAGCAGATTTAAATACCTTTCTGTAAATGTGGTGACAGTTCATTTGTTCAAAATTCCATTAGCAGTTGACATCGGTGATTCGCCAGAGCAACTACCGGTAAAATTAATTGAACTTAAGTGTTGTCCCTAATTAAGAGGCAAGTTGGCGGTGTTGTTGTTTGAGTCTTCATACTTTTGACTCGCTTGATGCAGCTCTCCTTGCCTCCCTGTCCTCAGCTAATCGTTTCATCTCTACATAGCAACCACAACATACATCCGAGACAATCTGTTTAACATAAATCAAACCTTGATCTACCCCTACACTTCTTGTCCTCAACACTTCCTTCCATAACTAAGCTTGCTATTCCTGGGTGTCTTAGTATGTGTCCTACCAACCTATCTCTTCTCTTCATTAGCAGTCGCCAGAAACATCTCTTCTCTCCCACTCGTCTTATTACCTCTTCATTTGTTACCCTATCTACCCATCTATCTTCATCATTCTCCTGTAACACCACATTTCAAACGCTTCCAATCTCCTCTTTCCTGCTGCACCAATAGTCCAAGTTTCACTTCCATACAGTGCCACGCTCCAGACAAAAGCCTTCATAAATCACTTCCTAATACCTAAATTCGATGTCAACAGATTCCTTTCCTGTAGAAATGCTTTCATTGCTTCTAACCTAATTTGTATATCTCTTTACTTTGTCCATCACTGGTTATTTTGCTTCTTAAGTAACTGAAGTCTCCTACTTCTTTTAGCTTTTTACCTGCCAATTTGATGTCCACAGAGGTTCCTGATTTATTTCGGTTGCATTCCAATATTTTTGTTTTAGATTTATTGATTTTTATCTTCAATTGGCGGAGGAATTCATATTAAATCTTACAGGGCGCTTGGTAATGAAAATTTTACTCCTTTCGTAAAATTTGCGAGAAAATACTTGTGCGTGTTTACGAGTAACCTACCTACATTTGTGAACAATCTTTTTAAAAAATGAAACTTATAAAATCAAAAATACCTTCCCGGATCAGTGCTGAGCACCCACATTCCATGATGAGGGTCGCTGTATCAACACTGTCAGTTCAAGCGAAGTTCAACCCCTCCAGTGACATTGAAATACGTTGTACTATTCTTTGAGCTGACATTTTTTTTTTTTCAAGGGAAATTTTGAAGCCATGCTTATTTGTTTTTACTTCTTTTATATTGTTTAGAAAGATATTTTAAAAGAGGAAAAATAGTACGAAATATGAATTATATCAGTAAACCATGGAATTTACATGATGGAAAGCAGGCAGACCTTGAAATAATACACTTGTTTCCGAATTGACACTGCTCCCACAATCAGTTTCATTGTCACTTGATTTACCCTGATTTTTTTCAACACGATCTTCAAATCCACTTTAATCTCTGTCCGCTTCGTCCAATTATCGTACAGCCTCCCTCCCCATTTCACTTTGTAATTGTACATCAGTTGATACTGTCAAACTCAAGTATTCATCTAACCAATCCTGAAATACTGAAATATGTAGTGTGCCCTTTTAGCAAGAAATATGCCAATCACAGTATACCAGCGTAGCTCAATTCGGGATTTTCGGGGCAGCGGTAAGTTCCCCCACTCTGTGACTCACATATTTTGGATTAATTAGAGGATACACTTGCAAATAACAACAAAATCAACTCCTATTTTAACACATTTAATTTATCAAAATTATGGCGCTACAAACAATTAAACAATTAAATTACTGACCCATAATCATCTACTTGTTCCAAATGAACAAGGAATAACATAAGAATAAAACAAATATCGTATTAAAACATATGGTTTCCATATAAACCAACAATTCCTAATTATTTTTACTTCCATAAAGCATCAACTGTAAGTTTCATATAACTCCGAGCTCTTTTGGCTCAATGCTTTCTATAATAATGGTGCCATTCTTTGTACACCTCCAATACTACTTTTTATATTTTCTTAATCACCAAACAAATGTATAATTACATTTAAAATTACATGTTAATTATCTAACTCAATATTTGGGCATTTCACCGGTTTTCAGCTTTTATCATCTCTCTCTAGTTTTACAAAACATTAAGGTAATCAGGAAATTACTTGTGTACTCCAGAGTATGAAGATACTTGACACAGTCAAAAAACTATGGTCACTCCCGGAACCTAGTTGCCTTCAATTAACTCATGGAATCCTACTTCCATACAACATTACAATAGGGATTGTTATTTATTTCATATGTCTTATAAGACCAATATCACATAAAAACTACGATCTGAACAGGCAAGCGGAAATATCAATCTACAAGGACCTCGGTTCAACGCCCGGGTCGTTACCAACTTTAAACAATCCTGGTGTATTCATTACTCCTTACAAGACGGCCTACAGACACCCTCCTACACCAAGGGTCTGACCGTGAAACTTGAGAGTTATTTATGACTATGCGGGAACCCTCCCGTCTAGTCTGTAGATAGAGCTCTCTTTAATGCTTTTACAAACAGCTTTTCGTTCATTCTCAATTCTTTGGGAAGACCTGGCATTCTACTCATCGTTTAAATTCAACAATATTCTTGAGCTCATAAACCACATTCGTAATCTTGGCATTTATTAATTATGAAAGGTCCTCATTGATTGGGAAAGAGTAATTACACATTCTACGACGAATAATAAAGGGGCTTTCACAATAAGAAGATTCTGAGTTCGAATCTCTTCAAATGCCTCGGGAACCATTCCCTTATAGAGGACTATACAAAATGCGATTTAGGGTCAGCCTATAGCTTAAGACCTACGCTCAATACCATACATTTGCTCCCTTTCAATACAAAATACACTATGGCCTCGTGATACTACGTCACAAATAGAGGACTTATACCAATTCTCAATTCGCTACAATCAACTACCTCTCATAAGTAATTTACCAAGTATATTAACTTTTACGCGTCCCTAGCGTGACATTTTATTTTAATTGCGCTCTTTTTGCGCTATACTTTATTTTAAGCCTAGCGTCATCCAAAGAACTGATAATACCATATTAACAATTGATACACATCTCAATTTTTATATTATTCTTTTCCTTTGACAATAACTTTCTCTCTTTTTAAGAACATGCATTTGGATATCATGTCTATACTTTTTATTAAGGCTCTAACGCTCTTATGTTCACATCAATTAATTTGATCTTTATTTAATATTTCCTTACTTGGTTATTATTATTATTATTTCATATCTTCATTCTTTACACAAACTTAAAAGCTATTTCTTTCATATAACTCAAATTTACTTTTATTTAAATATATTTCATGGTAATTATTAATATTTCGCTTGCTCTTATGACATTCGTCAAATACACTGACATTTTATTCATATATTTCCTCTATTGGATTTATTCTTTACATAATTATTTATAGTTTCTCAAATTTTTATTATTGTTCAGACCGCGTTTTCTTTATTCAGTATTTATTTAATTAAACACATCCCTTTTACTCAAAAACTCCGGTGGATTTGTACACAACCATTTCCTGACACCAAAATATAATGAAATTCATTACTCACATGTTTTTAAGGTCGTCTCATGACCTTTATCCTTGTGCGGTGTTTCATTTTGGCCCACTTTTAATTATCTAACTCATATTGTAGAAATTCATCTCATGTACAAACACTTCTTGACACATCTTCAATACACTTAACATTGACAATATTTTTAATACACTGGTGTATCCATTTAGAACACACAATAAACATTAAAAAATATTATTTTAACACACAATCTTGATAAATTTACACTTCACAACTTTTGATCACTAGGCCGTATTTCCCTAGCCTATCACACGTGACCTCTTAATCTCCCGTTTCCAAGGGTGAAATTTATTCAATGTCGGCTTCCTATCCTGCAGAATACGAAAGTCTCGAATCATCTACTTTTCCCTGGAATCCTAATTCATCGAATCCTATTCTGGACGACCGGCTATTTCTCTAGCTTGAACGGCTTCCTTTTTTAGATCTAGTTTATCGATCCTAGTGAAAGTCTATTCGGATCGAGGTCCCCTCGATAACCTATCGATGATCGATGGATTTATTTTATAGCAGCTAGTACTTCTCGAGTCTAGTGCTTTAGAATGGTTCGTCTGCTTTCTGGAGATAATGTCTATAGTCTCCGTTCTTCTTTATTTCTTCGGTTCTCGCACTCCTACCTTTTTGAAATACGTTGCGAACCTTACTCTGTTTTTCCCTGTTTGGGTTCTTTAAATTAGATAACTGTTTATCTTTCTATTACGGTACTTTCGTACGTTATGATTTTTTCGGTCGTTTATTTAAAGACCTATCGCTTTAAGTCCAACGTTCGCAGCCTGCTCTGACTATATTTTACGAACTTTTCACTGTAAACATGTGTACTGTCGGACCTAAAATCCAGTAACTAGGATTTTCCTAATTTTTCAACACGGCGATACTTTAATATTTCTTCCTTACAACTCCTTATGGAGGCAAGCAAGTTGTTAATACTGCGACGCCTATGGCTATCGGATATTAATTCTGCGGTGTAATACAGCGTTTCTCCCCTCAAGGAGTACTGGTAAACTGTCTTCGGTGTGAAGCAGAGTAACGCTCCACACGGCTGTCTGAATACTGATGCGTAGCAACGCCCCCTCGGGCTGTTTGGAACTGCTTGTACTGATGCTCCAGCGTCACGTCCCCTGGACTGTTTGAAACTGCATATACTGTTGATGCTCCAGCGTCACGCCCCCCTGGACGGACTAATACTGCCTGTGATGTAGCCTTACGCCCCCCTCGGGCTGTTCGGAACTGCATGTTTGGCTTGGTGATGCCAGGAGCTTTATACTCTTTCGCTACAAAAAGATAAGACTCTAGCCCTTTCCGTGCCTAACTCTTAAAATAATGGTCGCACCATTATAAAAATTATACCTTCAAAAAGCTCGTCTTCTCAATGTTAAATAATCTCATTGCGCATAAGAATCGATCGTGCAATTCGGAGATATTAATTAATTTCTCATCCTCAACTGTGTGGGTGTTGCTGTTCTTTTGCATTCTCCCCTCTCCACAGGCCTTGGTAAATCCCCTATGACGTCTACTTGCGTTTGCAGTTTTCTCCTGTGCAATTATTAAAGGGTTTTTCTTTACACAAAAATCTCTAATTCGAAATGATTCACCGTACTGTAATTGTTTACTTATTTTTATACTCGTAAACGGGTTAAATTTAATTATTCCTCTTCTGGCGCATAGGCGGTGTTGTCGTTTTCCAGCAAGCTAAGCTTGATTTCCGAGTCAGGCTTCCTTGTCTAATAGTCGAAATTTTCCACTCGGTTATTAATACTCATGACCAGCTCCTTCTGAATGTCAAGAGGGGTGATCTCATCTCTCGAACACCTGGCTCTCGCCGCTTGCACAACGTTAGGCTAGAATCCTGGCTTGATCTTTCTCTAAGTTACATTAGAAACTGTACGTTTCTTTCATTTCTTCCCCAAATACATGGATTCGACCTCCATGGACCCTATGGCACATGGGTTCAGTAGATGGAATTATTCACGTAGCCTTTTCCGGTTCCATGTAAATTCATTACGGTTGTCTTATACCTTCCTGCCATCTACCGTAATTAAATGTAAACTTATGATATAGCCTGCGGAATATCCCGTACGTGATCCGAGGAATTACGATGTGGAATATTCCGGTAAAGACACAGAAAATGTTAATTGGTAAGATGGTATATTGGCTTTCACGGCCAAGGAATTAAAACTCAGCAATGTTTCTAGGTTCATGCCGTGTCTTGTGTGGGTTTCGCCTAGGAACATCAAGATAGGCTCATCAGCGGGTAAGTTTATCCAAAGTTACAGAATATTGTATACTTCTCTCAATTTGTTTTTTATTGTGTGTCAGGTTATTGTTTATATTGTCGTGTGAGAGATTGGTTGGCGAATTGAAAAATGGGGCACCTGAGAGTTTGGCTACATTTGTGTGCTAGAAGGGGCGAGGGGGTTAAGTGACCCGCCGTTTGTTTAGAAGTCTGCCCTTCGGCCCGCCCGCAAGTTTCGTTGAGCACCCCGGGGTCTGTTGCAACGATTGGTGACTCTCCTATTTTAACTGATATCCCTGGACTTGGAGCGTTCTTCTCTGACCTAGACACCACGCCCACCTCAGATTAAACCCCAAACTCTCGGCAGTTCAACTCACACATCTGATTGGAAACGTTGATAAGGCTTCACCGAAGTAAGATTAATTCTTCTGACCCTCTCCGTCACCCACTCGGTCGGAACGGTGAAGTAACTCCTTAAGACCACCAATAGGACAAGCATTATTAATAACTTCAAACTTGGATAGCATTGACTCTGTTAGGTATCCTATATCATTCCATAACAGGACTTTCACGACCTCAATGATGACAGCTATTAGGTCGTCTGTTGTTTATTTTACTTATTGGTGCCTTTATTGTGGCGAAGTTAGGGCTCTAGGCCCTCTCTTACACTAAACCACACACAATGCAACTTACATGATTACTCACATGTGTTATTCCTAACCTACCAAACTTAAATACTAGAATTAAATTAGCAACTGCGTGATATTAACTTAGCTATACAATATACAGACAGTAATAACAATACATGGAGTTATAACTAAGTAATTCACTCACACATTCATACACAAATTGTTCCAGTTGGCTTACGAACTCAAGAGAAAATCTTTACATGCACGTTTGAAAGTTCTTAGGAATGTACAATTTCTAACGTCACGAGGACAATTATTCCAAATTATAGTTCCCGACACGAGGAAAGATTTACTGAAGGCAGATGAATGATCTAGATGAATTGCAATTATAGATCCAGATCGCGTGTCACGATCATGAAAGGAAGGAAGAAAGAAAACAAAAATTATAAGAGAGATAGTGAGGTGTACTTTCATTGAGATGTCGATAGATGAGTGTACATAGGTGCAGGTTTCTTTGTTGTTCTACTTTGAACCAGGAAATAAGATCATAAAAAGGAAACTTGTGTGAGGAAAATTTAAAGGAGAAAATAAACCTAATGCTGGAATTTAAAGCTCTCTGAAGTTTCTTGTTTTATTCTCCGGTAGCATCTACTAATACAACATCGCAGTAGTTAAATACAGGGTCATCGAAAAATAATGCCAACATTTAAAACAAGTAGTTCGGTGAAGAACTATACAGCCTATTTTCATATATCCTACTTATGTTAATTGCCACTATCAACATACAACATTTCAGTTTGATTGCTGTAATAGATTCGTAGATATTGAGAACCGACTAAATATTTCGGATGGTCGCCATGTTGGATTTTATATATGTAGGTCCTAGAGTTATGTACTGTTAAATGCAGATTATTGTGAACGTGTAGTATTCAAACTTCAATCGCATAATTAGGACACAAGAAGTAACAAGGAGATTTCAAAATTTTTCACAGCTGCCATCTTGAGGTTATGGAAACAAGTGAAATAAATTAGATGCCAGGGATTAACATTCGTATAAGGATTTACTGTACCAAGTTTCACTGCACGCGGATGGTTAAATTGCGAGAAATGTCCATGTGAATATTTATAATTCGCGTCACCGCCATGTTGGATTTGTGATCACCAGGTTATTTAAAGTCCTACAGGTGAACTTAAGTTCATAGCCCCTATGAACATTAAAAAATGCAGTTTGATTGCTAAAATAGATTCGTAGATATTCAGTATCGTCTAAATATTTCGGATGGTCGCCATGTTGGATTGTTAAATGTATAGGCCATAGAGTCATGTACCATTAAAGGAAAATTATTGCGTAGGTTCATTATTCAAACTTTCACTTCGATCGCATGACTACATCACAATAAATAAAATCTTAATTTTAAAATTCGCACAGCCGCCATCTTGAGGTTATGTAAACAATTGAACTAAATTAGATACCAGTGGATTACAATGTGTATAAATATTTCCTGTGCCAGGTTCAGTGCGCTTGGAACATTAAATCGCGAGAAAGTTCTATTTAAAATTTTCAAATTCGCTTGGCCGCCATGTTCGTTTTGTAGTTAACCGGTTTTTGAAAATCTTATAGATGGACTTCCATTAGTGCCCTTTATCTCCGTACAACATTTCAGGGTTTTACCGCTAATAGTTTCAGAGATATAGAATGCCGGTGAAATACTTCGCACATCCGCCATCTTGTGATTATGTAAACAATTGAACGAAGTTAGATGTCGGTGGATTACAATGTTTATAGACATATACTGTACCAAGTTTCATTGCGTTTGGTTGGTCAAATCGCGAGACACGTCTATTTAAAAGTCGCAAATTCGCTTGGCCGCCATATTAGTTTTGTAGTTACCAGGGTTTCAAAAGTCACATAAGGGAACTTATAGTAGTTCCCTCTATCACCATAGAAAATGTCAGGGTAATATCGGTAATAGTTTCGGAGATATTGAATGCTGGTGAAATATTTCGCACAGCCGCCATGTTGGATTGGTGAGTCGTAACAAAATTTGAAGGGCACGGTCGAGGTCGCCGGGAATAGTGCTACGAACTTTCTGAGTTTCATTGAAATCGCTACAGCCGTTTAGATTTTATTAGGGGGACACACACACGAATCACACACACACGCACACACACACACACACACACACACACACGGACAAAAGGTGGTCTCATAAGCCTATTTTTTCAAAATTGAAAATAGGCTAAAATGATTGCACCGAAACCCTTTATGTTAAACGTGTAATTCTTTCACTGAACGCCAGCTGGTTAAAGTAAGTTTTGTTTTGAAGGGGACGTGACCTTGCTATGCGCACACTAGATGCGCAGTAGCCAAGGTCGGCCGGGGGCGCGTGCACCAATGACTGCTCCGCCCGACAAACTGCACCTGATTACAAATCTGTCATTCGATGGTTTAATCAGTTTTAGGAAACAGGGACTGTAGAGAAAAAATCTAGGCCAGGCCGACCACCAACATCAGCATTGAACGCACGCTTTCCCAATGGCTGGATTGGTACGTGCACTCATTTCAGGAGTAACTGTCAAGATTGCGGCAGAAATTTGCTCCCGCAGGTGCTCCAAATCCCGAAGTTTTCTGCATACACAATGTTTTTAATGTACCCCCAGAAAAAAAATCCAAAGGGGTTAGGTCAGGACTTCATTGGCGCGCGCGCCCCCGGCCGACCTTGGCTACTGCGCATCTAGTGTGCGCATAGCAAGGTCACGTCCCCTCCAAAACAAAACTTACTTTAACCAGCTGGCGTTCAATGAAAGAATTACACGTTGAACATAAAGGGTTTCGGAGCTATCATTTTTAGCCAATTTTCAATTTTGAAAAAATAGGCTTATGAGATCACCTTTTGTCCGTGTGTGTGTGCGTGTGTGTGTGAGGTGTGTGTGTGTGGGTGTCCCCCCTAATAAGTTATAAACGGCTGGAGCGATTTCAATGAAACTCGGTAAGTTCATAGCACTATTCCGGGCGACCCCAACTGTGCCCTTCAAATTTTTTTACGCCTCACCAATCCAACATGGCGGCTGTGCGAAGTATTTCACCAGCATTCAATATGTCCGAAACTATTACCGATATCACCCTGGAATATTATACGGTGATAAAGGAAACTACTAGAAGTTCGCCTATGTGACTTTTGAAAAACTGGTAACTACAAAACCAACATGGCGGCTACGCGAATTTGCGACTTTTAAATAGACGTTTCTCGCGATTTAACCAACCAAACGCAATACAACTTGGTACAGTATATGTTTATACACATTGTAATGCACCGACATCTAACTTCGTTCAATTGTTTACTTAACCTCAAGATGGCGGCTTTGCGAATTTTAAAATTAAGTTTTTATTTCTTGTGTCGTAATCATGCGATCGATGTGAAAGTTTGAATAATGAACCTACGCAATAATTTTAATAATAATTTTAATTCCCACAACCGCCATCTTGAGGTTATGTAAACAATTGAACTAAATTAGATACCGGTGAATTACAATGTGTATAGATATTTCCTGTACCAAGTTTCATTGCGTTTGGATCATTTAATCGCGAGAAAGTTGTATTTAAAATTTTTCAACTTCGCTTGGCTGCCTTATTCGCTTTGTAGTTAACCGGTTTTTGAAAGTCTTATAGATGAACTTCCAGTAGAGCCCTTTATCTCTGTATAATAATTCAGGGTGATACCGCTAAGGGTTTCAGAGATATAGAATGCCGGTGAAATATTTCGCACCGCCGCCATCTTGAGGTTATGTAAACGATTGAACTAAGATGTCGGTGCATTTCAATGAGTATAAACATATACTGTACCAAGTTTTATTGCGTTTGGTTAGTTAAATTGCGAGAAACGTCTATTTAAAATTCGCAACTATCTTGGCCGCCATGTTGTTTTTGTAGTTACCAGGTTTTCAAAAGTCACATAGGTGAACTTCTAGAGTTGCCTTTATCACAGTATAATATTCCAGGGTGATATCGGTAATAGTTTCGGAGATATTGAATGCTGGTGAAATATTTCGCACAGCCGCCATGTTGGATTGGTGAGACGTAACAAAATTTGAAGGGCACGATCGGGGTCGTCCGGAATAGTGCTATGAACTTACCGAGTTTCATTGAAATCGCTCCAGCCATTTAGAAGTTATTAGGGGGGACACACACACTCCTCACACACGCACACACACACACAGACACTCACACAGACAAAAGGTGATCTCATAAGCCTGTTTTTTTTTTTCAAAAAATGAAAATAGGCTGAAACTGCCTCTTTGTCTTCAAATCGACCCGGAGTTGCACGGTTTTCTATATTGCAGACTGCATGGAGACAAAAGCTTGGATAGAGAATTTTTGTCGGCATTATGCCCTTGGAGGGCTTCTTTAACGTGTCAGCTAATCTACTGATACAATATTGTCACATCAAACTGAAACTACTACCATAAGTTAGTACCTGAAGAAGCTTCAGAAATCCAACCTTGTCTTGAATCTTCACGTTGGAGGCGTGCTATGGCATTGGTATTTATTCATGCTTAAGGCATTGTACACAAAAACGATATACTATTTACATATATACATATATATATACAACAAAAGGAGCAAAACCATTACAACAACAATCTTAGCCCTCTGTATGGCCTGAGTAGATGTCACCATAAAATCGTCCATTGATCCAGAGTGCGTCCTCCTCGGATAATATGGTGGATGGTTAGATTCACTGCACCACAGTCACAGCTGGGGGAAGTTCGCATGTCCTACTTACGAAGCAGTGAGCCACATCGCCCGTGCTTGGTTCGGATTCTGTTGAGGGCAACCCAAGTTCTTCGTGGGAGATCAAAACCAGCCGGAGGGTGCTTGATATTAAATAATGGCTGCCACTCCTTCGGAACTGTGCCGTTCCCAACAGATTGCCATTCTGATTTTCCATTGTAGCTTCTGCTGGTGAGCAACTGTGCCATCTGAACTTGTGGTGATCTCGCTTTTAAGCGCCTGAATCCTACAGCTATGTCCTGGTGGATAGGAAGGGCTGTGTTTGATTTTTTTCTGTACTCTCTTACCAGGATGTTGAGGCGTCTTATATATGGAGGCTCAATATGACTCAACACAGGTAACCAATACAGTGGAGTAGATTTAACGGTGCCGCTGATGATACGCATGGTTTGATTCAAGACTACGTCGATCGTCTTGACATAAGGACTGTTTGCCACACTGAAGAGCAATACTCTGCTGTAGAGTACACTAATGCAATTGCTGATGTTCGAAGAGTGGATGCAGAAGCTCCCCATGTTGAACCAGCGAGTTTGTGGAGGATGTTGTTCCTAGTCTGTAGTTTAGCAGCACTATTGTTCAGGATGGCATTGGTGGTTGTTATCCAAGGATCATTTCTCCTTAAGAAGGTATCATGTACGCACCAGACGGAAAAAGCAAAATTATTGTGAATCCAAAAGCACTTCTATAGACAACACAAACACCAACTCAGCCCGGGTGTAGGTCGGAGCTCACCTTCGCGTTCCCAATAACAACTGACTCATTTTCTTGTTAATGAGAATTATTCTCACATTTCATTGTCCTTGCGGTAAAGTGGGCTCACTCATTTATTATGGGACATACGTCATCAGGAACAGCATATTGAAAGTGTTCCCAAACATGTGGGAAACAAACAGGGGTGGATAATACAACCCATACGTCCCTATGAATGTTCGATCAATTGCGAGATTCCACTGTTTTAGTTATTGGCTGGAATAGGAAATAATTCATATTATTAACAAGAAGTTCCGCGACGAACTAAAGAGCCTACTTTTCTTAAAATTAAGATTCATACCAATGATTACTCTACAGTATATGAACCTATCTAGAATAATGACGATATTAAGTTGGTAATATTGAAATGTCTAATTAGTTCGAAATATACCTGGTATAATGAAGCCTAATAGAGCACTACAGTTGGCAGCCTTGGTGTCTGAATATATTCTTAGTTCCATCTCTTAAGGTACAGAATACAAAATTTGGTTGAAGTCCAATGGACGTTACATGCAGTTAGACATTGGATCTATCAGCACGCGTAAAAGCATGTTGGCAACAATGTCATGCGTGTGCCGGTTAGAAATAATCTGAAATACTATGATATCTTGTTGTGCCAATTTTGGATGAAATCCATTTGTTAGTATAGATGTTACATGCATTTTAAAATTGGACCTATCAGCAGACATAGAATCATGTTGGCAGCACTGACTTATATTAATTACTCCAAATTAGTCTAGAATGTCCGGTGCTATACGTCTGCAAAGTATAGAGCTGTTGGCTTGCATACTTTCTGATATATTGTTATTAGGGTAAAAAATATGGACAGCATTTATTAACAGTTGGCAGCCTTGATTGCTCTTAAGGATACTTAGATTCATATCTGTTATGTTACACATAGCACATACAAAATTTGGTTGAAATCCAACTGATAGTATAGAAGTTACAAGTAATTAAAAATTGGTCCTATCAGCAGGCTTAGAATCATGTTGGTAGAACTAACGTATGTAAGTTACTCCAAATTAATCTAATATGTCAGGTACTATACGTCTGCATAATTTAAAGCTGTCGGCTTGCATACTTTCTGGTATATTAGTGTTTGGATTAAAAAATAGAGAAAGCAATTATTAACAGTTGGCAGCCCTGGTGGATCTTAAGAATACGCTCAGTCATATCCGTTTATGTACATATACTACATACATAATTTGGTTGAAATCCAATTGATAGTGTAGAAGTTATATACATTTAAAGATTTGATCTATCAGAAGGCTTAACATTATTTTGGCAACACTGTCATGTATGGCCTCCTGGAAATTAAACTGAAATAGTATTGTCTACATGTGTGCTAATTTTGGAATAGCTCCCATGCATACCTTCCAAGATATCCAACATGGAGTTAAAATTTCTAGTGCGTCTTTTCTGCAGTTGGTAGCACTAACATCATTTTCAAATATGGGATTGAGATATTCAGGTGTACATCTTGACTCGTACTAAATTTGGTTTCGATTGCTGCAGCCGTTTAGGAGTTGATAGGGGGGGGGGAGACACATACACAGCCAGACAGACAGAAGGACAGTAAGACAGACAGACAGACAGAAGGACAGACAGACAGACACACATTTTCCCGGATCGATCTCATAAGTCTACTTTTTCCTCATTTTTGCAAAATGTGAAAAGTACGCTAAAAATAATAATATCGTGTGGCCTCCGGTGCCAGGTGCAAGCATTGTTATTTGTCGCCCACAGGGCAGCTTGCATGCCAAATTTTGTCGTTCCTTGAGGGGCAGATGACCTCGTAGTTCCATCCCTTGAAACAACAATAACTAAGAAACTTTGTCGTTCCTTGGAACGCTATGAATGTCAAGGAGGTTAGATATCTAAGCTCCTTGATACTTTGTGTTGGTGGAAAATCCCAAGGGATTAATTTTGCCATTATGAACAAGGACTACTGAATTCAAATGGGTTCTTTAACATGCCAACATCGTATGACATGTGTATCGTGAATTTTTGTCGCCTTTCAAAAATCACTTCCCATGGCCAGGAGCAAAACTCCAGCTTACTGTAGGGTTGGTAGTCCGACACGATCACCACTCACTTACCGTGGCAAGCTATAAATCCTATTAGGATGCAGTTTGGAGTCAGGTAGCCGCAACACGTGAAAGTAGTGGTTTTGTAGGGCTTCTGGCCACTCCTACGGCTTTCCTCCTTCAAGATGGCGGTGGCGCGATATCTCGTGAACCCATGGTTGGATTTTAACAAATGAGGTATCGTAGGACTCTGGCTGACACCCCCTTTCCTCTGGATAACTTATTTCTACCCCATAATAAAACCTACCCCTACTAGGGGGTGAAATAGTAATTTTATGTAAACATTGCTTTCCATGTGCAATATGTATGCGGTTCAATGCTATGATGAAATTCCACACAAAATACATTTGTATGGTTGGATGCCAATATGAATTAACATTTTTGTATTTTGTTTTTACGCATGCACACTTGAGATTTTTGTAAGAGGGTGGGCTTTTTGAATAATGATTTATGGATGAGTTATTTTTAAAAAAGAATTTATCAAAAGATCGAAATCTAATAGGTCATGTGCTTTTTAATACCTCGTGAACCAATAAGGCTAGGGACTTTTATAAGGGGTAGTTGGATTTGGGGTGACGCCCAGTTTCTTAATGTATTTTTGATTTTTGTCAAAAGGACCTAACTGCACTTTTGTTAATATCTCGCATAGTCTAGTCGACTTAACCGATCCTTATTGAGGACATGCCAAGGGCCTAAGTGCAAAACTTGGTGGATGGATGTCATACCAAGGGCATAAGTGCAAAACCTGGTGGATGGATGTCATACCAAGGGCATACGTGCAAAACCTTGGTGGATGGATGTGTTTTAGTGCTAGGGGCTAATCACACACCCTAGTACACAGGGCGCATACAATTTGAGGACAAGCCAAGGGGCTTAACTTGGTGGATGGATGTATTATAACGTGTCATTTGTAGTTGAAAGGGAATAATGAATGATTTTAAGATGTTAAAACTCATGAGATTGTACGTGCAGTAATTTGACTAGTTATTTCCGGTGTCATGTTGCTGGCATGGCAGAGAGCGCACAGTTCTGTTGCTATGAATGACGCTGCAGTAATTTAAAAACCGCAGGTGTTCATCTTAACAATGGATAATGCAAAGTCAGCAGCCATTGAATATTACACAGGTGCTCATATTGCACTTTGGACTTGCAGGTGTACGGGGAAGGAATTGCAATGATCTGAACGCTCGGCTACGCTATGTTAATCATAATTTTGCACTAGTTTTCATTCAAATGGGGCTGATATCTCGCTGTTCCACCCTTTAAAACATCAATAACTAATTTGCAATGAATGATGATATTTTTGTTTTTTAATTATAATACTTCATTCATTGTTATGAAGTAATGTCAGACTGCATAGCCTAGAATATCATTTCAAAATTCTGGAATAGACATCCATTCAAGCTTAAAAGCATCATATTAGGTTTCACCAAAATTTGTAAATATATTTTATTTTATTTTTTAAAGAAGACTGAAATTGGTCAGCATTACCAAGCTGCAAAAGTAAAGGAAACCTAAGTTTAGAAAAGTTTCCAAGAGACACATATTAAAAAAAGAGACCATCTTAAATAAATAAAATATTTTGACTATGGTAAACATTGTTTGTGTTATAGGAAAAGAAAACAAGTAATTTCAGGGTTCTGAAAAACTGGGGTTTACAATATGTCTTAAGTTTTAAGTTTTGTTTCACTGGGACGTTTTGCAGTTACGCTTCTGTGAGCTCCATCCAATTTTCCTCCAGTGTCATACTCATAAGCAACATTATTATCCTATTTTCAATTTTGAAAAAATAGGCTTATGAGATCACCTTTTGTCCGTGTGTGTGTGCGTGTGTGTGTGATTCGTGTGTGTGTCCCCCCCCCTAATAAAATCTAAACGGCAGGAGCGATTTCAATGAAACTCGGAAAGTTCATAGCACTATTCCCGACGACCTCGACCGTGCCCTTCAAATTTTGTTACGACTCACCAATCCAACATGGCGGCTGTGCGAAATATTTCACCAGCATTCAATATCTCCGAAACTATTACCGATATTACCCTGACATTTTCTATGGTGATAGAAGGAACTACTATAAGTTCACTTATGTGACTTTTGAAAACCTGGTAACTACAAAACCAACATGGAGGCCAAGCGAATTTGCGACTTTTAAATAGACGTTTCTCGCGATTTGACCAACCAAACGCAATGAAACTTGGTACAGTACATGTTTATATACATTGTAATGCACCGACACCTAACTTCGTTCAATTGTTTACATAATCACAAGATGGCGGATGTGCGAAGTATTTCACCGGCTTTCTATATCTCTGAAACTATTAGCGGTATCTCCCTAAAATTTTGTTCGGAGATAAAGGGCACTACTGGAAGTCCATCTATAAGACTTTCAAAAACCGGTTAACTACAAAACGAACATGGCGGCCAAGCGAATTTGAAAATTTTAAATAGACCTTTCTCGCGATTTAATGTTCCAAGCGCACTGAAACCTGGTACAGGAAATATTTATACACATTGTAATCCACTGGTATCTAATTTAGTTCAATTGTTTACATAATCTCAAGATGGCGGCAGTGCGAATTTTAAAATTAAGTTTTTATTTCCTGTGATGTAGTCATGCGATCGAAGTGAAAGTTTGAATAATGAACCTACGCAATAATTTCCCTTTAATGGTACATGACTCTATGGCCTATACATTTAACAATCCAGCATGGCGACCATCCGAAATATTTAGACGATACTGAATATCTACGAATCTATTTTAGCAATCAAACTGCATTTTTTAATGTTCATAGGGGCTATGAACTTAAGTTCACCTATAGGACTTTAAATAACCTGGTGATCACAAATCCAACATGGCGGTGACGCGCATTATAAATATTCACATGGACGTTTCTCGCAATTTAACCATCCGCGTGCAGTGAAACTTAGTACAGTAAATCCTTATACCAATGTTAATCCACTGGCATCTAATTTATTTCAATTGTTTCCATAACCTCAAGATGGCAGCTGTGCAAAATTTTAAAATCTCCTTGTTTTTTCTTGTGTCCTAATTATGCGATTGAAGTTTGAATACTACACGTTCACAATAATCTGCATGTAACAGTACATAACTCTAGGACCTACATATATAAAATCCAACATGGCGACCATTCGAAATATTTAGTCAATTCTCAATATCTACGAATCTATTACAGCAATCAAACAGAAATTGTGTATGTTGATAGTGGCAATTAACATAAGTAGGATATATGAAAATAGGCTGTATAGTTCTTCATGGAACTACTTGTTTGTTTTTTTTTGTCTAGTAGCTAACCTCTCATTCAATGTCTCTCTTGGGCTTAGTTCAATCTTGTAATATACGGTAACTGAAGTGCCTTAAATTTTAAGAATATGAAGATACCTTAAAGCGAGGTACTAAATAAAGGTTATGGTGAACCTGAAATTTTGGTAGGTTAGCAGTTAAAATGAAAAATGTATCTTTCAAACTAGAGCAGAAAATTTAAATTGCAGGGTGAAACAAGATGTTCAGTAAAGAACATATAGCCTACTTTCTCCTAAATGCATGGGTATTGTTATAACTCCTTGTCCTTTTCAAGGAGTATAATTGAATGGTGGTTGTAGTAGCTTGTTGAAATACAACGTGATATAGGGATATTGAACATGAATATGAGGTGCCCTCTGCTAGTGCTACCTCTGTAAAAAATTTCATTCAATTCGGTTTCACCGTGTTTGAATTGATATGGGCAATTGATTTGCACACATACATGGCCGCTATTTGCAAACTATTCGTCTGATGATCTTGTAGTCAGTTATAAGATGCTTTCCACAAATAGGCAAGTTGTTGAAAAATCTGGTAGGATCAAATTATTAGGGTGGTCGTAAATTGATTTAAGCTTCTAACATTTGGGTGGTTGTCATTCCGTTTCCGTCAAGATGGCGGCGATATAAAACATGACACTGTGGTGCCCTTTGCTAGTGCTACCTCTGTACCAAATTTCATTCAATTCGGTTTCACCGTGTTTGAATTGATAGGGGGAATCGAATGGCACACATACTTGGCCACCATCTGCAAACTATTGGTCTGTTGATCTTGCAGTTTGGTCAGAGTATGCTTCACACATAAAGATATGTTGTTGCAAAATTTGGTAGAGACAGGATTATTAGGTTGGTCGTAATTACATTTTAGCTTTTAACATTTGGGTGGCCGCGATTACGTTTCCGTCAAGTTGGCGGTGATATAAAACATGACACTGAGGTGCCCTTTGCTAGTACTACCTCTGTACCAAATTTCGTTCTATTCGGTTTCACCGTGTTCGAATTGATAGGGGGAATCTATTTTCACACAAAGATGGCCGCCATCCGCAATATATTAGGCTAATGACCAATTAGTTTGGTCAAAGGATGCTCCCTCCATACAGGTATGTTGTTGCAAAATTTGGTAGAGATCGGATTAATAGGTTAATCGTAATTTGATTAAAGCTTTGAACATTTGTGTGGCCGCCATTACGTTTACGTCAAGATGGCGGCGATATAAAACACGACACTGAGGTATCCTTTGCTAGTGCTACCTTTGTACCAAATTTCGTTCAATTCGCGTTCACCGTGTTCGAATTGATGGGGGGGGGGGGCAGACATTCAGAGTACACACACTCACACACACACACACACACACAGACTCGCACACACACACACAGACACACATTTTTTCGCCCTGTGATGATCTCATATGTCTACTTTCATTTTTTGCAAAAATCGAAACTTGGCTAAAAACAAGATGTTCAGTAAAGAACATATAGCCTACTTTCTCCTAAATGCATGGGTATTTTTCTTGAAAAAGAGGTGCCGGAACTCAAAGGAGGGAAATTAAGGAAGAATATATGGGATTTACCGAATATTTAAGAAAGCATGTAACTTTCATCCGAACCTACTTACACTGAATTCAAAACAATTTCCATATTTTTGACATGTCATCATCCTCCTCATTTCGTTTTCTGGTCTTGCTTTGTGTATCCATGGCTGAATTACGACCTTGTATTAACCAAGACTTGACATACTTTGTTGGATCAAATGCCGTCCAAGGAGGTCCAACAATTCTTACAAATATTATTGAGGTAATGGTTTTCACTGACAAAGATGATCTTTCTGGAATCATAATCAAGTTCATCTGAGAAAATCCCCTTTCACACTCACTTGAAGATATAACTATTGAGTTGAGTCTTCCGAACCCGAGAACGTTCCCTGAGCATTTCTTCTCTGAAGGCTCGAATAGCTTCTCTTTCATTCAGTTGGAATCTTCTTACCAGTGTGCCTATTTCTTCTTCTCCAGACAGAATATTTTCTCTTGAGTTTGCTGGCCAATTCTCTGAATCCAGAACTCTTGCACATCTTGAAAGTTCAGTGTCTTCTTCGGAAAGTAATCATTTCTGTAGAGAAGTTTTAAGTTGTTCATAGAAAGTATTCTGGGAGATTGGTGGATCATAAATTCTGTTTTTCTTATGCAATGGAACAAGCTTAGACTGTAGATTTGCAGCTGCCTCAAGAGCTTTCTGATAGTAAGGCCCGGGGACAGACGTCCTCTTCTCACAAATATCAACATGACACTCGATCTTGCTATGGGCCTTGTAAATATCAGCATTTCCCTCCTGCAGATCTAAGCTTAGTTCAGACAGTTCTAGCTAAGCATCGAAAATGAATACCGGATCCAAAATAAATTCCACAGATGTTGCAAATTTTGGTAGAGATCAGATCATTACGATAGTCAATTTGACTTAAGCTTTGAACATTTGGGTGGCCGCCATTACGTTTCCGTCAAGATAGCGGCGATAAATAAAACATCGTACTGAGGTGCCCTTTGCTAGTACTACCTCTGTACCAAATTTCGTTCAATTCTGTTCCACAGGGTTTGAATTGATGGGAGGGCACACACGTACACACAGACATACAATTTTTGGCCCTGTGTAGATTTTTGCAAAAATCGAAAGTAGGCTAAAAACAATAGAAAGGTGTTCATCCATATTCATTCATCAATCCTTGAAAAGTGCATGTTGAATATATTTTCAGCTGATACAGATATGGAAACTAGCAGTCTTGTGGAGCAAATTATGCTGGGTGTGGTATAATCCAGCCATACTGTGAGAACGAATACAGAAAAGACACGGTTTCAAGTATGGTAGCCTTATAAAATATAATTCTGAAATAAAATCTTGACTACTAAATATATGACAGTATAAAATCCATCATATCAATTTCGCAAAGATGGGTGACCATGGAACTGACAAGGTCAATAAAATATCTGATATAAAATGAGACTTATAAACCCTTCAGCCAAGTAAGATTCGAGATATCTCGCTAACCCATGGTCCGATTTTGGCATGTGACATGTTACTAGACTTGGGGTGACGCCCCCTTTTTGAATGCATATTTGAAATTTTGACAAAGGGCCTAACGATACTCTTGTTGATATTCTCTGAACCTGTGATGGGATTTTGACTTATGAGGTATCGTTGGACTTGGGCAGACGTCCCCATTTTGAATGTTTATTTTTTTGAAATTTGTAGCCAGCCAACAAAGGTGGTGTTAGCTTTTAAATAAATTAAGCTCTCATCTAACAGAGAGGATATGAAACTGTGCCGGCTGCTAAAACCTGTCGCACTCCCCCTGGGACAATAATTAAATGAATGGCAGATGAAATTAAATGACAGTGGAAAGTGTTGCTAGAATGAAATTGTGACAGTGAAAACTGAAGTACCTGTCTGCCTCTGCTTTGTTGAGCACAAATCTCACATGGAGTGACTGGGAATTGAACCACGGATCCAGTGGTGAGAGATTGACATGCGGCTGCCTAAGCCATGGAGGCTTTAAGGCATGAGTGACAGACACCCAGTCTCTGAGCTACAAGAATGAATCCTAGAAAATGAATCAAATTCCTGATTGGTTGGTTGGGTATGGAACCTGGAACACTTTAGGACAAAGCCTACCATTCTAACCAGTTTTTATCACTAGCCACTTGCTAGCTAACAGTGGCATGATTGGAGTATAATTTTATGATGTATTTTTATGATATTAGACTACTTTCGATTTTTGCAAAAAATGAAAGTAGACTTATGAGATCACTACAGGGCGAAAAAAAGTGTGTCTGTCTGTGTGTGTGTATGTGTGTGAGTCTGTGTGTGTGTGTGTGTGTGTGTGGGTGAGTGTGTGGACTCTGAATGTCCGTTCCCCCCTATCAATTCGAACACGGTGAGCGCAAATTGAACGAAATTTGGTACAAAGGTAGCACTAGCAGTGGACACCTCAGTGTCATGTTTTATATCGCCGCCATCTTGACGGAAACGTAATGGAGGCCACACAAATGTTCAAAGCTTAAATCAAATTACGACTAACCTAATCATCCGATCTCTACCAAATTTTGCAACAACATACCTTTACGGGGGAAGCATCCTTTGACCAAACTAATAGGTCATCAGCCTAATAGTTTGCGGATGGCGGCCATCTTTGTGTGAAAATCGATTGCCCCTATTAATTCGAACACGGTGAAACCGAATGGAACGAAATTTGGTACAGAGCTAGTACTAGCAAAGGGCACCCCAGTGTCATGTTTTATATCGCCGCCATCTTGACGGAAACGTAATGGCGGCCACAAAAATGTTCAAAGCTTAAATCAAATTACGACTAAACTAATCATCCGATCTCTACCAAATTTTGCAACAACATACCTTTATGGAGGGAGCATCCTTTGACAAATCTAATAGGTCATTAGCCTAATAGTTTGCGGATGGCGGCCATCTTTGTGTCAAAATCGATTACCCCTATTAATTCAAACACGGTGAAACCGAATGGAATGAAATTTGGTGCAGAGGTAGCACTAGCAAAGGGCACCCGAGTGTCATGTTTTATATTGCCGCCATCTTGACGGAAACGTAATGGCGGCCACCCATATGTTCAAAGCTTAAATCAAATTACGACTAACCAAATCATCCGATCTCTACCAAATTTTGCAACAACATACCTTTATGATGGGGGCATCCTTTGACAAATCTAATAGATCATTAGCCTAATAGTTTGCGGATGGCGGCCATCTTTGTGTCAAAATCGATTACCCCTATTAATTCGAACACGGTGAAACCGAATGGAATGAATTTTGGTACAGAGGTAGCACTAGCAAAGGGCACCTCAGTTTCATGTTTTATATCGCCGCCATCTTGACGGAAACGTAATGGCGGCCACACAAATATTCAAAGCTTAAATCAAATTACGATTAACCTAATCATCCGATCTCTACCAAATTTTGCATCAACATACCATTTTGGAGGAAGCATTTTTTGACCAAACTAATATGTCATTAGCCTAATATTTTGCGGATGGCGGCCATCTTTGTGTGAAAATCGATTCCCCCTATTAATTCGAACACGGTGAAACCGAATGGAACGAAATTTGGTACAGAGGTAGCACTAGAAAAGGCCACCTCAGTGTCATGTTTTATATCACCGCCATCTTGACGGAAACGTAATCGCGGCCACCCAAATGTTAAAGGCTAAAATGTAATTACGACCAACCTAATAATCTAATCTCTACCACATTTTGCAACAACAAATCTTTATGTGGGAAGCATATTCTGACCAAACTGCTAGATCATCAGCCCAATAGTTTGCAGATGGTGACCAAGTATGTGTGCAAATCGATTCCTCCTATCAATTCAAACACGGTGAAACCGAATTGAACGACATTTGGTACAGAGGTAGCACTAGCAAAAGGCACCTCAGTGTCATGCATTATATCGCCCGCCATCTTGACGGAAACGGAATGACGGCCACCCAAATGTTAAAAGCTTAAATCAAATTTCGACCATCCTAATAATTTGATCTCTACCGGATTTTGCAACAACATGCCTTTTTGTGGAAAGCATCTTATGACTGACTACAGGGTCATCAGCCCAATAGTTTGCAAATAGCGGCCATGTATGTGTGCAAATCCATTCCCCAGATCAATTCAAACACGGTGAAACCGAATTGAATGAATTTTTTACAGAGGTAGCACTAGCAAAGGGCACCTCATTTTCATGTTTAATATCCCTATAGCAAGTTGTATTTCAACAAGCTACTACAACCAACATTCAATTATACTCCTTGAAAAGGACAAAGAGTTATAACAATACCCATGCATTTAGGAGAAAGTAGGCTATATGTTCTTTACTGAACATCTTGTTTTATTTTTAGATTTTGCTAAAGGACCTCCACTACTTGGTCGAACCATTAATCATAGAAACTTGTATAAGGGGCTATACAGGCAGTGGGTTCGCTCTAACATTTAAACAAGATTTATCTTGTCGCGTGACGTAACGGGAAGTCAATGCGTGTGTGTTAAAGAATGCTGAGAGTAGTGGTTTTGTAGCGGTTCTGGCCCCACCTCCACCTCCCCACCTCACAAGATGGCGGCGGCGCGATATCTCTCGAACGCATGGTCGGATGTTGACGAATGAGGTGTCATTGAACTCGGGCTGACACCCCCTTTCCAATGGATAACATATTTGCACCTCAAAATAAAACCTACCCCTACTAGGGGGTGAAATTGTAATTTTTTAGAAAATCTCTCTTTCCAATTTCAACATGTGAGAGTTTGAATGCCGATATGGAATGTAACGTTGTTCTGCAAACCAATAATCAAAGAGGGGCATGTTAGGCCTTGAGGTGAGAGCCCCTGTTATTGTTGACGAGCCCCCCTGCTGTCGGGCCCCTGTTGATGGGTTATTGTTGACAGGTCCTTGTGGACGAGTCCTTGTGGACAAGTCCTTGTGGACAGGTCATTGTTGACAGGTCATTGTTGACGAGTCCTTGTGGACGAGTCCTTGTGGACAAGTCCTTGTGGACGAGTCCTTGTCCCTTTGGACTGATCCCTTTGGACGGGTCCCTTTGGACCGGTCCCTTTGGCCTGGTCCCTATGGACTGGCTCATGAATTTATTTAAATTATGTCAAAGGGCCTAACTACATTTGTGTGTGTTGAACTGACGTTGTTCACCAACCCCCACTACTATAATGTGATAACGATATTAAAGGAAAGTGACGAAATACATGTGAACATACAAGGGATCTAACTTGGTGGATGGATGTGTTCTAACGAGTCATTTGTAGTTGAAAGAGAATAATACATGTTCTTAAGATGTTAAAACTGAGGAGATGGTACGTGCAGTAAACCGACTTGTTACTTCCTGTGTCATATTACAGACATGACAGAGAGCGCGCAGATCTGATGCTATGACTAACACTGCAGTAATTTGAAACCGCAAGTGTTCATGAAGACAATGGATGATGATCATGCAAAGTTAGCAGTTATTGGATATTACGCAGGTGTTCCTTCCTGTGTCATGTTGCTGACATGGTAGGGAGCGCACACAGCTGTTGCTATGACTGACTCTGCAGTAATTTGAAACCCCATGTGTTGATTAAGACAATGGGTGATGATCATGCAAAGTCAGCAGTCATTGGATACCACACAGGTGTTCCTAGTGTACTTTGGACTCTCAGCTGTATTGGGAAAGGAATTGCAATGATCTGCAAAAAACTGCTGACATGAGCGATGAGAGTTTATATAAGAGAGGTGTCATATATCTCCCTACTGTCAGTCTTTATTACTCGCTTTGAGTGAACAGTGCTCTATTACTGCTCAAGAGTTGTAAAAAAAAAGCCGTTTTGGTAGAAAATCATTAAATTATTTTGCAAGGTAAGTACTTATTATTAATGGATTGTAGTTTTTTATTACTAATTGATGTTGAAGTTATTGATTGGAATGTATTTATTGATTGATTGATTTGTTTACAGATAATTGGGTACCTGTAGGATACCAGATTCCTACAATCTGTTCATTCAGTGACAGCAGTTGATCAATTATAAAAAGGTAAGTGCCCCTCTAATAACTTTTAAACAGCTAGAGTATTATTTTCCAATGTTCACCACTACATGTGTCCGGCTCCGTGGCTAAATGGTTAGCGCGCAAGACTTTGGCCCAAAGTGCCCCGGGTTTGATTCCGGGCCGAGCCATCAGGGATATTACGCTGTTGGGGTTAATTCCCGTGGCTCTGGGACTGGGTGAATGTGCCGTCCTCATCATCACTTCATCCTCATTACGACACGCAGTTCGCCCACGGGCCTCAACTAGAAAGACTTGCACTCGGCCTCTCCGGAGGCCACACGATCATTATTACCACTACATGTCAGTGAAAATGGTATATTTAGCAGTAAAAAGTTGGAACTACTTGACCATGATGTGTAAAGCTAAATTTGTAGGTTAGATTTTGATTACCACTCTATTAAGTTCGAATGTTCATTGCTAGGTGTCAGTGACAGAGGGAATATTTAAAGTCTTAACCTCAGTTCACTTAACTTTACCTAACTTAACCTTGTCATGTGACATGTTTTACAAGTTTAAACTTGTTTTAAGACTGACTATGACGTCACACTTAGGTCACTTAACTGGCGATCGCTGGTTTCCAATATGTGACATGTTCTACAAGTTTAGACTTGTTTTAAGACTGGCTATGACGTCACACTTAGCTCACTTAACTGGTGATCGCTGGTTTCTATCACGTGACATGTTCTACAAGTTTAGACTTGTTTTAAGATTGGTTATGACGTCACACTTAGCTCACTTAACTGGCGATCACTGGTTTCTATCACTCTATTATGTTCCAATGTTCACCGCTAGGTGTCAGTGACAGTGGTATATAGTAACCCCCAGTTAGAACTACATGAAGTTAGACTTGCTAGGAGTTCACAGATGATCGATTTAAATACCCTGCTATAACCATTGACTGGAATGTAATTAAACTATTTATATTGTACTTTTGTTTATCATTTATTAACATTTATGATTTCTTTCTTTTATAGGTAATTTCGAAAGGGATCATCATGTTCAAGTGTGGTGACTGTAAGAAACAGTTCTCAAGACCTGACAGCCTTCAACGACACGCAAATGTTAAACATGACATTAAAATGTTTGTGTGCAGTCATTGTGCTACCACATTTAACAGACAAGATAATCTTGCACGTCATGTAAATTTAATGCATGTTAGTTCAGCACCATTTTCATGTTCAGTTTGTGAACTTGGTTTTTCTGCTGTAAAGCGATATCAATCCCACATGGTTGAAGTGCATGGTGAACAACAAGAATTAAAAACTGTAAAACCAACAACTAGCACGGAACCTTTAAATGAATGTAATGCTCAAAAGCGTAAACGTTCTCAAGATTGTGAAAATAGTTGTGCATCAAAAAGAAAGAAGAATGGTGAACCTTCAATAACACATTGTGATGTATGTAATATTGATATACCTTCTTTAATCATTCATGGACATTTACGCAGTATTCAACAAAAAATAACATTTGCCATGAAAGAAATTTTGGAAATGTTCAACAAATTGGTAGTGCATTTAAAAGTCGAATTGCTAGTTATAGACTTAATAGTGAAGAAAAAACTCAAAGTATTGAATCATTTTAAAAAAATGTTCAACCTACTGTGTTTGGCTTGGTAGGTAATGTTTTATTAGAGCATAAAACATTTAAAATGAATTTTGAACTTTTTGGCCTCTATGTAAAAACTGGGAGCGAAGGTGAAATTACGGATATCAAATCTTTTATTACAAAAAACGTAATTGTTAGTGAATCAACTAATATTAGTGATATATATCTAAATATTTCAAGTGCTATCATCGTGAAGAGTGAAGAGTTCCAGGAAAGGGAGTCGGGCTGGGCATTGGTTGAAGTGCTTTATTTAGAAACCAACATGAATAAATATAACCCCCTTCGAGCATCATCATACATTGATTTGCCAGCATGGATCAAACGTAAGAAAGCTGTTGTGAACGTTATGAATAATGATGACGCATGCTTTTCATGGGCTGTAACCTCAGCTCTCCATCCAGCAGTGAGACATGTGGAGAGAACATCATCATATCCTCACTATTCCTCAGTGTTAGATTTAAATGAAATGGAATTTCCTATGGCGATAAAAGACATTAAACTTTTTGAAGAGCTGAACAATGTAAGTATTAATGTTTATGAAATTGAAAATAAGAGTATAGTAGGCCCTCTATATTATACTCAGGAAAAAAAGGATGCTCATGTAAATTTACTTTACATAACCGAAGGTGAAAATGCCCACTATTGTTGGATAAAACATTTATGTAGACTTGTTGGTAGTCAACTATCAAAATACGAAGGTAAGAAGTGGTCGTGTGAAGGCTGTTTGCTCTATTTTACAAAAGAGGGTCAACTAACTCAACATCAAAAATGGGGATGTAATCATGTTCGTACGGTATTACCAACTCCTAAAAATAACATTCTAAAATTTAAGGATTATGAGAAACAGCTTCGAGTACCATTTGTTATATATGCTGACTTCGAGGCTTTGCTAAAACCATTTAATACATATTCATCGAATCCAGCCCAACCTTTCACCAACACTACTCACATTCATGAACCTTTTAGCTTTGCATATTATATTAAATGTAGTTATGATGACTCTTTAAATAAGTTTGAGCTCTATAGAGGACCTGATGCACCTAAAGTTTTTATGGAAAGGCTTGAGAAAGATGCCGTCCGTACATCCTCTATTTTAAATACGATCATTCCAATGGAGCCACTAACTTCATTAGAGCAAATGAATTTTGAAACTGAAACTAATTGTTTTATATGTGGTGAATGTTTATATACAGACAGGGTTCGCGATCATGACCATTTAACAGGAAAATATCGTGGTGCTGCTCACCAAGAATGTAATTTAAATTATAGAGTAAGTAAATTCATTCCGGTCATTCTACACAATGGTAGCAAATACGATAACCACTTTATCGTTAAAGAATTTGGAGCTTCAGATGTGAAAATTGATGTTATTGCAAATAATAAGGAACAATACATATCGTTCACAAAATACATCAAAACTAGCAATAAAAAACCATTAAACTGCGATTTTTAGATTCATTCCGCTTTATGTCGAGTAGTCTTGATAAGCAGGCTAGTAATTTAAAATCAGATCAGTTTCATGAAATTCAACGTGTCTTTCCTAAAGAAGATGATTTTAATTTGATTTGTCAAAAGGGTATATTCCCTTACGAATATATTAACCGTGTGGAACGTCTTGAGGAGTGTTCTTTACCACCGAAAGATGCATTTTACAGTTCCTTAAACACAAGTCATATCAGCTATCAGGAATATTTACATGCACAACGTGTATGGGCACAGTTTGACATTCAAACTTTAGGAGAATTTTCAGACATATATTTGAAGACAGATGTGTTGTTATTAGCAGATGTTTTTGAAAATTTTCGGAATGTTTGTATGAAAACTTATGACCTTGATCCTTGTCAGTATTTCACAGCTCCTGGGTTAAGTTTCAGTTCAATGTTGAAAAAAACGAAAGTACATTTAGAATTAATGACTGATATAGACATGATCAATTTTATAAAATCATCAATTCGAGGTGGATTATGTCAATGTAGTGGACGGTACTCTAGAGCGAATAATAAATACATGCCTAGCTACAACCCTTGTGAAGAGTCAAAGTATATTGTCTACCTCAATGCAAATAACCAATATGGTTGGGCTATGAGTCAATATCTACCACTGAAAGATTTTCGCTGGCTGACACAACCTGAAATTGATGTCTTACATGTTGACACTCTTAATGATAACGATGATAAAGGATATATTTTAGAGGTAAATCTTGAGTACCCTAAAGAGTTACATGATGATCATAAGGATTTACCATTTTGTCCTGAGAATATGAAATCTCCATACATCACTTCACGAACAAAAATGTTAATTGCTAATGTAAATAATAAATGTAAATATGTAATACATTATCGAAACTTGAAACAGAGTCTACAGCATGGTTTGAAATTAACTAAAATTCATCGCGTATTGCAATTTCATCAGTCAGCATGGCTCAAACCGTATATTGATCTAAACAATAATTTAAGAACACAGTCAACAAACGCGTTTGAAAAAGATTTTTATAAACTCATGAATAATAGTGTTTTTGGAAAGACTATGGAGAATGTTGATAAACGAGTTGATGTAAAGCTGATAACAAAGTGGGAGAATGATGGTAAAAGGTATGGTGCGAGCAACTTAATAAGCAAGCCTAACTTTCATAGCTGTTCAATTATTCATGAGGATTTAGCTGTAATACAAATGAATCGTCTTAAAGTAACTTACAACAAACCCATATATGTGGGTTACACCATTCTGGAATTATCAAAAACACTTATGTATGAATTTCACTATGATTATGTAAAGAAAAACTATCTTGATAATGCTAAATTACTCTACACAGACACAGATTCTTTTATTTATGAGTTTAAAACTGATGATTTTTATGAGGATATCAAAACTGAGCTAAATAGGTTTGATACAAGTGACTATCCCGAGGATAATATTTACCATTTACCTCTAGTAAACAAAAAGGTTCTTGGGAAATTTAAGGATGAATGTGCTGGTGTTATTATAGACACCTTTGTAGGCACAAAATCTAAATCATACAGCTATATGACAATTGATGATGTAGTAGTAAAAAAAATTAAAAGGAGTGAAAAAGAATGTTGTTAGTAAAGAGTTAGATATAAGTGATTATAAAAACTGTATAGTTAGTAACCCACCTGTATTATATAAGAAAATGTGCGTATTTAGAAGTAAAAATCTTCAGCTACATACCAATTTGTTGAACAAAGTTGCTTTAAGTAATGAAGACAACAAACGATTCATTATACCCAACACATTTAATACTCTTGCTTGGGGAAACAGTCGCATTGACGACTATTACTTTACTTAAGTCTAATGATCACTATATTGTAATATTTGTAGTGTGTTTTATATTGTAATATTTTTTGTAAAAACTGTAAGTAGAATGTATAATGTTAGGCTACTGTAGTTTAGTAAAAATAAGATAAGTAATACATTTTAGTGTAAAACGTTTGCTTTTGTATATTACGAAAAAGTTTTTTTTTAAATGTACAGAATGTGTGAACTAAACAAGGGGAATGTAAAAAATGTAAAGTGGAAAATTGTTAATATCCATGTGTGAAAAAAAGTGAAATGGCTATCACCATTTTAAAATTAAAAGACATTGTGATCTGGTAAACCTTGTTTTTATTTCACAACAACAAAAATGTACAGAATGTGTAAACTAAACAAGAAGAATGTAAAAAATGAAAAGTGGAAATTGTAAATATTCATGTGTGAAAATAAAGAAATGGCTATCACCATTTTAAAATTAAAAGACATTGTGATCTTGTAAACCTTGTTTTTATTTCACAACATATATGGCTTTACAAAATAGAATACAAAGAAATACCATTTCCTCAATCCTTTTCAATGTTCATGTCCACTCATCATTAACTTCCCTTTTATAGCAGTAATCACAATGAGGGCTGCCAACCTCTCCCCCACTGAGCCATTATAGGATGTCAAACGTTGCTTAGCTTTTCAACGATACTTTATCCACCACACGTATTAAAGCATAATGACTATGACGATAAGAAAGGTCGTGTTATTTACATGCTTAATCCAAAGAAATAATAGGTATTTACTTAACACAGGGTCTTGAGTCCATGAGTTTGGTACATGGTGCAAGATTTCTTTCACGGCATTGACTGTCACAAAATAAATGAAAACTTGGAGACCACCAATAATTCATCTTTGGTAAGACTATCCAGGATCTTGAGTCCATGATTTTGGTATAAGTTGCCAGATTTCTTTCACGGCATTGACTGTCACATAATAAATGAACAACTTGGAGAGCACCAATAATTCTTCTTTGGTAAAACTATCTGCATATCGATGACAGATAACCTTTTAGTTCCACCCTTAAAACAACAACACTACCTCTTGCATAATCTGCGATGTTGATGGCTCTTGAGACGTGAAAGATGGATTAAACATAACTTTTACATCAACAGGAGTTAGACTTTGCTCAGTAAACAATGCACTGTCATTAGCCACAGTATTTTTTTTCTTGGACTTGCTTTATTCTTTTCTTTATAAGTGTTTGAAACGGTGTATTAAAAGAGAATGATGAACATCCAAAGGGTAAATAGAGTAACAAATAAAGAGAAATGAAAATGATTGTTCCATATCAATTGTCAAGCATGAACTAATCTCTAGCAAAGTTCACTCAATACCAGGGGCGGCTCCTGAGGTGGTGCCTGTGTGCCATGGCACCACCAGTGTAATGAAGAGAGAATATGTGACTTTTCCCTCTCAAGAACAGTTTATATTACATTTACATTTTGAGGAAATTGTATGCATAATCTGCATTTATTTGAACGAGCGCTCAAACTGACATGCGTTCTGGTGGCGCTTTATTGAATTACTGAGCCAGAGCCAACCGGCACTACCTACGAACATCAGACCGCATCAGACACTGTACTGCAATAAGGACTAGTTTGGCTTGAGTTTGTTTGTGTTGTGTTGAGACGCATATTACCCTGAGGTAGAGCCAACGGCCTCGTGATGCGGAGCTTCAATTCTATATACGAGATAGCAGCACGTCACAGGTACAAGCACACATTACATACGCGTTAGAACTGCTGAACTGCTTTATCTTTCAACCACTAGAGTACAGCATATGGCAGCACACCTCCAGTGGTACCAGCTTGACGATATATCACTGTGTCTTGACTATTAAATAAATTCAAACCACAAAATAGTTTTAGTTCTTTATTGTTTGACATTTAGCAACTTTTTAGGCTCATATTGATGACGGGGATTATTTGTTCTCTCTTTGTAATGTAAAAATTCGGAATTTTTCAACGAGTTTTACTGTGTTTCGTTAATTTAATTTGGCGGCACAGTTTCACGTCCCAAGCGTAAACACAAATTCTCAAGTTTTACTGCAAATGTGTATGAATAGTGTCCGTCGCTAAATAGCTTTTGTGTTCATTTATATTAGATGCAGGGGATATCCTTTCCAATCAATCCGTATGAACGATAAGTAAGGTTGTCTTAGAGGTAGGTCATCGTGTTCATTTCATCTCACCTATTTATTTTGAGACAGCAACTGAAATTGCGACAAAGAGGCTGTGTTACTTAAACTTGCATAGCATCATGCGGCATTGACCATATAAACACCGTTTTAATCTAATAAGTGTGTTTTTTGAATCGATACATGCAAGCTAGGTTCCTTAATAAAATTTGATTTGTTTCATGTTTGAAGATCGCATAGCTCGAGCGCATCGTACGAAGCCGTACGAATCTCAGTGAGCTCTGTGTCACCTTTCGGAAGTGTAACAATGAATAAAATAAGTGAGTTGTTACAATCTCCATTTAGCAATAGGACCGCTCTTATTAATTCAAATGAAGGTGTCGATCGAGGTTTTGGAACAAATATTTTTGATGAGTAGGCCTAGCATATGTTGTTTTCTTCAAATTATTTTTCTGAGAGGTTTGTTCAATTATAATTCTTAAAAGTGGTTTTTATTTAAAATGCATATGGATCAAAATATGTGTATGATATAATATCGTATGGCCTCGGTGCCAGGTGCAAGCTTTGTTGTTGGCACCCAAAGGGCAGCTTGCTTGTCGAATTTTTGTTGTTCCTTGGAGGGCCATGAAAGTCAAGGAGGTTAGATATCTAAGCTCCTTGACACTTTAGCGCTTTCTAGTAGAGAAAGGAGGAACTTTTGTTTTGGCGAAAAATCCCGAGATTAAAATATTTGTAGTAGTTACGCAATTTCTCAATTCACTTCAGCTGACACTTCAATTAAAAACGTCTTCTACAATAGCACAGTTAAATAATGTTAAACATATAACTTATTGCATAAAATATGCACTATCCGTACATGCAACTTTGAATGATTCTATTGCAAATTTTGAATATGCTGGCACCACCAAGTGAAAAATCACCAGCCGCCACTGCTCAATACTATAAATAATAGTTTAAAGTGGGTGCAAAAGTGGGTGCATAAGTGGGTGCAAATGTGGGTGCATAAGTGGGTGAAAAAGTGGGTGCATAAGTGGGTGCAAATGTGGGTGCATAAGTGGGTGAAAAAGTGGGTGCATAAGTGAATGCAATAGTGGGTGCAAAGGTAGGTACAAAAGTGGGTGAAAAAATGCCCCCCCCCCTTTTTGAATCTCGCTGACGCCCCCTTTTTTAATCTATTTTTTTGAAATTTTGACAAAGGGTCTAAGTGCACTTTTGTTAATATCTCGCGAACCAGTCTCTGTTGACGGGTTCTTGTTGACTAGTCCCTGTGGGCAGGTCCCTTTGGCATAATTTTGATAAAATGCATGGGCCAGTCCATAGGGATCAGTCCAAAGGACCCGCCCACAGGGACTAGTCAACAAGGACCCGTCAACAGAGACTGGTTCGCGAGATATTAACAAAAGTGCACTTAGACCCTTTGTCAAAATTTCAAAAAAATAGATTAAAAAAGGGGCGTTAGCGAGATTCAAAAAGGGGGGGCATTTTTTCACCCACTTTTGTACCTACCTTTGCACCCACTATTGCATTCACTTATGCACCCACTTTTTCACCCACTTATGCACCCACATTTGCACCCACTTATGCACCCACTTTTTCACCCACGTATGCACCCACATTTGCACCCACTTATGCACCCACTTTTGCACCCACTTTTGCACCCACTTTAAACTATTATTTATAGTACCGTATTGAGTGAACTTTGCTAGAGATTAGTTCATGCTTGACAATTGATATGGAAGTATCATTTTCATTTCTCTTTATTTGTTACTCTATTTACCCTTTGGATGTTTATCATTCTCTTTTAATACACCGTTTCAAACACTTATAAAGAAAAGTAAAAAGCAAGTCCAAGAAAAAAAATACTGTGGCTCATGACAGTGCATTGTTTACTGAGCAAAGTCTAACTCCTGTTGATGTAAAAGTTATGTTTAATCCATCTTTCACGTCTCAAGAGCCATTAACATCGCAGATTATGCAAGAGGTAGTGTTGTTGTTTTAAGGGTGGAACTAAAAGGTTATCTGTCATCGATATGCAGATAGTTTTACCAAAGAAGAATTATTGGTGCTCTCCAAGTTGTTCATTTATTATGTGACAGTCAATGCCGTGAAAGAAATCTGGCAACTTATACCAAAATCATGGACTCAAGATCCTGGATAGTCTTACCAAAGATGAATTATTGGTGCTCTCCAAGTTTTCATTTATTTTGTGACAGTCAATGCCGTGAAAGAAATCTTGCAACATGTACCAAACTCATGGACTCAAGACCCTGTGTTAAGTAAATACCTATTATTTCTTTGGATTAAGCATGTAAATAACACGGCCTTTCTTATCGTCACAGTCATTATGCTTTAATACGTGTGGTGGATAAAGTATCGTTGAAAAGCTAAGCAACGTTTGACATCCTATAATGGCTCAGTGGGGGAGAGGTTGGCAGCCCTCATTGTGATTACTGCTATAAAAGGGAAGTTAATGATGAGTGGACATGAACATTGAAAAGGATTGAGGAAATGGTATTTCTTTGTATTCTATTTTGTAAAGCCATATATGTTGTGAAATAAAAACAAGGTTTACAAGATCACAATGTCTTTTAATTTTAAAATGGTGATAGCCATTTCTTTATTTTCACACATGAATATTTACAATTTCCACTTTTCATTTTTTTACATTCTTCTTGTTTAGTTTACACATTCTGTACATTTTTGTTGTTGTGAAATAAAAACAAGGTTTACCAGATCACAATGTCTTTTAATTTTAAAATGGTGATAGCCATTTCACTTTTTTCACACATGGATATTTACAATTTTCCACTTTACATTTTTTACATTCCCCTTGTTTAGTTCACACATTCTGTACATTTTTAAAAAAGTCTTTTTCGTAATATACAAAAGCAAACGTTTTACACTAAAATGTATTACTTATCTTATTTTTACTAAACTACAGTAGCCTAACATTATACATTCTACTTACAGTTTTTACAAAAAATATTACAATATAAAACACACTACAAATATTACAATATAGTGATCATTAGACTTATGTAAATTAATAGTCGTCAATGCGACTGTTTCCCCAAGCAAGAGTATTAAATGTGTTGGGTATAATGAATCGTTTGTTGTCTTCATTACTTAAAGCAACTTTGTTCAACAAATTGGTATGTAGCTGATGATTTTTACTTCTAAATACGCACATTTTCTTATATATTACAGGTGGGTTACTAACTATACAGTTTTTATAATCACTTATATCTAACTCTTTACTAACAACATTCTTTTTCACTCCTTTTATTTTTTTTACTACTACATCATCAACTGTCATATAGCTGTATGATTTAGATTTTGTGCCTACAAAGGTGTCTATAATAACACCAGCACATTCATCCTTAAATTTCCCAAGAATCTTTTTGTTTACTAGAGGTAAATGGTAAATATTATCCTCGGGATAGTCACTTGTATCAAACCTATTTAGCTCAGTTTTGATATCCTCATAAAAATCATCAGTTTTAAACTCATAAATAAAAGAATCTGTGTCTGTGTAGAGTAATTTAGCATTATCAAGATAGTTTTTCTTTACATAATCATAGTGAAATTCATACATAAGTGTTTTTGATAATTCCAGAATGGTGTAACCCACATATATGGGTTTGTTGTAAGTTACTTTAAGACGATTCATTTGTATTACAACTAAATCCTCATGAATAATTGAACAGCTATGAAAGTTAGGCTTGCTTATTAAGTTGCTCGCACCATACCTTTTACCATCATTCTCCCACTTTGTTATCAGCTTTACATCAACTCGTTTATCAACATTCTCCATAGTCTTTCCAAAAACACTATTATTCATGAGTTTATAAAAATCTTTTTCAAACGCGTTTGTTGACTGTGTTCTTAAATTATTGTTTAGATCAATATACGGTTTGGGCCATGATGACTGATGAAATTGCAATACGCGATGAATTTTAGTTAATTTCAATCCATGCTGTAGACACTGTTTCAAGTTTCGATAATGTATTACATATTTACATTAGCAATTAACATTTTTGTTCGTGAAGTGATGTATGGAGATTTCATATTCTCAGGACAAAATGGTAAATCATTATGATCATCATGTAACTCTTTAGGGTACTCAAGATTTACCTCTAAAATATATCCTTTATCATCGTTATCATTAAGAGTATCAACATGTAAGACATCAATTTCAGGTTGTGTCAGCCAGCGAAAATCTTTCAGTGGTAAATATTGACTCATAGCCCAACCATATTGGTTATTTGCATCGAGGTAGACAATATACTTTGACTCTTCACAAGGGTTGTAGCTAGGCATGTATTTATTATTCGCTTTAGAGTACCGTCCACTACATTGACATAATCCACTTCGAATTGATAATTTTATAAAATTGATCATGTCTATATCAGTCATTAATTCTAAATTTACTTTCGTTTTTTTCAACATTGAACTGAAACTTAACGCAGGAGCTGTGAAATACTGACAAGGATCAAGGTCATAAGTTTTCATACAAACATTCCGAAAATGTTCAAAAACATCTGCTAATAACAACACATCTGTCTTCAAATATATGTCTGAAAATTCTCCTAAAGTTTGAATGTCAGACTGTGCCCATACACGTTGTGCATGTAAATATTCCTGATCACTGATATGACTTGTGTTTAAGGAACTGTAAAATGCATCTTTCGGTGGTAAAGAACACTCCTCAAGACGTTCCACACAGTTAATATATTCGTAAGGGAATATACCCTTTTGACAAATCAAATTAAAATCATCTTCTTTAGGAAAGACACGTTGAATTTCATGAAATTGATCTGATTTTAAATTACTAGCCTGCTTATCAAGACTACTCGACATAAAGCGGAATGAATCTAAAAATCGCAGTTTAATGTTTTTTTTTTATTGCTAGTTTTGATGTATTTTGTGAACGATATGTATTGTTCCTTATTATTTGCAATAACATCAATTTTCACATCTGAAGCTCCAAATTCTTTAACGATAAAGTGGTTATCGTATTTGCTACCGTTGTGTAGAATGACCGGAGTGAATTTACTTACTCTATAATTTAAATTACATTCTTGGTGAGCAGCACCACGATATTTTCCTGTTAAATGGTCATGATCGCGAACCCTGTCTGTATATAAACATTCACCACATATAAAACAATTAGTTTCAGTTTCAAAATTCATTTGCTCTAATGAAGTTAGTGGCTCCATTGGAATGATCGTATTTAAAATAGAGGATATACGGACGGCATCTTTCTCAAGCCTTTCCATAAAAACATTAGGTGCATCAGGTCCTCTATAGAGCTCAAACTTATTTAAAGAGTCATCATAACTACATTTAATATAATATGCAAAGCTAAAAGGTTCATGAATGTGAGTAGTGTTGGTGAAAGGTTGGGCTGGATTCGATGAACATGTATTAAATGGTTTTAGCAAAGCCTCGAAGTCAGCATATATAATAACAAATGGTACTCGAAGCTGTTTCTCATAATCCTTAAATTTTAGAATGTTATTTTTAGGAGTTGGTAATACCGTACGAACATGATTACATCCCCATTTTTGATGTTGAGTTAGTTCACCCTCATTTATAAAATAGAGCAAACAGCCTTCACACAACCACTTCTTACCTTCGTATTTTGATAGTTGACTACCAACAAGTCTACATAAATGTTTTATCCAACAATAGTGGGCATTTTCACCTTCGGTTATGTAAAGTAAATTTACATGAGCATCCTTTTTTTCCTGAGTATAATATAGAGGGCCTACTATACTCTTATTTTCAATTTCATAAACATTAATACTTACATTGTTCAGCTCTTCAAAACGTTTAATGTCTTTTATCGCCATAGGAAATTCCATTTCTTTTAAATCTAACACTGAGGAATAGTGAGGATATGATGATGTTCTCTCCACATGTCTCACTGCTGGATGGAGAGCTGAGGTTACAGCCCATGCAAAGCATGCGTCATCATTATTCATAAAGTTCACAACAGCTTTCTTACATTTGATCCATGCTGGCAAATCAATGTATGATGATGCTCGAAGGGGATTATATTAATTCATGTTGGTTTCTAAATAAAGTACTTCAACCAATGCCCAGCCCGACTCCTTTTCCCGGAACTCTTCACTCTTCACGATGATAGCATTTGAAATATTTTGATATATATCACTAATATTAGTTGATTCACTAACAATTACGTTTTTTGTATTAAAAGATTTGATATCCGTAATTCCACCTTCGCTCCCAGTTTTTACATAGAGGCCAAAAAGTTCAAAATTCATTTTAAATGTTTTATGCTCTAATAAAACATTACCTACCAAGCCAAACACAGTAGGTTGAACATTTTTTTTAAATGATTCAATACCTTTGAGTTTTTTCTTCACTATGAAGTCTATAACTAGCAATTCGACTTTTAAATGCACTACCAATTTGTTGAACATTTCCAGAATTTCTTTCATGGCAAGTGTTATTTTTATGTTGAATACTGCGTTAATGTCCATGAATGATTGAAGAAGGTATATCAATATTACATACATTACAATGTGTTATTGAAGGTTCACCATTCTTCTTTCTTTTTGATGCACAACTATTTTCACAATCTTGAGAACGTTTACGCTTTTGAGCATTAAATTCATTTAAAGGTTCCGTGCTAGTTGTTGGTTTTACAGTTTTTAATTCTTGTTGTTCACCATGCACTTCAACCATGTGGGATTGATATCGCTTTACAGCAGAAAAACCAAGTTCACAAACTGAACATGAAAATGGTGCTGAACTAACATGCATTAAACTTACATGACGTGCAAGATTATCTTGTCTGTTAAATGTGGTAGCACAATGACTGCACACAAACATTTTAATGTCATGTTTAACATTTGCGTGTCGTTGAAGGCTGTCAGGTCTTGAGAACTGTTTCTTACAGTCACCACACTTGAACATGATGATCCCTTTCGAAATTACCTATAAAAGAAAGAAATCATAAATGTTAATAAATGATAAACAAAAGTACAATATAAATAGTTTAATTACATTCCAGTCAATGGTTATAGCAGGGTATTTAAATCGATCATCTGTGAACTCCTAGCATGTCTAACTTCATGTAGTTCTAACTGGGGGTTACTATATACCACTGTCACTGACACCTAGCGGTGAACATTGGAACATAATAGAGTGATAGAAACCAGTGATCGTCAGTTAAGTGAGCTAAGTGTGACGTCATAACCAATCTTAAAACAAGTCTAAACTTGTAGAACATGTCACGTGATAGAAACCAGCGATCACCAGTTAAGTGAGCTAAGTGTGACGTCATAGCCAGTCTTAAAACAAGTCTAAACTTGTAGAACATGTCACATATTGGAAACCAGCGATCGTCAGTTAAGTGACCTAAGTGTGTCGTCATAGTCAGTCTTAAAACAAGTTTAAACTTGTAAAACATGTCACATGACAAGGTTAAGTTAGGTAAAGTTAAGTGAACTGAGGTTAAGACTTTAAATATTCCCTCTGTCACTGACACCTAGCAATGAACATTCGAACTTAATAGAGTGGTAATCAAAATCTAACCTACAAATTTAGCTTTACACATCATGGTCAAGTAGTTCCAACTTTTTACTGCTAAATATACCATTTTCACTGACATGTAGTGGTGAACATTGGAAAATAATACTCTAGCTGTTTAAAAGTTATTAGAGGGGCACTTACCTTTTTATAATTGATCAACTGCTGTCACTGAATGAACAGATTGTAGGAATCTGGTATCCTACAGGTACCAATTATCTGTAAACAAATCAATCAATCAATTAATCAATCAATAAATACATTCCAATTAATAACTTCAACATCAATTAGTAATAAAAAACTACAATCCATTAATAATAAGTACTTACCTTGCAAAATAATTTAATGATTTTCTACCGAAACGGCTTTTTTTACAACTCTTGAGCAGTAATAGAGCACTGTTCACTCAAAGCGAGTAATAAAGACTGACAGTAGGGAGATATATGACACCTCTCTTATATAAACTCTCATCGCTCGTGTCAGCAGTTTTTTGCAGATCATTGCAATTCCTTTCCCAATACAGCTGATAGTCCAAAGTACACTAAGAACACCTGTGTGGTATCCAATGACTGCTGACTTTGCATGATCATCACCCATTGTCTTAATCATCACATGGGGTTTCAAATTACTGCAGAGTCAGTCATAGCAACAGCAGTGTGCGCTCCCTACCATGTCAGCAACATGACACAGGAAGGAACACCTGCGTAATATCCAATAACTGCTAACTTTGCATGATCATCATCCATTGTCTTCATGAACACTTGTGGTTTCAAATTACTGCAGTGTTAGTCATAGCAACAGATCTGCGCGCTCTCTGTCATGTCTGTAATATGACACAGGAAGTAACAAGTCGGTTTACTGCACGTACCATCTCCTCAGTTTTAACATCTTAAGAACATGTATTATTCTCTTTCAACTACAAATGACTCGTTAGAACACATACATCCACCAAGTTAGATCCCTTGTGTGTTCACATGTATTTCGTCACTTTCCTTTAATATCGTTATCACATTATAGTAGTGGGGGTTGGTGAACAACGTCAGTTCAACACACACAAATGTAGTTAGGTCCTTTGACATAATTTAAATAAATTCATGAGCCAGTCCATAGGGACCAGGCCAAAGGGACCGTTCCGAAGGGACCCGTCCAAAGGGATCAGTCCAAAGGGACAAGGACTCGTCCACAAGGACTCGTCCACAAGGACTCGTCAACAATGACCTGTCAACAATGACCTGTCCACAAGGACTTGTCCACAAGGACTCGTCCACAAGGACCTGTCAACAATAACCCATCAACAGGGGCCCGACAGCAGGGGGGCTCGTCAACAATAACAGGGGCTCTCACCTCAAGGCCTAACATGCCCCTCTTTGATTATTGGTTTGCAGAACAACGTTACATTCCATATCGGCATTCAAACTCTCACATGTTGCAATTGGAAAGAGAGATTTTCTAAAAAATTACAATTTCACCCCCTAGTAGGGGTAGGTTTTATTTTGGGGTGGAAATATGTTGTCCATTGGAAAGGGGGTGTCAGCCCGATTTCAATGACACCTCATTCGTCAACATCCGACCATGCGTTCGAGATATATTGCGCCGCCGCCATCTTGTGAGGTGGGGAGGTGGAGGTGGGGCCAGAACCGCTACAAAACCACTACTGCTGAGTCTTCATTCCTAAGCTCGAGTCAGCAGTTTATACTTGAAACGTATCATGCAGGTGTTGACCTTGGGCGTTAGACCTACACATGTATCATAACAGGATGCTACAAACGTGGGAAACAAAATGATTATACATGCAATGTGATATATAAAGACACATCGCTAATATTTCCACTCGCACATATGTGACTACCTTTGAACACGCCACAGCGTTGTGTGAAACACTTGGTCTTGTTTAACAGTTTTGGTGTTGGTGGAAAATATTTGAAACAGTTGTGAGCTGTTTGCAGATAACCTATATACTTATCATGTCTGATAGAGAGACCTTTACACGCTTGAGCCCACAAGAAGGAAACAGCAAGACATTACAAGTGAAGGTGAGGTTTTGTTTATAATAACATGTATGATTTTTGTTTGATATTATATGTTTTTATGAAATGCATGTAATAACTTGAATTTCTTTATGCTACAAAAGAACCAAAACGGCATGACATTTATTTTTGTTTATATTGGTAAAAGGGGGGTGTGAATGACTGCTGATTTATTAAAAATTTAAGTAGATGGGTTACTGTTAGTGGTGAGATACAGTTTATTTTTTGTAAGGTGTTTTATTTATTAATGATTGATTGGTTATTTTGTTTGTCTTTAGGTTTGGTAATGCGCCACTAATGTAGTGAACAGACAGTGAACAAGCATACATTATTCATTAAAGTACTCTGTACTATTGTGCAACGTTAAATGTTTTATTATAACACACATGGCTTTAATATCAAATACAAAACGTGAGCAAGTGGGTTTACCACCTGTGTTGAATTTAAAATTAGAAAACGATCGTTGGATAACATTTGAATCTTGGCCTGTACGCTTTTTATCAGCACATAAACTTGCTGCAGCTTGTTTCTATTACTTGAATCGAGAAGACGTTGTACGGTGTGTGTTTTGTAGTGTTGAACTTTCGCACTGGGAAGAAGGGGATGATCCTTTTCGAGACCATTTGCGATGGTCTCCTTGTTGTCCTTACATGCTTAGAAAAGAAGTGGGTAACATACCAGTGTATCCATTTTCCCGAACCACAAGTCCATTCGCTACCACTTACTTTGCTCAATCACAAATAAATAATAATTATGTATTACGTTGTACGGTGTGTGTTTTGTAGTGTTGAACTTTCGCACTGGGAAGAAGGGGATGATCCATTTCGAGACCATTTGCGATGGTCTCCTTGTTGTCCTTACATGCTTAGAAAAGAAGTGGGTAACATACCAGTGTATCCATTTTACTGAACCACAAGTCCATTCGCTACCACTTACTTTGCTCAATCACAAATAAATAATAATTATGTATTACCAGCCAACAAAAGTGTGGATATATGAGGTCCATATGCAATAGAGAGTGTTGAATTGGCATCTGCTTTTGAAAAATTGGGAGTTCGCAGGACTAAAGCGTTAGCACATCCAGAGTACAGGTCTGTTGAAAAACGTTTAGAATCTTTTAAAAATGTTTGGCCATTAATATGAAAACAGCTTGTAAAAGAACTAAGTGAAGCTGGATTTTTTTATTCTGGTGAAGGGGACAAAACAATATGTTTTCATTGTGGATTTGCTTTAAAGGTCGAGAATTTGCGAACACTATTCGTAAAGAAAACGTGATTGCAGCCCAAGATATAAAAGCGCCTTCAGAGCTTGAAGACGCAGTACGAATACATGAGGTTGAAAAAAAGACTTGTCTCACCAACAGATACAAAAGTGTGACAAACAATTATGTAAAATTTGTTATCAGAAAGAACTAGGTGTTTTATTTTTACCTTTTGGACACTTGATAGCTCGTGTCAAGTGTGCATTGATACTTAATATTTGTGCTATATGCAGAGAAGTAGTATCTGCTACAGTTAGGACATTCGTTGCGTAAATAGTATAATTTATTAGTAATGCATTGTGCAAAATACCTATATGCACAATATTATTACAAGCTGTTGTAGAGTATAATAGATATACTGTACTTTTCTTTTGTTTAAAGACTACTACAATGAATGTTCTAAATGCTACAAGACAAGCATGTGGCTTATACACAAAAAAGCTCAGCGAATTGCCAACGCATATTCCATTCCGCATTATGAAGATTCGGAAATTGAAAACAGCGTATGGTGATCGTGTACTTTGTGTATGTGAAAATTTTGAGACTTTTATTCCGACACCGTTTAATGATATATCAGAGAGTGTGTTTGAAGACGTAAATAATGCTACACATCCTGTAGCATTTATGAATTTATGAGGGTATTAAAACAATAGGTGTATGGGCAGTAGCTCTAAAATGCCTTTGGGAGTGGCGACCCCATTTTAATTAACGCTCCTGAATAAGATTCGGATTGGCCAACCTTGAAGGCGTTCAGTCTTCACCCTTAGTAAATCTCTTTACTGGTTCACATACGATGATAAACAACGACGCAGATGTCACTACCCCAGGGAGTATCCAATCTCCCGTCACCAATGGTGGCGCATTCAGGCCTTCGGACTCTGGGGAGCCTGACCTCATCGTGCGGGAAAAGTTGGAGTTCCTCAATACCGTCAACCGATTGAGACCCAAAACTATCACACACATTGGAACTATCAATATTCAAACTCTTTGTAAGACCGGAAAACTCAAGCAATTGACCGATATCCTGAATAATTGCAAAATTTCAATAACAGCAGTCCAAGAAACCAGATTTACTGATGAAGAGGAAGCCGGCATCTAAGAATACACATGGCTCCAGCGTTTTTGGAACAGCATTTTCAATAAGACGTGATGTGATGGATTCTGTAATCAGATTCACATCAGTTAGCGAATGTATCTCCGTATTATCTCTCAGATGTGGCAACAAGGGATACTCTATTGTAAATGCACACGCTCCAGTTAATGATGACAACAAGGAGACCCCTGAAAAGGTCCAAAGTTTCTGGCAGATGCTAGAAGACGAGATTAATAAGAACTCCAATCACCACGTCAAGTTCCTGGTAGGTTACTTCAATGCTCAACTGGGGAATGAACGACATTACCAAGACGTACTGGGGCCATATACAGCACATATACGAACCAATACCAACGGCAAGCGCTTAATTGAACTGTGTAGGTTGATTCAATTGAAGATCATGTCCACAGTTTTTCCTAGAAAGGCAAGATACCAGACCACCTGGCAGTCACCGAACACTGCTATGGGATCGTTTCAAATCGATCACGTTGCAATCAGTGTAAAGAGTAGGAAAGAGATCATGAATGTCAGTGTTCGAAAAGGTTGGATCGTTGACTCTGACCATTTCTTCACACAAATTAAGACCAGATTATTACCTAAACGAAAGATACCTCCTACCATAATTCCACCAAGGATTGATCCTCAATTCCTTATGGAGAATAAAGAACGCTTTAAATCTGATAACATGCAAAATGAAATGAAAGACTGGAACCACCTGAGGTCCACTATATGCGAAGCGACCAATAACCTCGGACAACCTCGAAGGAAGCGACGCCATAGATGGTGGAATTCTGAATGTGACCTTGCAGTTGATGAGCGTGCTGCAGCTTGGATGAAGTGGAACTCGACAAAACGACGAGAAGATTGGGAGAATTTCACAGTGGTGCGTAAACTGTCGAGCAAGACCATAAGGCGTGTGAAGAGATCTTACGATAGTTCAAGACTGGAAAAGTTGGATGAAGAATTTAAAATGTATAACACCAGAAACTTTTATCGGGCCTTCAAAGGGAAACTCTCTGGGTATAAACCACAATGCCTTCACTTTAAGGATACAGCCGGGGAGCTGGTCACCAGCAACCGCGAGAACGTGGAACTTTTGGCAAACTACTTTGAACAATTGCTTAGTGGCGAAGAGCCCACGGACAGATTGCCTGTTGAAGATCCTCCAGAAATTCACCTGCCATCTAACCTACCAACTTTGCAGCAAGTTGCTAATGCCATCAACCATCTTAAGAACTAAAAGACACCCGGGGAAGATGGCATCATTGCAGAAGCCCTGAAAGCAGGTGGAAATACGATCGCAGAGGACCTACACCAGATCTTAATCGAATATTGGGAGACTGGCAGGATCCCTGATGACTGGAAATCAGATACCATACACCATTTACATATGAAAGGCGATCACAGTTATGTCAACAACTACCGGGGGATATCTCTACTGTCAATAGCATACAAAGTGCTCTCCAGGATTTTACTGGACAATGTCGAAAGTCAATGTGATCAAACAATTGGTGAATATCAAGGAGGATTTCGGCGTGGAAGGTCCTGTACCGAGCAGATCTTCAATCTGAAAACCATTCTCCAACTAATACAAGTAAGGAGTACGAACATCACTGTAGTATTCGTCGACTTCGTAAAAGCTTATGATTCCATCGACCGCCAGACACTCTTCTCAATACTCCAAGACCGAGGTGTGGATTATAACACACGCACACTCATCACACAGACTCTCACGGATACAACCTCTAAGGTGAAGTTCAGAGGAGAACTATCTCGGAGTTGCAAGATAAAAACCGGAGTACGACAGGGTGATGGCCTCTCGCCCATTCTGTTTAATCTGGTACTTGATAAAGTCATCAAGACCTGGGAATGCACATCGCGGAATCTAGGAATCAAACCAGTAGCTATGGGCGCTGGAACACGAAGAATCGAGATCAGGTGCCTTGCCTTCGCAGATGACATTGCAATCTTAGCCAACAACTCTAAGGATGTTGGCATAGCTGTCCAAGCCCTGCACGAGATAGCGGTGAAGTCTGGATTATAGATATCTTACGATAAGACCAAGTACTTTGAGAATCGGCACTCCGGAAACACCCATTTGACGACCATACATGGAACGATTGGAAGAGTCAATCGCTTTCGTTATCTTGGAGAATGGGTCCAACCCAATGGCACCTCCATCTTAGCAAGGTGTACCAAACTCAACGCAGCATACCAACTATCCCACAATTTGTACAACAATAAATGCATTTCGAGGAATGCTAAGATCTCTCACTACAGAACTGCTGTCAGACCACAGTTTCTGTATGCCGCAGTGACCCTCTTGATGAACAGAAAAGGCACCATGGATGACCTGGAGAAAGCCGAAAGACGTATCCTCAGGAAAATCCATGGCCCGAGATTGCTCCCAGATGGAACCTGCCGTTTGAAATCGAATTGTGACCTGTATCAACAGTTAGAATTAGCCAATTCCAGTATGCGACGTAGGAAGCTAAAGTTCCACGGGCACCTACAATGAATGAACTGCAACAGGCTTACCAAGAAAACCTTCTCCTTGGTTAAAAGCTACAAGACTGGAAGCCTATGGCTTAATGAAGTACAAAAGGACATGGATTCGGCTGGAATTGCTGACCTTGATGTAGAAGATCGTTCTACATTTTGTGCTATGGTAAAATCTTGGACCCCTCCACCTAGAGTCCCTAGATGACGGAAACCCCTTTCGCAGGAGAGAAAGGAGTAATTATCAGCAGGGCTCAAGAGATATTCGGAACGGAAAATAGCATCGAAGAACTAGTCATAAGCACTCCGTAGTGGGCTTAGATCAATAATAATAAATAGGTGTATGGGCTCACACTGAGCCCTGTTGTGTACCATCAACAAATAAATAAATAAATAAATATTTCGTGATACAAAGCGCAGTCAAGACTTCTGCGTTTTACTGCTAGAGAGCAGTGTTAGCAGAACGTTCAAATTGGAGAATTGGTTGCCGCAGTAGCTCCAACTCGGCAGAATTACACCACGGTACTCCGATCATTATTACCATTAATATTATTTCTTTATAATCCAAACCCACAGTTGGTAACATGAGTCATATTGGTACATCAATTAGAAGAAATGGGATGTAACACCTTGATGAGGCTTTAACATATGTATTTAAATTATGAAATGTGAATGTTAGCAGTAAATTTTTTTGGTTGCTCGCCTGGTTGTCGGTTTCTGGTTCGTTCCGTATTTAACTCGCTCGTCATAGCAGATTTAATCAAGCTGCTGTTCTAGTTCTTCACAAGGGGTCCATCAACACCTCAGTGCTTACTAAAAATCATCTAAAGATGCTGAAGATCTTCATATAACTTAATTACTAAGGTTTATATAGATTAATCTTGATCTTTGTCATAACTTACTCCAGCAGCGATGTTGTTCCTCTGAGGATAACATCAAAATGCCATCTTGCACAATGGTTTGTCACATAATTGACACACGCATCCTGGTGAAGGGTTGAAGACCGTTTCTAGGAATTCTGGCAAACAATTGTTGACATCCTGTTGAATCTTAGCTTGGGAATAATACTCCTTGAAATTGGATCACTATCTTCCCATTTCATTAATGCTGTCTGCAAAATGTCCATCACTTTTATATGATCCTCCAGTGTGTCCTTGTGGCCTTACGTTTTGCATACAGAAGGTTGATGACCCTCTGCATCACCTTGATTTGGTGTAGTGGCTATGCTAACGACAGGATATTGGCCTCCTTCATGGGTTGTAGTTCTGTGAGAACCCTATGTTCAATATGTTGAAGTTCAAATTCACTTAAGAGACCGTTTCTTATTATGGATCTACGTTGTTCCATGATATTCAAATTTGATTATTTACAGACATAGAATGACAATGAGTTCTATTTCTTTCCACGTCTGGAAGCATGAGTGTTCAACTAAACCATTGGGAACAACTGTGTAGGTGCACTGAGCCCTTTTCTGTACCGTCAACAAATAAAAGAAATAAATAAACCACCTAGGCATTTGCCTGGAGTAGAAGTGGTTAACTACGGTAGTCCACTTCCAACATGACTGAGGTGGGAATCGATCACATCTCCTCGTCGGTTTGTTTCACGAGTACGAATATACCCCGTTCCAGCCCTCAAAAAAGAATTAAATCTCTTGGCAGAGCCGGGAATCGAAGCAGTACCTCCCGGACGAGAGCTAAGAATGCTAGCCACTACACCACGAGCTGGTCGATGGGGAAGAAAAGCCGACGGTCGCATGTCATAGATTTATGGCATGTAAAAACCTTCCACTAATTACACTTGTTTGAAGCTAGAATTTGACTGACGCACTTAGGTTCCAACGTTCGTCGCCAGGAGCCGACTGCGGTGGCATCTAGTAAGCAAGTTCAAGATAAGTTGTCGTTGACGGTGGCATTTGGTAGCAAAAGTTGGAACTACTTGAAAATCGAATGTATGTAGTCCTTATTTGAATTAAAAACAGATGACACACACTAATACAGTCACCACAATTAACACCGGTTATCAGACAGATTCTACACACACCCAAAGTACACGAGGCTACATGACTGCGTTGTCGCAGTCCCTAAACTGAAGAACCAACCAACCAGATTCGATTTGTGCTGCTTTGTCAAGACATTAATTTTTGTCTGAGGGCTGGGTCGGTGAACACTCAGTCTCGTGAGAATAGGTTGGGTTCGATTCTACTTTTAGCCATCCTGGAAGTGGGATTTCCCTGGTTTCTCACTTCTACTCCAGGCAATTGCCGGAATGATTTCTAAATTAGGCCATGGCTGCCTCCTTTCCAATACTCACCTCAATTACAAATTCACGCACTACTGAAGGTTTTACAATGGCACAGGTTATCACACACGGGAGGAAATAACCACCATGTCGCAGGCTCATAACTGAATCAACAACAACAACAACAATATCAGAAGTGATCTAGCTGAGAACAGAAGTTCTGGAGCGTGAGTTATTGGGACCGGTTGGCAACTTCGGAGATACTCTCTGGCACATAAAGATATGCAAACTTAATGCAATAATTCACACCAGCTCGTAATGTATAACTTGTTTACAGCGAGTACAGCCCGTCTTGTCATGGGAGTTTATCAAAATAAATCTCACTCCGCGTGAGACAAAGCTTTGTCCATGTATGAAGTATTTTCGTCTTGTACATCTCCAAACTATTACTGTCTAACTTCCACATATAACAAAGGAGAAACTGTTCCGCCTAGTCAATACATTTATTTACAAAAAGTTATAAACTTGCTATTGTATGGTACATGTTTAGGGGCCTCTAGTACTGGTCCCTTCTTCAGCCATAAATTAAGTTGCAAAATCCAGCATAATTAAAGATATAACAAGTAGTTCCGTGAAGAACTATACAGCCTATTTTCATATATCCTACTTACGTTAATTGCCACTATTTAACATACACAATTTCAGTTTGATTGCTGTAATAGATTCGTAGATATTGAGAACCGACTAAATATTTCGGATGGTCGCCATGTTGGATATTATATATGTAGGTCTTAGAGTTATGTACTGTTACATGCAGATTATTGTGAACGTGTAGTATTCAAACTTCAATCGCATAATTAGGACACAAGAAAAAACAAGGAGATTTTAAAATTTTTCACAGCTGCCATCTTGAGGTTATGGAAACAACTGAAATAAATTAGATGCCAGTGGATTAACATTCGTATAAGGATTTACTGTACCAAGTTTCACTGCACTCGGATGGTTAAATTGCGAGAAACGTCCATGTGAATATTTATAATTCGCGTCACCGCCATGTTGGATTTGTGATAACCAGGTTATTTCAAGTCATATAGGTGAACTTAAGTTCATAGCCCCTATGAACATTAAAAAATGCAGTTTGATTGCTAAAATAGATTCGTAGATATTCAGTATCGTCTAAATATTTCGGATGGTCGCCATGTTGGATTTTTAAATGTATAGGCCATAGAGTCATGTAGCATTAAAGGGAAATTATTGCGTAGGTTCATTATTCAAACTTTCACTTCGATCGCATGACTACATCACAAGAAATAAAAACTTAATTTTAAAATTCGCACTGCCGCCATCTTGAGGTTATGTAAACAATTGAACTAAATTAGATACCAGTGGATTACAATGTGTATAAATATTTCCTGCACCAGGTTTCAGTGCGCTTGGAACATTAAATCGCGAGAAAGGTATATTTAAAATTTTCAAATTCGCTTGGCCGCCATGTTCGTTTTTTAGTTAACCGGTTTTTGAAAGTCTTATAGATGGACTTCCAGTAGTGCCCTTTATCTCCGTACAAACTTTTAGGGAGATACCGCTAATAGTTTCAGAGATATAGAATACAGGTGAAATATTTCGCACATCCGCCATCTTGTGATTATGTAGACAATTGAACGAAGTTTGATGTCGGTGCATTACAATGTATATAAACATATTCTGTACCAAGTTTAATTGCGTTTGGTCGGTTAAATCACGAGAAACGTCAATTTAAAAGTCGCAAATTCGCTTGGCCTCCATGTTGGTTTTGTAGTTACCAGGTTTTCAAAAGTCACATAAGTGAACTTATAGTTGTTCCCTCTATCACCATAGAAAATGTCAGGGTAATATCGGTAATAGTTTCGGAGATATTGAATGCTGGTGAAATATTTCGCACAGCCGCCATGTTGGATTGGTGAGACGTAACAAAATTTGAAGGGCACGGTCGAGGTCGCCGGGAATAGTGCTATGAACTTTCCGAGTTTCATTGAAATCGCTCCTGTCGTTTAGATTTTATTAGGGGGGGACACACACACGAATCACACACACACACACACACACACACGCACACACACACGGACAAAAGGTGATCTCATAAGCCTATTTTTTCAAAATTGAAAATAGGCTAATAAAAATACATAAAATGATGAGTGAATGGATGAAATGAGGTGAAAAAGAACATATTAATCATGAGAAGTAATATGAGTGCGCGTCAGTAAAAAGTAATACCATTGGCAGTGCTACGTTCTTGAGAATCCACTTATACAGTGTGGTCCACCCGCCCCTTATTTTTTTTGGAGGAAGGCAACCCAACTAACGCGTATATCACAGTCATCCTAAAAACATTGGTACCTGCTCCCTTACGTCCATTGTACAACTTTACCGTTGAGTACATCCTCGCAAATATAGTAGAAATCAATAGTGGCAGTGTTCTTTCAATGACCTCAAATATAATGCATGATTGAAACGATCAGAGCTCCGAATAACACCTTCTTACGTTTGGACAGGAAGTGTCTCCGAATAGATTCAATAAGTGCCAGCAATAACCCATGGCTCTCGGTAGCTACGGTGGCTAAATCAAGAATTGTTAGAATAGCCTCAACGAAGTCACAATGTGGTAGGTTCGAACCTTGAACTTGTACATTTTTTTTGCTTAATGTCGATTATTGTGGATGTATTATGGACGCATATCTATCTGTTCCAACGAGTGATTTTTTATTTGGTCCTCAAAAGCACCGTACTTATCCGACGGTACGCAGCCAGATTGGACGACGACATAATGATCTGTAGAACGAAAGCAAGGTATCATGTATATTCAACGTAGCAAGTGTTCGAAATGTTGTACACATTTGTTTAGATTTGTTATGTGGGTAGGCTCACGAATAAATATATCAGACCGAAACTATAATTTCTTTCAACGGCGTCTGTGCGAAAAGCGCTTGCTATACACTTACAATAATAGTTAGGTTTTAAGGGGCGGAACTACGAGGTCTTCTGCCCCAAACATGCAGTAAATACAGATAATTATAACATTATTGGTTTTACGTCCCTTTTAACTACTCTGGCTTTTAGATACGTCAGGGTGCCGGAATTTTGCTCCGAAGGGGATCTTCAACGTACCAGTAAATCAACTGACACGGCTCCCTCGCATTTGCGCACCCTCGAATGCCAGCTGACTGCGCCAGGATACGAACCAGAAACCATGGGCACAGCAAGCGAGAACGTTACCGCTGAGCCTCGCAGCAAGGCAGTAATTACAGAACGTGTCATATTATTATAAATATTTAACTATTAAAATTCTAACTATCACGAATAGAGTCGCCTCCGTTGCGTAGTGGTCAGCGTGATTAGCTGCCTCCCCGGGCGTCCTGGGTTCGATTCCCGGCTCTGCCACGAAATTTGAAAAGTGGTATGAGGACTGGGACGGGGTCTACTCAGCCTCGGGTGGTCCAAATGAGTAGAGGGGGTTCGATTCCCACCTCATCCATCCTCGAAGTGGTTTTCCGTGGTTTCCCACTTCGCCTTCGGGCAAATGCCGGGATGTTACCTACCGTACGGCCACGGCCGCCTCCTTCCCTCTTCCTCGCCTATCCCTCCCGATCTGCCCCTCCCTTCCCATCCCTTAAGAGGACAATGTTCGCTTTGCAGGCCGCCTGGGTGAGGTGCTGATCTCACTTCCCCAGTTGTATCCCCCAGACGAGATGTTTCAAGCTCCAGGACACTGCCCGTAGAGGCGGTAATGATAGGATCCCACGCTGAGTCCGTGGGAAAACCTAACCTGGAGAGTAAAATCGACTAAATAAATAATAATTATAACGAATAGTATCCATCCATGGTTTTGAACAGTATTTAGGGAAAATAGCCATTTAAATGAGACAAGAAAATAACTTTCCCTATCGTCTTCGTAGATAATGTGAACAAAACCAAGTTGAAATCTTGCTGTACGAGGTATGGAGGGTGTAATAAAATAGTTTAAAAGAATTTAAAAAATCTGCCGTTGGATAGCCTTGAACCCGGGATCATCGAAAGAGCGAGCAGACGCAATAACACTTGCACACATTTCCAACACACTTTGGAGGTTTTAATTGCGCGTTTTATTAACGCGTATGGTAATATAATTATTACAGTTAGATCTTAAATATTGATTGGGATGCATTCATTCAGTACCTGTCATGTTTTCTAATGTACTTAAAGCAAGTTTCGCGACCGCTTTACGTTAATAAGGCGACATAACTGCAAATAATGCCCTCAAATGACCGCCCTTCGGTTTTATTTCATACATCTTAGCGTCCAAAATGCTAGCGTGTGATACACTTCGGTCATAAAAGCAGGTGTACTGACGAAGAGAACAGAATCCTACCGGATTTTGTACCAGCGATCACAGCAGCTTCCTTGCCAGCTAGTGTCGTGTGATACGGGCCTAAAGATATGCTATGACTTTTTGTTAATATTTAATAACAAGACAATATGTTCGGTAAAGAACGTATTGCCTACTTTCTCCTAAATGCATGGGTATTGTTATAACTCTTTGTCCTTTTCAAGGAGTATAATTGAATGTTGGTTGTAGTAGCTTCTTGAAATACAACGTGCTATACGGATATTATACATGAATATGATGTGCCCTTTGCTAGTGCTACCTCTGTAAAAAAATCATTCAATTCGGTTTCACCGTGTTTGAATTGATGTGGGGAATCGATTTGCACACATACATGGCCGCTATCTGCAAACTATTGGGCTGATGGCCTTGTAGTTCAGTCAAAAGATGCTTCCCACAAAAAGGTATGTTGATGAAAAATTTGGTAGAGATCAAATGATAAGGTTGGTCGTAATTTGATTTAAGAATTTAACATTTGGGTGGCCGCCATTCCGTTTCCGTCAAGATGGCGGCGATATAAAACATGACACTGAGGTGGCCTTTGTTAGTGCTACCTCTGTACCAAACTTCGTTCCAGTCGGTTTCACCGTGTTTGAAAAGATAGGGGGAATCGATTTGCACACATACATGGCCGCTATCCGCACATTATTGGCCTGATGACCTTGTAGTGTGGTCAAAAGATTCTCTATACATAAAAGTATGTTGTTGCAAAATTTGGTAGAGATCAGATTATTAGGTTGGTCGTAATTTGATTCATGCTTTTAACATTAGGATGGCCGCCATTACGTTTTCGTCAAGATGGCGGCGATATTAAACATGACACTGGAGTGCCCTTTGCTAGTGCTACCTCTGTACCAAATTTCGTTCAATTCAGTATCACCGTGTTTGAATTGATAGGGGGAATCGATTTGCACACATACATGGCCGTCATCTGCAAACTAATGGACTGATGACCTTGTAGTTCAGTCAAACGACGCTTGCCATACAAGTATATGTTGTTGCAAAATTTGGTAGAGATCGGATGATTAAGTTAGTCGTAATTTGATTTAAGCTTTGAACATTTGGGTGGCCACCATTACGTTTCCGTCAAGATGGTGGCGATATAAAACATGACACTGAGGTGTTCTACGCTAGTGCTATCTCTGTACCAAATTTCGTTCAATTCGGTTTCACCGTGTTCGAAGAGATAGAGGGGGCAGACATTCAGAGTACACACACTCACACTCAACACAGACACACAGTCACACACACACACACACACACACACACAGACAGACACACAATCTTTGGCCCTGTATAGATCTCATAAGTCTACTTTCATTTTTTGCAAAAATCGAAAGTATGCTAATAATACCATGGGAATTTCTAAGGATTACGTATACTTTGATGCACGCACTGGCGATCAGAATATCCTTCGATATGTTGTTGTTTTGTTTCATTTGAGGGGATAGAACATCGTGGTCAATTAGCCCCGTTTACTTGGGTGTGTGTGTAGAATTTTTCTGATAACCTGAGTTATTGCGGTCTTGTAATGATGTGTGTATTTGCAATTAAGGATTGGGAAGGGGGCGGCCGTGGCCTTAAGATAGAATCCGTTCCAGAATTTGGCCGGAGTAGAAGTGGGAAACCACGGAAAACCATTTCCAGGGTGGCTGAGGTGGGAATCAAACCCACTTCTTCTCATATTTGCTTCACGAGGCTACGTGTACCCAATTTCAGCCCTCAGACAAGTATTACATTTCTTGGCAGAGCTGGGAATCGAACCCGGACCACTGGAGCAACACTTTCATATGTTATGTTAATATTCATGCCAGTTTTTTAGTTTTCTGCCATTACAGTTCACGTGGCGTGTCGTACCAATTCGATCGTATTTTCTTTATAAATCATCAAAATTCAACGTACTCTTCACAAAAATACGTCGTAAGGCAATAAATGTGGCAATGTAGTTACATCCCAACTAAAATGGAATGTGGGCTTTCGTTCGAAAAAGTATGCCTTCTACTGGATTCGAAGCAGCGCTCTACCCGCTCGCGCGCACCACGTACGGTCAGGCTTTAAACCTCTCAGCCACCAACACATGGTAGATACAGCACGCTAAACGTGCTGAAGTCACTGTAGCCGTCCCACCTCAAACGTTTAAGTCCATCTCAAAGTCTTCAATCACGGTTTATGGTGTTGATTTAACTTTCTACTATTACAGATCACGTGGCGTAAGCTATTAATTCGATCGTATTACGTGTAGGTGTGTTATTTCAAGGAGCAGTAAGTCATATGTTAGTAGAATGGGCCATAGTATTTGGCGGGGAAAATTTTAAGGTCGGTTTTTCTTTGCTAGACCCATGACCCATTTACATTGCTGTCACACAGTCAGAGCGCAGAGCAATATCGACCATCGGGAGAATTGAGACGTTAGTTGGGTTTCATAAAACTAAATAATAAGGGGCGGGTGGACCACACTGTATAGCACTGTTCTAATGTTTGTGCATGTGAAAATCACTTCACTTGGGATGTATGGCCTGTTGTTTACAATGCTGTTGACTGAAACTTGCTGTTCAAGCTGGGGCTTTTGAGCTTATAGTCTTGTATCAGAGGTCATACAGCCCCGAATGCTTGGGTGTGTATAGGATTTGCCTGATACCCTGCGCTGCTGTGTTGTCTGCAGTAGTACTCCACTAATTTTAATAGAGGGGATACCTAGGTTTGGAACATAAACTTTTGGTAAATCGTAATCTAATCTGCCATATCAGTAACGTTTGGAGAACAATGTTTCGTGTATCAGTTTCTAGGGTAAGGGAATAATAGCCAACATAACAGCCGCGCTCCGCATATTGGAACCTTCACAGACCAATGCTTTTACAATCCACCGGACCTAACATGGGCATACCAATGGTTTTAGACAGTGACACATCTTCTTCAAGTGTCAGTGGAAGTGATATATGAAACGTTTCCGGTGCAATCGGCTAAATGTAGTAATACATAATTATATTTCTTAGAAAGGCGCAACATTTTCTATTAATTTAACTTTAAATACATCTTTTCCTGTTATTCAGTGCAAAAGAAGTAGCATTATCGTTTGTGATTTTGCCCTCCTGACTTTTTAAATCTAATATGTTGCTTTCTTTACATTTGTCGACGTTTACAGGTCCATTAGCAGCTTATGTTTTAATCCAATCTGCTGTAGAGTGCACAGCAACTGTCTAGTTCTTTACCTAGCTTTATTTCTACTCTGGGGTCCTTCCTAAAGTAATGTACGTTGGTTTCTAACGTTTGGAATCCTCATTTCGTCATTAAACCGGGTCGAAGAGAAAATGAGCAACAAGCAAAAGGCAGTACTGTGGTTTGACCCTGGCGAGCCCAATCTTGGAATACGGCTCAGCGGTAGGGACCCATATCAGGTAGGGCTCATCAATGAGCTGGAGGTGGTACAAAGGAAGGCTGCTAGGTTTGTGCACACCGATTTTAATCCTAGAAGCGGTGTAACTCGAATGATTGAGAAACTAGGGTGATAATCTCTGGAAGATAGAAGGGCGCTATGTTAAACATGTAACGTGTTTTTCGAGGGTATTTTACGCCACTGACATGAGTCAGTAGGAAGCCATTGAATGTTTATTTACGCGGCAACTTGTTTAGCCAAGATATGTTTCATGTAACTTATTATTATTATTAAGGTATTGTTTTGGAGCGTTTTTTTTATAAGGTTATAAGTATACAGATAGGTTGTCGATGTTATAGAAAACACTATCAAGCGAATTATTACGAACAACATTATCGCGGAAAATTATATGATTACGGAATTTTACGGATTTTCGTCAGTTAGAGTTTATCGTGAGAGAGATGATTCATTGGGAATTCAGCTACAGGTATATTCTTGTCGAGTAGCGTGACGCAAGCCGTGGGGCTCTTCCAGCTGGCTGCATCAAGAAAAGGCGAAATGGCCTGGACCGGTAATCGACATCGTCGCGCCGAGTGTATTGACCCATAGGTGGGGAGTATCGGGTGGTGGCTCAGCCAATCAGTGGAGACCGGGCGAGTAGAAGACGGCTCCGGAGAGGGGGTTCGGCGAGTGCATATATTGTTTGCGCGCCGAGAAAGAAGGAAGATTATCATTGTAAAACTTGACCGTTGTGGTTGCTCGTGTGGTTGGTTCCGGTGAGATCGGACCATAACTTTACATTTCTACAACAATATCCACTACTGACGAAGAAGATGGCGACGTCGAGAAGGGTGAGGGAAGCTCTCTTCAGCATCAAGTACGAGGAAATGCCACGGCAATTTCCAATGGTAAGCGCGAAAGACTCAGAACTACATAATCTCTCGTTTCTTTGTTTCATATTCAGTATTTCAGTAATTTCTTAGCTTGGGAATAATAGTAAAATCAGTAATTCATCCGACTCCGTTTTCACATAATTCTCTAGTGGTAAATTCAAATCGTTACGCTCCAATTAATTTTTATTATTATTATTATTATTATTAAAATTGCCATTACTTGTTTTTTATATAATAAATTCATTTCTTATGCTATGCAATCTTTGCTTTCAGTAGGTAGCATTACATTTAGACCAAATTCCTTCTCCTAATACAATTGTTAGTTGGGTTAATGATCAAATCATACAACGATCTGAGTGTGAAGATTCTTAAAGGTGTTCTGCCAGAGCTAGGTGTTGTTAAATATAAATTTAGATTTCAACATAGCGTTGAGGTCTTGGCGCCCATTAATACAACGTATCTTAGTCAGAGTAAACATTACATTTATCACCTCGAACGAGGGACGTGTTGGGGTTTTTCCACACTCTCAAAAGAAACCGTTACACTTGTCAACCCAACGTAGAGAACCATTACAATTGTCGCTACCAACGTGAGGCCAAAAACCTAATAACAGTTGTGGAAAGAGAAGGGTATATATTTCTGTGCCAGTATTTTGGGGGTTTTTCATTTATCGGTGTGTATCAGCATGGGTAGTGTTGAGGAAGAGATGAAGTTGCGTAGTGGTCACCAGTTGGATAGTGAAGATACGAGCAGTATGGCTAGTCTTGAAAATGAAAGCAGTACATGGATGTCGGAGGTAAATTCCGATACTGAGGGGGGTAATCAAAACAGTCAAGCAGGGTTAGAGAGTTTGCTTCTTCAGTTTATGCAACAAAATAAAATTAGCACAGATGCTTTAAACGCTAGAGTCGAACAAAATAGTAGGGATACTAGAGAGAGTACTGAAACTTTAAATGCTAAACTTGAACAAAATAATGCTAAACTTGAACAAAATAATGCTAAACTTGAACAAAATAGTAGGGAAAATAAAGAGAGTAATAGGGAGATGAGTGATAGTTTAAATGCTAAATTAGAACAAAACAGTAAACAAATGAGCAATAAATTAAGTGAGAAATTTGAGGAGAACAATCTAACATTTGATTAAAAATTTGAGTAGATTAGAGGAGAAATCAGAGGGGTGATGGAAGAGAAGGCTAAGGAAATTGTAGCAGATGTAGACAGAAAGTTAGGAAAAGTACAGGAGGAGTTAGAAATTATAATCAGTACACAGGCTGAAAATTTAAAAGGACTAGTGCAACTTGAAACACAGCAGGTCAAAAAGCAATGGGGGGGGGGGGGGGGGGGAATTGACAAAATTCAGGTAGCAACTAAAGAGGTTAAAGATCAGCTGGGGGGAAGAATTGATAAAGTTCATGCAGAAATAATCACTGAAGTTAATGATTTATGGGAGAGGAATAAGGAAAGCATTAATGAGATTAATGAGAAACAAGCTAAGTTAAGTGGTAAAGTTGAAGCATCGGAAGGGAGCATTAGGCCAACTGTAACTAATATTGAAAGAAAAGCTCAGGATAAAATTGCTGAATTGGAACAGAAGTTGAAAGCTAGAATTAGGCAGGAAAATAGTCAGAGTAGGCCAGTTTATGTGAATAGTACACACAGGGAAATAGAACTAGGCAAATTCAGTAATCGGCAGGGTTGTCCAATGGAGTTCATGAATGCAATAGAAAATAAATTCAGGGAGAGGTTGGAAGATGGTAGGATTGAGTGGTGCCAGGTAGTTGAGATTTTAGAGCAAGCGTTTGTAGGGGAGACAAGAAACTGGTTTGCTGTCTACAGAGACAATTTCGAGAACATTTCAGATTTTAAAGTTAAATTTTGTGAGAAATTTTGGAATGAGGTAATTCAGTCTCAGCATCGTGAGGGAATTGTGTGTGGGAAATATAACCCGAGAGGAAATTACACTATGACCGAGTACTTTTTCGGACAGGTACGTGTAAATATCTGGATGGTTTGAGGGAGGAAAGTGATGTAGTCAGGCTATTACTCAGACATTTTCCATATAGAATCAAAGAAGCTGCCTGTATCCAAAATGTTAAATCTATTTCACAAGTGGAAAATTTATTAAGTACATTCGATGCTCTGGGAAGAGGTGGTTACGAGGAGAATTTCGGTAGGAACCAGGGTAATCATAATAACAGGCCTAATGAGAATAGGAATCAGAAAGTTCAAGGGAACAGTGGCTAAGGGGCCAACGTCCAAAATAAGGGGGAACCAGAATAATAATAATAATAATCAGCAAAATCAGTACAGAGGAAACGGGTATGGTACGCAGTACCAAGGTAGAAATAATGATTTCAGGGGAAATCAAGGCCGAAATAATGATTTTAGGGGTAACCAAGGAAGGTATAATAACAATAATAATTATAACCAGAACAGGGGTCAAGGAGGGAATCAGCCCAATGGTAATATCGGACAGAGAAATACCGTTAACACAACCCAGAACAACCAGACCAGTGCAGTAGTGAGTAGTACTACACCAAACGGTAGCGGTACTTTAAACACGAACCAGGCTGCGATGTAAGGTCAGAATCTCAGTCTGTAACATGTCCTGTCCATGCATTTATATAGGAACCCTATGACCTAAATGTAAGAAATGAATTATTACGTGAACTAAATAATGAAGGTATTATTCAGGAGGTGACTAGTAAGAGCCCTATAGTTAAGTTTATCGTGTCCGAGGCGTACACAGATGTTTTAATTGATCCAAAGGCAGCGACTTGAGGAAACTGGAGTAAGGTTCTAATTGCTTGTGTTTGCTGATGAGTAGTGTACCTCTCTGGCCGCAATAAAATTAATTATTTCTTTAAAGGAACATCCTGTGTTGTGCTTTCTACCCACCGTAATCCAGTTAACAAAAGTGCCACTAGGGGGTGGCACGTAACAACTGGTGTCAGAAGCCGGATTACGAACTCAAGCACAACCACAACACCTGACGGCCCTGGTTTCAAAACCCGAGCAGGTCATTTTTTTAATTTTCCTGTGAGTGCATGCCCCTTACAAGACAAACATCTAAAATGGAAGAGCAATTCGCAGCATTGCTAGAAAAGTTAAGTGGCATGGAAGCCAAGATGGAAGACGGCCAGAAGAAGATGGAGGACGGCCAGAAGAAGATGGAGGACGGCCAGAAGAAGTTAGCCGAGGACCTAACTGCCAAACTAGAAGACGGCCAGAAGAAGTTAACCGAGGACCTAACTGCCAAACTAGAAGACGGTCAAAGTAAGCTAGCGGAGGACCTGAAGAGGATAGAGGACGGCCAGAAGAAGATGGAAGACGGTCAGAATAAGTTGACACAGGACCTGAAGAAATTAGAACTGGGTCTGCGTGAGGAAGTCACGGCAGTGGAAAAGAAGTTCGACGCCTTACAAGTGGAAGTTGCCGAGCTGCGCCAACGCCCGCTGATGGGGGTGGTGGAGAAATTCAACGCCTTACAAAAGGAAGTTGCCAAGCTGCGCCAACGCCCACTGACGGGGGTGGAAGAGAAATTCAACGCTCTACAAGAGGAAGTTGCCGAGCTGCGCCAACGCCCGCCCACCGTTACACCGGGAATATCAGGAACGGGACTTAGAGTGACGCCCCCAACCTTCGACGGAAAGGTCCCGTGGAGCACCTACTTACGTAAGTTCGAGGCGGCCTGTTCCATAAATAACTGGAACAACACAGAAACGGCTACAGCTCTCATTGTAGCGCGGAGAGTTGACGCCCTTAACGACCTTCAGGCCATCCCGACTGGATCCCAGGACTACGCTTCACTGATCGCCCATATGGAGTCCCGATATGGAGATAGCCATCATCAGCAGGCCTACCAGATGCAGCTCCGGACCCGGGTACAGAAGAACGCGGAAACCCTGCAGGAGTTCGAGATGGACATCGCACGCCTCGTAAGGCTCGCCTATCCAACAGCGCCGGCCGACTTTCTGGAACAGATTGCGACGCAGACCTTCACCGACGGGCTACGGGACTCGGACACTCAACAGGCGCTGCGACTCGCGCGCAATAAGTCCCTGGCAGATGCGCTGAGCCACGCACTTGAGTTTGAGACGGCAAAACAGGCATCTAGAATGCACGCGCGGGTGCGTCATGTGGACGTCGACGAACGAGCAAAAACCAACGAGACCAAACCACTGGCCGACGAATTGATGGAGGCGCTAAGCCGTTTCTTCGATAGTCGCGGCACCACCAGCAACGACACAGCCGGAAGACAACCGGAGAGGCGGCCCGGAAGAGGACTACCGACCTGCTGGGCCTGCGGTAAGAAAGGCCCCCTGAGCAAGGACTGCGGTGATCGCCGCCGCCGAGGGTATCCTACGGGAAATCAGTCGTCTGAAAACCGCGCGGCCCAGGGAAACGAGTATTGGCCAGCCTTGGGGGGCAAAGGTTGGCTTGTGACAGTCGTGAAGCCCCGGCAGTCCAAGTGCGTGTGATGAAGTTACGGAGGGACAATAGCAGCCTGATGGTCGACGGAGTGAGCTGGCCCATGCTGATCGACACGGGAGCGTCGAGGACCATCGTCAATCCCACCGTGATCCCGAAGTGGAGAGTGCAACCCACACAAAGGAACCTCCAGCTAATAACCGCGACCGGAGAGACCGCACCGGTACATGGCGAAGCATCACTGGAGCTCGTCATTGGTCGATGGGTGGTGAAGCATCCAGTGCTTGTGGCTGACATATCAAACGAAGTGATCATCGGACTGGACTTCCTGGACCAGAACAACATCATCTTGGACTTGAGTACCAACACTCTGCACTTCGAAGGTGAGGAACTTGCTTTGCAACCAGCACACGAGGCCATTACCGCACGACGAGTAAAGCTGAGAGAGGACGTCATCGTTCCTGCCAGGACGGAGGTCAGCGCCGCCGTAATTGTCGACGGAACTGCTGAGGGAGTGGCGGCTGTCATCGAGACAAAATATGAGGATATCCAGACAAAAGGATTGCTAGTTGCCAAGACCATCATCAACACGACGCCTCGGCCGTACGTCCGCCTGTCCAACCTGAACGACTACGATATTACGGTTCACCGGGACACCAACCTAGGAGTCTGCGAGCCCGTTACCTGGATTGCCCGCATCACAGACACGACGGACGGACACCTGCAGACGGACAACCGAAGAAGATGCGCCCTGCCAGAAGAACTACAGAAGCTGTACCAAGGATCCCAGGACCATTTAGACGAGGAGCAATCACGCCAACTTCAGGACCTGCTACGCGAATTCCAGGATGTCTTCTCCGTGGGGACCAAAGACTTCGGTAGGAAAAGCTTGGTCCAACACAGAATCGACGATGGGGACAGCACACCGATTAGGGCCCCAGTCCGACGTGTCCCGCACGCCAAGCAAGCCGAAGTCGACCGGATGGTAGAAGAGATGAAGGAGCAAAGGGTGATCGAGCCATCACATAGTCCTTGGAGTTCTCCGGTCATGCTAGTGAAGAAGAAGGACGGTTCCACCAGGTTCTGCGTGGACTACAAGCGGGTGAACGACGTCACGAAGAAGGACAGCTACCCTCTACCCCGAATCGACGACACGCTGGACACCATATCAGGATCAAGATGGTTCTCCACCTTGGATTTGAAGAGTGGCTACTGGAAGGTAGAGGTCCACCCTAAGGACCGCGAGAAAACGGCGTTCTCTGTGGGCAGCGGGCTCTGGCAGTTCACTGTCATGCCATTCGGTCTGTGCAACGCCCCTGCGACCTTCGAAAGGCTAATGGAGTCCATTCTGAGGGGACTACACTGGAATACCTGCCTGGTCTACCTAGACGAGGTCATCGTTCTGGGAAAAAGCTTCGAGGTGCACTACAGCAACCTGAAGGAGATCTTGATGAAGCTACGGGCTGCCCAGCTGAAGTTGAGCCCCAAGAAGTGTCAGCTCTTCCAGAAGCAGGTCCAGTACCTTGGGCATATTGTCTCCGAGGAAGGGGTGCGCACCGACCCAGAAAAGACCGCAGCTGTGAGGGAGTGACCAGTTCCGAAGGACAAGTCCCAACTACGAAGCTTCCTGGGACTCTGCACTTATTACCGTCGCTTCGTGAGAGGATTCACCGACATCGCCAAACCACTGCATCGACTGACTGAGAAGGACCAACTCTTCACATGGACAGCAGAGTGCCACAGTGCCTTCGAACAACTCAAGCAAGCTCTGTGCACCGCGCCTATTCTGGCGTACCCCAGACCTGGAACAAGGTTCATCGTCGATACCGATGCCAGCGACTTTGGTATAGGGGGAATCCTGTCGCAAATAGTGGACGGCGAGGAGAGAGTAGTGGCCTACTTCAGCAAAGCCTTGTCAAAGCCAGAGAGGAACTACTGCGTCACCAGGAAGGAACTGCTTGCCATCGAACACTTCCACAAGTACCTGTACGGGCAAGAATTTCTCATCAGGACCGACCATGTATCCCTGCGGTGGCTCCTGAACTTCAAACAGCCCGAGGGTCAACTCGCGTGGTGGTTAGAGAGGCTTCAACAGTACAACTTTGAGATCCAGCACAGGAAAGGCCAACTGCATTCTAATGCCGACGCCCTGTCACGAAGACCGTGCTCCGAAGGCTGCACCTTCTCTACTAGGAGGGAGTAGAACACCGGGATACAGTGCCGACGGACTACTGTGGAATTTCAAGGGAACTGGAGCCGCGAATATTTCACGCGGGCACAAGCAGAAGATGATGACCTGGGACTGATAGCCGAATGGAAGAGGGCCTGTGTCCCCAGACCCGGGTGGAACATTGTGAGTGACTGCAGCCCAAAGTTTAAGTCCTACTTGGCGCTGTGGGACTCGCTGATTGTAAGGGATGGCCTCATCTGCCGCGCCTGGGAGAGCACCGACGGGAAGACATCTCGGGAACATGTCGTCGTTCCAAAGGCTATGACGGAGGAAGTCCTGAAGGAAGTCCATGGAGGATCATCTGGTGGACACCTGGGGATAAAGAAGACCCTGGAGAAGCTGAGAGAGCGGTTCTACTGGATCGGATGCTGAACCGACGTGGAGAATCACTGCGCGAAGTGCCACGATTGCGCAGCCAGCAAGGGCCCAGGACGAAGACGATGGGGCCCACTGAAGACCTACAACGTGGGCCGCCCCATGGAGAGAGTGGCCATCGATGTTGCTGGGCCATTCCCGTTGAGCGAGGCAGGGAACCGCTACATATTGGTCATCAGCGACTACTTTTCCAAATGGCCGGAGGCGTATGCGCTCCCTAACCAGGAAGCCGCGACGATTGCAGAGACCCTGGCGAAGGAATTCGTCAGCCGGTATGGAGTACCCCTGGAGCTTCACTCCGACCAAGGGAGGAACTTCGAGTCGCAGGTGTTCCAGAACCTATGCCAGCTGCTGGGAATCCGTAAAACAAGGACAACGCCGCTACACCCTCAGTCCGACGGGATGGTAGAGCGATTCAATCGCACCATCGAGAACCATCTCCGAATAGTCGTCAGCGAGCACCAGAGGGATTGGGACAAACATCTTTCACTATTTCTCCTGGCCTACCGCGCCGCCGTGCATGAAGCCACCGGGTGCACACCAGCCCAGGCTATGTTTGGGAGAGAGCTCCGTCTACCTGTCGATCTTGCCTTCGGCCGACCTGGGAATGGTCCGGTCCCGGTAAGCCAGTATTGTCAAGAACTGGTCGACCAACTGGAGGACGTGCACGCGTTCGCGAGGAGGAAACTGCGGATCGAGACCGACCGAATGAAGACCTGATACGACCAGCAGACGGATGCCGGCGGATTCCACGAGGACGACCTGGTCTGGCTCTTCAACCCATTACGGAAGAAAGTCCTGTCACCCAAACTGCAGAAGTCCTGGGGGGGGCCCGTACCGAGTCGTGAAAAGGATCAACGATGTCGTCTACAGGATCCAGCGGAGCCCGAGGGCGAAGATGAAGATCGTGCATCGAGATCGCCTGGCAGCCTACGGAGGGACACAGACGTACCAATGATTGATCGGGACGATCAGCCTTTTAGGAAGGGGGTGGTGTTACGGCTGTGAGTTTGTGTCATCGCTCGCCGCATGAGTCACAACTGCCCCAGGGCTGGGCTGCTCTGCCTCAGCGTATTGCGTGCGCCTTATGCAACAGGTCTACTAGGACAAAGGGATGGTCCAGAATATTCGTGACCCAGCCAGCGATGGAAGCCTCGAGAAGCCGTGAGCCCTGGATGGGTCTAGAAGCATTTATTGAGTCTCCGGCCTGCTATATAAAAGCGACCTGACAAGTAGGGCAGTGTGTGTTTTACGAGCTAGTGCGAGTGTTTATCCTGAGCGACAGACGTATGGTGGCGAAGTGCCGTGCGAGTTACGAAATCCAGTGACATTGTTTCCCAGCTTGTGAACATTGTGCAGCAAGTTATCGTAAGTAACTGTAGTCTGTGTACATAAGGTAGAGGATCAGGTAGTTTCTGTCAAGGCCACCGTACTCATTAGGACGGATTAACTTCTGTGGTTTGTTGACAAGTGAAAGGGGGCAAGAACTCTCCAAAGGCAGAGACTTGAGGAAACTGGAGTAAGGTTCTAATTGCTTGTGTTAGCTAATGAGTAGTGTACCTCTCTGGCCGCAATAAAATTAATTATTTCTTTAAAGGAACATCCTGTGTTGTGCTTTCTACCCACCGTAATCCAGTTAACAAAAGTGCCACTAGGGGGAGGCACGTAACAATATATACACAGTGCTCACACATTATTTATGTATATCTTTCCCAACACAGAGATATTTGAGAGGCGGAAATATCCGTGGAACATTAATCAAAATGAAAAACATTGGACTGATTGCACAGGGCAATCCAATAAAACAACAGACTTTGACGCAAAATGCGTAAAGAAAATTATGAGTGTATATATATATATATATATATATATATATATATATATATATATATGTAATTTAGGGTGATTTAATTGGTGTAATAGCTTGCCACGCTGGGTGAGTGGATAGCGTGTCGGTCTACTAACCCCAAGATTGCAGGTTCGCCCCTGACCGTGGTAAGTGATTTTTGAAAGGCGGCAAAAATAGGATACGCATGTCATACGATGTTGGCATGTCAAAGAACCCATTTGAATTCAGTAGGCCGAGTTCATAATGGCAAAATTAATCTCGGGAGTTTCCGCCAGCACAAAGTTCCTCATTTCTCTACTAGAAAGCGCTATTGCGTTCAAGGAGATTAGATATCTAACATCTAACCTCCTTAACTTTCATAGTCAAGGAACTACGAAATTCGACATGCAAGCTACCCTCTGGGTGTCAAATAGCAAAGCTTGCACCAGGCACCCGAGGCCATACGATAAAAAAAAAATTGGTGTAATAAGTATTTTGCATGGGGATTTTATTAACGTGTCTGGGATAATCGCCTGATGTACCGTCGTCACGGTAAATCATCCGATGATCCGAGGCGAATATGTAACGTGTTTTTCGAGGGTATTTTACGCCACTGACATAAGTCAGTAGGAAGCCATTCAATGTTTATTTACGCGGCAACTTGTTTAGCCAAGATATGTTTCATGTAACTTATCATTATTATTATTAAGGTATCGTTTTGGAGCGTTTTTTATAAGATTATAAGTATACAGATAGGTTTTCGATGTTATAGAAAACACTATCAAACGAATTATTACGAACAACATTATCGGGGAAAATTATATGATTACGGAATTTTACGGATTTTTGTCAGTTAGAGTTTATTGTGAGAGAGATGATTCATTGGGAATTCAGCTACAGGTATATTCTTGTCGAGTAGCGTGACGCAAGCCGCGGGGCACTTCCAGCTGGCTGCATCAAGAAAAGGCGAAATGGCCTGGACCGGTAATCGACATCGTCACGCCGAGTGTATTGACCCTTAGGTGGGGAGTATCGCGTGGTGGCTCAGCCAATCAGTGGAGACCGGGCGAGTAGAAGACGGCTCCGGTGAGGGGGTTCGGCGAGTGCATATATTGTTTGCGCGCCGAGAAGGAAGGACGATTATCATTGTAAAACTTGACCGTTGTGGTTGCTCGTGTGGTTGGTTCCGGTGTGGTCGGACCATAAAATTATATTTCTACAACAATCTCCACAACTGACGAAGAAGATGGCGACGTCAAGAAGGGTGAGGGAAGCTCTCTTCAGCATCAAGTACGAGGTAAATGCCACGGCAATTTCCAATGGTAAGCGCGAATGACTCAGAACTACATAATCTCTCGTTTCTTTGTTTCATATTCAGTATTTCAGTAACTTCTTAGCTTGGGAATAATAGTAAAATCAGTAATTCATCCGACTCCGTTTTCACATAATTCAAATCGTTACGCTCCAATTTAAATTTATTATTATTATTATTAAAATTGCCACTACTTGTTTTTTATATAATAAATTCATTTCTTATACTATGCGATCATTGCTTTCAGTAGGTAGCATTAGATATAGACCAAATTCCTTCTCCTGATACAATTGTTAGTTGGGTTAATGATCAAATCATACCACGATCTGAGTGTGAAGATTCTTAAAGGTGTTCTGCCAGAGCTAGGTGTTGTTAAATATAAATTTTGATTTCATCATAGCGTTGAGGTCTTGGCGCCCATTAATACAACGTATCTTAGTCGAACGAGGGACGTGTTGTGGTTTTTCGACACTCTCAAAAGGAACCGTTACCCTTGTCATCCCAACGTAGAGAACAGTTACATTTGCCGCCAAACCGTGGAGCTTCTTATATAAGTATGTTAAAATGCAAGGTAGGGCTAGTAAAACCATTACAAACATTTAGGGTCACTAATCGGCCAGCATCGGGAGAACTGAGCAATCCCACCTATCTGAGCAGGGCAGATCAAGGCCCGACCACAGCGTACAGATTATGGGAACTATTCTTTCATTAACCGTGGGAACCCATTACCTTTGAGCCCTTTCCCAAACATATTGATGTGTGTAAGAGAAGACTGGAATGTTGTGTAAATACTGGGATGTGATTACTCTAGTTCCCTACATGGCGACTTGTGTACTTTAAGTGCGTTTGATATTATTGTTGATAATTTTCTGTATTTGCAAATTGAATGAATGAGAAAGAAGTCCGACTCATAGCTGAGCAACAGGACAAGCTTGACTCTAGAGCTAACCATTATAAAAAGGAAGGTAGTTTGTAGTTTCACGTGACCGTTAATCTCACGATCATTATTATTATTATTATTATTATTATTATTATTTAACATAAATCGTACAAGAAGTATGGAAGGCCTTGTTAAAGAGGGCGAGCCCCACATACATATTTCATGCTTCACAGGCACAGTTTACATCTACATTTGATTTAACAATATTTACATGTTTTACAAAGATATTTGCAGTATTTACATATTTACAATATTGACATAGTACATTTTCCTGTTTACTTCCTCACGCACGCACTTTCATAACCTCAATCATTCCATACAATCATTCATTCATTTCATTCAGATACTCATTCATTCAGCGAGACAATCAATCATTCATACATACATTTATTTATACAATGTACCTTTTTATGTACGGCTTGAATTTTCGAAGAGGCAAGATCTTGTCATCCCCCGGCAGCGTGTTCCATAACCGCGGCCGTATAAACCTGTCAGGTAAGCATTGCTACGAGTGAAGGGCGGCACGAGAATTACACCTCGTCCTCTCCGAACTGAGCGATATGCCAATGACAGTCGGCAAAAAGGGTCAATATTAATGGAACCTGAAGAGATTTTTAGAGAAAAATTAGATCAATTTGTTTGGATGTAGCCTCTATAGATGGAAATTTGGCAAAGGGGAAGGGGAATAACGAGCTATTAGCCTCTCTGCGCGGAGCTGTACACGCTGGAGCTTGTTCATGTTTTCCGCTGTAGTGGGATGCCAAGCAGGTAAGCCGTACGTTAATATCGGACGGACCACATCACATGGTATTGCACTTTGACAATATTAGATGCATTGACTGGAAATCAACTCAGTCCGCCTAGATGAGAGGCCAACAGCTTGACCGCTGCGTCACCACGCGACGCCCCACTGAGCTAAGCAGAACAGGTAGTTGCACGTTAGTGATTCAATTAATGAACTGTTATGACGGAGTTCACTATCTACCCAATTCCTGGACTCAGTAATCAACCCCGAGCTACCAGCACCAATCATACTCATGCGCCACTTGAGCCACCCCACAAACAGCGTACACACCCTTCGAAACGATTGATCCCATAAACCTGCTTTATTCATTGTTTTTCAGGCGGCTTCGGTGGCGTAGTTGGTAGCACGGTGAGCTTCTATGCCGAGGATCGCGTCTTCAAACCCGGCCGAAGTCGTTGGATTTTTTTAAAAAGATACGAGCATTACAGTAGTCGCATATGATGTGTAACATCTGACATGTTATCCTACTCGTATACTACACAGCTTGGACATTCTTAAAATGTTAATTTACACTCCATCTTCAGACTGGTACTATGATGAATGTATAGACTGAATTGGAGATACGCTACTGTCACATTTGTGACGCAGCGGTCAAGCTGTTAGTCTCTCACCAAGGTAGACCGGGTTTGATTCCCGGTCAATACATGTAGGATTTTCGAATTGAAATGCCATGTTCTCTGGTTCGCATTCCACGTAAAAGGGAGGTACCGTGGACCATGATCGTGAGATTAACGGACACGCAAAACTACAAGCGTCCTTCCTTCCTTTTACATTAATAATTCATAACAACAAAGTGACACACAACGTCGACAGTACTCTCAAATACTGTGAGCACATTCCTCAGTAACTATAACATTCATTATTCTCAAGGCTCTCATACAATTCGTCGTAAACAATCAAAACATGGCTTCCTACAATCATGAAATGACCTAGTCTCACATATAATGAAAATACAGCGTTTATTCCACTCATATAACAACATTCTGTTATGCATTTAATATTTGACTACTAACCCACAGCTTGACAATAATGCCGCTTACTTAAATGTCATTTGTCGTCTTTGTCCTCCCCATGTGATATTCAACCTTGAACGTGAAGCTTCATAAACTGCTCAATGACAAATGAAAGTCGGTGAAACATTTGTCACTGTGCTCGTAAAACCAGTGCCTGCTAAATGCCTACTGTATTGCCATAATATTCTCGCGCTACAGAGCACACACTGCTTGTTTCCAATACACACATTTTCAATTGTACATCCAGCTGGCAGTGCGTCTTCACTTCCGTCCGATCCACTTCCGTTCGATCCACTTCCGCCCGATCCATTTCCGTCCCATTTTTCTGGCAGGGCGTCTTCACTTCCGTCCGATCCACTTCCGTTCGATCCACTTCCGCCCGATTCACTTCCGTCCCCAATTTTCAAAATCACTCCCACAAAACTATCCAGCAACCGAGCGGAAAGATGTTACACATCAAAAATACCTCAGTACGCTTTCCTACGGAGGGGAAGTAAAGCCGGAGGGTCCATGTCATAGATTTATGACATGTAAGAGAACCTTCCACTAACTACAATTGTGTGAAGCTAAATTTGTAGGATAGATTTGATTAACGCTGTATTGTGCCCGTTTAGACCGGAGTCCGCACGACCACATATGCATTTTACCAAGAATCAGTCAGCACGAGAGTCAAAATATCCCGGGGCGCCAGATGGGTTAAAGCTAATCGCAAAAACGACATCAAATGAAAAAAAAAGCTTTACTGATTTTTGGCTCAATGCAACAATAAGGATAGAAGGAGATTCAACTGGGCATAACACATCATGTAAAATAATCTCATTTTATTCTGAATTTAAAATTGACTGCAAAATAAAATGCTCAAAGCAGCATCATTCATGTGTGGCGACCCACATTACTATTTACACAATGTACAGAAATTTTCCAACACATTGGACAATTATCTTTGGAGACACAAGTCTGATTATCAGTCCTGTAGACTGTGTTCCAAAATTATATCCATTATTTATGATTAAATCCAGTTCAAATTTAATTGTCTTTACTGGAAATACTGTAGTTCACTGGTTGAATTTTTACATAATATTAACACTCGTAGAATAATTGTTCATAGAATTTTTAACTTTCACTTATTTTTCCAGTTTCAAAAAATATTGTCAAAAAATATTATTATCTCTGAATCAACACAAATTATGTACACATATTAATAACAACATCTGAAAAGTATCTGACCCTTGAGCATAGCATCGAAGAATTGTGCGAAGCACAACAAAATTAATTGTTCTTCTGACATTAAACGTTTCGAAAAGTGACTCGATTAAGATCTTCAAGTTCCTAACAAAATATATGATTTCTGAATCATCAACTTGATCAATAAATTGTTGGACCATTCAACTATTCGATTTTCCACTTGGAATCATTATTAAGAAAAATATTTATATTTGTGGCCATTTTAGTAACTTTCACAACTTGCAATTCTTGAACAGAATGCGGAAATAAGAATTGTAGCTTCATAATAAATTCATTTAGTTCATGACACTAGGATTGAAAACATCCTTCAAATTATTCGTGGTTATAGAATTATTTTTAATTGGCAGTGGCCCATTCTATTATTTGTGAAAGAACACAATATCCCAACAACAACGGCAAAGGTCTTCCTCTGAAGAAGAATAAAATACTATCATGACAAATCCGGGTTCTAGCAAAATCAAAGTCTTAATAGAATCCGTAAACAAGGTTGAAATAAGAACTGATGGTTTTTAAGAAATAACCTTTGGGTCATTCATACGACGCAATGTGTAGTTCCAATACTCCTTCTTTAACACTGAGTCATCGAACCTGCTATTTGATTGATGCTCAAATAAAAACCTCCTCATTCCTGCGACTTAACATGCGCACCTGGGAATGGCATTTCAACTACTCCACACACATAAATTTTCTTCCCAAAATTTATACAATAAATCAAGCCTCTGCTTGTTATCAAAACTGGAAGATTTATAAACTTACAAGTTTATTTTATTTTACCATTCAGTTCAAATCGCGAAGTTACCACACTTATGATACTCTCTATCTTACTTTCGAATGTGTATCTACGTCATGATTTTATATAAATACAAAAATATCCTAATTGATACAAATATCATTTGCTTCCCGTTTCATGCCTCTCCGTGTTATCTGAAAATTATACTTTGCTCATTGCAAATATTAACTGTTCAACCAGAACTGTAATGTTGGTTGAATGCGGGCTTGCGCTAACCACTATCCTTCGGAAAATCACCTGTTCCAAACTAGAAATGATTAAACTACTTCATAATCTCTCTCTCAATGAATGTGATTATTAGAAAATATAAGATCCAAGAATTATTTAGAAAAGTTATGAAAATCATTATTATTATTATTAGTGGATTATTATTATTATTATTAGTTATATTATTGTAAATGTGTTTAATTATTATTTCATTATGTGAGAATCCACATGTTCGATTCTTCGAATATGGATAAAATATCCATTTCTCAACAAAAATAATTATTAACTTCTACAGTTACCTCGGCTGATTACCGTGATTATCAAAAAAATATGAAACATTCAAATAAATGCTCGTTATGCTCGGTCATCGATCCTAAACTGTTCTGAGTGCTGAAGATACTCAGAATAACTCTAATATGTCTTGCGTAAATCATTGCAAGATTTAAATACGAAGAAAAACAAATGTGTTGGTCATCTGCAGAAAATGAGTTTGTTTATTTTTATTTATTTATTTAACAATTATTAGATACAACCATGAAAAGGTCATTTTACACTAATAATTTAACAATTTCAAATAATAATAATAACAACAACAACAACAACAACAATAACAGGTAACAATTGGCAGTGACGGCAGAAAGGATAAATCTCGGGAAGGACGCAGGGAGTGATTGGGGTAGTGAGTGATTAGGAGGGCGAGGGGTTAGGAAAAGAGGGTGAAAGGGATCTTCTAATGTTATGTTTGAATGTTCGATAGGGAGAGAATATGTCAATGTTTGGAAGGGAGTTGCTAAGGGTAGGTAGACGGTGGAAAATAGAGCGCTTCTGTACTTCAAGACGTGGGTGAGGTACGTGGTGTAAATGGTTCTGGCGTGTTGAACGGGTGGGAACTTGAAGTGGGAAGTAGCTTAAGAGCATGTTACATTTTGTGTAACCATTCATAATTTTATGTAAGAAACACAGGTCAGTAAATTGTAGACGGCTTCTCAGGTCGAGTACATTGAGCTGGTTTAGAATATCGGATTTGGCGAAGTGCCTTAGTGAAGGATTGCGAGCTTTGACAATTGATAAGAAGAAATTAAAGACACTGTTCAATTTAGAAATATTGGTTATAGCCGAAGTAGACCAGATTGGAGAAGAGAAATCTAGGATAGGGAGAACATATGTGGTGAAGTATAATTTAAGTGCAGTGAGGTCTTTAATTTCTGTGAATCTGTATAGAATGCCGAGACTGCGCATTGCGCGAGATTTGATATGGTCAATGTGGGGAGAGAATGTCAGTTTATCATCGTGAATAATACCTAAATCTCTCACCTGAGAAACCGTATCCAATTTATTTCCACATATTTTATAGTTCGCCTGATTTCCAGATTTCAGTAGTGAGAAAGACACATTGAAGCACTTTTTCGGATTTGGGGATAACTTCCATTTGTTGAACCAATCAGTACAAGTATTCACTGCTTCCTGGAGGTCAGCGTGGTCGTCAGAATTGGAAATTTTTCTGAATATCTTGAGGTCATCAGCCTATAGAAGAAGGGAACACGGAGAATTTTGCACACATGTGTTTATATCGTCCATATACAGCACGAAGAGAAGGGGTCCCAGGATACTGCCCTGAGTTACTCCTGATAAGACTGGGAGCCAGGACGATACAGACCCTGGAAGCACTACCCGTTGTTGCCTATTGGACAGGAAGCTTTTTATTAGGGATAGGAAGGATCCATGTACATTGTATCGTGAAGCAAGCTTGTGGAGGAGAAGGAAATGGTTCACGGAATCAAATGCTTTGGCCTGGTCGACGTAGATTACATCTAGCTGAGATTTTTGATCTATTGCAGAAATTATGTGATGGTTCAGAACAGTCAGATTTGTTAAACATGATTTTCCAGGGACGAAGCCATGTTGTTCTTCTGAGAGGTGTGGTTTGGTGAAAGTGAGGAGACGGCAATGTATTATTCTTTCGAAGACTGAAGAGAGTATAGGGACGATAGATATAGGTCTGTATGAGGAAATTTCATGCTTGCTGCCTGATTTAAAGACAGGTGTGACATCAGCTCTTTTCCATGAGTCAGGAAAAGTGCCGGAAGTCATGCACCAGTTGAGTATCATGGATAAGGGGATGCTGAGAGATGCAGAGGTGTTTTTCAGGAATATAGGGCTTATGTCTGATGGTCCGGTAGATCTGTTTGCGGGAAGACTTTTTAAAATATTTTGAATTTCATCGGGGGTCGTTGAAATTTGAGACAGTGAATCAGAACAGACGCTGGTAAGCTGAGGGGGACTGGGGATTGGCACGGGAACTGAAAAGGTTGAATGGAAATATTCATTGAAATGTGTGGACCTCAATTCAAATGGGATTTCTTCATTATGGAGGTTTAGGTTAAGTGGAATTCTGGGAGTCTTTCTACGGGATGATATAAGTGTCCAGAACTTCTTCGGGTTATTCTTGAGATTTCCTGTTATGGAAGAAATGTAGCGGTTGTAATCTTCTGCCATATGAACTCTGGAAATTTTCCGTAGGTGAATAAATACATTGCGTGTATGAGGATTAGGAACTGATTTCCACAGTGACCACGCTCGAGTTTTATTTTGGAGAAGGAGTTTGGTGTTTTGACTTAGCCAGTGCGGGTATTTGTTGGATTTGGGTACGGAGAAAGGAACGTGTTGTTTAATGGCCGAGTAAAGTAAATCCTCAAACAAGGCCACTGCGCTGTATACGTCTCTCTCAGCTGTTAGCAGGCACCAGGGTAGAGATGATAAATCCTGATTGACAGCTTGCCAGTCGACCTTTCTCCAAAGAGGGAAAGCTTTCTTATCGGTGGTGGGGCTATTTTTATGTCTGCTCGCTGGGACGGGGAGAGTGGCTTCTATTGAGCTATGGTCGGTGTTCAGGATATTTCTTCCAACGGTCACAGTGACATTGCGCAGGGTTGAAAATATGAGGTCCAGTGTTTCGGATTTCCTTGTTGGGTGTAGATTGAACTGTTTCAGATGTAGACCGTTTATAAAATTTGATAAAATGAAAGTATCTATTTGGGGAGAGTGTATGGTACCATTGTCTATTGATGTCCAGGAGATATGGGAGTTAAAATCGCCTAGCAACACTATTTCATTTTCTTGATTGAGGGCAAGAACAGTAGAGTTGAAACATTCTTCTAAGGTGTCAATTTTGCTGGAAGGTGGGCGGTAGAAGCAACCTACGAGTAAATTCTTCCTTTTTGGGATAATAATCTCAACCCATATTATTTCGCAGGAAGTTTCTAAGTCAGGCCGATGTTTTGCCTTCAGTTTGTTATGAACTGCGATTGCAACACCACCACCCCTTGTTCCAATTAGCTAGGCATAATATAAAAGTCAAATGTGGCTTACATTTCTCGTTGGTCTTGAAGCGTAGTGAACCTGGTCTGTACCAGATTTATCCAGATACATGCCCTATTGGACACGCACGTCTAATCCTTGTATCGGCCGCCATTATATACCCACAATCTGTCTAGCACGATATAGTGGAAATATTTCTTGAAGTTTGAAGTAACTGCTGATCCATTTTAATATTGGCTTCAATTAAATCCATAGCAGTTCGCTTAAATGGGGTCAGATAAAAAATGATCTATTCTCAAATACGTCAGTTGTAACATAACTCACGGTAATCTTTTCAGTACAAGAAAACACTGACAGTCTAAATCAATCAACGGCTGTTCTGAAGATCGTTCCCTGGGCATGGTTTACCACCATCTATCATGCGCGAAGCAACTTATAGTTTCCCTTTGTCGGCTAATGAACAACACCGTGATAGACTGGCCTTCAATATACTGAAAGATCGGAGTGGTTATCAAGTTACAATTTATGAAACTGACTAATTGGATTAAAATATCCAAGTATTGAATTATTATTACTGGACTGTGACAAAGTACTTTCTAGACAAAGTCTAGCATATGTCCATATAGAAATAAAGCATTTCACCAGTGTCCGTAGAAAAATAACAATCACCTTACTGATTCCCTCTGCCGGAAACTTACTATGTTCCACACGTATCGTAACACTTTTGTGACTATCACAATTTAAAGATATCTTCTGCGTATATCCGGCAACCATGTGCCTTGGCTCAACGTAGCAGCAGCACCTTGTCATGCAAGAGCTTGGTTCGAAGTGAGCTGATGATGCTTGGGCCGGTCGGCTTTTATTCAAAACGGTCGGGTCCACGCTGGATCACGCTGAAATCTGGAAATCCTCATATCTCCGGTGTCTCTGGTCCGATTCACTTGAGACTAAGTGCATTCTCTTTCATTTGGCCGTGCCAGTAATCTGATCCAAGTCTCAAGTCTCTACTCTATGGATAACTATTTAATCAACAAATAGTCTCGACCTCTGCTACTACTCGCTACGTCACTTAACATGCTCTTGGCTGCACAAAGTTTCCATTCCATTCTAGAAGTAATGGAGCGCGATATTCAAATATCTCAACTTTCAAAAGCGGCTGTAGCCTTTCCCTTGATATCTAGGTGTCTGAATCTTGGAATACCCATTCCTAGAGTTGGGCACAGTATTGAGTTCCAAAGTTCGCCACCAGGTGCTGGTTACGGTGTCATCTAGTAGCCAAGTTCGCAGCTAGGTGTCGTTGACGGTATCATTTGGTAGCAAAAGTAGGAGCTACTTGAAATTGATCGTCTGCAGTCCGAACCTGAATTACAGATAACACACACTAATATAGACATCAGAATTAACACCGGTTATGAGACACATTCTACACACACCCAAAGTACACGGGGCTACGCAGCCCCTAAATTGAGGAGCCAACCATTCATTTTTTCGAAACCCTTCCCAATTTGATTGCTGTTTGTCCTTTAACTGTCACTGACTCTTATTGTTAACCCTTTATAAGTACTTGGGGTACTATCTTCCCACCATGTATTTATAGAACGGTGATAGGGAGAAAATCTTCCCACCCCTTTCATTTCAAGCAGTTCCACATGCATCCACAAGCTAGCTGCACATAAATATTGAAAGCACATTAATTTGATGTATACTGTCATCAGAAACCAAACGTGGGAAGCATATATCTCATTGGTCACCACAGTGCACGTACTCGCCCGTCCGGTTTTGTTGAGTGATATAAATGCATTGTTTTACAGAAGAAGGTGTTTTTATTGAAGATAAGAGATTTGTAAACGTTGGTATATGACTGAAATACAATGTTAATAATTGTTTTGGTCACTTAAGTAAATATATTTCAGCTAGAATGGAAATAATTAACCTGTGTTTGCCATAGATTAGAAGATTTATAAGAATAATTTTGTGTGTTTGTAATAAATACTATTTTGAAATTATTGAATTATATTCGAATATACTAACTTTTAACATTCCAAAATAATATTTATATTTTTTGTGCAGTTTTCGGCAAAGATGATATAGCTCACTGACTTTCTGTTGCGTGGGAGTTACGTTTTTTTAAAATTATAGAGCGTGATGGGTGTTTTTATATATTATATCCTGTTAAATAAACCTCATTATTGAGTGATAAATACAGTATCATCATAATTTGGAGGTGGGAGATTATTACCCCATTGCTCATTTAAGAAAACATACTGCCGGGTATGGGCAGTAGGATAATAATTTCCCACCCCATCTTATATATAAAAGTGAAAGTCTGTATGTATGTGGGTGGGTGGGTGGGTGGGTGGATGGGTGGGTTGGTTCCGTATACAAATCTACACCGTTCCACCAATCTCAACCAAATTTTGCATACACATAATTTAGGACCCAGAAAGAACCGCTGGCTACATGAATTCTCGATAATCTTTCTCATTCTTCTGATTTCAGCCCTTTTGGACTCAAGCGCAGGCTAATCAAATCATAAAATATACTCATGAATTAATGGCAAGGGTTAAACGAAAAAGTAACTTGGATAAATAGAACAAATAAAATGAAAAAGGCACAATCTCTAACCTGGTCAACATATAATAAAAAATGCCTATCAATAGCTACTAAGATCCAACATTATAAAACTGTAACTCTCCCTGAAGCCACTTATGCTTGTGAAACACTGTTCCAAATTAAAAATGAACAAAGAACTGATCAGCTCCTCAAAACGGAAAGAAGAATCATTAGAACGTGCATAAATAAAAAGTATCAGGTTGAGGGAGTCTGGAGGATTCTCCCAAATGAAACTGTCTATCGTGAGATTGATCCAATCACCAGCACAATGAAGAAGAAAAGAATTTCATATTTTTTTCACATCTTACGGCTTCCAGAAAACAGAATTGTACGCCAACTGGTGATGAGAAATCTAGGAAAGAAAACTGGAGGTAAATGGATCCAAGAAATCCAACAAGATCTCAAAGCAGTTGGACTCAAGATAACAGATGCCGAGGAGAAAAATAAAATTAACACCATACTTAAAACTCACAAATTTTCTGCAGAAATGACACACAGAAAGCCTATGGAGATTTCAGATGAGTTGAGAAAATCCCGATCTGAAAGAATGAAAAAGTACTGGAAAGAGCGCAAGAACCAAGCAGTACTACCTTCAAAGAAGAAGTGATTGTGGAACGACTCAAGTGGTCCAATGTGACCAATCAAGATTAATAATAATAATAATAATGGCAAGGCAGATAGTTTCCATGGCAACATAGCTCAAGTCGAGACACGGCCGTCTGGATGTCAGTTTTGCTCTGCACTACCGGTATAGAAAATGAGGATCTTTACATGAAATCCCGTTAGTTACTCACCTACTCACACAACACTGTCAACCGAGTTTAGCATAACAAAGACTTGACACTATCTTCTACTATATATTTGTCAAATACCACTCACTCACTCACTCACTCACTCACTCACTCACTCATTCATTCATCACGAAATCTCAGAAACCACCGAACGGATTGGAATGAAATTTGGTATGCTGCTTCCTCAAGGGCCGCAAATGCCCACTAAGAGAGGATTTTTGTATATTCAGGTTCTAAAGGGGTATTAAGGGGGTAGATGTGCATTTCATTGAATAGCAATATCTCCCGATTGGTTTCATTGGGGGATGTGATACTCGGCACAAAAAGTCATCATTAAAAATAAGAAGACACGAGTCTGAGAGTTTTTCGATGCGGCGTATATTATGAGGTGAAGGGGGTGAAAAGTGGGGATTGAAAGATTCCTAACGGAGCGTGTATCCCTTAAACGACATAGGGGAGGATTTTGAAACTCAGCGAAAAAAAATCAGCATAAAAAATAAGTAAATAAGTGTTTGACCGTTTTTTCATAAATCCAATTTAAGGGGCCCATGGGGAGGGGTGAAATTCGGGGGGGGGGGGGGGTAAACAGGAAAGAAAGTGTCCTAACTGATTGACTGATTGACTCACTCATCAAACTCAGGGGGAAAAACTGCTTTAAAGTAAGTAAATAGCTGTTCGACAGGTTTTTTTTTCATAAATCAAATTTAAGGGGTTCATGGGGAGGAGTGAAATTCTGAAAAAAGAAAATTGAAAGATAATGTCCTGACTAACTCACTCACTCACTCACTCACTCACTCATCATCGCCCAGCCAAAATTATTGAAGTTAGAAACATGACAGTTTGGGGATATGTTCATTATATGTCAAAACCGTCTACTAAGGGAGGATTTTCGGATATTCAGGTTCTAAAGGGGTCTTAAGGGGGTTAAACCTGCATTTCATTGAATAACAATATCTCCCGATTGGTTTCATTGGGGGATGTGATACACGGCATATAAACTCATCATTAAAAAGTAAGAAGACACATTTCTGAGGGTTTTTCGATATGGTGTATAATGTGAGGTGAAAGGGGTGAAAAGTAGGGATTGAACGATTCCTAACGGAGCGTGTATCTCTTAAACGACATAGGCGAGGAGTTTGAAACTCAGCGGAAAAAATCAGCATAAAAAATAAGTAAATATGTGTTTGACCGTTTTTCCATAAATCCAATTTAAGGGGCCCATGGGGAGGGGTGAAATTCGGGGGGGGGGGAAGCAGGAAAGAAAGTGTCCTAACTGATTGACTGACTGACTCACTCATCAAACTCAGGGGGAAAACTGCTTTAAAGTAAGTAAATAGCTATTCGACAGTTTTTTTATCAATCAAATTGAAGGGGTTCATCGGGAGGGGTGAAATTCTGAAGAAAAACAAATGAAAGAAAATGTCCTGACTCATTCACTCACTCATCATCGCCCAGCCAAAATTATTGAAGTTGGAAACATGGCATTTTGGGGATATGTTCGTTGTATGTCAAAACCGTACACTAAGGGAGGATTTTTGGATATTCAGGCTCTAAAGGGGTCTTAAGGGGGTTAAACCTGCATTTCATTGAATAACAATATCTCACGAGTGGTTTCATTTGTGGATGTGACACTCGGCATATAAACTAATCATTAAAAATAAGCAGACATTTGTCTAAGGGTTTTTCGATGTGGTGTATTATTTTGAGGTGAAAGGGGTGAATAGTGGGGGTTGAAGGATTCCTAATGGAGCCTGTAGGCCTATCTCTTAAACGACATAGGCGAGAAATTTGAAACTCAGCGAAAAAAAACAGCTAAATAAATAAGTAAATCGTTGTTCGACCGTTTTTTCATAAATTTATTTAAGGGGCCCATGGGGAGGGGTGAAATTCTGGTAAAAATAATTGAAAGAAATTGTCCTGTCTGACTCACTCACTCATCACGCCCAGCGAAAACTATAAAAGTTGGAAAAATGAAATTTTGGGAATATGTTCGCTCTATGTCGAAAACGTCAACTAAGGAATGTTTTTTGTTTATTCGGGTTTTAAAGAGATGTTAAGGGGGTAAACGTGCATTTCATTGAGTAACGATATCTCATGAGTTGTTTCTTTGGGGATGTGATATTCGGTATATAAACTAATCATTAAAAATAAGGGTTTTTTAAGGGTTTATCGATGTGGTGTATATTACGAGGTGAAAGGGTTAAAAATTGGGGGTTGAGGGATTCTCAACTGAGCGTGTATCTCTTAAACGACATAGGCGAGAAGTTTGAAATTCGGCGGGAAAAACAGCTTAAAATACAAGTAAATAGGTATTCGACCGTTTTTTCATAAATCCAATTTAAGGGGCCCTTGGAGATGGGTGAAATTCTGGGGGGAAAAAACAGGAGAGAAAGTGTCCTAACTGATTGACTCACTTACTCACTCATCAAACTCAGGGGGAAAACGGCTTTAAATAAGTAAATAGGTGTTCGACCGTTTGTTTCATAAATCCATTTTAAGGGGTTCATGGGGAGGGGTGACATTATCAAAAATAAATGAAAGGAAATGTCCTGACTGACTCACTCACTCATCATAGCCCAGCCAAAATTATTAAAGTTAGAAACATGAAATTTTGGGGATATGTTCGTTGTATGTCGAAAACGTCCACTAAGGAAAGAGTTTTGAATATTCAGATTCTAAATAGGTGTTAAGGGGGTAAACGTGCATTTCGTTGAATAACAATATCTCACGAGTGGTTTCATTTGGGGATGTGATACTTGGCATATATACTAATCAATTAAAATAAGCTGACACATGTCTAATGGTTTTTCGATGTAGTGTATATTATGAGGTGAAAGGGATGAAAAGTGGGGGGTTGAAAGATTCTTAACGGAGCGTGTATCTCTTAAACGACATAGGCGAGGAGTTTGAACCTCGGAGGAAATCAATCAGCTTAAAAATAAATAAATAAATAAAATAAATAGGTGTTCGACCGTTTTTTTTCATAAATCCAATTTAAGGGGCCTATGGGGAGGGGTGAATTTCTGGAAGAAAAACGTCCACTAAGGAAGGATTTTTGTATGTTTACTCTCATCGACCAACCCAAACTATTAATGTTAGCAGAATGATATTTTGGGGATATGTTTGTTGTGTGTCGAAAACGTCTACTAAGGAGGGATTTTTGGATATTCAGGTTCTAAAGGGGTGTTAACGGGGTTAAACCTGCATTTCATTGAATAACAATATGACACGACTATGCCGCGAGCGAAGGGAGGCTAAAAATGAGATGGTGTGTGTCTGTGTACTACTCAATCACGCAAGTACCACTGCACAGTGGGTCAAAATCGAAATCTAGGAGGACAAAATTATTTATTTTCATAATTAAAAAATCAAAATGTATTACTACTACAACATTCTCATATAATTGCCGCTCACTATTCTGGGATATAAACGCATCTTAGTGTAAATGTGTCACCACTGTTCGAGCAGTCTGAATTGGAGGGTGAATGCAAGTGGCTGTGGTTTGGTTGTCTTTGTGGTTAGTGTGATGCTTTAAGATGGAACATGCAGCTGAAGGTATGATCTTTGTAACGTGTTTCAGTTATTAATGGGCGTAATTGTTACGTAATTTTAGCTATATTAATTGCATTATATAATATTTAACTATTATTTTTAAAATTATATTTTCACTTAGATTTTTAGTATGTCGCGTCACTCTGCGTCACTTCCTACTTAATTTAAAAATGTAGATAATGTCTTGAAGTTTACGCCTGTTATAAGATTTTTTGCATCTTTTTGCAACTTACTTAGTTATTTTACGATTTAGAAGATGCCGCGCAACAAGTTCTCACACGTTTACATCTGTTTGAAGCACTGGGTTCGACGATTATGTCAAAATTGGAACTTTGTGACTTTGTTAAAAGTAAATTAGGGGTAGAAAATTGCTCTGTAGAGATAACTGAATGCTCTATACAACTCCTAGTCATAGACAATTTCTTGCATATGTGGACGTAGCTTAAACAGTCTTAACTGATGTTTATTATGAAGTAAACAAATTATATACGTTGCTTTCACTCTGAATTCATGATTAAAACGTAAAATAATTTTGTCCCCCTAGATTTCGATTTTGGCCCACTGTGCACTGGTCCGATTTACATGAATTTTACATGGAAGTAGCTGATATACCTGGTTAACATATAGGTTACTTTTGTTTTCAATACTTTGCACTATTTAAAGATGGCGACCATTTTAGTGACGTCACTACACCCTTTGGTTTCAAACTTTCATATTTCCATTTCAAATAAAAAGAGAACGCTAAGAAATAGCAAACGTTTGATGGCATATACGAGGTTTAAAATTACATTTTCTATCCGAAAGGTATCTCCAACCGTTAGCGAGTAAAACCTAAATGTGTGCTATAAAACACGGTCCACGCCGAGCGGTGTAGTTGGACAAAATGTTCCATCCTTAATCTCCCTCTGCGCAGCACCTCGCCTATCCCCTGTTTTAACTGTCACCTTCTCATTTTATTTTATTTATGACGCGTAGCGAAGCACGGGTACTTCAGCTAGTATTTCATAAAATAGAATCCACACCCATACAATTGTTGCATATTCCTACTAATCTATCACCCCCAATTACAAATGTGCAAAAAAAAACAAATATTTTATTCCCCCAGTTTTTTGCCCTATAAAGGGAACAAGGAAGGACTCTTTGTATATTTAGGCGAAAGCTAACGTTTATCTATACTAATATAATAAAGCTGAAGAGTTTGTGTTTGTGTGTGTTTATGTGTTTAAACGCGCTAATCTCTGGAACTACCAGTCCGATTCGAAAAATTCTTTTTTTATATGATAGCCAGATTCAAGAGGAATAGTTTAGGCTATGTAGTATTAGGCTACACCTCTGAGATAACCTAAAAGATTGATTTTTGTTCAGTAAGTCGGTAGAACAAGTGCTCCCGAACAGATCTAAACGAATGCGCTGGCGTAATGGTTAGTGATACGTATACCGTTTCACCGATCTGAACCAAAATTTGTATACATACCCTTTGGAAACCTGCGAGTAACACAGTCTGCATGAAATTTCGGACAGACCACTCCATTCCCTACATTTAGGCCCTTTGGCACAAATCTACACCTTTTCACCAATGATCTGAACCAACATTTGCATACTTACCCTTTGGAACCCTGAGAGTAACACTGTCTGCTTGAAATTTTGGACAGACCACTCCATTCCCTGCATTTAGGCCCTTTGGCACAAATCTACACCATTTCACCGATTTGAACCAAAATTTGTATACTTACCCTTTGGAACCCTGCGAGTAACACTGTCTGCATGGAATTTTGGACAGACCACTCCATTTCCTGTATTTAGGCCCTTTGTCATAAATATACACCGTTTGGCACAAATATACACCGTTTCACCGATCAGAACCACATTTTGTATGCTTACTCTTTGGAACCCTGTGGGTGACGCTGTCCACTTTAAATTTAGGACAGCCACTCCATTTCCTTCATTTAGGCCCTTTATTTCAAATCTACACCGTTTCTCCTAATTGAACCAAATTTTACATACACTTTGAAACCCTGCTGGTAACACTGTCCACTTGATATTTTGGACAACGCTCTCCATTCCCTTCATTTAGAATAACAGACAAAATAAACTTGAAAACCACGTATTAAGATCCTAGAACCATTCATGTCCGTAGCAGCGGTCGCTTGGTCGGCCTTAGCCCGTCATGGGCTGTATAGTGCCAGGGGTTGACTTGTTTTTTTTTTTTTGAGTAGTGTAACTGTAAGAGTATTTTAACCTTCGGGCGGGCGCGCACGCGGCAAATTGGCCGTTTTTTTTTAAAAAGACGCGCTACATTGTTATACTCCCTTGAAGGACAAGCACGCCCCGAAGTATTCTCTAACTACTATCTAAGACGTCAGATGGCAGCCCAACCCCACCTCAGACTTGTAGAGGGATTGCGCAATTCATTACTCAAGTTACCTATGTCACGGTAGGAGGTTCGACCGGCCATATTGCCGTCGCGCGCCTAACAGTGCTAAACGTTTACCGTCCACCACACACAATGTAAGTATTTATTTATTTACTTTTTACTTGATTTATAATATTATATGATGACTTGCTCAAATATCATATATTTCAGTGTGATATATTTTTCAAATATTTATGCTTTACAGCTCTACTTCACTGTCCTTCATCTCACTCGTTCCCCCGGTTTTACTCTCTTGGATTTTATGAATACCTATGATTTACTCAATCTTTACTTTTGGGTTTCAGGGAAAATTACCTCAGACCTGAGGATATTCCTACAATTCTTCAAGAGTTCGGGGAAGACGAACGACTGTACCAGCTAGAAGATCTGACGGAAGACGAAGAGATCGATCCAGATTTCGAGACTGAAGAAATACATGTGGACGCCCACGACAGTGAGTCTGAAGTGGAAATTGATAATTAAGGTGAAGAAGACGCTGAAAATAGCGAGAGCCTACGTTTTTTTTATCAGTAAGGATGGAGAAATTTTGTGGGCGTATCAACCTGTCGCAAATATTGCCCTCATGGAAGAAAATCTAGAATACCGGGCCACAATAACTACTCTTCCTCGAGAACTACGTTGTTTTCTAGGAAATTATAAGGAAGAACCCGATCAGGTTGAAGTAACACCTTCCACAAAAAGACAAATTTGTTTTTATTGTGGAAGATCTAAGAACAATCGGACTCGGATGTCCTGCAAGAAATGTGCAAAATATATATTTAAAAAACATTCAGTCCAAGAAATCACATGCAACTCATGTGCACAGCCTGAAGTAGAGGATGAAGACGTATAATTCCAAACGGAAGTGTGATAACACTGTAACCTTGATGTGATAACATCTTTACACAAGTGATATATTTGGAATATTATTCTTTTACAGTACTATTTTCATTGAGATGTTTGTTGAGTTATTCCTTTTCAGTTTGCAGATGTGATAAAATTCGTACTAAAATAAAAGTTATTTGCTCACGTAATGTGTCTTTAGTGTAACAATTGAAATACCAATGAAATTCATGTAAACAAACATTTCTGGCTTTGAGAAGTGAACGGGAATGAGAGCGGCCAAAATGCCGGAGCGCGCCAAATGGTGTGATTGCAAAAGGCGCGCCCGCCCGAAGGTTAATAAGTCTATTGTTGACGGGCAGTTCGGGTTGCATCACGTCTCCCCTACCAGCATTCTGGTGCAGAATTGCGAAAATAGTTGCAACTTGCGCTGTTTATAAATTGCAGTCACGGGGAGTGATTAGTGTAAAAAGATTTCTTAGGCCCCTTAAAACAGTTATCATCATGAAAATATTATGCCTCTGCATAAGTGCAATGGTGTTGGTGCAGTATATTGAGCTTATCAGCTGCAATAAGCGTTGGTGCTTTCATGTTTACCTTCATTATTCCGATCCATATCGTTGAGCACTATGTGGCGATAAATGATACTATTACTACCTCAGTAGCTCGGGACAGCCGAAGTTTTCCAAAGTGTTCTGATTATTTTCCTACGGCGCTATGCGACAAAAGACGACACTATTGGTCTCTACATTTCTAACAGCCAATGAGATATAGGCCCTAGGCAGTGTCTTTTATTTCACTTATTCCTCTTTCTAATATTTTTAAAAAAAAATTGTTTGTAAATAACATGTGACAGTGCTGTAGTTAGAAAATTGCCGTTTCTCCATTCATTATTATCTTTATTATCATTACGGGAAAATGACCCGAATGTTACGTCCATTTCACTGTACTACTTATCACCCACACTATAACCACCACTACCACCACCACCACCACAAAATGTAATATTTTTAAAATATTTTTTCTCTTAGTTTAAGTAACATGTGCCGGGCGAAGCCGGGCACTACTGCTAGTATATTGTAGGGTACCTGAGAGGGTAGCCTCTACAAAGTGTATTAAAAGGGGGATGAAAGGAGAGTAGCTGAAGGCTGCTAGGGACTCTAGTGTGAAAAAGAAGAGGATTGTTGATACATCATTCAGGAAATAAGCGATGACCTCTCATTTGAACTTCTTTTCTTATCTCGTGCCTACTAATATCCGGTTAGACGATTAATCGATTCTATGGTCAGTCGATGAATCGTTTTCGATTAATTTCAAATTATTCTATGAATCGATTCTTAATCGATTAACCGAACATTGCTTACTGCCAGCCCAGCACTACCATGAACACATTGAATCTCAACCCTGTTGCAGTATTTCCGAGGCTATGAAGTGTTGTGTAATTTCAGTTGCTCGTGTTGGTGGCTCTTAGGGCCAAGGGGATGGAGAGTGCGAGTGGTCAGTTGAATGGAAGGGAAGGGCTGGTATCTATTACCGGCTCTTTCACTCCTCGCTTTCAGGTCGACTGATTGGAAATGTTGTAAGACTTCAGCAATGTACAATTCCAGAACAGGGTTTCTTCTAGAATAAAGCCTACATATTTGGTTTCAATTAGATAGAATTCTATATTGCTTTGCTGACATTTTCCACTCAGAGCATTGACCGCTAAAGTCCAAGTGCCTGCGACATCGCGGTATCAGGCTGCTTGAGTATCGAATACCGCATAATTTAGCTATCTTACCTTCTTTAGTCAGAAGCCTCCGTGGCTTAGGCGGCAGCACGCCGGCCTCTCACCGCTGGGTCCGTGGTTCAAATCCCGGTCACTCCATGTGAGATCTGTGTTGGACAAAATGGAGGCAGACAGGTTTTTCTCCGGGTACTCCGGTTTTCCCTGTCAAAATGTCATTCCAGAAACACTCTCCACTATCATTTCATTTCATCTATCATTCATTTAATAATTGCCCCAGAGGAGTGCGTCAGGCTTCGGCAGCCGGCACAATTCATATCCTCGCCGATATCCTCTCCTGACTCGGTCGGAGACTGGAAGCAGGCTGTGGATTTTCATTTTCACCTCCTTTAGTCGCGTTCTAGCGTAGTTCCATGAATAGTCGCGTGGACTACAGACGTAATCCAGGACCTTCTATACTACTGGACCTGACACGGCAATCCAAGATGGACGCCGTAATTGGTGGTCGGATATTAAACGCATGACGTGAGGGACAGATATGGGGAGGTGCCCCAGGAGTTGAAATAAGGTACTACCGGAGTTCCATCAGGGAAAAGAGAATAATGTTGAGGCCCACAGGCGAGATCTGCAGAATATCTTGGGTGAGTGGGCACGGAAGTTGTAACTGTTCCTGTAGGAATTTCAATTTCTTTTTAATACATATTTTTCTTAAAATTAAATGTGACAAACCAGGTGGTGTAGTTCTTGGTTGTCACTTCTGGGGTCCATTTTTGAATCCTGACTGTCAAGAAATCTAATTCTAGTCTGAGGGTAAGAGGGTAAGAACGGGCTACACCCAGCCTAGTGACGTAAACCGGGAAATGTTGTGTTCAATTCTCCTTTTAGCCACCCAGCAAGTGGTTTACCATGGGTTCCCACACAAACTGAAGATAAATGCCTAGGTAATTCCTATCATAAGGTCACGACTGCCTCCTGTAAATCCATAAAGAAGTAGGCTAGTCCTATTCATTTATTCCTCTTCATGAGATTAAATGGCACTTTGTCAAATACAAAATATACCAGTAGACAATGAAGGCCTATTTGATGAACATCTGAGAATATAAATTAACACTACATACACACATTTACCTCCATGTAAATACTTAAACTTGTAAGCACATTTCCGAATGAATGGATACAAAATAAACTGGTGGCAGTAAACAACAAGAAGTTCCGTGACGAACTAAAGAGCCGACTTTTCTTAAAATTAAGATTCATGCCTATGATTAATCTATAGTAAATGAACCTATCTAGAATAATGACGAAATTAAGTTGGTAATATCGAAATGTCTAATTAGTTCGAAATATACCTGGTATAATGTAGCCTAATAGAGCATTACAGTTGGCAGACCTGGTGACAGAATATATTCATAGTTCCATCTCTTAAGGTACAGAATAAAAAAAATTGGTTGAAGTCTGGCAACAATGTCATGCGTGTGCTGGTCAGAAATAGCCCAATCTGAAATATTATGATATCTTGTTATGCCGATTTTGGACGAAATCCATTTGTTGGTATAGAAGTTACATGTATTTTAAAATTGGAACTATCAGCAGGCATAGAAGCATGCTGGCAGCACTGACTTATATTTATTACTCCAAATTAATCAAGAATGTCAGGTGCTATATGTGTGCAAAGTATAGGGCAGTTGGCTTGCATACTTTCTGATATATTGATATTAGGTTAAAAAAAATATAGACAGCCTTTCTTAACAGTTGGCCGTCCTGATTGCTCGTAAGAATACTTGTAGTCATATATGTTATGTTACACATAGCACATACGAAATTTGGTTGAAATCCAACTAATAGTATAGAAGTTACATTTATTGAAAAATTGGCCCTATCAGCAGGCTTAGAATCATGTTGGCAGAACTGAAGTATCTAAGTTACTCCAAAATTAATCTAAAATGTCAGGTACTATACGTGAGCATAGTTTAAAGCTGTCGGAATGCATACTTTCTGATATATTGGTATGTGGATAAAAGAATAGAGAGAGAAATTATTAACAGTTGGCAGCCCTGGTGGCTCTTAAGCATACGTTCAGTCATATCTGTTTATGTACACATACACACATCAAAAAAAGTTTTGCATCACCTCGGTTCCAAGAGTTCCGGAACCGTTAAATACAAAGGGAATAGAGATCAACACAAACAACATTTCAGCTCGTTTTATTGCTCATGAGACCCACACATTGCATGTTGTACCATCATACAGCTAGACTTTCAGCATTTGTGGTCCAGATTGCAGTACACACCACTACCTCTAATACCCAGTAGCACGTCCTCTTGCATTGATGCATGCCTGTATTCGCCGTGGCATACTATCCACAAGTTCATCAAGACACTGTTGGTCCAAATTGTCCCACTCCTCAACGACAATTCGGCGTAAATCTCTCAGAGTGGTTGGTGGGTCAAGACGTCCATAAACAGCCCTTTTCAACATATCCCAGGCATGTTCGATAGGGTTCATGTCTGGCGAACATGCTGGCCACTGTAGTCGAGCGATGTCGTTATCTTGAAGAAACGCATTCACAAGATGTGCACGATGAGGTCGAGAATTGTCGTCCATGAAGACAAATGCCTCTCCAATATTCTGCCGATATGGTTGCACTATGGGTCGGAGGATGTCATTCAGGTATCGTAAAGCCGTTTCGGAGCCTTCCATGACCACCAGTGGCGTACGTCGGCCCCACATAATGCCACCCCAAAACATCAGGGAACCACCACCTTGCTGCACTCGCTGGACAGTGTGTCTAAGACGTTCAGCCTGACCAGGGTGCCTCCAAACACGTCTCCGACGATTGTCTGGTTGAAGGCATATGCGACACTCATCGGTGAAGAGAACGTGATGCCAATTCCGTGGGGTCCATTCAGCATGTTGTTGGGCCCATCTGTACCGCGCTGCATGGTGTCGGGGTTGCAAAGCTGGACCTCGCCATGGACGTCGGGAGTGAAGTTGCGCATCATGCAGCCTATTGCGCACAGTTTGAGTTGAAACACGACGTCCTGTGGCTGAACGAAACGCATTATTCAACATGGTGGCATTGCTGTCAGGGTTCCTCCGAGCGGCAATCCGTAAGTAGCGGTCATCCACTACAGTAGTAGCCCTTGGGCGGCCTGAGCGAGGCCTGTCATCGACAGTTCCTGTATCTCTGTACCTCCTCCATGTCCGAACAACATCGCTTTGGTTCACTCTGAGACGCCTGGAAACTTCCCTTGATGAGAGCCCTTCTTGACACAAAGTAACAATGCGGACGCGATCGAACTGCGGTATTGACCTTCTAGGCATGGTAGAACTACAGACAACATGAGCAGCGTACCTTCGTCCTGGTGGAATGACTGGAACTGATCGGCTGTCGTACCCCCTCCGTCTAATAGGCCCTGCTCATGCATGGTTGTTTACATCTTTGAGCAGTTTTAGTGACATCTATGAACAGTCAAAGGGACTGTATCTTGGATACAATATACACAGTCAACGTCTATATGCCGGAGATCTGGGAACCGAGGTGATGCAAAACTTTTTTGATGTGTGTATTACATACAAAAGTTGGTTGAAATCCAATTGATAGTGTAGAAGTTATAGGCATTTAAAAATTGGACCTATCAGAAGGCTTAAAATTATTTTGGCAACACTGTCATGTATGGCCTCCTGGAAATTACACTGAAATAGTGTTATCTACACGAGTGCCAATTTTGGAATTGCTCCCATGCATACCTTCCAAGATATCCAACACGGAGCTCAAATTTCTAGTGCGTTTCTTCAGCAGTTGGTAGCACTGACATCATTTTCAAATATGGACGTGAGATATTCCGGTACACATCTTTACTCATACTAAATTTGGTTTCGATTGCTGCAGCCGTTTAGGAGTTGATAGGGGGGGACACACACACACACACACACACGCACACAGCCAGACAGACAGAAGGACAGACAGACTGACACACGCTTTTCCGGATCGTTCTCATAAGTCTACTTTTTCCTAATTTTTGCAAAATGTGAAAAGTAGGCTAAAAAAGCATATTTTATGCACATCTAACACAACATAATAATTAGGCCTACTTTACATACAAGAAATAACTTCCATGTTAATCCATAAACACGTAGGCTACGGCTAGCCCATTGATAAGATTAAATGACACTGTACGGTACAAATTGCACTCGATACAAAATATACTGATACCAGCAGACAATGAAGACTTATTTGATGTGTAGATTTGTTCTTTTCCTAACTGAGCCATCTTCACAATAATAACAACAATAACAAATTCAGGGACAATATTGGCACAAAATTAATTAGCATCACGATGAATGCTTCTTGTCCATTTATGCCTAACATCATGACGTGATTTTGTCTGCTGTTAATTCATTTTATGGGCTTGGTCATCAGCCCCGTGCAGTTAGGTGTAAGTTGAATTCCCCCGATGGGAAATTGGGAAATTGGCACCAATGGCTTATCTTTATAATACTTGGATTTGCATCCAGTCACACAACAGTTTCGTGGCATATCACCACAATTTTAGCATATGTATGGGTAAGCCTACTGGTAGTTTATAAAAACACCAAGTACGCGTTAAGATTGTTATCCTTGAACTAGCAGGCATATAACTGGATGAGTGGATACTGCTGCCAATTTGAAAAGTAGGTTATGTTCCTACGTTTTCTCAATCATACTCCTTCCTCTTCTAACAAATAATGAAGGTGTGTTCTTATTTCCTAAGTTTTCTACCATTTGTAGCCTACAAGGTTTGTTTGATTTAAAATTCAGAACTAGACAATGCTTCAAGAGAGAGATTTCGTCCTTACTGCATCTTGAAATACTTGTGGTACTCAGCGTTGCCCGGGTGGTGTGAATTTACTGTGCTGCTCGAGTGGAAGTTCAGCTCTTTCGAAACCAGTACAGTACAGTAGTTCCTCCCTTGTGGTATTGTATTCATGTTTTAGAATTGTACCCGCGGAACAACATTATATTAGTGATGGTTTCGCTACTCCGGTCACACATTTCCATAACTGAACACAAGAAATAATCCACATACGCCGTCTCGCTCAAGCATACTCGCCATTACTTACGTTGTACACAATTAAGTAGGTAGGAACACCCGCATGCGTTACCAACGAGGGCAATATTAGACTGCTGTGTTACGCGTAAAAGGAAGTTCAGAGTCCTGATTTTGGGAGTAAATGGGCACATCACCCAACATCATCAAACAGCGTATAATATAAAGTCCGGTTTCTGGAAAGACTCTTTCAAGTTGACATCCCTTAATAATCTGCACATCCATATAAATGTGGTGTTAAGTTAGTTACCATCTCGGCATTTGCATGGCGTTCTTTATCATGATGTGTGAATTCTAAATTTGAAATTACTTAATGGAACTTCCTGTATAATCTCAATTTATAATAGCCTCTTGTCAAAAATTTAATAAGTTTAATATTTAAATTAACACGTACTGTCCCCGTATATTCTAGAGGCGGTCTGTTGGATATCCGAAGCAAGGCTGGATTCGTAGACCCTGACAGCTCCGGCGCAAATACTAGTCAAGGTTTCACCCCAACTAGACCCTCATGAATATACGTAGCGCAAATTACGACGCAACTGTGAATTACTTAAAATGCACACAGCTCGAAGAAGAACACCTATCTTTCATTCTCGGGGATCTCGTGGTCAGCCTCTGGACCTATATTGGGTTTCACAGTTACATATCCCTATATTGTCATGTCCCGGTTTTGGTTTAGCCTTGAACTACACCGGACGTGCAACCCCGGTTCAATCCAGATCTTGAGAATCTGCAAGGAGGTGCTACTTAAGCACGTAGGTGTTGCGATTTTTGTGCTTATAAGCTGCGACCTCAGATGTGGTGGGGGTTCAGTCAGTCAGAGTTGAGAGAGTGGGAGCAGACGGCGAGAGTGGAGGACTGTCCGTGAAGGCAGCGGGAACGAGAGCGACGTAAGTTTGACGATCGGGGATCGTGGAACTGTGACCGGGCACCCGGCGACCTAGGGGACTGAGATCGAGCAGCAATTGAGCAGAGGCTGAGTGAAGGATCAGGTGAGATGAAACAGTGTCTATTATTATTCAGTGTGACGAAATCTTATGAGACGGGCCTTGTATCTGCACGGTGGATTCCTTCGGATACCTAGAAGGAATAAATCGGCAGTACACCAGAGATCTCTTTTTATTAGGGAACAACCCCGTGTTCCCACATCTCCCTCAGTTCCCCCTCCTTTAGCATAAGGGTTGTGCTGTTAATCGTGGGTTAGACAATCGACAAGGACACGGTAACGATCCCGTTACCTGAGCTTGAAGAACCCCCAACCATAACGATCCAGGTAAGTGAAGTTAAAGAACCCCTGAGCGGCCTATGGCATAAGTCCATGCACTCAGGCCGGGCCATATAGGCGAGACGCAACATTGCTATCACAACAATGTTAGAGGCCGTATCAAAACAATGGTGGAGACGCTACGGTTACAGTGATTCATCCTCCGATGTTTATCTGCGATTTACAGCACATTCACGTCATTATAACCCACACCGCCCACCCTATAACTAACGTGCATGTGCATGCTTGGATCTACTCACCTAGCTTTTAGCACTGGTTTTGGGTACCTTAGGGCTAGTGATATTAATAACTGTATACTGTATTCGTGACTGTGTTTATGGATGGAGTAGGGACGCGTAAATTTAAGTGTGATATTCCGCATACCGATCTGAATGGCGAATTCTTTAAAAGAATGGGTAAGATTTATAACGGCTAATCCCAAGTCTATCAGACCTAAAATCATCGTGAGAATCCCGGAATACATCACTGATATCAACGTCGGGCACATCATATCTCAATTAGAGGATAAAATATTAACACTGAAAATCAACCACCCTAACGCGCGATTTAACCCTGGCCACCCCCAAACTGACTCACCTGATGATAACAGCGATAGCCTCCGGCCGACGCACTGTAAGACTGGTATTTGAGAGAGAGCTTGTATTCCTTAAGGTTCCCTCTTATAGTCTTCGGCGTTGCTTCGTCGACATTCCGATGGCATAGGTGCCCCAGTTAATTGTGTGTCGCTGTTTGTGGTAGTGATGCAATTATTGGGTAAGCTTTTCAGACTGGTTAGCTGCCCTTGCGGTGTTAATAGATGTTGTTCTGGACTTACAATATTTGCCAGTTAGGGGTGATTTAAATAGATGATGGGGGATGGCCTCCAGGGGGTGCATACCCCTGGGGGACTGTACAAGCCTCTTCCCCTATTTAGTTCGCGTCCCCGCGAACGGGAACGGAACTTGAGGTTGGGATGCTGATGTAGTAGATATAGTTGATGTGGTTGTTCTTGAAGCCCCCTCATATCTCCTGTTGGTGTCCTCTTCGTCGTCGTATGATGTGGTGATGTCGTGTTGATGTGTAGGTGTGAGATCAGCTCGTGTTCAGAGGGGTGGGTTATGGGATATACATATATATATAACATTGACATTGGCATAGACATTATAAAAATATTGCATGAAAAAAAATCGATATTGGCATATTGCAAGTTTAAAGAGAAAAAAAAATAACATGGTGCTGATAGTTATTCGGTACATTGTTGTGCAGGGAGGAAAAAAACCCAGGGCTGGACGGATGATTGCGTCGTCCGCCCTATCTTAGGGAAAAAGTGCTCCCTGCAATGAGAAAGATAGAAGAATAGACAAAAATGGGTGTTCCAGGGTATAATTTTAAGGGAAATATTCAAAATGCATTTATTGATTTGGGATAAAACGGAACACCCTGACAAATGGGGAAGTTAGAAGAAAGAAAAATGAAAGAAAACAAATCATAGACATTGTTTTCATGTGATTTTAACAAACAAACAAAAAAGTATACCGTTTAATGTGCTATGTTGCGATGTTCATATGTTAACATTTAGGAATATTATTGGTCACCTCCGCCGACAATGTGGGGTTGCGAAGTATTATATATATATTGATTTCTAGTGGAATAATTGCCCGTGGGCGCATGCATTTGTATTAATTTACCCTTTAAAATTATCAATTACAATGATCTTATATTTAACTTAAGCGCGCTAATCTCTTATGATTCTAGTTTTTGGTACCTCGCGTGCACGCTACTCGTTTGTACGTACGCTTGCCGTCTCACGGCTAATCCTGTACGGCCACTTCCTGTTATGGTTTAGTGGTCGTACCGCTTGAAATGTATCCTTAATCCTTAATCTGTGAAGCATTCCCTGTGGGTGAATGCTTTCACACTTGACAATGAGAGTCGCCGCCACAAATCGGTTGCGCCCTCATTGCCGTAATTTGCGCCGCATTTTTGACGCCTTATATTTCTTGTGTACGTTGATCTGCCAGCGAGCCAGATACCCCACAGGTATCAACCGTGCTGTGCAGATTTTTAAAGTGTAGCTGTAAAAATGTGGTGAGCCTGTAAGTGAAGATCAATATTAAATATAAATTAGTGCGCACAGGTGTAATACAATAGTAAGACGGCATTAATAGCATGCTGCTGCTATATGGCAGCAAAATCATAGTCACCAGTGCCATATTCCTGGTGACGTTCCTGAAAAAAAATGGAGAGGTTAAAAAACATTTAAATATTGCCTATTTTCTATGCCGCTTCCTGTGGTAGTGTGTCCACAGTCTGAAGCTCTTTTGACCTGTAAAAAAAATGGCATGGTTAGTGTTAATCGATGTATGGCCGGGCTTACCCTATACGGTGCCGTAATGTCGTTTCTTAATGTGTTGTCGGTCTTACCCCGGTAGCGGAATTTTGGTTACCGGGTGCCGATATATTCTACCTTAATCTAAAAAAAATTTTTGCCTTAATTGTAAAACTATGCTGTATGTACAAGCCGAGTAGACCTTATTCTAAAGCCGAAATGTGCTGTGCCCAATTGTAGCAACAGCGCTTGTTGAATTTGCTTACATCTAAGTGACCTTAAAAATGGCACTATGACTTAAATACTAAAATTTAGATGGAGGCTGTCCGTTCTATTTCTCTCGCGGGGGTGCCCTTGTAGTACATTGTTGAGACCGGAACCCAACAATGCCTCGTAGTCCCCTCCGTTTTAATCCTAATTGTCGACATCTATGCTAAATGATTATGAACTAGTATTAACCTAGTCACAGGCGGCTTACGGTGCCACAAAGCAAACCGTTTCGCCCGCTCTATTTATCAGCTCTTTACCTTTGCCTTTGCGTATGTAGTCGTAGTTGGGTCTGCCCACTGTAACCCCTCTAGACAGCTCGTTGCATGTCTATTTAATGCCCTTGACTGCCCGCTGCGTCGCCATTTATGTGGGCATTGGACATTGTCCAATGGCATAATATTATCTTCGCCTTTATTGGCAACCGTAGTATGCTTTACGCAGTAGTAATAATCTCTTCGCCTTTATTGGCCGCAATTATATTCTCTTCGCCACTGTTGGCCGCAATTATATTCTCTTCGCCACTGTTGGCCGCAATTATATTCTCTTCGCCACTGTTGGCCGCAATTATATTCTCTTCGCCACTGTTGGCCGCAATAGTGCTTCACTCCAGCGCACAGGAGTCTTGCTTCCCGCTGTAGAAGCCCTACTTACTTAAATTTAACTAAAAGTCTAGTCATAATTTGGGTCGTCCCTAGGGTCATCCCCTGAGTCCGGCGCGGAGTGAGCTATTTCTCCCACCATCCTCAGAAAGTCTCCCCTGCAGGTCTTGGCTTCGACGACCGTGGCACATAGTGGGTGTAACTGTCTCCGACAAGGGGGATAGGCTAGATGCACCCCTAGATCTTGACGTTTGCCCGTGCCAGATCCCGAATGCTTCAACCTTACGTGGTTCGTCTGTTCGGTCGGGTCAGTGATTTGTAAGGGTCATCATCACCTTCCCCAGCTCTGCTCCAGTGTGGTGCCTCTTGCCTTCGGCTTATGCCGTTATCACCAATCAGAGTGTTTCAGATTCCTTTTCATGTAATAAAAAAAATATGGGCGTAACCTGTGGAAATAATTTAAAAATGTAAAATATTTCAAGTGTTGTGGGGTTGTAGAGCTTCTAAGTGCATAGACTACTTTAGGTCTACTATTGCTACGTCGGCTGTCCAGCGATAATGCTCTGTTTACCTTAATGGAGGTGTTAGTAGGGTCTATGGCGTCAGGTACCCTGTTATTAGGATCTGGGGGTAGTTATTCGTAGAGTGGGCTGAAAGCATGGTAGGAAGAGGTTGCGCATCTTTGGGCTCAAATAAATGGTGGCCTTGAGCCGGTAATGCTGCTAGGATTGCTCTTACTATGAGTGGACGGGGGAGGTAATTCCCGGGATTGCAAAAATATAAAAATTCCATGCAGGTTTGATAATAATAACCCTTGGTAAATGGATGGGATATTCCATGCACGTATCTGGAAATGAGGCATCTGCACTCATGTAAGGATAGGTGTAGGGTGCGGCGTAATAATAATATGTCCCTGTCATGCGGGAGTATTTAATTAACAAAAATGGTTAATATATGATTGTGGCCTCATCTCTCATTTGGAGATGTGCATTATGCTTAATTGATGTTTGCCGACCCACCCCTAATACTCAGGTGGTAGCATCGAGATCCAAGGCGTAGTAAGCCCTCTTTTTAAACGCATGAAGTCTATCAACCCCTATGTATACTTTGTAATGTAGTGTAGCTGTTCTCATCGTGTTCATGTGTCTGCGTTGGTCATGTTGGACGTGGGAAGGTTATGGAAGGGGAGGAAGGTGGTACGATGGTAGCCTGTGCTCCTGTCATCCTCCCTTGGTCCATGTCTGCTCTCTATCCGCTTCTTGGTATAGTAAAGCGTCGTCACGCTGTGACGTCACACCTTAATCTGGTCTGCCATTTGTAGTGTGAATGTGGCCAGTGGTCGTAGTGCGACTGGCCATGTCCTAATCGCCTGGAATGATTTCTTTTAGAAATAAAATCGCGAAAGGAAGTTATTAGGGGGGAGGTCTTGTTTCCTCAGAGCCCCTGTCTGTGTTCGCTCCTGATTAGTGAGCGCGTGTGTGTGTGACTATGTTCCGCTGCACCATGCGGACGGTTGGTCTGTTATAGGCTAAGTCCTAATATGTATCGCGTGTGTGGGCAGGAGGTGCCCGTGGCCTGTCAATGTCTTTGAGAACGTGCTCCTATGGGCCCAAGATAAGTTCCGGTCTGTCACGTCTGTCCATTGCTAAATGTCACAATTGTTTTTGCGTGTTAAAAAATGTGTGGCATTATGATTGCTTTGTTCTTGTAATTTCATGGTCAATGCCGATACAATAATAGTGTCTGTCACCAGCAGTATTGCAATGTGACAAAATCTGCAAGTCAGCGGTTTGTATGTGTAATGGCAGGCTCGGACGTTATGTATGTCAGCTGCCGGCACGTGCTTTCTTGCACGTATGCGAGTGTTGTCATTGTTCTAGATTCCGGGCGGACCAATGTAGTAATTCGTCCTATTTAGCTAGTGCTGTTGTGTGGCCGCTATTCCATAAGACCTTTGTCTTACGAAATTTCTATGTCTGTGTCTGGGAAATCTATTTTCCATGTCAGGTGTAATTGAAATTTTATGCCTGGCTTTTGGCCGAAGGAAATGTGGTATTATCTGGTTCTGTAGTTGTATGGGCCAATTTCGGTGTGATTGGAAGCCTGAATAGTTATTTTCCATGGTGTCCAATTTTTGCTGGGATTTGGACCCGCGATCTCATGTCATTCTCTGTGTTCTATGTCTGCGTTGTGTTTCAGGGATTGAGGTGTCCTCAGTGTGGTTTTTGCTTGTGTCTCTCGTACCAAAAATACCGTTGGTTAGTTAGTTTTTGGTACGAGTGTGGTGTGTGATCATGGGTTCGGACCCGGCTTACTGTAAAGGCTTGTTACGACGCTATCTGTGCCGTATATATTATGGCACATGTACCGTGTATTTGAAATGCGCAGATGGGAATACGCATTCCTGAGAAGAGTTTGTGTGTTTTTGAATTCTCCTCGTAGTGTAATTTGGGGAGTTGTGTGGTTCTGAACTCGGCTTAAATGAACGATTATTTCCCAGGTTCGTCTGTAGCGCTCCCAGTCTGTCTGTGCCAGCAAAGGTCGCCCACGGTGAGTGCGTTATCGCTGACGCGATAGTCTCGAGTTTCACTCACGTGTGCGTTATCTTGTTAGTTGCTTGACAATGCTCTGTGTCTGTATGTTTGTGCCTCTTAGCCTGAGTGCTAACTCTGTAATTGCGAGTGGGGCTTTCCGCCATACGAAAGAACCTCTCACTAACTACATTTGTGTCCCCAAGTTTTGTGTTAACTGTAACGTGGGTCGAATATGTCCCTATCCCGTGTACAAAATGTCGTTATACACGAGTGTCGCCGGGCCGCTAGTCGCGTGTTTGGTGACTAGGTGCCGGAGGCGATTTTGTTGTTTTTCATTTATGACCATCTGTTAGTGGAACTGTCCCAATCTGTTTTAGCTTCCTACTTTTCTATCCTGCAACTGGATAGCTACCCGACCTGACATTCCCGGTATTCAGAAGGTTGCGGGTTTTGAGACCGTCTTTACCCAGAGTAATTGTTTCTGGTGCCATTCTAGGCTGTGTATCCGGGACAGTTCTGTCGAGTGTTAGGATCGTATCCCGGTGCGGTCAGTGAGGTCCGAAGGCTATTTCTTGGCCTTCTTTCCAAGTCTGCCAGTGGGATCATTTCCTTTTTTTTGGTAGTGTTTTACTGTCATGTGGCAATGTAAATTGCCTGTGTGACTTCCAAAAATATGCAGGGTTTCCCAAAGACTGGGATTTTCACCCTATGGTGTGTTTGCGTTTTAGCTTGCGTGTTGTTATGGAGGTGAGAAAAAGTCGTGTTATAGGCAGTGTAACGTGTCACGAATGTCTATGGATTAAATACATACAGTTCAACTTGGCCACCTTCCTTTCTCGGGATTAGTGCGTGAGGCAAAAAAAAAATGAGTTATGCCCCGCTCCGAATTAAGAGAGCACTTTGGAAAGGGTATAGAAGATATATTGTTTGTCGCCTGCCCACTGCTGTATGCTTATTAAAGTGGGTTGGCAGGTGGCGATAGTCTGTAAAAATTTTGTCGTAAGCAATATGAAAAATGTTTAAAAATGGTAAGTAGGACCTGAGCGTACTATCCACCTATTTGGTGACGTTAGTACTACAGTAATCTAGTTACGTCTCAGGGAAATCTACCACTTTTGAAAAATAGTTTGAGATTCTTAATTCTTGCTACAATCAGGGCTCTCGCCCGCCACAAGAGAATCTATCAAACTGTGGGACCGGATCATAGAACATTTAGTCATTTCCACCTATAAAGACCCGCTTAAGCTCTATGCTGTGATTTGATGCTTAAGCTGTGTTCGGAATATCTATTTCCGGCCTTAAGCCGCGTGGCTCACCTGATGGGCATCCGCTTGGCTTTGCATATTAGAAACTTTACATTACCCAAGTTATAATATGGACCAACCATGCTCAATAACCATGGATGGCCTGTGAAAAAAAATGCTAGGAGCCAAAAAAAATCAAGAAGAATTTAGCCATATTGCACTGCATATACATAAAAAAAATGTGCCGTTTACGTTAGTGAGTCTTTATGTGTTTATTGCCGTATTTCTCCCGTGTAAACGAGCTTATGTGTGTCCCTAATATAGGTGCACGTGTTATTAGTTTATTTCTGTGTCCCTGGTGGAAGTCGTTATTCCTGTCCGAGCGTCCTTGCTCGGAAAGGTGAAGACTTCCGCCCTGTTACGAGATTATAGGCCCCTGAAATCCACTGAGGTGCTCCTTTGCTTTTTTCCGGCGGAATTTCTAGCAAAGTAAGCCTGGGCCTACTTCCACCGTAACGCGTGTCTGTAGGTTTGAGTGTGCCTGTATTCGAGGGCCTAATTGCGCTCTGCGCTACCCTAGTAGAGTTTACGGGGGTGTGTGTATTTTTGACTGAGTGGTTTTGTGGGGTAGGTAATAACACCTTTCCTATACCCCGTGTACCGTGTGTGAGTGCGTGGTCACAATATGCGGGCGTGTATCGTGCATCCTGAGGGCCTGAATGCAACACCCTCTTATGCATTCGCACCTGGGGTACGAATGCCGGTGTTCGCCTCCGTTCTGGCAAACTTGCCCTTTGAACTGGCGGTGAAGGCCGCTTAATTGCCTGTCTCTACCCTGGCAATGTGGTGGCGTGTAGCCTGACCGCTTTCTGGCCTGTGGACACGGTAGACTCCTGCCATTGTGTTTGCCTATATGTGAGGGTGTGTGTAGGCTCAATGTAGGGCGGGCTCTACGTCCTCAGCCCATGATGTGGTTACCTCCCGTTGTCTCCCTGTCATACTATGTGTGTCTGAGGGTCCTGGCTTCCACTCCCTCTCGTTCGTCCGTTGCGAGGGGGTTGGCCTAGGTTCTGCTGCCCGGTTTGGCAAAACTGCCTACCGAACCGGAGCTAAGGAATGTGTAATGGTGTAAGCTTGTCCCCGCAGTGTATTGGAGTCTAACCTGGCCGTCTCCTGGACTGTGGCCACGGTGAACTCCTTCCCCTGTGTGGCAGTACATGGCGAGAGGGACATCCTCGCAAATTGCCGAGTTAGCGTATCTACGCTTATGTCCTCTCTCGGCTGGGCTGGTGGCCCTGCCTTGTATTCAAAGATGGCTTAGTGAGCCCGGAGCTCCTTATGTTCGCCCCAAATTTGTTTGGAGTGCCCGTATCTGTGTTTGCCGGCTTTGTATGTGCCTCTGGCATCCGAACAATAATGCTAATAATATTGGCGTACCCCTACTGCCTCTATGGCTTACAATCTCTGTTGTTTCTGCATGAGGTGCCATTCTGAATGAAGTGTATGCGTCTTTAAATTAAAAAAAACGTGCGTGTTTGGCAGTGTATCCTGTATCTCTCTGATTCTTTCTGGGGGCTGGGGGGTTTGTTTGCTAAGAATTTCCCCTGTGTAAGTAGTACGGAGCAAAAATGATGCTCTCTATCTGGGGAAAAAATTCACAATTTTGCTTGGCTGTTTGCGGTACGGAAGGGGTCGTTTCTACTACGAGGGCTCGTTGTTTGAGTCCTATTTTACTGTGCGTAGTAGAGGCGCCTCCACCATCTGTTTTAGATCCCTTATTGGGGGGTAGTTGGATCTAAAACGGAAGAGTTATTGTGTTAATTTATAAGGAAGTGCCTAAAAGGGGGTAGCTTCCCGTAGTCGGGCAAGCTGACCAGTGTAGAGTGTTGTTTAGTGTTAGGAACTAGGGGGCGCTCCTATAAAAGATGTAGGTGTATTTTAAGGGATGGAACTTAGCGTACAGGTCAACGCGCTTTTCTTACAGCTGGCTGGCTGGTTATATAACCGACGTGCTCGCGTCAGCTATACAGCGGCACGCTGCCTCTGGTAGTCGGGCCGCTGCGTGAATACAATGCTACCTGAGCTAGGAAGTGCCTGGCTACTGTGTGTCACGTCTAATCGTGACGGAGGATTCAGGATGGGCTTTAGAACATAAAGAGGCGTGTAAACAGAAATACAAGTGTAGTGTACTGACCAAGTGTTTATTGGTCAGTAATATGGAATTATGAGTCCCTTTCAGGGGATGTAGTAAATGTTACAATGTAAGTGTACAAACTTGTGTATACAATTTGTGGGTAAAGGTTACAAAGTACAGGATTCTGAACACTGCTGACTCACCTGATGATAACAGCGATAGCCTCCGGCCGACGCACTGTAAGACTGGTAATTGAGAGAGAGCTTGTACTCCTTAAGGTTCCCTCTTATATTCTTCGTCGTTGCTTCGTCGACATTCCGATGGCATAGGTGCCCCAGTTAATTGTGTGTCGCTGTTTGTGGTAGTGATGCAATTATTGGGTAAGCTTTCCAGACTGGTTAGCTGCCCTTGCGGTGTTAATATATGTTGTTCTGGACTTACAAGATTTGCCAGTTAGGGGTGATTTAAATAGATGATGGGGGGATGCCCTCCAGGGGGTGCATACCCCTGGGGGATTGTACAGCTGACATCATAACAGTGAGTGCAACTCTGCGCGAAATCATTCGCATGACACTGGCGACATTTGAGCCCACAATTAGCGAAGTACTTACGCCACCGGCGATAGTTCCCAATAGGCACGAGGAAATGGCGCACCACATCCGGTACCCCCCTCTTCCAACCGGACAAATTCGCGGGCAATCATAAGGAGGACTCAGGAGAATACTTAAGGGAATTCAATCGTATAGCGCAAATCAATGACTGAGCGGACGCAGAAAGAGTGCGACTGTTCCCAGCATATCTTAAAGAGGCAGCACTTGTCTGGTACGATGTACATGAGCAACACGAATCACAATTAACGTGGAACAAGCTCCAGCAAGACTTCATAGCGGAATTCGCGCAGATCCAGGACAAAGACGAGTTGTACGACGCGCTGCGAAACAGGACACAAGGTCCTACGGAACCACACAACGTTTATATAAATTATAAACTGCAGTTGTGCAAACGCTTTAACCCCCTCATGACTGAAGGGGAGAAAATCCAATATATAATTAAGGGTATGAGGCCTGCCATCGCAGACAAAATACTCCAGATGAATCCCCACACTTTAGAGCAACTGCGGGCAAACGTGATCACGGCTGAGCAAAATCAAAGACTGATAAGCAAAAATATCGAATCACGCCTGCAGCAGGCTGACGTGACAAATCTGAAACAACAGGTCGATCAGATCACGCATCAAAAGGAGAAGAATAGCATAGCGCTTGTACAAAACCCGAGGCGCAGAAATGAATACCAAACACCCAGGTATCAAAATTCACGGAGGGAATACCAGGCGCAGAGAGCCTCTAGGGCCACGCACACCACGGCTACACAAGGTAGGGCCCAATCGGGATCCCGAATAGATCAAAACGATCCTAGGGACGGCCGATGCAATAACTGCCGCGCATGCTCTGCTTGTGGCCAACGAAGGATTTTTCGCCCATCGAAAAGTTCGAACTCAAATAAGAGGGCGGAAAACTAGGTACGGAGGTCCCACACACATTCCTAATAAACTCGATTTTGTCCCGTGGAGACCTCCAACGAAATTACAATATAAGGGATGTCGCAAGAGATGGGAATTGTCTGTTTCGTGCGGTTAGTGCATTATTGTATGGCACGGAACAGGATCACCATGTGCTGCGCAAGAAGGCTGCGCAGTACATACACGACCATTGGATAGAATTTGCCAATTTTGCTACCGACAGCCGGGAAAATTTATTTCCAGATCCCGAGACATATGTGGCATACATGCTTCAAAGTGGCATACTAGCTTTATCCACGGCCACAGAGTGTAATATACACGTACACGTGCTGGACTCTGATAAACCTAGATTACAGTGTATTGGGTTTCATGATGATATACATTTACTTTTCACGGGGCCGCCTAATGCGGGGCACTACCGGGCACTGATCCCTAAGCCCATCGCGACACGCGGTACTAGCAGCATACAGCAGAAAGGAAATCCAGGGAACTCGGGCCATGAACCCACGACAGGCATGGACAATGCTCGTTCCGATGGCTACAAGAAAGGGACAAAGTTACGAGGCCAAACCTTTAGGCGGCAAAAGTACGCTAGGGGCACGGACCTGACTTTCCACGTTAGTGAAACTCGGGAGATCATTCCCAACGGAAATGTCATTTCCGAACAGGCAGCACTTCCTGTGCAAGCGGTGCATCCTGCCGACTACACAGCGGAAGATGACACCTCGCAACAATCAGCACTTTGTCATACGACTCCCACACGCACGGATACGGCCAAGTTAGCTGACGCTCAGCACACGACTAGTGTCACTGCTTATCAACACGACACGTGCGCAAGTCAAACACCCGCAACAGATGTTTGCAATACAATACCGTCCACTCCACTTCAATGCGCACCTCTAGACAGTGACGTCAGACATGGTTTTCTCGGAGTAAACAACCCAGCTCAACATGCTAGGAGCTTACCGGTCAAGATTCAGACCAGAATTAACGGCATAAAGACTGAAGCGCTGATCGACACTGGTGCTGGGATTTCATGTATCTCGCATAGCCTGGTAGAAGACAAACACATCCGTCCTATCACAGGAGGCATTCAACTCATTGCTGCCAACAATGAAGTCTTGAAAATTGCAGGGACCTCCTATGTGAAAATCCAGTTTAAGAATTTTACCACTTCCTTCTCTATGCATGTAATCAAGGATCTGGCAGCGGCATGTCTCATAGGGACTGACTTCTTGGCGAAGTACAAAGTCAACATTTACTTCGCAGACGAGTCACTGCATCTCAAAACAAAGAAGGGGACGATAAGTTGCCAATTCCAACAAACGAATCGGACAGGTCATACGGAAACGGACAGAGAGATCGCTAGGCTATCAAACATTAATACAGATTTTATTTTTTCACATAATATCCGAGTAGCCACCAGGGACGACATCTCCCTACCCCCAAAATCCATTTCTCAGGTAGCGATTACACTCTCATATAGGCCATCCATTCAGAAGCTATACACCTTCGTGAATAAATCTCCAATACCGCAGAATCCGCAAATTATTATACCGGCGGAAAAAGTCCACTCGCAAGCTACCAAGGTAACGTTAATGAATTGGGGTGACAATATTGTTCACATCCCTAACAATTCCACCATCGGATGGATTAATGATGTATCACAGGAAACAATCCACGTTCCGGTAAGGCAGGATAGCATTGCACCGCACGACCACGTGACATCATATAACATTAATGGTGATCTCACACCAGAGCAGAAACACGGTCTAGCTCAACTCCTAGACAAATACAGCGACATTTTCGCCACATCAATAAAACAGTTATGCGAAACGAACTTAATAGAGCATCGCGCACACCTCAAACATAATACCCCGTTACATCAAGCACCCTATAAGGTTAGCAAGTGTGAGAGACAGATAATTGACGAGCAGGTGAAAGAAATGCTTGATGCAGGAATTATTGAAAATAGTTCTAGCAACTATGCGGCACCGGTGGTCCTAACCAAAAAGAGAGATGAATCATATCGCTTTTGCACGGACTACCGCAGACTGAATAAAATCATTGAACCTGATAGCTACCCTTTGCCGCGCACTGATAGCTATTTGGACAGGCTCAGTGAGGCCAAATAGTTTAGTACCCTAGATGCGTTTTCAGGATTCTGGAAGATCCCAGTCCACGAGGAGGACAGACATAAGCTCGCGTTTGTCACTGAAAACGGTTTATATCAATACCGCCGACTTCCAATGGGGCTTATGAACGCATCTCAATGTTTTCAGCGCCTTATGGACAAGTTGTTGGCCGGAATTACGTGGAACTCTGTGCTCACGTATATCGATGATTTGACAGTATTTTCCAAAACTTTCGAGGAACACTTGCGCCACCTCGAGGAGATCTTCAAGCGATTGAGACAGGCCAACATCATGCTGAAGACTGCCAAATGTCATTTCGGGCACAATGAAATTAAAATCTAGGGTCACATCGTAACCCAGGAAGGTATTAGACCCGATGAGGACAAAATCCGGTGTGTGAAGGACATCCCGACGCCCACGACTTTAAAGCAACTTCGCAGCTTTCTTGGTCTCGCGGGATATTACCGCAAATTTCTGGCCCAATTCTCGAGCATAGCCAAACCTTTGACTGATCTCACGAAGGGAAAACCTCGTTTTATTTTCACGAAGGAACACGAGCTGGCTTTTAATACGCTCAAACAGAAGTTGACAACACCACCCCGCCTTAGTCATTTCGATGAGACGAGGTCCACTTTCCTGCATGTGGACGCCAGTAAGCATGGCGCAGGAGCTGCATTACTGCAAGAAAATGAGCTCAAGGAAAGGAAACCGATCGCCTACGCCAGCAGGAAGTTAACTGAGACTGAATCAAGGTATTCGACCACTGAGCGTGAAATGTTGGCATTCACTTGGGCCATTAATCACTTCCGCACCTACCTCCATGGCGTGCATTTTACGGTCGTTACTGATCATGCGAGTCTCACATATTGGGACAAATTCAAAAACCCCAATTCCCGTCTCAATAGATTTATATTAAAACTGGCGGATTTTGACTTTGAGGTCATTCACAAGAAAGGCGCCATGCACGGTGACGCAGACGCTCTCTCTCGCATGCCAGTGTTGGAAGCCACGGAACGATTGTCTGGAGGTACCAACGTATGCTATTGTAAACAATGACGTCATCCTACAAGAGCAGCTCAAGGACGCTCACTTACAGCAGATCATGCAAGCTATCAAGCAACCTGATACTGCACCAGTGGCGTACGCGCGTTTGGCCAGGCGTTATATCATTGATAAATCAGGCATCTTACGTATCAAACAACCGGGCAATGCTGAAACTGACTTGCCACTGTTGGTACCTGAGGCCCTGAAAGGTCCCATTATCCAGGCGCACCATGATGACCCATTGGGGGGTGCACATCAAGGGATCTATAAATGTTATCACAAGATAAAGGCCAAATATTTCTGGACAGGGTTAAAAGATGATGTATTTAAGTATATTAGGTCCTGTGACACATGTCAACGGCTCAAGGAGCGCAAGCCGAAACGACATGGGCTTTTACAACCCATATCGCCAGGACCTATATTTAATCGCATCGGCATCGATATCAAAGGGTCGATTTGTAAATCCAAAAACGGGAATAAATACATCATTGTGGCAATTGAGTATCTTACACGCTACGTCATTGCCAAACCCGTGCCTAAAGCGAACGTTGAGGAAGTAGCTCAATTTTTACTAGAAATCATTTGCCGTTTTGGTATCTTTAGTGAGATACTCCCGGACAAAGGGACAGTCCTTATGTCCAAGGTCATCCAGCAGCTGTTGACATTGTTAAAGGTGCAACCTATCAACACGACCAGCTTCGCCCCACAAACGAACGGATTGACAGAGGCGATGAATAAGATTATCGCCAAAATCATTGCCATGTTCACCAATGAAACAGGTACGGACTGGGATGAGTATATACCTATTGCGGTGTTCTCCTATAACACATCGCAGGCGACTGCAACAGGTTATACCCCACATTACTTGCTCCACGGCTATGAGGCGCGATTGCCGCCCGACATCCGGTATCTACCGATAGACACGGATGCGGATAATGCCGAACGTCTTCAGAAAATGCAGAAAGCTAGACAATTGGCGAAGCAGGCCATTACTACTGCACAGGTGAAGCAGAAGGCCTACTACGACAGGACCAGGACGGAGAAGGACTTTCAGCCTAATCAGCTCATATTAGTTTGGACGCCTTCCCGTAAGAAGCACATTTCTGACTTCTTACGCCCGCAATGGAAGGGGCCATACAAGGTCATCCGGAAAGTGTCGGATGTTACTTACGTGGTGGAAATCACGATGAGGGGTAAACCCGCTCGTGACAAGGTGCACGTACGCAGGATTAAGCCTTATTACGTAAGATGAATACCGCCAGATGCCCACGAGACTCACCTGTAAATTGTCTGTTTCAGATAAAGATAGTGCCTTTTGAATTTCCACAGTCTGCAGCTGCCGAAGTTCATCAGGACACATGGCAGGAGGGTTGCAGCGCGCATTCTCAAGTGCTGTTCACAGGTAGCATTCATAACGTCAGGTACATACGGTCACATCCTAGGTTATTCAAACCGGGTATACTTTCTTATGCCTGTCAGTAGGATGGAGTTGCATCACTGTGCACAAACAATCAATTCTGCACTGATTGACTTTTATTACACAGTGTCGATGGTTTGGAAGGCTGTAGGCACCCTCATAAGCCACGACATCTATCGCCTCAGTAGTTCCCACGTAACGATCGAGCATCATTCTTTCTGTTTACAGAAGTACCATCTAATACATATGAGAGTAGTTATTTGGTCCCCCCCCCCCTATGTCCCTAGCAGGCAGACGAAAGCGGGAAGGTGAGAAAGTCTTCACAAGTGGAAAGACGGACGACTCCATACAGCGCCTGCAAGAAGCAACACAGCGTCTTGGTTCGAAAAAAAAACAATGTTTAAATAGTTATTATGCATACTGTCCACATTGTAATATATTAATGTTTTCTTGTTGTGGACACTACGAGGTCCAATTGTATATAGTACTCGAATGAGAGTACTCACACTTACTATTGTTAGGCTTAAGTAGGTTAGTCATAAGATGGCCATCTTAGATAGTAAAGCTTATTAGCGTAAACACTCTTGTCACATCTTAGGCTTACGATATTAAAAGTCAGATCTTCATAAGAAATTACATGTTACTAGATTAAGAGCAATATCTTTATAAGAATATCGATTGGAGGTACTTGCATCACAGTCCTCGCATATCTGTAAATGGTTCATTAATTAATTCATTCAGTCATTATGTTTCATAACTCACTATACCGTAGGGCGTATCATAACAGCCCACGGTACGACTTTATATGGGTATATAATAACCCTTATGCATGTGCTATGTACTGTCAATCAGAGGGAGGCATGCAGGTACAACGCTATACCGCAGTGTTATTGTAAATATTATTCTTGACGGTTATTCACGCGTACTCGGTTAATGCCGAGAACTCCGGTTTTTTTTTCTCTTTCACACTCAACACTGATCTCAGCTACGTCTCGCTCATTATTCTTTGCTTCACGCCGGTCTCACTATGGTCACGGGTAAGGTCAACAGTGGAGCTTGGCACCAATTGGAGTGTTGATGGAGAGATTCGGGGTGGCTAGGTGGCTAGCTACGCCCAGACAGTGAGGCCACTGTCCAGTTGAACTGGGGGAGGTATTGTCATGTCCCGGTTTTGGTTTAGCCTTGAACCTCACCGGACGTGCAACCCCGGTTCAATCCAGATCTTGAGAATCTGCAAGGAGGTGATACGTAAGCACGCAGGTGTTGCGATTTTTTTTTTTTTTTTTAGCGTATGGCTTTTAGTGCCGGGAGTGTCCGAGGACATGTTCGGCTCGCCAGTTTTGTAGCTGCTTCGAGACGGACACCCAATGGGTGAGCTACAAGTACCATTGGGGAGGGAAGGAGGGAAGTTGGATGGTAAGGACGAGGAGTTGGAAGGTAGCGGCTGTGGCCTATAGTTAGGGATCAACCCCGGCATTTGCCTGGAAGGAAGATGGGAAACCACAGAAGACCATCTTCAAGGTTGCCGGCGGGGGGTTTCGAAACTCCTCGCCTCCCGGATGTGAGCGACTGCCATCAGTCATGCCGTAACCACCACGGCTAACTCACCCGGTGATTTTTGTGCTTATAAGCTGCGACCTCAGATGTGGTGGGGGTTCAGTCAGTCAGAGTTGAGGGAGTGGGAGCAGACGGCGAGAGTGGAGGACTGTCCGTGAAGGCAGCGGGAACGAGAGCGACGTAAGTTTGACGATCGGGGATCGTGGAACTGTGACCGGGCACCCGGCGACCTAGGGGACTGAGATCGAGCAGCAATTGAGCAGAGGCTGAGTGAAGGATCAGGTGAGATGAAACAGTGTCTATTATTATTCAGTGTGACGAAATCTTATGAGACGGACCTTGTATCTGCACGGTGGATTCCTTCGGATACCTAGAAGGAATAAATCGGCAGTACACCAGAGATCTCTTTTTATTGGGGAACAACCCCGTGTTCCCACATCTCCCTCAGTTCCCCCTCCTTTAGCATGAGGGTTGTGCTGTTAATCGTGGGTAAGACAATCGACAAGGACACGGTAACGATCCCGTTACCTGAGCTTGAAGAACCCCCAACCATAACGATCCAGGTAAGTGAAGTTAAAGAACCCCTGAGCGGCCTATGGCGTAAGTCCATGCACTCAGGCAGGGCCATATAGGCGAGACGAAACATTGCTATCACAACAATGTTAGAGGCCGTATCAAAACAAAATCTAAAATAAATCAAAAAATTCCTCTCGGCACGCCGGAAGGCGGAGGTAGATTTCACCGGGCAAACTAGGGGATAGGCTATAATAGGCAAAATATGCAGGTTTTCGTAGGAGGATCAGACCTCATTCATTGCGAGAAAGTATTTTACAGTTGGAGGTTAGTTAACATTTTTTTCGTCTTTCTATGCATACTTTTAACATTTTACTGTCTTATGGGGATGGTAACCTTCTTGTCATTTGGGGTTAATTTTTATACTTGTGATCACACTGTCCTTATGCAAGGTTTGGAACTAATGTGTAACTCTCTAACAGTCTGTTACTTCTTCACGCAAAATTTGATCTCCCGCAGAGATGTTGGTTGGTTCCTCAGTTTAGGGGCTGCGACAAGGTGGTCATGTAACTCCGTGTACATTGGGTGTGTGTAGAGTCTGTCTGATAAACGGTGTTATTTGTGATGACTGTATTAGTCTGTAATTCAGGTAAGGTCTGCAGACGGTCAATTTTAAGTAGTAGTACCTACTTTGGTACAAAATACTAACGTCAACGACACCTAGCTGTGAACTTGGCTGCTAGATGCCACCGCAACCAGCAACTTGCAACGAACGTTGTAACTTCCCTCCGAAGGAAAGCATGCTGACGGATTTTTAGCGCTCTTAGAAAATCCGGCGACTTTGGCCGGCTTTGAACCAGCACTTTGGGCATAGAAGTTCAGCATGCTACCAGTTAGCCGCTTCCCTCATAGTCAGATGGAACACGAAGTTCCGTGACGAACTAAAGAGCCTACTTTTCTTAAAATTAAGATTCATGCCATAGATTAATCTACAGTATATGAACCTATCTAGAATAATGACGAAATTAAGTGGGTAATATCGAAATGTCTTAATTAGTTCGAAATAATGTATACTAGGCATAATGTAGCCTAATAGAGCAATACATTGGCAGCTCTGGTGACTGAATATATTCTTACTTCCATCTCCTAAGGTACAGAATACAAAATGCGGTTGAAGTCCAAAGGACGTTACATGGATTTAGACATTGGATCTATTAGTACACGTAAAAGCATGTTGGCAACAATGTCATGCGAGTGCTGATCATAAATAATCTGAAATATTATATATTTTTATGCCAATTTTGGATGAAATCCATTTGTTGGTATAGAAGTTACGTGTATTTAAAAATTGGTCCTATCAGCAGGCTTAGAATCATGTTGGTAGAACTGACGTATATAAGTTACTCCAAATTAATGTAAAATGTCGGGTAATTTACGTGTGCATAGTTTAAAGCTGTCGGCTTGCATACTTCCTGATATATTTGGATACGAAATAGAGAGCAATTATTAACAGTTGGCAGCCCTGGTGGCTCTTAAGAATACACTCAGTCATATATGTTATGTACACATATTACATACAAAATTTGGTTGAAATCCAATTGATAGTGTAGAAGTTATATGCATTTAATAATTGGACTTATCAGAAGGCTTAACATTATTTTGGCAACGCTGTCATGGTTGGCCACCTGGAAATTAAACTGAAATAGTATTATCTACATGTGTGCCAATTTTAGAATAGCTCCCATGTATACCTTCCAAGATATCCAACATGGAGCTCAAATTTCTAGTGCGTTTTTTAGCAGTTGGTAGCACTGGCATCTTTTTCAAATATGGGCCTGAGATATTCCGGTATACATCTTTACTCATACTAAATTTGGTTTCGATTGCTGCAGCCGTTTAGGAGATGATAGGGGGGGGGGGACACACACACACAGCCAGACAGACAGAAGGACAGACACAATTTCCCGGATATATCTTATAAGTCTACTTATTCCTCATTTTTGAAAAGTGTGAAAAGTAGGCTAAAAATGAATGTGATCTCGTCAATGGCGTTGTCTTGGCAACCTCTGATAGATCATCCCTTATCAATTTAAAAGCGTTGTTATGGTAACCTCTGATGGCACTTGGCATTTTTTAAAATTCCGAAATCATTTTTCTCATCCCTTGGCGTAATGGTGGGTCATATCAAAAATTCTTTCAGACAAAAGTTTTAGGTAATTATTAGGGGAATATTTTCCATTTTGTACGGTATTGATATTGTGCCTATTAAGAGAGATATGATTAATGTTTCCCGAAAAACCCACTTTTTTCCACCCCTTTGGTCAAGGGTTGGTGCTATCAAAAAACTTATTTGACATAAATGTTTGGCACTTATCCGACACATATTATGAACTTTGAATGGATTCGATATTTCACGTATTAAGAGAGTTATAAGGAAATTTCACTTTTTCGAAAAAAGCCCCCCATTTTCACCCCCTTCGACCGATTTTTCCCATTAACGAACTCGACCGAGATTTTATAGGGATACATATCATGTAAAAAATTCAAAGTGATTGGTGCAAAATTACGGCAGTTATCGTGTCCACAAGTAACTGATATATATATATATAGATAGATAGATACATATATACATAAATTATGTATAAACATTTGAACTGACGGTGGTTTTGGGGTCTGAGGGATGTGAAACGCGAAGATATGTCGAAATTTTCCAGAAGTCGAAACATGGTACCCATTGCAATAGTTAGCTTTCTAATGAAATCTACCTAAAACGACGCGGCTTCTAATAAACTAAACAATTTAATAACAAAGGTGTAAACTAAATCTAAACATTCATCATCATCATCAGCTTCTAAAGGCTAATAGCCTTGTCGTTGCAGCCATTTCTTACGGTCTTCAGCAGTTCTCTTCATATTGACATACGATTCACATTCCATTTCCTTGACAATGTTCTTGAGATACGATTGTCTTGGTCGTCCCCTTGGTTTCTTCCCCAAAATTTATCCTTCATACATTCGTACAGTAAATAAAACACACTCCCTTTCTTTCTTCTTCACATTTACGCCACTGATAATACTGCATTCCATGAACGCTGTGACAAATTTTGGGGCAGCTTGTGTCATTACAACAAGCTATACATCAATTAGAAATCCCTGTGTATTTTACATTCCTCTGGGGCGCTTCACAATGAACATCTGGGCGCTAAGAGCACGCGACCTTCGCCACGTGTCGGATTGCATAACAAACTCCGATACATTCCCAGAGCTGGCCGGTTTAAAAGCTGCTTGCCTGTCGGTCCGCAAAAACTCTCCACATTTGTGCGCGGCCGATCACTGGCCTTGGATGGAAACGAGTTTTAAACAAACCCTCGCTATTCCATCCTTGCCCAAAAATACACCTCTCCATCGAATCACAAGCTATGTTAAAAATGGAACAGATTCACGTCAGACAAATACGTGAATCATACACACATCCTACACGCTAATGAAACAAAACTTCTATACACTATTCCTTTCATACTCTCGCATTAATTTCATTCACACTGAACAAGAAACAAACCACATCCAGTCACATCAGCATTCATACGCTGACCACTACGCTAAACAATCAATAAACTTCCTATACCTAACATATCATACACTCGATTGGCAAATAAAGAAAGAAAATACTGAATGAATTTACAATGACACTAATAGCATTGGCTATAATCCTTTTTAAAATAAGTAGTGTCTATATACACATGAGCCTGGGCTCCGATCTCACAGTAGTGTCAAATACAATTAACTGGGATCCTCATAAGCTTCTACAGCTTCCGAAATACTACCACCATTCTCTCCTTTCTGATCTGGTGTTATAATAGATTAAATACGTTCGACCACTCAAGGTGAAACATATGTCGTTACTTACCTGGGTTTAATAATCTTAATAAGAGTACAACATAACAGATGTCAATCTCCAATTCCCGTTTCAATTTCAATCGTGACCCTCCTGTCTTCTCTAATCCAAAGCCGTGTATAAAATAAGGAGTACTGTCGACTCACAACTTTATGTCGTGCCAAACCTAGTCATGCCCACGCAATGACTGTAATATAAAATGCGGAATCACCTTCGCAAAAACCTCGTGTGACAACTACACACGGAATTACATACATATATATATATAGCCACTGGCATTCCTTAAAAAGCGCATAATTCCTCAGCGTTGTCACACCAATCGCTGGGCTAATGAACAATAACATCAATTGTTAAACCATTAATCTATACATGTTAACGACCTTTGGACTAATCGATACAGACCTCCTCACTATTACTTTTAAAACGTTACTCAGATAAATTTAAACTGTTGTGAATACATTTAATAAAAAACTGAATCTTAACTTCACACTTCTGGGTTCAACTTTTACCGAAGAAGGAATATGATGTCTACAACGTGACATTAAGTATAATCACAAAATTATATATGTGTGTCCAACAAGAATCGATCATGACGAGGATATCACACAAGAACTTCCCTAACGTCGGGTAATAATAAATCTTCCAAGAAGATTCTAACTTCAAATTATTTTGAATGACTGAAAGTTCATGGCTTTCTTCAATAAAACATACAATTAGTCATATTCGTATTGTATCCATTCTGACCAAATGTCTATGAGTTCTGACGATAATAATAGTTTCCACGTTAAATGTTTCTCTTCCAAATGATGCCATGATATTTCACAATATATCACTACCAATATATTCTCTCTTGATGTCTCTTCTCGACGGATAAAATGCCCAAATTAAACTAATAAAAATTAATGTAATCGGTAGCATAGACAAACATGTATGCCACCTGAATTCAAAATGAATTCATAAACGTCGAAAATAAATTACTATTTCTTACAGGAAATGACAAAATGCTTGTTCCTCGAACAAGAAAAATCTCAGTTCAGAAACTGGATTTCAAACAGACAAAGCTTAATGCGTCGAAAGACGATCACTACAAATAATCTCGAAGAATAAAATGAGTATGTATGGAGTACATAAATATTGTGTCGAAATATGGATAAAGGATTTGCTCAAAAATGTCACTACAAAGCTCTAACTACTAGGTTAGTGAACACTGCTACCTGGTCTGGAAGTCTAGAAGCTCAAGATAGAGTATTACAAAATACTCAGTTGTTACATCTTCCAAAGATCCGGGATGGATCCTAGCTCGTCTCCAAGAACTCAAGACCTCAGGAAAGGAACGAATTCCCCTACTGGAAAACAGCAAGCTCCGACCGGGATAGAACTGCGGGCCTCCAATCATCATCTTCATTGTGACCGGGTTTACCCTGGACCTCTTGATAATCTTCATGTCTCTTCTTACTCCGTCACAGCACAGTTTCATCAAAACAACGAGCAGTGTCAAAAGTTCTGCTTCCCATTTCGAAAGACACTCGAAAAGGAAGTCGTAGACCTGACTCGCATAACGAACATTCTTGTAGATGGAATATGAACATCGTTCTGTAGTCGCTGGTGTTAATGTCGAGCTCATGTCTGACAATAATGCAGTAGAATACAGTTGTACATCAAGTCTCATGTTCGCTCATCAAGTAGACATTCATGAACAAACTCCTTTAACGAAGCTCCATCGCTGACTATATCGCTTCTATCTGCTTATATCCCTTGCGCACATACTAATTTAGTCCATAATGAACTTCATATTAGCTGAATTAATAATGTTCTTCAACATAGAATACATATTCATCCTATTGGTGTTGTTATACAGTTCCACAAAAGCAATGCTAACATTCACTCTTACTCACTTGTGTCTGGTGCATGCGTTGTAGTCGCTCGAACAAAAGTGTCTTATCGCGCTGCAAACAAACACTTTTCTCACGCTTCACAAAAACGTATATATCTTCTGAAATATTCTTCTTAATATTCTCAAAGTTCGTAATATACTAAATACGTAGTAAGCTACAATCTGTAGTCGAAATAATGTCTCTGAATTGGATCAGACCGAAGTAATTGCGGCATATAAGTTCATCGCAACTTCACTCAGTTTCGAGACGCGGTAATCTCCTAACTCTCGCCTCGCTTCTACCTTGTCTCCACGGGTCAACCTTCTACAAGCTCGGTGAAACTCTCGGAACTCCTCTCTCTTCCGGTAACACACGTCTGACCTCTCTAACATTCAGATAATAAAGAGCCTCGATGCATGGCGTCTCCCCTCCAAGTCCACCGATTCTTGCCGCCTTTTTGCGTTCCCTCTCAAATTCGCGCGGATTCTAGCAAATCGCTTATTCCTTCCAATAACGACCTGCTATCGACTTATAAAATATTTCCAATATTTTATTATCATATTCTTCTCTTTAGCATTATAAAATTCACTCTCAAGGGACTTAAATGTGTTAAATATCCATAAAAATGTAGTTGCTGGAACTCCCGTCTTCTCTAAAAGTTCTTCTGATTGGCTGTAAGCTCATATCCAATCGGATAATTTATAACATTGTTTAAACAATTCTTGGGATTATTCGCTGTTGCTAGGTCGATTCTAAGCTTCTGGAAACTTCCATTGCGCAATAGAATCACGTGACGGAATTTCCCTCCTGCTCAACGTCGCCTCTCGACTGGTTTCTGCCAACTTCCAACCTCAAGATTGCTTGGTTAAATTTTATCATGGGCTTCGAAAAGAATATTCCCATTTTCATCCCAAATAATTCATTTAACGAGGGCATTCCTCTTCCATCTCAAATTAAAAACAGTTGCAAAATCAGGACCTTAGACATGTCACTGAACTCGAAAATGAATTATATTTTTAGCCTACTTTCTTAAAATATTTTTGTAAGTTCTTTGCGTTGTATTTTCCCAAAATGACTTTGTTCTCTCCATCATACATACAGCTCATAACAATTATTTCCATAGACAGTTTCTATTCGGAACGGACCAATAAATATAACTCCGAGCTTCGGGTATATTTTCTTGCTTACGTCCGCTTTGACAGGTCGGCGCAATAATATCATGTCTCCTACTTCTAAGGGCTTACTAAATCTCTTCCCTTCCACTCTCTTCATGCGTTTATCGGCCGCCTTCTGGAGCTTTTCCTCGCTCTTTCTATCCTCTCCTGTCTTCCTACATCTGGATCCTGAGGAATAAAATTAAATGTGTTGTCCCATGGTCTTTCTGGCTTCCTTCCTAAATGTAAGACCATTGGAACTTCTGCCGTGCTCTCTTGAACTGTGGAGTTCAAACATTCTTCAATGATAGGCACATACTTAACCCAACTGGGGTGATCATTAGGGGAGAAAATGCGACAGAATTTACTAAATTCAGCCATATATCTTTCACTGGAATTTGATTCAGGATAACGCACGCTGGAAAATATGTGTCTTATCCCTAATCTTTCCATATCTGCTTCAAATTCCGCTGAGGTGAACTGGGCTCCGTGATCAGATATCAAATATTCTGGTCTTCCAGCCTTCCGAAAAACAGAATTTTCCAACCTGCTCACTACACTTCTTGTGTTTGCTTTCTGCATTGGGTCCATCGTAACAAATTTGGAGAAGACATCCACCGTTACTAACAAGAACTGGTACCCTTGGTAACCCTTAGGACAGGGGCCAAAAATATCCGCCGCCATCAACTCATGTGGTTTAGAAGGTATCATAGGCCTTGGTTTACCCTTTAACAACTCAGATGTGAATTTCCCTCTTTGACATTCATCGCATGATCTTATTATCCTCGAAATAGCGGATCTCATGTTGGTCCAGGTGAATCTCTCTTTGAGTGTACTGAGAGTCTTATCTAAACCACCGTGTCCTATTGAGTGGTGTGCTAACCACACTAATTTCCAGACCAAATTAGGGGGCACAACTATGCGTAGTTTTGCATGCTCGGCGTCAATATACTTGCATACTAGATATCCGCTCAAAACAAAGTGGCGCGATCGTCTTTGGGTTGCGATATAATCATAATCTGCTATGTCCATGAAACCTTTTAAGAACCTGTACATTTTCCTTATTGGAGCGTATCTCTTCTGTGATACACCGATTCGGGCTAATCTCCTAACGGTTTCTAGATCTTCTTGCTCCAATTGTACATGATTAATCTGCACATTTTTAATTGGGGTTCTCGATAATGCATCAGCCAGTAAGTTATCTTTCCCTGGCTGGTGGACAATAGTAGCCTTAAACTGTTGAGTAAAAAGGGCCCATCGTGTTAACCTATCACTCGACATTTCAGTTTGAAGCATAAACTGCAACGCCTTGTGGTCGGTCACGATAATGATCTGATGACCGATCAAGATCTTCTTCCAAGCCTGCAGAGCTGTAACAAAGGCTAACGCCTCCAGTTCCGTTGTAAAGTAATTCTCCTCATGTCGTTTCAACTTCCTACCAGTGAAAGCGATATAGTGCCTTCTTCCATCCTCATCCTTCTGGTAATAGATCCTCATCCATCACTTCGTATACTTCATTTATTAGAATCTGGTGCGGTGTAGTAGTATTTCTTTCTCCACCTAGTTCCTTTTCGAAAATGAAGTTTTTCTTTGTTCCTGAGCGTCATTCTCACGGATTCCTTGCTGGCTAGTACCGGGTTTAGGATCCACGCTCACGCTTGAATTACTTCCGTTTCCACCTTCCTTTTCCCTTAGTTCCTTCAAGAATTGCCTTCCTTCTTGATGGCGTTCGTCATAATCCTCTTTAGTCATAACCTCATTTCTTTGTGGTCTATCGTGGTTCTGGTTCTGATTATTGCGATTGTTTCGACCATTATAATTATTATTGTTCCTATAATTATTATTGTTATGGAAGAAACCGCTCCTACGATTCTTCTGATAGTTTCCACGTCCTTGTTGTTGTTGAAAGGGACGGCCACCACGGAATCTCCTATACCTTGGTTCGGGTCGCCGATCTCTGAAATAAGTATTTCTCTCTGGGCCTAAGTTTCCCTTCTCCTGTTATTTAGGGCTTTCTGTATGCTGTGTCTGATCTATAAACACTGTATTTATTTCTTTATAGTCCTGACGTTGGTTTCTAGCTACGACATTGGGCGTTGGACTAGTGTAATCCAATTTACGAAGATCCATGCCGGCCAATTCACTGATTCCTGACGAAATTATCGTCTTCTCACTTCAACAGGCAACATTCTGGCAATAGCATCTATCAGTAGTGCCGTAGATAGTGGGGGTTGCAAAAAACGTAACCGGGCCAGTTGTGTCGTAAAGAAGTCGGCATAACGCGTCGGTAAAGTACCCGAATACTTCCTGGAGTATACTTCTGCGCGTAAACTGTTCTGCGCTTCTATAGACCAATAACGCTTCATTAGGGCTTCACCGAACTCTTCGAAGTCCACAAATGTGTACCTGAAGGCGCAAAACCACTCAAGGGGGCCCTCTCCCATATAGCGTTCCACTATCTTCATCTCCCGTTCTCGAGGAATGTGAGCCTCCGCAAAGTAGTCACGGATATTCCTGATATACTCAATTGGGGTGTAAGAATCGAGATTAGTGAACTTACGAGTTTGTCCTCAAAGTTACGAATTACCGTCACGTTTCTCTGTTGAGAATCTTGGAAACTGGGACAATATTCCCTCCTTTCTCTTTCGGGCTCTCTACTTCTATCTTCGAGTCCCTCGTTGTATCTTAATACCCTTTCTTCTGGCCTCACTTCTCTATCTCCTGTCTCCATACTGAGTTTTCTATGACGATTTTCATAGTCCTCAATTTCTATCTTCTCCTTATCTTCTATCTCCGTAATCAACTCTTTCACTTGCTTCTCTATTTCTTTCTTCGGATCCTCCTTATAGACTTCAAGATCTGCAACGTCTCCTAAACTCAGACTTTGCAATTTCCTACTAATGTATTCTTCAATATTAGTGGATTTTCCTTCCTTAATCTCATTCACGAGTGTGACTACTGTATCTATTCGTTCGTCTAAACGTTTACTACGAATTTCTAAAGTTTCTTTTAAATTTTGGTTTTCCTCGACCGATTGATTCTTATCGTCAACCTGTCGTTATAACAGTTGATCAATTTGCTTCCCCAAATCTGACCTAACAGACATTACATCACGATTTATTTGTAATTGCGTACTGGCAAGCTTACTCTCAACTTTACCTTGTATTAACTTAATATGTTCTGTGCTCGACTTATCCCATTCGTCTTTACAAATAACTACGTTCGCCTTTAACATTTCGGCTATATCAACTTTAATGTCCTCCTTCAAGATCTTATTATGGTCTATCACCTGATTATGCAGAGTATCAACGTTAGTTTTCAACTCAGCTAATGAAACAATAGTCTTTAGAGAATCGTCAACAAATTGCGATCTCAAAGCACCTATACCCTCAGAACATTGTGTCTTAGATTCTTCTACTTCCTTTCTTATTTTATCTATGTCCCCTTGGACCTTATTAACATCGACAAACATAGAATTAACTTTTGACTGTACTTTACCAATATCATTCTGTACGCTAGTTATATCTGTCTGGACATTGTTAACATCTATCTGCATGTTGTTAACGTTCTCCTGAACCTTATCTACCTTTGTTTGGACATGGGACACATCTGGCCTTACATTGGCAACCTCTGATTTTACATTGGCAACATTGGATTTCACAAGAGTAACATCATCCTTGACCAGGGCAACATCAGAATGCACACCCTCTACTTTAGTTTGTACACTGGCAACATTGTCGTTCAATTCAGCGGAGCTGGTCTGCAATCCCTGTAAAGAATTTTGCATATCCTGAATATCTCCCTTGAAACTTTCACCCACCTTGAAAACAATCGTGTCAAGATCTACCTGGCGATCTTTCTTCAGCTGCTCTCAGTCCTTCTTCGCCTCGTACAATTTTCTCTGTAAATCAATGGCATTCACCTTCAGATACTCTTTGATCTGATTTTCAACACTGTCTAATTTCTCCCTCATGATACTGTCCATTTTAGTTTGAGAATCATCCAAACTTTTCCTCATGTTCTCCAACAAACTCTACTTCATCTCGTTCATCATCTTCCGGACATTCTCCGTCGCCATTGTTGCCATTACAATAATCTCAATAATAAAAAGTGCTATAGGAATACAAACAAATAGAGCAATACAGCAACACTTTAGAGCATCCTTTCAATCCATGTATTTGGGCATCTTATCGTCTCGCCTTAACATTAACTTAATGTTAGATTACCATACATTCTATTTCTAAAATACCAGTTCCTGAAACGTTCGCGTATGATTCATTTTAAGTATACTACCATAAAGAATATTTACATTTATCGTCATTAAACAAGTTAGCTTTATATTAACAGGGCTGTCAATAACCATGAGCCGGTAAAATGAAAATAGATTCAGATCATAGGTCATTTCGAAAAATATTACCTATTACTCCTTTCTCAGGATATCCATTAGATCTGATCCTTCGTTTGAGTGCAATTTTGTTAAAAACAAAACAAATTACCTATATAATTACACTCTAGCTCATCGCAGATGATATGGTTAATTAATCCCATAAACTTAAAAGTTAAGTTGTCATCTGGATAACTTCTAATTGGCCTCACAAAGCTATTTTCGTGGCCCCAAAGTCTAGGGTGCCATCTTTCCACTGTCACCGTATATTCTAGAGGCGGTCTGTTGGATATCAGAAGCAAGGCTGGATTCGCAGACCCTGACAGCTCCGACGCAAATACTAGTCAAGATTTCACCCCAACTAGACCCTCATGAATATACGTAGCGCAAATTACGACGCAACTGTGAATTACATAAAATGCACTTAGCTCGAAGTAGAACACCTACCTTTCATTCTCGGGGATCTCGTGGTCAGCCTCTTGACCTATAATGGGTCTCAAAGTTGCATCTCCTTATATCTAAAATAAATCAAAACGACGCGGCTTCTAATAAACTAAACAATTTAATAACAAAGGTGTAAACTGATTCTAAACATTCATACAGTAAATAAAACACACTCCCTTTCTTTCTTCTTCACATTTACGCCACTGATAATACTGCATTCCATGAACACTGTGACAAATTTTGGGGCAGCTTGTGTCATTACAACAAGCTATACATCAATTAGAAACCCCTGTGTATTTTACATTCCTCTGGCGCGCTTCACAATGAACATCAGGGCACTAAGAGCACGCGACCTTCGCCACGTGTCGGATTGCATAACAAACTCCGTTATATTCCCAGAGCTGGCTGGTTTAAAAGCTGCTTGCCTGTCGGTCCGCAACAACTCTCCACATTTGTGCGCGGCCGATCACTGGCCTTGGATGGAAACGAGTTTTAAACAAACCCTCCCTATTCCATCCTTGCCCACAAATACACCTCTCCATCGAATCACAAGCTATGTTAAAAATGGAACAGATTCACGTCAGACAAATACGCGAACCATACACACATCCTACACGCTAATGAAACAAAACTTCTATACACTATTCCTTTCATACTCTCGTATTAATTTCATTCACACTGAACAAGAAACAAACCACATTTAGTCACATCAGCATTCATACGCTAACCACTACGCTAAACAATCAATAAACTTCCTATACCTAACATATCATACACTCCATTGGCAAATAAAGAAAGATAATACTGAATGAATTTACAATGACACTAATAGCATAGGCTATAATCCTTTTTAAAATAAGTAGTGTCTATATACACATGAGCCTGAGCTCCGATCTCACAGTTATGTCAAATACAATTAACTGGGATCCTCATAAGCTTCTACAACTTCAGAAATACTACCACCATTCTATCCTTTCTGATCTGGTGTCATAATAGATTAAATACGTTCGACCACTCAAGGTGAAACATATGTCGTTACATACTTGGGTTTAATAATCTTAATAAGAGTACAACATAACAGATGTCAATATCCATTTCCCGTTTCAATTTCAATCGTGACCCTCCTGTCTTCTCTAATCCAAAGCCGTGTATAAAATAAGGAGTACTGTCGACTCACACCTTTATGTCGTGCCAAACCAAGTCATGCCCACGCAATGACTGTAATATAAAATGCGGAATCACCTTCGCAAAAAACTCGTGTGACAACTACACACGGAATTACATACATATATAACCACTATCAATGGGTTATCACCTTCACTTCTTTCAAACTGGCATTCCTTAAAAAGGGCATAATTCCTCTGCGTTGTCACACCATTCGCTGGTCTAATGAACAATAACATCATTTGTTAAACCATTAATCTATACATGTTAACGACCTTAGGACTAATCGATACAGACCTCCTCACTATTACTTTTAAAACGTTACTCAGATAAATTTAAACTGTTGTGAATACATTTAATAAAAAAAAACTGAATCTTAACTTCACACTTCTGGGTTCAACTTTTACCGATGAAGGAATATGATGTCTACAACGTGACATTATATTACTCTTCGTAAATACTTAATCACGAAATTATATATGTGTGTCCAACAAGAATCGATCACGACGAGGATATCAAACAAGAACTTCCCTAACGTCGGGTAATAATAAATCTTCCAAGAAGATTGTAACTTCAAATTATTTTAAATGACTGAAAGTTCATGGCTTTCTTCAATAAAACATACAATTAGTCATATTCGTATTGTATCCATTCTGACCAAATGTCTATGAGTTCTGACGATAATAATCCTTTCCACGTTAAATGTTTCTCTTCCAAATGATGCCATGATATTTCACAATATATCACTACCAATATCTTCTCTCTTGATGTCTCTTCTCGACGGATAACATGCCCAAATTAAACTAATAAAAATTAATTTAATCGGTAGCATAGACAAAAATGTATATCACCTGAATTCAAAATGAATTCATAAATGTCGAAAATAAATTACTATTCCTTACAGGAAATGACAAAATGCTTGTTCCTCGAACAAGAAAAACCTCAGTTCAGAAACTGGATTTCAAACAGACAAAGCTAAAAGCGTCTAAAGACGATCACTACAAATAATCTCGAAGAATAAAATGAGTATGCATGGAGTACATAAATATTGTGTCGAAATATGGATAAAGGATTTGCTCAAAAATGTCACTACAAAGCTCTAACTACTAGGTTAGTGAACACTGCTACCTGGTCTGGAAGTCTAGAAGCTCAAGATAGAGTATTACAAAATACTCAGTTGTTACATCTTCCAAAGATCCGGGATGGATCCTAGCTCGTCTCCAAGAACTCGTGACCTCAGGAAAGGAACGAATTCCCCTACTGGAAAACAGCAAGCTCCGACCGGGATCGAACTGTGGGCCTCCATTCGTCATCTTCATTGTGACCCGGTTTAACCTGGACCTCTTGATAATCTTCATGTCTCTTCTTACTCCGTCACAGCACAGTGTCATCAAAACAACGAGCAGTGTCAAAAGTTCTGCTTCCCATTTCGAAAGACATTCGAAAAGGAAGTCGTAGACCTGACTCGCATAACGAACATTCTTGTGGATGGAATATGAACATCGTTCTGTAATCGCTGGTGTTAATGTCGAGCTCATGTCTGACAATAATGCACTAGAATACAGTTGTACATCAAGTCTCATGTTCGCTCATCAAGTAGACATTCATGAACAAACTCCTTTAACGAAGCTCCATCGCTGACTATATCGCTTCTATCTGCTTATATCCCTTGCGCACATACTAATTTAGTCCATAATGAACTTCATATTAGCAGAATTAATAATGTTCTTCAACATAGAATACATATTCATCCTATTGGTGTTGTTATACAGTTCCACAAAAGCAATGCTAACATTCACTCTTACTCACTTGTGTCTGGTGCATGCGTTGTAGTCGCTCGAACAAAAGTGTCTTATCGCGCTGCAAACAAACACTTTTCCCACCCTTCACATAAACGTTTATATCTTCTGAAATATTTTTCTCAATATTCTCAAAGTTCGTAATATACTAAATACGATAGTAAGCTACAATCTGTAGTCGAAATAATGTCTCTGAAGTGGATCAGACCGAAGTAATTGCGGCATATAAGTTCATCGCAACTTCACTTAGTTTCAAGGTGCGGTAATCTCCTAACTCTCGCCTCGCTTCTACCTTGTCTCCACGAGTCAACCTTCTACAAGCTCGGTGAAAAACTCGGAACTCCTCTCTCTTCCGGTAACACACGTCTGAACTCTCTAACAATCAGATAATAAAGAGCCTCGATGCTTGGCGTCTCCCCTCCAAGTCCATCGATTCTTGCCGCCTTTTTGCGTTCCCTCTCAAATTCGCGACGGCTCTAGCAAATCGCTTATTCCTTCCAATAGCGACCTGCTATCGACTTATAAAATATTTCCAATATTTTATTATCATATTCTTCTCTTTACCCTTATATAAATTCACTCTCAAGGGGCTTAAATGTGTTAAATATCCATAAAAATTTCGTTGCTGGAACTCCCGTCTTCTCTAAAATTTCTTCTGATTGGCTGTAAGCTCATATCCAATCGGATAATTTATAACATTGTTTAAACAATTCTTGGGATTATTCGCTGTTGCTAGGTCGATTCTAAGCTTCTGGAAACTTCCATTGCGCAATACAATCACCTGACGGAATTTTCCTCCTGCTCAACGTCGCCTCTCGACTGGTTTCTGCCAACTTCCAAACTCAATATTGCTTGGTTAAATTTTATCATGGGCTTCGAAAAGAATATTCCCATTTGCATCCCAAATAATCCATTTTACGGGGGCAGTACATGTTTCGGTATATAATGATACCCTCGTCAGCGTAGATTGAATAATAAAATAATCAAACTATGTTAACAAATACCAAAGTAAAAATGGATATCCTTACAAAGAACACATAAAAATTTAAATAAAATGAAAGGTCACAAAAAACTAGAAAAATACATAAAAGAAACAAGACTCACGTTAATAGATTATCTATATAATACTTCATCATTATTTTTAAGAGCGTGAAAATCCTTCAGTATGCCTTCCTTCGGAGGGAAGTAAAGCCGGCGGTCCCATATCATAGATTTATGGCATGTAAAAGATCCTTTCACGGACTAAACTTGTGTAAAGCAAAATTTGTTAGGTTAGATTTCGTCAGAACGCTCTATCAAAGTTCCAACGTTCACCATTAGGTATCATTGATATCTGGTGGCAAGTTGGAACTACTTGAAATTGAACGGAACTTGTAGCTCACCCTTTAGGGTGTCCGCTGGAAGCAGCTACATACTCAGGCGAGCCGAACATGTCCTCGGACACTCCCGGCACTAAAAGCCATAGATAAATAAATACATTATGGTTCAATATATTGAATTGGATCTGTTGATTACAAAAAAGATGTTGTTTCCACGAATAAAGAATTGGTGAAATGCGTAGCAATGTTTGACTGATAAAGTCCTCTAACCTTGAAAAACGTTCTACTTGAACCCAAATTTTCTGATACGGGACATACCTATATTATATTTCTTCAAGGGTGTAAGGGGTAGGCTTCCTACTCAAATGTCAACCTCACCTGCACGTGGTGCACCCTGTTTTAGACTAACGAGGCTCTGACGACCGAGTGACTCCCGAGATAAGGAGTCCCCCACTAACATGCCACCGGCTCCCTAGGGAGGCGAATGAGCTGGTAGTGGTTAGGGCACTCTCTTGCTCTTGGGACAGGAAACTTTCCCTAAAGGCGGATGAACCACGTGTGGTCAACGGCATAGAATGTCCTCAACGGCGGACCAGGCGTGAGGGCAATGAGTCCCTTCTTGGCTGGAATGGCGGATGAAGGCTGCAGTGACAAGGATTTATTCAATCGGCTTGCATTTGATTGCCATTGAACATCTTTCCAATGTCATCAAGGAATGTACGTTTGTTGATGTGCAGCAACATTCTCACGTTAAAAGATTTCACGCACAGCAGTCTTACAACAACTTTTGACTTTCTTCCAAGTCCTGCGGCGGTCAAGAAGTTGCGACGGGGGCAGGATTGTGATGTCTGGGAGCCTCAAGTGATAACTTGGTACGTAGGCGGTAGATGTGTGATCGGTCGTCTTGCTTAGGGTTGTGGCTGTAGAGCAATTTGGCCGCTGCAACTACGACTGAGCAGTCCTATTTAGGGTCCACTCTGCTCACCTCACATGGGGAAGGGCCTAGAAAAGGTGCCCTAAAAATATTCAGCCACTTATACTACCGATTGGATAGCCGCGTCCAAAGGTGTCACCTCCATGCGGTCGAAAATGTATAAGTAACAAATTTTATTTTGCAACCTGGAATGCAAGAACACTCTCTGATGACCTCGAAAATGAGAGACCTGAAAGGAGAACAGCTATTGTGGGTAGAGAGCTACGGAGATATGACATTGACATAGCAGCACTTCAGGAGACCCGTCTTGCTGAGGAAGGTCAGTTGAATGAGCAAGGTGCAGGGTACAGCTTCTTTTGGAAGGGTAAACGTGAGGACGAACACAGAATACATGGAGTTGGGTTTGCCATTAAGAGCAAGCTTCTCAAGGATTTGTCAGAGCTTCCAACTGGGTATAATGAACGCCTCATGACACTAAGACTTCGGTTATATAACAACCAGCATGCCAAGTTGATCAGCGCATACGCCCCCACACTAGATGCTGATGATGACATTAAGGAAAGGTTCTATTCAGATCTGGATACCGTCCTATCAAACATCAACCGTGAAGATAGGATCATCTTACTCGGAGATTTTAACGCTAGAGTGGGCAAGGACTACAATGTGTGGAATGGTGTCATTGGTAAGGAGGGAGTTGGGAGCGAAAACTCCAATGGTATCAGACTGCTCTCCAAATGCACTGAACATGAATTGGTAATCACCAATACCATCTTTCGCCAAAAGAATCGCTTTAAAACATCATGGCAGCACCCTAGATCGAAGCACTGGCATCTTATTGACTATGTGATTGTACGCAAGAAATATTTACGAGATATTCTTATCACCAAAGCAATGACAGGAGCCGATGACTGTTGGACAGATCACCGGCTTATCAGATCAGTTATGCGTATACCTTTATACACACAGAGGAGGAAGCAACAGAAGAGCTGTAGGCATATTTTTGATACCGAGAAGTTTGGTATGTCAGAGCATATCTCCCAATATAAAGAGTTGCTTAGCCAGACACTGCCACAAGAATACCATCCAGATGTAACACTGCACTGGGAGAGTCTGAAGACCAATATTCAGAATGCTTGCAAGGAAACGCTGGGATATAAGACCAGGAAACATTAAGACTGTTTTGATGAAAATGATGAAGAAATTGAAGCATTAATCTCAGAAAAGAGAAAAGCCTTGCAAACTTGGAAAAAAGTTATGAACTCCCGTACTAAGAAAGAAGCATTTTGTCTTGCGAAGGCAAATGTCCAAAGAGGAACTCCTGCACTCAAAAGTGCATGGTGGACATCCAAAGTTAAAGACCTGCAATATCTAGCAGGCAATGATTCTCCGACAGTTCTTCCAAGCCACAAAAGCGAATTATGGCCCCTCCACGTTTGGTCGAAATCCACTTTGGTCCTGTGACAAAAGTACACTTCTAAAAGATCAATACTCCATCAAGAATAGGCGGAAGGAGCATTTTGAAGACCTCTTGAACCAGGACTCAGTTATTGATGAGCAGGTGTATGTTATATTAGACAAGCACCCATCAAGGAAGAACTCGGTACCCTGCCAACACTAGATGAGGTTCAGTGTGCTATTAATCAAGCAAAGTGACACAAAGCCACTGGATGTGATGTAATACCAGCTGAAGCTCTCCGAGAAGGAGGTGAGGATCTCATAAGCCACATACATGATTTTATCATTAAAATTTGGAGAACTGAAAAAATGCCCGCTGATTTCAGAGATAGTCTGATAGTTCCCATATTTAAGAAAGGTGATCGTGCAGACTGCAACAACTATCGTGGTATATCATTGTTATCATGCCTTGGAAAGCTTATTGCTCGAATTTTGGCGAATCGTATTCTATCCCTGGTGGAGAAAATACTCCCAGAGAGCCAATGTGGTTTCAGGCCTTCTAGAGGAACTGCAGATATGATATTCACTGTTCGTCAGCTTCAGGAGAAATGTAGAGAGCAAAATAGACCCCTTTATATTGCCTTCATAGACCTCAGAAAGGCATTTGACTCGGTAAACCGTGAAGCCTTGTGGAAGATTTTAGTATTGTATGGATTTCCACTTAAATTTATTACCATCTTAAGACTACTCTACACTGATATGAAGGCAAATGTCATTGGTAACGACTCTATTGGAGAACCATTTCATATAAATACCGGCGTTAAACAAGGCTGTGTGATTGCCCCTACATTGTTTTCTCTGTACGTTGCCACTGTCATGCAGTTAGTCAAAGATGATCTTCCTACAGGCATACAGATAACTTACAGGATGGATGGGAAGATCTTTAATTTGAGCCGTCTAAAGGCAAGGACTCGAACATCCCCTGCTGCATTGGTTGAGTTACAGTACGCTGATGATAATGCAGTAGTGGCTCAATCAGAGGACGAACTAAGGAAAATCCTGAATGCTTTCTCTTCAGCATACAAAAAGATTGGGCTGAAACTTAACACCAGTTAAACCCAAGTCCTCTACCAACCAGCCCCTGGACAAGGACAAAGAAACATCAATGTCACCATCGACGGAGCGAAGCTTCCTTATCTTGGCAGCACCCTGTCATCAAGTGCAAATATAGATTCCGAAATCCAACACAGGATTAACCGTGCTGGGGCATCCTTTGCAAGATTAAGGTCTAGAGATTTTGACAACCATGATATCAATAGTGCAACGAAGATCCTTGTGTACAACTCAGTTGTAGTTCCCACCTTACTTTACGGATCTGAATCCTGGACATGCTACATACGTCATTTTAAAAAGCAGGAGCAATATCACCAGTGATGTTTGAGGATAATTATTCGTTTGACATGGCAAGACAAACGCACAAACACCAGCATTCTCGAAGAAGCACAGACTATCAGTGTTGAAGCCATGCTTTTAAAACGTCAGCTGCGATGGACAGGACGCGTAATCCGCGTGCCCAATAATCGCATTCCCAAGCAAGTGTTTTGCTCTGAACTAACTGAGGGTAAGCGCTGTGTGGGAGGTCCGAGGAAGCGATTCAAAGACGTACTAAAGGCTAATATGCAAATGTGCCATATTGATATCAAAAACTGGGAGACCTTAGCTCTTGATCGCTCATCCTGGAGATCAATTGTTCATCGAAGTGCAGTACTTATTGAAGAAAACCGCCGACGTATGATAGAAGATCGGAGGCAGCGCAGAAAGAACAGGGTGTTCATTAGAAGACAGGGAATGCATGCAGATATCTCACCTGGACCTGATACTACCTGTCATCACTGCGGAAAACTGTGTGTCTCCCGCATTGAGCTTTTTAGTCACCTCCGGACTCATCGATGAAGAGTCATTCGGCATTGAAAGGCCAACCTACTCGAGACGAGTGTTTGCTATCATTATCATCATCATATTTCTTCAATACTGCTCAATAATATATTATAACGGATGTCGCTGCTGAGTGCTATGGGTTGTTGTTTCCAGCCAGGTTTACTGATATGGAACAAAGCGTAAACATTTTGAAGTCTTCTAACTTCGCAAAGAGTCCTCAAATAAAACCAGAGGATCCTACTTCTAGATTAGCTCTGTAGAACTAGCTGTCCAAACGGGTGATTTATTTCGTATCATAATTCAATTTGCCAAGCATATTAGAGGAGCTTGTTTTCAAAAAATTAAAAAAGAAGTTGATTCGGTAACATTTGCCTCAGCTGCATTGGATGGTAAAAGCTCTTTTGAACAAATGTTAATATTGCCATTGATAAGGCTGTGAGAAAATATGCTGAAAATATCCATCACTTAAAATATATTGAACTAAATGAATCTATTTTTTTAAATGTAGGTATTTAATTTCCAATTGTAGCTATTAATATTATGTTTGAATAAATATCACGAATTAGGATAAATATTTGAGACTAGCATTACCCGTCGTGGCTTTGACAGCGAATATTCTAGTTGTCAAGAGTACACATAGCAAAATCTCAATCATGAATGCTATGACTGATTTATCCTTGGTATGAATAATCAGACTTTATCAATTCAGCTACTGGTGCAGTGGTTGGGGGTTTGTCATTCCTTCATAGGTATATCAGAGCGAAGTTAGTTTTCTGGGAATATCACAGACACTGTTAATTTAAGGGCCTTTAAATGTGGTTTTCGGAGACCCTTTATAGTCGGGTGAAAAAGACCTTCCGTACCACACTCACACGTGAAAATTGCGTGAAAAAATTCTAGAGTGCCTCTTGACCCCCTTAATCGCATTATACTGTATGTATTGATGAATTTTACAGCTTAATTTGGTTCCATGATGACCTTATAACCGTCTGGAAACTTTCACAGTAATGTAATAATTGGAATTGCATTGCGTCTTACAGAAATAGATGGACATGTGAGATTCTGTTCCCATGGTTACCGTGTTGCATTCATTAATTATGTCATAGTAAATATACATGTTTTAAGGTATTTATTTAATTGTGAGGCATTTAAAGAGTAAGTGAGTGCGTTTCGCTTACGCATTGGGTTATGCTGAAGCTTTAGGTACCCCATATGTGTAGGTTGGTGTTAATGGGACCTTATTTTCGGTACAAAACTGGAATGAGAACTTAGCCGAATAATATAGGGAGGCATTATGTTAAACTAGCAGAAGTACCCGTTCTTCGAACGGTGTTATATATTAACACCAGACATTATTAATTGAGCTACTGTAGCAATGGTTAGCGGTTTGTCATTCCTTCATAAGTTTATCAGAACGAAGTTAGTTTTCTGGGAATATCACACACACTGTTAATTTAAGGGCCTTAAAATGTGGTTTTCGGAGACCCCTTATAGACTCGCGAATTTTGTGTCTCACAATGAGAAGCGCAACATATGCTTTAATCGTCCTTCCAGGATAATTTTTATATTTCGCCTATTTTAGCATGTATTTTGAGAAGTTTTTCCCTATATTCACCCTTCTACTGTATGAAAAGTACGGTGAGGAGTTATATAAATAATTGGGGTATTGACTCATGTTTACCATACCTAATTTTACGATGCACCAAGCATCCGAAAACGATTTATCGGCGTACATAAAGATACACAGGGAGACAGACAGACAATTCTATTGTCTACAACATATCACCCAGATATCCAAATATGGGTATATCTACCATACAGTATCAAACAAAATCATCCTTATGATGAACCCGTATGTCGACAAAATAAAAATAAAAAAAGATTATTTAAAATGTGCTCTCAAACTAAATTCACCTAACGTGTACTTCATGACGTGAAATAGATTTGAAAGCCTTGTAGACGAAACGCAATACACCTCACATAAAAAATGACCCTCTACGTTGTGTTAGGTCCCCATACACAGGAAGGCCTCTTTCATAAATTATAAAGGCTTGTGGTGCATGAAAATTCAGGTTCTTTAGCCTCAAATGGCCCAAATTCCTAAAAGCCGCAAAAAATGCTGATTCAATTCAGGAAGTTTTGAAAATAATGTTGCTGTTTGGAGAAATAATAGACTGTACTATATGTCGCACGTGAAATCGCATAAAAAAATCTAGGTTACCCCTTGACCCCCTTAATTGCATTGATGAATTATACAGTCTACGTTGGTTCCGTGATAACCTTATAGCCATTTGCAAACATTCACAGACATGTAATAAATGGAGTAGCCTAATAATAATATCGTATGGCCTCGGGTGCCGGGTGCAAGCTTCGTAATTTGACACCCAGATGGTAGCTTGCATGTCGAAAGTTCGTTGTTCCTTGAATCACTATGAAAGTCAAGGAGGGTAGATATCTAAGCTCATTGAACACTATAGCGCTTTCTAGTAGAGAAATGAGGAACTTTGTGTTGGCGGAAACACATGAGATTAATTTTGCCACTATGAACACGGCCCACTGAATTCAAATGGGTTCTTTGACATGCCAAAATCGTATGACATGCGAGTCGTATTTTTGCCGCCTTTCAAAAATCACTTACCACGGCCACGAGTGAACCTGCAATCTTTGGGTTAGTAGACCGACACGCTATCCTGTCACCCACCGTGGCAAGGTATAAATGGAGTGGCATTGCTTCTTACAGGAATAGATGGAAAGTTGGAAGCCACCCCTTGAGATAATGTTGTCATGGTTACCGATTTCCATTCCTTCATTAGTTTGTTAAATTAAATTAAATTGGTTTTCTGGGAATATTTCCGATACTGTTGGTTTTAGAGCCTTATAATGTAGTTTTCGAGGCCCCCAAGTTTTGTTTCTGGCACCGAGGGGCTTTGTCTCGTCGTTGTACGCCATAATATAATACTACTAATAATAATATAATATAGGGATAGGAATATAATAGACCTGCCGTACCACACCCGCAGGTGTAAATCGCGTGAAAAAATTCTAGTGTACCCCTTGACCCCCTTAAGCGTATTATACGTATTGATGAATTTTACAGCTTAATTTGGATCCGTGATAACCTTCTAGCCGTTTGTAAACTTTCACACCAATGTAATTAATGGAATTGCATTGCGTCTTACAGCAATAGATGGACCTCTGAGACTCTGTTGCCATGGTTACTGGCTTGTATTCGTTCATTAGTTTATTAAATGAAATTAGTTTTCTGGGAATATCTCAAAAACGGTTGGTTTTAGGGCCTTAAAGTGTAGATTTTTGGGGACCCTGTAGGGCCCCCGAGTTTTGTCTCTCACATTGAGGGGCTGAAAATGATCTTTGCCTCGTCCTTCTACTCCTATTTCAGCATGTATTTTAAGGGGGTAGGCCCTATTTTATGAGAGGTACGGAGTAGGATTACATTAATGATTAGTGTCGTGCCTCTGATGGATATCTGTACCAAATTTTACGTTGATACACCCAGCCGTTCTCGAGTTATAAGGGAACAAAGTTGTCCACAGACAAACAAACAAACAAACAAACATACAGACAGACCAAAAAATTATTTTCGCGCGCATCCACAAAAAAATAGTCTGAAACGCGTAAATAACTCAAATTTTCGTAGAAATTTAGAAAAAAACATACAAACTTAAATTTTTATGTATGTAGAGATAGACTGCACCGCTCGGTGTTGACCGTGTTTTATTGCACAAATTTAGGTTTTACTCGCTAACCGTTGGAGATACACGAAAAGTGATCAGGACCTTTTGGATAGAAAATTAAATGGTAAATCTTGTGTATGCATCAAAAGGTTTCTATTTCTTAGCGTTCTCTTTTTATTTGAATTGGAAATATGAAATTTTGAAACCAAAGGGTGTAGTGACGTCACATATGTGGGTTTTACTCGCTAACCGTTGGAGATACACGAAAAGTGATAAGGACCTTTCAGATAGGAAATTAAATTTTGAAGCTCGTATGTACCATCAAAAGTTTGCTATTTCTTAGCGTTCTCTTTTAATTTGCTATGGAAATTAGAAATTTTGAAACCAAAGGGTGTAGTGACGTCACAAAAATGGTCGCCATATTTTAATAGTGAAAAATATCGAAATTAAAATTATCCTATATGTAAACATGGTAAATCAGCTACATCCATGCAAAATTTCATTTAAATCGGACCAGTGGTTCTTGCGTTATTGAGTAACACACCGACAGACAGACAGACAGAAAGAAAGACAGACACACACCATCTCAATTTTATATATTAGTATGATATCCTGATTTCCATAGCTAGATACAATCACCATTTCTTTCAAAACTAAATAGCCTATATCCATTCATTTTTATCAATCACTTAACAATAACTTTTTATGTGCTATATATCATTTGATGCACTTTTGGTGATAGTATGTTGCTCCTTCTAGCTATCATTCAGGCTATATATTACTCCATTTTGATAATCCTGTCTGAAGAAATATGTTTTTCCTTTCTCCTGTAAAATTTTAGAATGTGGAGATATTCAGTTTTGAAGGCAAGCTCCTCATTTATAGGTTGTAAGAAATACTTGGAAATTGATGAGGCAAAAGATATATGGACGAGTCGAGAATAAACTCAACTAAGTGTCTTCTAGAAACAGTGTGCACCAACAAGGAATTCTTTCTGTATATCCTAAGGAGCAGATCATACCTGCCTCAAAATATTTATATGTCTATTACACAATGGACCATCCCGCGATGAAGCGGCTAGCATTCATGGCTGTCACGCCGGAGATCCGGGTTTGATTTCCGGCTATGCGAAGAAATTCAATTCTGGTCCAAGGGCTGGAGCGGCGTCCACTTAGCCCCTTCATCAAAACTGAGGGTAGGTGGGTTCGATTTCCACCTCAGCTATCCAGGGAGTGGATTTCCGTGGTTTCCTACTTGTACGCCAGGCAAATGCTGGGATAGTTCCTAACTTACGCCCAGAGCTGCCTCTGTCCCAATCCTAATCTCAATTACAAATACACTACTACAGACACCAGAATAACACTGGTCATCACACAAATTACACACACAGCCAAGTACATGGTGTGGAGGACTGAGAAGCTGAACTTCTCTCATTTATTTCTATGTATTTCTTTCTTCATGTTTTCTTTACTCTTTGTTTATACTGCAATAAAGATGGCTGTGCTCTAAGTCATACCGTACTGATGTTTCATGACCAGTAATTAACCACGATACGAATCCCAAAACATGGGGCTATAATTATGACCACGATGTCGCAACCGCTAAAATAAGCGACAACAACAATTACTTTTCTAAGCAGGGCTGGGAATTGAACCCGAACCTTTACGCTGACTTCTATGAATGAAAGTCAATACGCCATGAACCTGATGAATGTGAGATTAAAAGGATATTATTTATTATTTATCGTATGGCTTTTAGTGCCGGGAATGTCCGAGGGCATGTTCGGCTCGCCAGAGGCTGTAGCTACTTCAAGCGGACACCCATAGGGTGAGCTACAATTTCAAGTAGTTCCAACTTTCGCTACCAGATGCCACTGATACCTAGTGGTGAACATTGGTACTTCGATAGAGCGTTTCAACTAAATCCAACCTAGAAATTTAGCTTCACACAAGTTTAATTAGTGGAACGATCCTTTACATGCCATAAATCTATAACATGGGTCCACCGGCTTTACTTCCCCTCTGAAGGAAGGCATAGTGAAGTTTTTTTTAACGATCTTAAACAATCCGACGACTTCGAACGGATTTGAATCCGCGATCTTGGGCACAGCAGGTCAGCATGCTACCAACTACGCCACCGAAGCCACTAAATGGATGAAGATGACTGAATGTGAGAGGGCCTATCAGAAAGCCAATTTGTTTGATCCGATAGCGAGAAACTAAGAGAAAAGAAACCACATTAAGGTCGTCCGAAACCCTCTCACGGAAGTGTTAATGTGTAGAGCTAATCCTTTTGGTGCTGATATAAAATAAAAATAAATCAAAGTTTCCCCTCTGAGCACGAGGACATTCACAATGGTTGTGTCAACACGGAGTGAATATCTGGCGCAACTCTCCATCATTCATTACAATAAAATCCCTCAAAACTGTCTAAACATTATCCAACCACGCATGAGATCAGCCCCTGTACCAGAATAAATTAACTGGCCTTGCAGAGCGGCCAATTTCTGTGAAGCCATTATTATTATTATAGAGGATAATAATTCAGATCAACAGTTTAGTCCACAATCAATCCGCAAAGTCAGCACTGTTGTTCATTAGCCAGGTGATTTATGGTTGCCATAACGATAACGATAACAGTCTGTGACCCTTCACTGCTGACTCCATCGCACCGCGTCATTCAATTAATTATACAGAATGACAGCTTTAATTAGTTCTGAATTGCGTGCAAAGAAAATATCGAAAATTCCATAATTATAGCTCGAATATAGCGGAACACTCAAGATCAGTGTGTGCCAAACCATTGACTTAACAAGCTCGAGGTGAAAGAGTTGAATAATCTTGTCACTTGAGACGCTCTCATGTGCACAGGGTTGATACAGTGTGGCAAGAACATGCACAGTCTTGCCTCCTTGATTACACTTGACCTTAAGGAGCTGTGTAAAGCCAGCCATTCACACTCCAGCTTGCTGGCCACCGGGCTGCTGTGTCGAGCACGGCGTTCATCCAACCACTTTGCACCGGTTGTCCATTTCTCATCTCGGAAAGTCCCAAAAGTCACGATGCTTGTTCGGAAAAGGTCTCCTTTGTGCGCGTCATCTGGTCGTAGGCCCATTTCTTGGAGGTCTTTCTTGACGTAAACGTACCAGGGAACTGTTGTTTTTGGTTTTGAGTCGAAATTGTTAAATATACGTTTTGTCCATCTAGAGTCGTCCATCCGTCGCAAGGGACCGTAGAAGCGAGCCCTGCGTTTGCACATTGTGTCTGTGATCTTCTTGCCTGGATTTTCTTACGTAGATCCCGTTTTTGTAGTTTGGACCAAGTATGTTGTGGAGAATATTTCTCTCTTTTTGCTCTAACTTAGAAAGCGCACATTTAGGAGAGAGGATAAGGGATTCTGACGCATAGAGGGATGGCTTGACGACAGTGATGTAGTGATGAATTTTGGTACTTATACAAAAGCACCGATTGTTGTTGATACAGTAACTTTTAGAATGTTATGGAGAAAACGATGTTGTCGCAAACGACATGTACCATAGTTCAAGCAGAAAAATAACAAATGAGGTTCTGATTTGGCACACAAGACTTGGTTTCAAATCCCAACTGTGGTATTAATTTGAAGTCTTGTCGAGTTCTTCCCTGCAGTAATTTATATTACCATTACTATTATTAATAATAATATTTTGCATATTAAGGCTTTCACGGCCCGGATTATTATATAAATAATTCATGCTTTTGGGCTAATGCCGTGTGTATTTTTAATTTGAACCATACGTTTCGGAGAAACCTTGCCTCCTTTTTCAATGGAAATAAACAATGTGGCCATAGAAAGTAAATCAATGAGATTACAAAAAATATAGATAAATTCCTCTGTTCGTCACCAGAGAGCAGCTGCCAGAAATTACTGTATGGACCATGGTGGAACGGCGGACAGATTAGTAAGTAACGAGAAGGTAAAGGGGGCGATGTGGAAATATAGAAACTCCTCGAAGAATGAGGAGGGGGGAGGGGGGGAGGGGGGAGGGTTAGATGGATATATAGGATATGGATATATATATCCATCTAACCCTCCCCCCTCCCGCCTCCTCATTCTTCGAGGAGTTTCTATATTTCCACACCGCCCCCTTTACCTTCTCGTTACTTACTAATCTGTCCGCCGTTCCACCATGGTCCATACAGTAATTTCTGGCAGCTGCTCTCTGGTGACGAACAGAGGAATTTATCTATATTTTTTGTAATCTCATTGATTTACTTTCTATGGCCACATTGTTTATTTCCATTGAAAAAGGAGGCAAGGTTTCTCCGAAACGTATGGTTCAAATTAAAAATACACACGGCATTAGCCCAAAAGCATGAATTATTTATATAATAATAATATTAGTGGTAGTAGTAGCATCAGTAATTTGTAAATGAATGATATACTGTATAGATCACCCGATTCATTTTACAAAGGGATGACATGTGTGTGCGTATCACTGGCGTCCTCCACTGCAGAATGCGGCCATTCCTAGAGGAGCATCGCAGCCACTTTATTGTGCTCCAAGCTGCGTTTATAATTCATGCCAAGATATGCTATCGTTGTTTCCGGCCGGGGTTACACTATGCTATACAGCGCGTGATAAAAGAAAATAACGTCCAAATGGCCCCTTCAAGCGCACCCAGCATGAGCCTGTGCACAAGTTTATCAAGACCAGCAGACACTCTGGAATCATACGCTGCATTTTATGAATACAGCATTGTCACATCAAATATAGAATGTTCCCTTTGATCTAACATCCTATTCATTTACATCTTGCGCCGATAACCTAGATGTTAGGCCCCTTAAACAGCAATTGGCATCCTCGTCATCATTTTCTCTTCACCTATTGCCATCACAGAAACCAATGAATGAAGTAATCAGGTCTTTTCCCTTTTAATGTTGAAAGAATTTCCTAGCAGATAAAGTAGGTTGGTTGGATCCTCCGTTTAGGGACAGCGACAACGCGGTCATGTAGCCCCATGTAATTTGGATGTGAGCAGAATCTGTCTGACAACCGGTGTTAATTTTGAAGACTATTGCTCGGATATTTAGGTGATAAAAATCTGGAAAATATTTATTTTTTATGTATTAAATATACCTGAAATATGTGACAAAAAAGTAAAAACAAGATGTTCAGTAAAGAACATATAGCCTACTTTCTCCTAAATGCATGGGTATTGTTATAACTCTTTGTCCTTTACAAGGAGTATGATTGAATGTTGGTTGTAGGAGCTTGTTGAAATACAACGTGCTATAGGGATATTAAACATGAATATGAGGTGCCCTTTGCTAGTGCTACCTCTGTACCAAATTTCGTTCAATTCGGTTTCACCGTGTTTGAATTGATAGGGGGAATCGATTTGCACACATACTTGGCCACCATCTGCAAACTATTGGGCTGATGTTCTTGCAGTTTGGTCAGAATATGTTTCCCACATAAAGATATGGTGTTGCAAAATTAGGTAGAGACTAGATTATTAGGTTGGTCGTAATTACATTTTAGCTTTTAACATTTGGGTGGCCGCGATTACGTTTCCATCAAGATAGCGGTGATATAAAACATGACACTGAGGTGCCCTTTGCTAGTGCTACCTCTATACCAAATTTCGTTCCATTTGGTTTCAGCGTGTTTGAATTAATAGGGGGAATCGATTCTGACACAAAGATGGCCGCCATCCGCAAACTATTAGGCGAATGAACTATTAGATTGGTCAAAGGATGCTCCCTCCATAAAGGTATGTAGTTGCAAAATTTGGTAGAGATCGGATGATTAGGTTAATCGTAATTTGATTTAAGCTTTGAACATTCGTGTGGACGCCATTACGTTTCAGTCAAGATGGTGGCGATATAAAACATGACACTGAGGTGCCCTTTGCTAGTACTACCTCTGTACCAAATTTCGTTCCATTCGGTTCCACCGTGTTCGAATCAATAGGGGGAATCAATTTTGACATAAAGATGGCCTCCATCCGCAAACTATTCGGTGAATGACCTATTAGATTGGTCAAAGGATGCTCCCTCCATAAAGGTATGTAGTTGCAAAATTTGGTAGAGATCGGATGATAAGGTTAATCGTAATTTGATTTAAGCTTTGAACATTCGTGTGGCCGCCATTACGTTTCAGTCAAGATGGCGGCGATATAAAACATGATACTGAGGTGCCCTTTGCTAGTGCTACCTCTGTACCAAATTTCGTTCCATTCGGTTCCACCGTGTTCGAATTAATAGGGGGAATCAATTTTGACATAAAGATGGCCGCCATCCGCAAACTATCAGGTGAATGACCTATTAGATTGGTCAAAGGATGCTCCCTCCATAAAGGTATGTAGTTGCAAAATTTGGTAGAGATCGGATGATTAGGTTAATCGTAATTTGATTTAAGCTTTGAACATTTGTGTGGCCGCCATTACGTTTCCGTCAAGATGGCGGCGATATAAAACATGACACTGAGGTGCCTTTTGTTAGTACTACCTCCGTACCAAATTTCGTTCCATTCGGTTGCACCGTGTTCGAATTAATAGGGGGAATCGATTTTCACACAAAGATGGCCGCCATCCGCAAACTATTACGCTGATGACCTATTGGTGTGGTCAAAGGATGCTCCCCCCATAAAGGTATGTTGTTGCAAAATTTGGTAGAGATCGGATGATTAGGTTAATCGTAATTTGATTTAAGCTTTGAACATTTGTGTGGCCGCCATTACGTTTCCGTCAAGATGGCGGCGATATAAAACATGACACTGAGGTGCCTTTTGTTAGTACTACCTCTGTACCAAATTTCGTTCCATTCGGTTGCACCGTGTTCGAATTAATAGGGGGAATCGATTTTCACACAAAGATGGCCGCCATCCGCAAACTATTACGCTGATGACCTATTGGTTTGGTCAAAGGATGCTCCCCCCATAAAGGTATGTCGTTGCAAAATTTGGTAGAGATCGGATGATTACGTTAGTCGTAATTTGATTTAAGCTTTGAACATTTGTGTGGCCGCCATTACGTTTCCGTCAAGATGGCGGCGATATAAAACATGACACTAAGGTGTCCTTTGCTAGTGCTACCTTTGTACCAAATTTCGTTCAATTCGCATTCACCGTGTTCGAATTGATAGGGGGGGGACAGACATTCAGAGTACACACACTCACACACACACACACACACACACAGACACACACACACAGAGACTCACACACACACATACACACACACAGACAGACACACTTTCTTTCGCCCTGTGTTGATCTCATAAGTCTACTTTCATTTTTTGCAAAAATCGAAAGTAGGCTAATAATATATTACAATTTAGTTTATTAATGATAATATAAACAATGTGCATAACTCATGAATGCAATTTATGCTATGCCTCACTGACTACTGAAGAATTACAATACGCAACGAGATACATCTTCAGGTTGTACATCCGACGATTATCGCGAAACACTTCATCTGAAGGCGACAAACTGCGGCAACATGTTTCTTGCGCTTGAAGTGTTGTGTAACTTGAGATCGCTGTTCAGCCGTGATTGATTTCCCACATGGTTGGCAGAGCAGAACGCCCCCATCAGAAGTAAAGTTATCCTTAAATTCTGCAACAGACTGCTGCAGACGATAATCCTTAGTTGTTTTTATTTTAGGCATCGTAGAACTGCCTCACACTTCACAGTGCCAGAACTGAACTGCATGTGAGTGACACTGGTTCCAGGAAGCTGGGGGAGGGGAGGTCTAGCACGTGGTGCAATATGGCTATGGACAAGGAAATCCCCGGCTTCCACAATGAGTGGGACGGAGCGACAAGATCAGAAAAACAGAGCTGCAAGCTGACATACGCTCTGCAAGAAGATTGTATAGCTAACAGGTTCTTGCCCGTTGAAGTACCACAGAACAAATATGCAATAACCTGAAAGATCTAGCATAATGAATTTTAAAATATGTAAATATTACGTCTTTTTATGTGCTAATAAACGAAAAGGAGGAATTTATGTATTTATAGACAAAGTGTTTAAAATATGTATTTACATACAGACATAATTATTTATTTACCAGAAAATTCGAGCACTAGTGATGACTGTATTAGTGTGCGTTATCTGCTTTTAATTAAAGTAAGAACTGCAGATGATAATTTCTAGTAGATCCAACTTTTGCTACCAAATGCTACCGTTAACGACACCTAGCTGTGAACTTGGGTACTACTAGATGCCATCGCAACCAGAGCCCGGTTACGAACGATGAAACTTAACAGCATTAATCAAACCTAACCTACAAATTTTGTTTCACACAAGTTTAGTTAGTGGAAGGTTCTTTTACAAGCCATAAATCTATGACATGTTCCCACCGGCTTTACTTCCGCTCGGAAGGAAGCCATCCTGAGGGATTTCTAACGCTCTTTACCCGGGCGAGGTGGCGCTTACTTGAGCAATGTTAGAGGTGGCGCGGGGTCATTTTGACCCCTCCCAATTATTTCTCAGTAATAACGACAATTATTTCGTTTATGCTACTGATATGGCATGAGAATATTCACTGAACTAATGAGCAAGTATATTTGTCTAAAATGAAAGTCATGCACATATTATAAACAGCTATTTACACTATAATAGAAATGGTGCGGAACTGACAGGAAATCATCTATTTTTATGAAATATCTGATAATTCTTTTGCCTATTAACAATATCGAAATCAATGATTAGACAAGTTTTAGATAATGTAGGATTCTAGTTTTTAACCAATGACACATTTTAGAGAAGTCTCTTGTTGTATTGTGCTCCATTTTGTAACTGTCTTTGCCAGTAAGGGTACATACACATCCGCTGAGAAAGAGGTATATCAACGTCACTTTCTTCATTTTCTTCATCGTCTTCACTCTATTCAGTTCATTTTAAGATTCTGCTATTTCTAGTTCATCTTCACTATCATTGTTTTCACCTCCTAATATGTCTTCCTATTCGACGTCTTGCAGAAGAGATAACACCATGGATTCTTGCTCTTCGTAGCTCGGACGATTCATAATGTTTTATTTTAACATTTAACTATAATCAATTATATTTGGCGATCAGACAGCGACATTGTCATGGAGTACACGTAAGACTGGAACAACTGTTCACTCTGCCTGCGGTACTGGTGGTGCGGGGACTTTCAGAACACATTGTAACATGGCTCGACAAAAATACATTTGTCTTGGCCCTCATCCCTTCCACTAAAAGGCTACTGATTTCAAACAATAGATAAGGCATGTGGGGAAAGGTAAGTGGCAGGTTTGGTCGGTGTGTAGTAAAATGTAGGAACCCCAGCTTAACAAAACTGCGTGGGATCACAAAATCCCCCGCGCCACCTCTCCCGGTTTAAAAAATCCGACGACTTCAGAAAGAGTTTGAACCCACGATCTTGGGCATAGAAGCTCAACATGCCACCAACTACGCCACCGAAGCCGCCCCAGAGGAAGTAGGGTCCAGCCCCATCTTAGCAAATCGTGCCAAAGGTGAAGGGCTAAAGGGCCCGGGAAGGTTTGAAGTTGTGCGTCCTGGAGAGCTCTATCAAACTAAAATAAATCACTTCCAACCAAAATGTAGTTCCGGAAAAACAGTCTAAAATCACTTGCTTCTTTATGATTCAAATCCTTGCCAAATTAACTTATTTAACTTTTTTAGCCTATTTTCATTTATGAGACAAGTTGTTCAGTAAAGAACATATAGCCTACTTTCTCCTAAATGCATGGGTATTGTTATAACTCTTTGTCCTTTTGAAGGAGTAAAACTGAATGTTGGTTGTAGTAGCTTGTTGAAATACAACGTGCTATACGGATATTAAACATGAATATGAGGTGCCTTTTGCTAGTGCTACCTCTGTAAAAAAAATATTCAATTCAGTTTCACCATGTTTGAATTGCTATGGGGAATCAATTCGCTCACATACTTGGCCGCTATCTGCAAACTATTGGCCTGATGACCTTGTAGTTCAGTCAAATATGCTTCCCACAAAAAGCTATGATGTTGCTAAATTTAGTAGAGATCAAATGATTAGGTTGGTCGTAATTTGATTTAAGCTTTTACCATTTGGGTGGCCGCCATTCCATATCCGTCAAGATGGTGGCGATATAAAACATGACACTGAGGTGCCCTTTGAGTGCTACCACTGTACCAAATTTCGTTCAATTAGGTTTAACCGTATTTGAATAGATAGGGGAAATAGATTTGCACACATGCATGGCCGCTATCTGCAAACTATTGGGCTGATGACCTTATAGTTTGGTCAAAAGATTTTTTATACATTAAGGTATAATGTTGCAAAATTTGGTAGACATCAGATGATTAGGTTGGTCGTAATTTGATTCAAGACCTTAACATTTGGGAGGCCGCCATTACGTTTTTGTAAAGATGGCGGTAATATAAAACATGACACTGGAGTGCCCATTGATAGAGCTACCTCTGTACCAAATTTCGTTCAATTCGGTTTCACCGTGTTTGAATTGACAGGGGGAATCAATTTGCACACATACATGGCTGCGATCTGCAACTTATTGGGCTGATGACCTTGTAGTTTAGTCAGAAGACGCTTGCCATATAAATATATGTTCTTGAAAACTTTGGTAGAGATCGGATGATTAGGTTTGTCGTAATTTGATTCAAGCTTTGAACATTTGGGTGACCGCCATTACGTTTCCATCAAGATGACGGCAATATAAAATATGACAGTGTGGTGCTCTTTGTTCGTGCTACCTCTGTACCAAATTTCGTTCGATTCGGTTTCACCGTGTTTGAATTGATAAGGGGAATCTATTTGCACACATATGTGGCTACCATCTGCAAACTAATTTCCTGATGATCTTGTAGTTTGGTCAAAATATGCTTCCTACATATAGATATGTTGTTGCAAAAGTTAATAGAGATCAGATTATTAGGTTGGTCGTAATTTGATTTAAGCATTTAACATTTGGGTGGCCGCCATTATGTTTCCGTCAAGGTGGCGGCAATATAAAACAAGACACTGAGGTACCCTTTCCTAGTGATACCCCTGTACTAAATTTTGTTAAATTCGGTTTCAGCGTGTTTGAATAGATAGGGGGAATCGATTTGCACACATATATGGCCGCCATCTGCAATGTATAGGGCTGATGACTTTGCAGTTTAGTCAAAAGATTTGTCATACATAAAAGTATAACGTTGCAACATTTGGTAGGGATCATATGATAAGGTTGGCCCTAATTCGATTTAAACTTTGAACATTTGGGTGGCCGCCATTACGTTTCCGTCAAGATGGCGGCGATATAGAACATGACACTGAGGTGCCTGGAAAGGGGTTTATCTTAAGATATCACCCCAACTGGGAAATAGCATTGGATTAGGTTTAGGGCACATAGTGGACTGTAATAGGACTATATGGAAGAGACCAAAAGTTACTTGACTGTCGATACATTTATTTGATTGTTATAAACATTTAGATAAATAGTAACAATTATTTGCATTAAAAGGATTATTTAAAAGAGGCAATTCAAAAATGCCTGTTTATCCAGGAAACTCAAAAACAACTTGCAAGTAGCATTGACTAGAAAAAAATGAATGAAGAAAGACTAATAACAAGCAACTCGATAAAAAAATGCATAGAGAATAATCCTTGACAACCAAGTTAGAAATAGTAAAGGCTTGGCCTTGTATTATGTAAAATGAGTGATTGGTTACCACCAGTTCGCTACTTGATACAGGGAGTATCTTCCATTAGTAATCCTGCGGAGACCCCGCTGACAATAGCAGGAAGCGATGATGATTGTCCGGGCAGGACAAGTTAGTTCATCGAGAATCCAAGGTCAGAGAGTAGACCATGAATTGGCTGGCCCGCGTAGAGCGGGTCGTGAAGTCCAGTGAAGTTATTCTCTAAGAAGCCGTGATGTGGCTTCCAAAGGAGATAGATGATAATTCCTCCAGCAAAACTTAACCAGCAGTGCCAGGCCTCTTGGGAATGACCTGGTTTAGCAGGTGCGAGCAGTTACGATTCCATTGTGCCGCGTTGTAGAGAATTTAAGTGACGAAGCTGTCGCCTAGATGAAAGTTGTTGACCCCGGACTGCTCGGCCCGACAAAGTCTAAGCAGTGAGGCATGCCATGTAGATAGTTTCAGGTCAACAGTGTTGGTAAACACTGCGCCGAGCAGGCTGCACTGAAGTGGTCAGACAGCCGTGGGCAGGTGAAGACAGACACCGCAGTACGGCGATGCGGAGAATATATTGTAGTAATGACGACAGCGCGCCGAACATTCCAGAATGAAGGAGGGGTGTCAAACAGCCAATCAACGCACAGCCCCATGCACATTGCGAGAGTTGCCGCTGAGGTGAGCACAGTACCTCATGAGAAAGTTTGACAATATATGTTGCGTCTAGAAAGACACTTCAGAAAAATGGTGAGTTGACAAGAATAATAAAGAACAACAATTCAAATGAAACATAAGTTAAATAAATTAAAAAATAAATAAATAATCAGAACACCGCGTTCATACTGCAATTATAACGAAAAAAATAATGGGGCAGAATAATTGAACGTGTGTTTCAAACCGTACGGGAAACATAGCCTACAAAAAACATTCGCAAAAGCGAACATGCTGGGAGGGGCGAGAAAAAATTGCAGTAAGAAAGCGCAGAAGTTAGGCCTCGCGTGATAAAGGAGCAATCATAGTGATTGGCCTGAGAAAATGACCAGCAGAAGTCTGCAGTTTTACCACGCGAACCCTACCATCTCTGCCAGGAAAGCACTCAACAACCCTACCCAAATTCCAGACAAGAGGGGGACTAGGGTCTTTCAAAAGGACCAAGTCCCCTACCTGAAGGTTAGAGCAGGAAACACGCCATTTACCACGCTGCTGAAGCAAACCGAGGTATTCCAACCTCCAGCGGCGCCAAAAATTGTTGCGCAAACTTTCAATTTTGCGCCAAGAAATGGCTAAAGAAGATTCAGAATTAGAATATAACAAAGGGGGAGAGGCAGTCAACGGACCACCGATAAGAAAATGGCCTGGCGTTAATGGCAGAAGATCTGAAGGATCATAAGATAAGGGTGATAGAGGACGAGAATTAATTATGCCCTCAATAAAAATAATTAAGGAATTAAATTCTTCATGAGAGAGGGGGTGTGGCCACAAACACGTCTAAGGTGCTTCTTGGTGAGTTTCACACAAGACTCCCAACGCCCACCTTGATGAGGTGCATAAGGGGGGATAAAGTGCCACTTGAAATGTCTCTGGTGAGCATAATCAGTAATCCTTTCCAGCGCTCAATTGTGAGTAAGAGCTCTCTTAATTTGTTCAGAAGCTCCGATAAAATTTTTAGCATTATCTGAGAATACTTCTGAAGGAAGATCTCGGCGAGCAGAAAATCTGTCAAAAGCTGCCAAAAAGTAAGCAGTAGAGGCGTTGGTAACTAGTTCTAAGTGAACTGCTCCGGTGACCATACATACAAACAGCGAAATATAGAGTTTTCCAGAAATACATTTTTTGGCCTCAGGAGAATTTCTTCTGTAAACAAAAGGCCCGGAATAATCCACCCCCGTAAAGGTAAAGGGTCTAGAAGGCGCAGATCTAAAGTTGGGAAGATCACCCATGAGCTGAGAGGTAATTTTAGGGTTGCATTTAAAACATGGAATGCACTTCCGGATAACAGAGGTAACTTCATGCACTCCGTTTATGGGCCAGTACCTTTCACGAATGACAGAAAGTAATGTACGAGTTCCAGCATGAAAATGCTGGTAATGATACTGACGAATGATTAAGGAAGTGACATGATGCTTTGAGGGAAGAATAATTGGATGTTTTTTATCCTCAGATAGATCAGCCAAAGATAAACGTCCTCCTACTCTTAGTAAACCATCAGTATCCAAAAAAAGGGGCGAGTGAGGAAAGCCTACTCGATTTCTTAAGGGATTGACCTTGGGACAACACCTGGCATTCTTCTGAGAATATTTCTTGTTGAGTAAGCCATAAGATTTTTGTAGTGGCTAAACCTAATTCAGAAAGGGTTGAATATGGCTTAGGAAAAAGGGGTTGTTCTACCACAACATATTTCCTTCGAAGGATGTAAGCCATAACCCTCACCAATTTATGGAAAGAGGAATATCGCTGCAAGAGAAGGGGAGAGTCGGAAACGAGAAGAGAAGATCCAGTAATCTTACCAGCATCTGGCAAGTCTCATAACTCCGGAAGAGGAAAATTTGGCCAAGCGGAAGGTTCTTGCAGAAGCCAACGGGGACCGTTCCAGTATAATGTCAGGTTAGCCAACATAAGAGGGGAACATCCCCGAGAAATGATATCTGCAGGGTTCTCCTTGCCAGATACATGATGCCATTGTTCAAGGTTAGACAATTGTTGAATTTCGGACACTCTATTAGCTACAAACACCTGCCAATGCGAGGGAGGTTTGGCAATCCATGCCAACGTGATGGCTGAGTCACTCCAAAAGTAAGTTTTAATAAATAGGATTTTTAAATATTGACGGATTTTGACCGATAATTCAACCGCCAGAAGAGCAGCACAAAGTTCCAGTCGTGGCAAGGATAAATATTTAAGAGGGGCCACCTTTGACTTAGCGCAAATTAAATTGGAAAAGAAATATGATTGGACAAAATTACGGCAAACAATATACGCACAACATCCATAAGCTTTCAATGAGCTATCGGCAAAGATGTGAAGTTCATATCCTCCACAGGAGGGAAAGGGAATAATCAATCGCGGGATAATAACATTAGAAAGATCTTCCAAACTATTTCTATAAGAAATCCAATTTTTTTTGCAACTATGAAGGAACTGGTTCATCCCAACCAGTTTTCAAGGACCAAAGGTCTTGCATGAAAAGCTTTGCCGTGATGATGATTGGCGCCAAAAATTGGAGAGGATCAAATATATTTGCAATCTCAGACAAAATTTGCCGCTTAGTTTGCGGTTGGATGTCACTGAGATTAATTTTGAAAAAGAAAAAATCCTTTTGAGGACTCCAATAGATGCCTAGAATTTTGATAGAATTACTTTCCTGAAGAAGTTCTACTGAGTCGTTATAGACTGAAGTTAATGGAAATTTTGAAAGGAATTCCTCCGAATTAGAGTTCCATTTGCACAAGGAAAATCCGCCTCCCAAAAGCAAAGCTGTCAAATCTTTAGAGACTTGCAGTGCTTCAGATACTGACTCAAATGAATGAAGAAAATCGTCAACGTAAAATGATGATTTTAACACTTCAGAAGCCATAGGAGAATACAACGGGCCATCCTGTTCAGCAAGTAATTTCAACGTACGTATGACTAAAAGAGCAGAAGGCTTTAGTCCATATGTTAATGTTTTATTCGAAAAATCTTGACAGGTTTAGTAGGCTCGTCGCTCCAAAGAATTCTCTGAAGGTCGCGATGTTGTTGATCGACCAAAATCTGTCTATACATCTGTTGATATCGGATATCACTGCGATAGGAAATAAGCGAAAATTCATCAAAACAGAAGAAATGTCAGATTGAATTGGAGGGCCTGATAATAATGTGTCTTTCAGAGAAGTTCCGTTGACATCCAATGCAGAGCCATTAAAGACCACTCTTATGTTTTTCTGAAAATTTCATTCTTCCAAACAGGATGGTGATTGAGGTAAATGACTTCAGATGGGGTATAGGAAGCATCATCTTTCTTGGTAACAACCTCCATGTGATCGAGCGCCTCATATTCCTCCATAAATGTGGAATATTGAGTTTTAACAACAGGGTCACGTTTAAATTTGCTTTCCACAGCATAGAGTGCTCTAAAAGCCCTAGGGTGTGTTTCAAATAAAAGAGGTGGATTATCCACACGGGGCATTGTTACGACAAATCTACCCTCTGAATTGCGTTTGGTTGTTTCGCGAATCAGTTTTTCACACATTTCATTTTCAACTGAGGAAGGTGAAACTGAATCTATAGTTTCGATTTTCCAAAATCTTTCTAAGTTGTAATCGAGACTTGCATTGACAAAATGACATTGTGAGAAATTTTGAAATGACTTACGAGGGACTTGACCCGTTACTAACCAACCTAGCTTTGTATGATGAACAAACACTCCTGGTGATATTTGGACCTTAGAGCTAAGGAGACATTGCCAAAATACTTGGGCACTGAGAAGTATGTCTACTGGAGCGCTCGTATTAAATGTTGGATCTGCCAACTGAATGTTATGAGGAAATTGCCAATTTCTAATTTCAAAAGAAGTACTAGGGGTATTACTGCCAATAGTATCAATGGCAAGACAATTGAACTGAAATGTTGTGTTACAATTAACAGCATCTTTGATATGAATACGAACAAAATGCACAGATTTAACATTGCTATTTTAATACCGGTAACCTGAATTAATGTATGTTGCTTGGGAAGACCAAGTTTCTTAATGAGACGCTCACTTACGAAGTCATGGGTGGCGGCATTATCCAATGAGGCACCTGCTTGAAGCCATCTACCAGAGGAATCTTGAACTTTTAATAACACGGTTGATAGTAGCACCTGGGAACTACGAATAGAGCTAGAGCTCTGAGTATAAGATTGCGCATTGGCTCCTGGGGATGTATCATTAGAACTTCCAGGGGAAGGAGCCTGAAGCAAGGTGTGATGTTGAGCCTTGCAATGGGAACAAGTATTTTTAGATAAGCAATCAGGCACCATATGCCTAGCTGACAGGCAGTTGTAGCAATATCTTTTTTGAGCTATTAATTTGCGTCTTTCGTCGGTAGAAAGAGCTTTAAAGGCAACGCAGGGATATAACCTGTGAGGCGCTTTACAGAGAATACAATCTGTTGAATTATGTCGAACAGTAAAGACAGCAGATTTGTTTATTTTAGTACCGACTGGCTTGACAACATTAGATTTGTTATCTGCACTTCCTGATGTATGACAGGCTACGGCTGACAAAACCTGACATCTATTATTTATAAACGTAAGCAGTGAATCATAGGTATATGAAGTGACATTTGTTATTTCCCTCTCCCATGCCTTTAAGGTTGATGGATCAAATTTAGAAGTAACCAAGTGAACTAAGAATAGATCCCAATGCTCGACCAGTTGATTCAACCGAACCAATGCTCTGACGTGTAGTTGGACCGTGTCACTTACGGCTCGCAGTGTTGACAAATTGTCAGTACGCAAGGCGGGCAGGTTGAATAAGGCTTGAATATGCCTTTGTATACATAATCTTACGTTGCCATAACGGCCTTTGAAGCTCTATAGCAATGTTATAGTTTTCTCCTGGTAAGGGGATTTCTCTTATAAGTTGAAGGGGTGGGCCCTGCAAAGTGGATTTTAAGTAATGGAATTTCTGAATTTCTGGAAGTGTGGCATTATCATGTACTAATGAACTGAACAATTCAAAGAATGATTGCCACTTCTCCTCCTTTCCTGAAAAATGCGGAATTTCGATTTTAGTTAGCAATGGTTTGACACTATTCCCATTGTCGCTAATTCTTCCTTGAGTTTCCTCTACCTTCAACGCAAGGGTCAAAGTTCTAACTAATGCCACAGCCTGAGCGTGTGACGAAGCTGTCGCCTAGATGAAGGTTGTTGACCCCGGACTGCTCGGCCCGACAAAGTCTAAGCAGTGAGGCATGCCATGTAGATAGCTTCAGGTCAATAGTGTTGGTAAACAGTACGCCGAGCAGGCTGCACTGCAGTGTTCAGACAGCCGTGGGCAGGTGAAGACAGACACCGCAGTACGACGATGCGGAGAATATATAGTAGTAATGACGACAGCGCGCCAAACATTCCAGAATGAAGGAGGGGTGTCAAACAGCCAATCAACGCACAGCCCCATGCACATTGCGAGGGTTGCCGCTGAGGTGAGCACAGTACCTCATGACAAAGTGTGACAGTATGGTGCGTCTAGAAGGACACTTCAGAAAAATGGTGAGTTGACAAGAATGATAAAGAACAACAATTCAAATGAAACATAAGTTAAATAAATTAAAAAATAAATAAATAATCAGAACACCGCGTTCATACTGCAATTATAACGAAAACAATAATGGGGCAGAATAATTGAACGTGTGTTTCAAACTGTACGGGAAACATAGCCTACAAAAAACATTCGCAAAAGCGAACAGTGCCCTTTGCTTGTTCTACCTCTGTACCAAATTTCGTTCAATTCGGTTTCACCGTGTTCGAATTGATAGGGGGGGGGGCAGGCATTCAGAGTACACACACTCACACACACGCAGACTCACACACACACAGGCAGACACACATTTGTTGGCCCTGTGATGATCTCATAAGTCTAGGCTGATGAGATCACGTTTTGTCCGTGTGTCTGTCTGTTTATATGTGTGTGATTCGTGTGTGTGTGTCCCTAATAAATTTTAAACGGCTGGAGCGATATCAATGAAACTCGGTAAGTTCATAGCACTATTCCGGACGACCCCGACCGTGTCTTTCAAATTTAGATAAGTCTCACCAATTCGACATGGCGGCTGTGCGAAGTATTTCAATGGCATTCTATATCTCTGCCAATATATTACCGGTATCACCCTGAAAATTTGTACGGAGATAAAGGGCACTACTGGAAATTCATCTATGAGATTTTCAAAAACCGGTTAACTACAATACGAACATGGCTGCCAAGCGAAGATGAAAGTTTCAAATAAACTTTTCTCGCGATTTAATGATCCAAACTCAATGAAACTTGGTACAGCAAATGTTTATACACATTGTATTGCACTGATATCTAATTTAGTTCAAATGTTTACATAACCTCAAGATGGCGGCTGTGCAAATTTTAAAATTATGTTTTTATTTCTTGTGCCGTAATCATGCGATCGAAGTGAAAGTTTTTATAATCAACCTACGCAATAATTGTCCTTTAATGGAACATGACTGTGACCTACATATATCAAAATGCATCATGGCGACCATCCGCAATATTTAGTCGGTTCTGAATATCTACGAATATATTGCAGCAATCAATCGAAATGTTGTATGCTGATAGAGGCAATTAACATAAGAGGATAGGCTATATGATAATTGGCTTTAGTTCTTCACGGAACTAGTTGTTTAATTTGTGAAAAATCTTCTCACCGGAAGTAGTTATAAGACTTCAATGAAACACTGTATTGACTCATACTAGCGCTCGTAGTGGTAGAAAAGCCAATCTAATGGACCGGATATGGTTGAATTCCATTGACTCGCACTTACGCTCATAGTGGTAGAAAAGGCAAACTGCTAATTTAATCGACTGCATGTGGTTGAGTTCCCGGTGAACAATCAACCGTCTATCACCAGCACCTCGTAAGAAATATTTAGTGTGTCCTTTACGTTTGGACAAGTGGGGAAAACAAGGAACATTAATAACAGATGCAACAAAAAAGGAAGGAAGGTCTAGTCTATGATATCAAATGATGATTTCAACTTGGAGTTGCTTGTCTAAAGGATTACCAACTGTGGATTTTATGCATTGGTAGAAATTGATAAATGATCATGAATTGTGTTAGTTGTATTATAATTTATTCAGTTACAGAGTCTCACGATTGGGTTTTGCTTGCCACGGTGCGTGAGTGGTAATCGTGTCGGACTATCAACTCCAAGCTTGCAGGTTCGCTCCTGACTGTGGTAAGTCGTTTTTGAAAGGCGACAAAAATCACGGTACGTATGTCATACGTTGTTGACATGTTAAAGAACCCATTTGAATTCAGTAGGCCGTGTTCATAATGGCAAAATTAATCTCGGGATTTTCCGCCAACACAAAAAGTTCCTCCTTTCTCCACTTGAAAGCTCTATAGATATCTAACCTCCTTGACTTTTATAGCGCTCCAAGGAGCGATAAAATTCGATATTCAAGCTGTCATCTGGGTGTCAAATAACAAAGCTTGCACCCGGCACCGAAGCCATACGGTATTATTATTTTTTTTAAAATTTCGTTAGGGCCATCCATGGACCGCGGTGCTTGTGTTTTAGCTGTTTCTTTATGTCATCGTCAGGCTTGCCACGATTGGTGTTCTTAGTGGTGGGTTTGGCAGCTGCTTTCATGTTGGTACCTCGAGCTTTTCTGATGGCCCAGTAGTTCTTCATTTTCCGGCTAAATTGAATCTTACGTTCCTCAGACCATTTCCTAGTCTCGTCTTTTGGTCTGCGGGTAACTTCTGTGAGGGATGTTACGAAGGATTTAATTTTAAGAGCATCTATGAGATTTTCTTGGTGTTTATATAGCTCACGATTTGGTTGATACCTCGGCTTCCATCTGGTAGAATTCTTGGTCCTACTATCCGTCTCAGGAACTTTCTTTCTTGTACCTCGAGGGCTCTTAATGGGGTCTTCCTAGTTAGACATAGGCACTCTGCTGCATAGAGGACTGAAGGTCTGACTACTGCATTGTAGTGTCTTAGTTTGACATTCATCGACAACTTTTTTGAAGCATATAGTTTTCTACATGCATGGTAAGCCTTATCTAGTTTGAGTCTCCTGTGTTCAAGAGCCACTGTTTCGCTGAGGTCCTCTGAAAACCATTCCCCAAGGTATTTTACACTTTTGACTCTCTTGATGTAGATGTTAACACTGACTCTCATCATTCTAGGGGCATCCTTGATGTTAGTAACAAACTCGGTCTTTCCTATGTTAGGTATTATTATTATTATTATTATTATTATTATTATTATTATTATTATTATTATTATTATTATTATTATTATTATTGTGCTTGTATTTATCTTGTGCGGTTTCATTTCTGAATTATTCTCGCTAGTAGATTCATTGTCTTATTAATTATCGGTATTGGATATTTTCGAATAGTGTTAAGGGGATATTTCAAGAATTATTACGTTCTTGGAACAGGGAGAATTATATTGCTATTATTACCTGATTAGAATCATTATTTATTTTTGGAAGGTGTTAGAAGTCAAAATGTTCATCCCATATATTGTAAAGTTTTGATCAGGGTGTGCAAGTCTGTATCATAAGTGTAGAAGTTGAGAGGCTAGTCTTGCACACATGAGGAACGCACTAGCAGAATGTCTCAGTGCTGCTCATGAGCAGTGGCAGTGATCATGTCCAAAGCCAAAGCCTTACCGCAGACTGTGCTGATTTTAAATATATCAATGAGGATGTTATTAGCTCCTTCCTTGAACTTCCCTTTTCACGGAGGAGTGAGTGGATATTGGATGCGTATCGCAGGGGTAACGTTATCTCCTTTTCTTTTTGCCCAAGGTTGTGGGATCCAAGCCCGGCGCAGTCTACAATGGGAGTGAGCCGTGTCATCAGAATTACTGGCAATTACAGACTCATTTATTATTATTTTTTAATATAAATGCGTCCATGGCTTAGGAAATGTGTACTGTTTTATATTGGCTATACTGGCCTACATGATAGCGGTATTGACATTTCCATTTCAACAATGTCAAGAAAAATAATTATCTTCTCGTAATGCACATTCCATCAGACGATATCACACGCGAGGCTTGCTATTGAGAAAGTGCACGAGAAGTTACCATTTTGGCCATAATAGCAAATACGTGCTTTGGTCAATTTGGTGTTTTGTTATTCTCAATATTTATGGATATCCCAGCAATTAGAGGACACTGAACAGGAATAAGGATCATCTCATAAAGAGGGAATCTCTACTATTATGCTCACCATTCTAATACAATAGCCCAACAATGGGAATTTCACCAACAGTTACTGGATTCAATTCATGACATGCGAATGTTCTGATAAAAGAGCATATCATTATGAGTTCCGTCCGTCTATCTCATGTTTTCTCCCTCTCGCATTTCCGTAAACAATTGTTTAAATATATTAATGATCGCAACAATTAACAGACAACAGCTATTTTATCGCTCTGGTTTCTGGACATTAATTAAACACTGCGGCATATACTCCAGGTTTAAAAACGCTGTATGCGTATTTGCATAGGCGCTGTTAAATCACAACCAATTTTATTCAATTACTAACTGAAAAAAGTCCTTATGAAATAAAAATGAAGATACATTTGCTTTCATTGCATTCAGTTGTATTATTGGGCACGTTGCTGTGTTTCTACCCATGATTATTATTAATCCAGTATCTACGGGGAATTTGAATTTGAATTTATTGATAGAGACCTGGCACTGAGGCTAAAGAGCCCCTTTATGTAGCGTGTGCAATGCTCTGGTTTGATTTTTTCTAATAAGAAACTAAACCTAGCTTAACAACTAACAAAACAAAATATAATATATACTTACAACTAAACAAGCCAATCAGATAGCATTTTATACAAGATGAATAATACAAATTAGAATATAATACAGGGTCCAGCAGCAAAACTTCCTTTTTTAAAAAACGTAATAAATCCCAGTGCAAGAATCAGAAAACTTTTATTTTTTATACATTGTAGGCGCATACATAAAGTTTGTTTAACATAGTTTTGAAGATCAAATCAGGTAGGTGACGTCCCCCATACTCCATACACTGAGAAAATCGCTTTCTGGCGTTTGTCAAGACTCGTACCAGCAAATCAGGCGATATGTTGAAAATTCTACCTGGATATTGGTCTTCAAATCTTGTAGGGTCCTTGAACGGTTCATATAAGCACGGGATTTTAAAAAAACATAGAAAAAATTCATAAGTGGGGCAAATCGGGAGAACGGGGCCGGCCACTCCAAATCGCCCCTAAGTGAAATGAGGTGCTCCGGGAAGTGTTCCCTCAATATAGCCATCGTTGCTCTTGAAGTGTGTGCCGTTACACCGTCTTGTTGGAACCAAATGTCCCCTGAATCCAACTCATCCAGCCGTGGGAAAAATAATTCCTGTAACATATTTACATACCGGTCCGAATTCGCTGTAAATGTGACTGTATTTTCCTCAAAGAACCAGGGACCAATAATTCCAGCTGAAGACAGTGCACACCACACTGTGACTTTAGGTGAATGCAAAGGCCTTTGGTGCAGTTCTCGAGGATTGGCGGCATCGCAGTAGCGCATGTTTTGTTTGGTAACGGATCCACTCAAATGAAAATGGGCTTCATCACTAAAAAAAAAAAAGAAAACAGAGTCCTCAGGAACGACTTCGAGAAGAACCTCACACGCGTTCCGCCGACAATTGAAGTCACGTTCAGAAAGTTCCTGCGCACTCACCACCTTGTACGGATGGAAATGAACGTCCGCATAAAGAATTCTCCTCACAGACCGATCGGAAAGTCCAAGGGCAGACGCATGTTTGCGTACAGAACGCATTGGTGATCGCAACACTGAAGCTCTCACTGCCTCAATGTTCTCAGGTGATCGAATAGGCCGAGGGACTCCAGTTCTTCGTCCTGTCACACTTCCAGTTCGTCTGAACGTTGTGACCCACGTAGCAATTGACTTCCGGCCCGGGACAGGGGCCAACGGGGCCAAATTAAAACGCCTTGGGATGCGATCACAGAACATCCGCTCGTAAGTAGGCCTCAAGGGCAAAAGCACGCTCCTCCCTGTTTCAACGCATGATGGCGACTGAAATGTGTCGGGACAAAACTTTAGAGTACCAGCTCACGAACGAGACCGCTAGCGCTCCGCTACGACATCAAGCGACTGAATGGCGCGCATTAAAGAAAGGAAGTTATGCTGCCGGACCCTGTAATTAAATAAATAACCGAACTGAGTTCCAGACGAAAATCGCGAATGTTAAGTATGAACCAAGATCATTGCGACAACCTGGGAAAAATGGGACGGATGAGAGGAAGAGGGAACATTCCGCGATAATGAAGAGTATTGGGAGGAGCGGAGGAGACACGTTTCCAAATGACATCATGTTATCAAGTTTAATCGCTCTCCTGTAGGGGAATTTGCGCTTAAGTGAAATAATAATTGTATTGATGCAGCCAATGGCGATGGGCTTTTCTTTTGAGGACAGGTCAGGAAAGGGATATTGGAAGGAAATCGGCCGTGGAAATATTGAAAGGGACCGTCCCGGCATTTGCCTAGTGGTGAAAATGGGAAACCACGAAAACCATTTTCAGGACGGCCGAGGTGGGATTCGAACTCACGCTCTCCCGATGCCAGCGAGGCATGAGGTAGCGCGTTAGCACTCTCGGCTGGTTTAAATAAAATAATTACCTACCTAATCGCTTTTCACGGAGAACTCATCATGTGAGGCAGAAATCAATGCCAGGATCAAAGCAGGAAACCAAACCCTCTACAGCTTAGCACAGCTACTTAGGTCCAGATGTCTCTCCAGACAGTTCAAAATTCGTCTGTATAAAACTCTGATCCAACCCGTTGTACTATAATTATGGATGTGAGACATGGAGTATCCGAAAACAGGACTTTCATAAACTACTCGTTTTTTTGAGAGAAAAGTTCATCGGAAGATTATCGGACCGGTGAAGGATGTACACACGGGTGAATGGAGGATTTGACACAATCATGAAGTAGAAGACCTGTACCATGATGCCAACATAGCTGGAACCAACAAAACCAGAAGACTGCAGTGGGCTGGACATGTTGCCCGGATGGAAGACCACCGATGGCCACGGAAGCTACTGGATTTCATCCACACAGGAAGAAGAACACCAGGGAGACCATGGAAGCGGTGGAGTGATGGACTCCATGAAGATCTGCAACAGGCAGCGATACGTGTGGACAGTTAGCTGATGGCAGCTATGGATAGGAGACGATGGGGAAGGAAACTTGTAGCAGCGAGCGGTCCACTGGGTCTGATCGCGTAGAAGAAGAATGTAGTATTAATAGTTTGTTAGTTATTGTTGTTTAAAGGGGCTGAACTACGAGGTCATCTGCCCCAAATATGTATTATTAAATCTATTGAAAAAATACAATCTATAGTATATTAAAAAAGAACTACAGTTTGTATTGTGCCCTTGCAGCAAGAAATATGCAAATCACAATATGCCAGCATTGCTCAATTCGGGATTTTTCGGGGCTGCGGTAAGTTCTCCCACTCTGTGACTTACATATTTTGGATAAAATAGAGGATACACTTGCAAAAATAACAACAAAATCAACTCCTATTTTAACACATTTAATTAATCAAAAATTATGGCGCTACAAACAAATAAACACATAAACTACTGACCAATATCATTCTACTTGTCCAAAGTGAACAAGGAATAGCATAAAAATAAAACAAATATTAGATTAAAACACATGGTTTTCTTTAAAACCAACAATTCACGATTATTTTCACTTCCATAAAGTACTTATCTTAAAGTTCCAAATAACTACGAGCTTCTTTGGCTCGATACTTTCCCATAATAATGGTGTCATATTTTTGTACACCTCAAGAATTATTTTTATCTTTTCTTATCATCAAAACAAATATATAATTACATTTAAAATTACATGTTAATTATTCACTTCAATATTTGGGCATATCACATGTTCTCCGTATTTACTATCTCTCTCAAGTTTTGCAAATTCACTACGGTGATCGGGAAAACTATTTGTGTACTCCAGAGTTATAAAGATTACTTGACAAAGTCAAAAACTATGATCACTCCCGAAACCTAGTTATCTTCACAAAACTCGTGGATTCCTATTTTCCATCCAATATTACAATAGGGATTTTATTTAATTCATTTGTCTTATAAGACCATTATCACATAAGAAAACTACGATCTGAATTGGCAAGCGATATTATCAATCTACAAGGACCTCGGTTCAACGCCCGGGTCATTAACAACTTTAAACACTCACGGTGTATTTAACACATCTTACAAGACGGTTTTTACCCACCCTCGCTCTATGAGGGTCAGGCCATTATACTCGGGCGTGATTTATGACAAGGAAAGCGACTCTCTGCCTAACCTACGGTGGCAGCTCTCTTCAATGCTTTAAAACAAACCTTCACATTATTCTCAGTTCTGTGGAGAGACCTGGCTTTTACTTCACTTATTTCCATTCAACAATATTCTTTGGCTCATAAACCACTTTCGTAACCTTGGCATTTATTCATTATGAGAGGGTCCTCATTGATTGGGAAGATTAATATACATTCTACGACGAATAATTAGGGGCTTTAACAACAAAAGGATTCTAGGTTCGAATCTCTTAACATGCCTCGGGAACATTTCCACATTTGGAGGACTTATACAAGACGCGATTTAAAGTCGGCCGTGGCCTACATGACATACGCTCAATAATACCATACATTAGCTCCCTTTTACGACGAATACACACATGGCCTCGTGATCTACGTCACAATTAGAGGACTTACAACATATCTCAATTCACTGCAATCAACTACCCTCCATAAGTAATTTACCAAGTACTTTAACTTTTACGCGTTCCTAGCGTGACTTTTTATTTAATTGCGTTCCATTACGCTACACATTCCTTTACGGCCGAATGTCTTCCAAAGAACTGATAAATTTCATAGTAACAATTGATACATATCTTAATTCTTATATTAATCTTTTCCGTTGACAATAAATCGCTCCCTTTTTAAGAACACGCATTCACATCATGTCTTATACATTTGTTAAGGCTTCAACGCTCTATATTTTTATATCATTCAATTTAATCTTTATTTAGATTTCTTTACCTTGTTATTCACATCATGTTTTCATTCCTTACAAAAGCTCAAAAGCTATTTCTTTCATATAATTCAAATTTACCTTTATGTAAATATCTTTGTTATAATTATTATTATCACGCTTGCTTTTATAACATTCATTAAATACTGACATTTTATTCCATGCATTTCCTCTACAGGATTTGTTATTTCACATAATTATTTATTATTTCTTAAAACTTTATTTTCGTTCAGATCGCGTTCTTATTTAGTTATTATTCATTTAAAAACATCCCTTCTACTCAAAACTCCGGTGGAATTGTACACAAAATTTTTCCCGACACCAAAACATAATGAAAATCTTTACTTACATGTTTAAGGTCGCTTTCTGACCTTTATTCTCGTTTGATGTGACATTTTGGCCCACCTTCTTGACCTACTACATATTGTACAATCTCATCTTATGTACAGAAATTTCTTGACACATATTCACTATATTTAACACTGACAACATTTTTTTTTAATACACTGGTGTATCCGTTTTGAACACACATTAAAACACTAAAAAATGTTTCTCTGGTACATATTATAACACACATCACTGTGCATAAAACGCTTTCACTTTACCTAAAACACTTAAAATGATACTCTTATTTCTTTTCTTACAATATTTACACTTCACTCCTATCACACGGGTGTATCTCAACGATTTTTACAATTTCTGTCAGCTGTTGATGATCCCTGATGTGAATCCTATCGACCTGCATTGGACGTGTGATTTTACTCGTTCAAAGTTTCTCTCTCCTACAATGGAAACTACTGGTTTCAGTCACTCAAAACCGCTTCTATTGTCTATTACTCGGCTTTACTTTATCTGCTTTAACTAGGCGATAAATGTCTTTACTTTGCCGTCACCTCTATTTATATATGGTGGTCTATCGCACCCTATAGTTTCTATATCTTGGCCTCCCTTCGAGGACCGTATACTGTCTATCGTATATTTTTGACGTTTTCTCACTAGAGTACGTTTTCCCTCTGGTTTCGAAACTAAGTTCCTAAGTTCCTTTCGCTTGAACTTCCATCTTTCGCGATCGTAATTACTGTAAAGTTCCTTTACAGGACTTAATGTCTTTAACAATGTCTTTACTAAACGTAACGCCGTTTATTTGTTGGAGTTCTTATAACTTCGTAACTGTATTTAACTAGTGTTCTTCTGGAACTCGAAGTTCCCTACTGATCGCTGTGTCTTACTTTGGCTATATTGCTTTAAAGTCCGTATATTTAATGTTCTTTATAATTTAGGACTCTTCAAAGTCTCGAACTGCTAACCCTCAGCGTAGCGTACTTATATCGTAACTGGTCTACACTCGGTGAACTTGTAACATAGCCTCCCACAGGCTCTGGATCGATGTCTGATATAGCTTAACGTCCCCCTCACGGGCTCTTGAATACTGCGTATACGATGTGGTGCAGCACTTCCGCTCACGGAATGCTCGTAGACTGAATGATTATGATGCTCCAGCGTAACGCCCCCCTGGACGGACTAAGACTGCATGCACTGATGCAGAGTAACACCCCCTCACGGGCTGTCAGAATAACTGCATGATTGGCTTGGTGAGGCCAGGAGTTTTATACCTTTCAGCAAAAAAAAAAAAAACTCTAGTCCTTTTCGTGACCAACTTTTGAACTAATTGTCGCACAATTATAAAAATCGTATCTCCAGAAAGCTCGTCTTCCAAACGTAAAATAATCTTCCTGTCCATAGAAATCGATCGTGCATTTCCGAGATATTAATTAATTTCTCGTCCTCAACTGTGTGGGTGGTGCTGTTCTTTTTTTATTCTCCCACTCCTTGGGTCTCGGTGAACCCCCAATGACGTCTACTTGCGTTTGCAGTTTTCTCCTGTGCAATTTTTACAAGGTTTTTCTTTACACAAAAATCTCTAATCCAAATTGATTCACCGTACTGTATCTGTTTACTTATTTTTATACTCGTAAACGGGTTAAATTTAATTATTCCTGTTCTGACTCAGCAGCGAGGTTGCCATATTCCTGCAACGTAAGAGCAATTTCCGAGTCCAGCTTCTTCGTCTTACAGTCAAAACTTTCCACTCGTTCTAATAATATCCATGACTGGCTCCTTATAAATGTCAAGAGGCATGAGCTCATCTAAGGAACACCTGGCCCTAGCGCTTGCTCAATGTTAGGCTATAATCCTGGCTGGAAATCTCTCTCCGTTCCCTTAGAGACTGTATGATTCTTTCATTCCTTTCTCAAAGTACATGGATTAGACTCCCTTTTGAGGCCATGGTACATGGGTTCAGTATGTGAATTATAAATGCTCTATGATTAAAACAAGTAGGCCTACATGAGTGGCATGATTACTCGAACTAATATCAATTCCACGGAAGTTATATCTTGGATACTAAAAAACCCTCCCTATATTATTCTGCTAAGGTCCCATTCCAGATTTGTACCGAAAATAAGGTCCCATTAACACCAACCTACACATATGAGGTACTTACAGGTTCAGCATAACCCAATGCGTAAGCGAAACGCACTCACTTACTCTTTAAATGCCTCTCAATTAAATAAATACCTTAAAACATGTATATTTACAATGAAATAATGAGAGAATGCAACACGGTAACCATGGTAACAGAATCTCACCGGTCCACCTATTTCTGTGAGACGCAATGCAATTCCAATTATTACATTACTGTGAAAGTTTCCAGACGGTCATAAGTTTATCACTGAACCAAATTATGCTGTAAAATTCATCAATACATACAGTAATCTCTAGAATTTTTTCACACAATTGTCACGTGTGAGTGTGGTGCGAAAGGTCTTTTTCACCTGACTATAAAGGGTCTCCGAAAACCACATTTAAAAGCCCTTAAATTAACAGTGCCTGTGATATTCCCAGAAAACTAACTTCGCTCTGATATACCTATGAAGGAATGACAACCCCCTTATCACTGCACCAGTAGCTGAATTGATAATCATACTAATATATAAAAATGAGATGGTGTGTGTCTGTCTGTCTGTCTGTTACTCAATAACTCAAGAACCACTGGTACGATTTAAATGAAATTTTGCATGGATGTAGCTGATTTACCAGGTTTACATATAGGATACTTTTGATTTCGAAATTTTGCACTATTAAAAATGGCGACCATTTTAGTGACGTAATTAGACCCATTTGTTTCAAAGTTTCATATTTCCATATCAAATAAAAAGAGAATTGTAGGAAATAGCAAACATTTGATGGCACAAACGAGCTTCGAAATTTCATTTCCTATCCGAAAGGTCCTCATCACTTTTCGTGTATCTCCAACAGTTAGCGAGTAAAACCGACATTTGTGACGTTACTACACCCTTTGGTTTCAAAATTTCATATTTCCTTTTCAAATAAAAATAGAACGCTAAGAAATAACAAACTTTTGATGGTATACATGAGCTTTAACATTTAATTTTCTATCCGAAAGGTCCTTATCAATTTTCGTATATCTCCAACGGTTAGCGAGTAAAACCAAAATCTGTGCAATAAAACACGGTCAACACCGAGCGGTGCAGTATATCTCTCTATATATAAAAATGAAAATTTGTGTTTTTTTCTCTGAATTTCTACGGAAATTTGAGTTGTTTACACGATTCAGACTGTTTTATGATGGATGTGCGCGAAAATATTTTTTTGTCTGTCTGTTTGTTTGTCTGTGGACAAATTTGTTCACTTATAACTCGAGAACGGCTGGGTGTATCAACGTAAAATTTGGTACAGATATCCATCAGAGGCACGACACTAATCATTGATATAACTCTTCTCCGTACCTCTCATAAAAGGGGGCCTACCCCCTAAAAATACATGCTGAAATAGGCGTAGAAGGACGAGACAAACTCATTTTCAGCCCCTCAATGTGAGAGACAAAACTCGGGTCCCCGAAAACCTCATTTTAAGGACCGAAGACCAACCGTTTTTGAGATATTCCCAAAAAACTAATTTAACTTAATAAACTAATGAACGAATGCAAGCCAGTAACCATGCCAACGGATTCTCAGAGGTCCTTCTAATGCTGTAAGACGCAATGCAATTCCATTAATTACATTAGTGTGAAAGTTTGCAAACGGCTAGAAGGTTATCAGGGAACGAAATTGAGCCGTAAAATTCATCAATACGTATAATGCGCTTAAGGGGATCAAGGGGTACTCTAGAATTTTTTCACGCGATTTACAACTGCGGGTGTGGTACGGCAGGTCTATTATATTCCTATCCCCTTATTATTCATTCATTCATTCATTCATTTCGTATAGGCCATCTATGGACCGCGTCATTCCAACCGTCTCCTACTGGCTTTGATGTTTGCCCTGTACGCCCGCATTCGTTCTCGGTGGACTTCCTTCCGTTCCTGGGTCCAAATCTTTCCCGTTTTCAGCTTCGGTTTTTCTTGGAAACCTTTACAAGCTCGAAGTTTCCCTTTGAGTGAGGCGCGCTCCTGAATGTCTGTTGGTGTAATCCCCACTTCGTTCAGATCTTTATCCAGTTCAATAAACCAGGCCCATTTTGTTTTCCTCTCCTGAAAGTAAGTTATGTTGCGGTTGGTCAGTCTCGCTGGGCTCATTCGTTTCACATGCCCAAAAAATGGTAACCTTCTCTTCCGGATGACGTTGCTTATCTTCTCCACATGAGTATATAGGTCATGGTTATGCCGTCTTCTGTATTCCCCATTGTCTTTGATGGAACCCAATATCTTTCTCAAAATGTTCCTTTCTTTGGCCTCCAGTTTCTCGACCAAGCCTTTTTTGTTCATCGTGAGGCATTCAGAGGCATGCAAGACCTCCGGACGGATGACACTGCAGTAATGTTTTAGTTTTGCGTTGAAGGATATTGACCTTTTCTTATAGATGTCCTTAGTTAAATGGTAGGCCATTTCCATTTTGCTCATGCGTGATGTGAATGCTTCTTTCTCTGATAATATCCCTTCCCTGACCCGTCCTGAAAAGAAAAGTACATGGCCATTGGCTGAATTAAAAATAATTTAAAAAAATAGGTGTTATAATTTCTCCCTATATTATATTATTATTAGTATTATATTATGCCGTACAACGTCGAGACAAATCCCCTCGGTGACAGCGACAAACCTCGGGGGCCCTAAAGGGTCCTCGACAACTACATTATAAGACTCTAAATCCAACAGTTTCTGAAATATTCCCAGAAAACTAATTTAATTTAATTTAACAAACTAATGAAGGAATGCAAATCGGTAACCATGAGAACATTATCTCAAGGGGTGGCATACAACTTTCCATCTATTTCTGTAAGAAGCAATGTCACTCCATTTATTACATTTCTGTGAAAGTTTGCAAATGGCTATAAGGTTATCACGGAACTAACGTAGACCGTATAATTCATCAATGCAATTAAGGGGGTGAAGGGGTAACCTAGAATTTTTTCATGCAATTTTCACGTTCGACATATAGTACAGAAGGTCTATTATATCTCCAAACAGCAACATTATTTTCAAAAATTCCTGAATTGAACCAGCATTTTTTGCGGCTTTTAGGAATTTGGGCAATTTAAGGCTAAATAACCTGAATTTTCATGCACACAAGCCTTTATAATTTATGAAAGGGGTCTTCCTATGTATGGGCACCTAGCACAACGTAGAGGGTCAGTTTTTATGTGACGTGTATTGCGTTTCGTCTACAAAGCTTTCAATTGCATTTCACGTCAGGAAGTACACGTTAGGTGAATTTAGTCTGAGAGCACATTTTAACTTTTTTTTTTTTGTCGACATACGGGTTCAGCGTAAGGATGATTTTATTTGATACTGTGTGGTAGATATACCCATATTTGGAAATCTGGGTAATATGTTGTAGGCAATAGAATTGTCTGTCTGTCTTTCTGTGTATCTTTATGTACGCCTATACCTCGTGTTCGAATGCTTGGTGCATCGTAAAATTGGGTATGGTAACTATGAGAGTCAATACACCAATCATTTATAAAACTCTTCACCGTACTTTTCATACAGTAGAAGGTTGGATATAGAGAAAAACTCCTCAATATATGCTAAAATAGGCGAAATATAAAAATTATCCTAGAAGGACAACCAAAGCACATGTTGCGCTTCTCAATGTGAGACATAAAATTCGGGAATCTATAAAGGGTCTCCGAAAACTACATTTTAAAGGCCTTAAATTAACAGTGTGTGTGCTATTCCCAGTAAACTAACTTCGTTATGATAAACTTGAAGGAATTACAAACCGCTAACCATTGCAACAGTAGCTCAATTGATAATGTCTTGTGTAAACAACGAACACCGTTCGAAGAACGGGTACTTCTGCTAGTGTCTTATAAATCAGTCATAGCATTCATGATTGAGATTTTGCTAAGTGTACTTTTTACATCCAGAATATTCGCGGGCGAAGCCGCGACGGGTTATGCTAGTATTATAAAAAGCTGTATGTCATGGATATATTTTAAAAAATGTATGAACTATTACATTTTTGATTGTAAGCATGTTCGGGGTTTACGAATTCAACAACTGAGGTGATTCGTATTCCTTCAGAAATCTTGGTATTAGGTATTTCTTGACTTTTGTAGTGTTAACAGAGTTTGTTGGGGGTGAGTTCTCTATTTTGTGCGGTTTCACGGCCGGATGCGCTGCCTAGTGCGGTTACCCTCAAACGCGCGGTGTTTGGACCGCACTTACAGAGAATATTATGTGAAACATGATTAACCTCGTATTCGTTAGTTACCATCTGAGACACTAGATGCCTCTGTTGTGCGACTTGGATGGAAATTAGACGCAAAGCGAGTGCTGCAAGCGGTCTGAACACCGCCACGCGAGCACTAACGTTGGCGTAATGTAAGTAACTGATTTGATTTACCATTTTTTTTTTTTTGAAATCTTTGGATGTTGTTGAATGTAGAAACGTTAATTACGTCGGAAGTTTAGCCAATAATACCTAATTCATGTTTGTGGATCCCACATAAGGACTAAGACTGGTTGGTATTACGTTCCACAGAAACGTCTGCAGACACGGGAACCAGTCGAGTCACTGCGAAGAGTGGAAAAAGGCTACTGGCGGAGGCGGAATGTAGAACCTATTGGTTCATACTAAGAAATACCACTACCGTATTTTAAGTTTTCCCGACTCTCAAATAGCATTAGGTCGCGCCAGGAGAAACTACATTTCTAAAGGAAATTTCTCAAGAATATTGTTGGTCGAGTCTACTCTCAGCTTGAGAGAAATGGAGCAGAAGATCATTGCAAGACGACACACTTAGGTCAGCAGACCACTTCTTGTCGGACTTCCAATACACTTGAACTACTTCCAGACTACTACAATAGAGTTCACAGTTCGATTGCTACTGTCAGCAACTCCTTATGTTTCAGTTATGTCGTCATAAAGTCCACTGGTCTTGCTCGTTTTGCCCACTCGATGGAGTGGATAATATTAAATGAATTATACAACCGTATCGTAGGAGACAGAGCATTGTGGGAGTTATGTGGTAGTGTTATTGCTTGTTTAACAAGTACATTCATAACAAAACTATCGTCATTAAGATATTTTTTTTTGTAGTTAAAGATCCGTTTTTGGAGCTTAGGACACCCTGGTCATCATTCCCTTGCACTAGGGTGTATGTCTAGAGCTGTATTAACTTGCATATATTTTCGGGCTGGGATTCTCTCAGTAATTAACGTGGACAAGGGAAAGCAAACTTAATCTCAGTTAAAGCGGGATGTACCGACAACTACTGTAGTTACCATGGCAACGAGGGCAAACAGACTTTTTTTTAAATTCCTATTTATTTATTGTCGCTTTAACTCGTAGAGTCATATCGCGACATACATAATTGTGTACATAGCTATAACAATGTTGGATACAAACATTTACTTAAGGTGTGGTATTACAAAAGTTGTTACAGAGGTTATATATCTTGGTACATATTCGTCAGTTTTAAAAAATTAATTATGTTTTTGAAATGGATGTGTTCATTTAAGATATCACTTAGGCTTCTTCTCTGATGGAGGTTGCATAGATTTCTTTGTTGATCGTACAAAGGGCAATTTAGTAGTATGTGGTTAACCGTTTTCCGTTCTTGACAGTTCTCGCATACCGGTGGAGATGTCTTGCAGAAGATGTGTGCGTGGGTCATTTTGGTATGACCTATTCGTATTCTGGTAATGAGGACTTGTTCTAGGCGTGGAAGGAGCGGGGTGTCAAATTTATTTGTAGAATCATTCCGGACGTCATGAAGCTTTGAGTGTGGGGACCGGATCCAGTCGGTTAACCATTGTTTGTGGATTTTTGGTTTAAGAGAAGAGGCCACATCATTGTAGGGGGTGAGAAAGTTTGGATCTTGAGGGGAGAGACGAGTTGCTTCTTTGGCTGCTATGTCTGCTTGTTCGTTGCCTTTTATCCCCTTGTGCGAGGGAATCCACATAATGTAAATTTGCTGACCATTATTTGTTGCCGTGTTGTATGACTCCAGTATATTTTGGGATAAGGAGTTGGAACGCGATGAATCTTGAAGGGAGTTTATTGTAGATAAGGAGTCACAGAGGATTAAAAAGATTTCTCTTTTTGTGTAATTCTTGATGTATTCTATAGCTTTTAGAATGGCGTATTGTTCACATGTGAATATAGAGCATATTTTTGGTAATGTATACTTTATCGTATGATCTGGATATACAATAGCGCAGCCGCTACCATATTCTGTCTTTGATCCATCTGTATAGATTGCGGTAAAGGTGGGAAATCTTTTGGTTTTCTCTATAATGAGTGTCTTGAAGGTGCTACTGTCAGTTGATTCTCTATTAATTTCACATAAGTCTAAAATAGTTGGTGGAGTTTTTATTCTCCATGGCGGAATTGACATATTTGTTGTAGTTCTCGGAGCAATTGGGGGAAAATGAGAGTGGACATCATGTAGAAGTCGTGAAAGTCTAATGTGGATAGGAAGATGTCTTCTTTGCTGCGTGGGGTAGCGAAGAGATTGATTATTTGGGAAAACATAGGTGTAAGTTTTGGAGTGCGGAGACGCGGCGACCTTTGTTGCATAATTGATAGTCAGTAGTTTTCTGCGAGATTGGAGCGGAGGTTCATAAGCTTCCATTAGTAGACTGGAGATCGGACTGGTTCTAAAAGCTCCTAAGATGATCCTTAGAGATGTGTTTTGAATAGGGTCTAGTAATTTAAGTGCTGATGCTGGGGCTGAATTGTATATAATGGAGCCATAGTCTAGCTTAGAACGGATGACTGCTTTGTACGTGGACATTAATACATGAGCGTTAGCTCCCCAGTTGTTAGCTGCTAATGATTTGAGAACATTAATTCGACGTAGGCAGTCGTTTCTTAAAGTTTAAGATGAGAATTCCATGTTAGTTTGCTGTCAAAGGTCATTCCCAGTATTTTTATTTCTTTTTCCACTTCGATTTTATTTCCCTTGAGATATAATTCTGGTTGTTCATTCTGTCTTCTCTGTTTGGAAAATAGAATGCATTTGTGTTTGGTTGCAGAGAAAATGAAGCCTGTAAGATTCTCCCAATTGGCAAGATTGTCGAGGGATTTTTGTATTATTTCTTGGGTTGTTGATAGATTACGGCCTTTGCAGAAAATGGTGATGTCATCCGCAAAGAGGCAAGAGTTTACTGGGAGGTTGATGCAGGAAGTTATGCCATTTATGGCTACTAAGAAAATGGTTACACCAATGACTGAACCCTGTGGGACTCCTTTCTCTAATCTGATTTCTTGAGATAGGGCACCATTAACTCGGACTTGGATGCTTCTGTTCTGTAGAAAATTGTATATGAATCCAATCATATTTCCCTTGATATTGTGTTGTTTTAGGGTTTCGATGACTTGAGTTTTGCGTATCGTATCATATGCTTTATGTATGTCTAAACTGACTGCTAGGAGATGGAGTCCATGTCGAAAAGCATCTAGAATTTCTGATTCTAAGGTTATTAAGGTATCAGTTGTTGAGTGAAATTGTCTGAAACCACACTGCTCTTGTGTAAAGAAATTCTGCTGCTCTAGTATCCATTTTAGTCTTTTATTAATAATGTTTTCCATTAATTTGCACATAGTACATGATAGAGCTATTGGTCGATAATTATCAGGAATCATTTGGTCCTTTCCTGGTTTGGGTATAGGAATCACTATGGCTTTCCTCCAAGCATCTGGAAATACTTTCTGAGTCCAAATGAAGTTGAAAATTTCGGTGAGATATTCTAATCCGTCAGGGGGAAGTTTTTTCAAGAATTCATATATTATATCATCAGGGCCAGGACTAGAGTTTCGGCAGTCGTTGAGTTCTTGAGATATTTCGTTTATGCTAATTTTATCATTGTAACTATCATTGGTATTATCAAAGAGGTCTGAGAGTGAGTTATTGTCAGGTCCACGGAAATTTGAGAGTACTTGTTCATTATTGGAATCACTTGATATTTTTGCAAAGTTTTTGGCTAAGGTATTGGCAATGTCTAGATTGTTGGTTATTGTTGATCCAGATTTTGTTGAGAGAGTTATTGTTTTTGAGGGATTTTGGATTCCTTTAATTTTCCGTAAGTATTCCCAAACAGATTTCTGAGGGGTCTGATTGGAAAGAGAGGACACGTATTTTATCCAGGAATTTCGTTTGCTTTCTTTGATAACTTTTCGTGCTTTTGCTCGACTTCTTTGAAAATTTAATTTATTCTCAAGAGTAGGGTGTCGTTTGTATTTGTAAAAAGCTTGATTGCTGATTTTGATCGCTTCTTTACATGTGTTGTTCCACCAAGGAATTACTCTTTTGTGGGTTACATTGTTAATTGTAGGGACTGATTTTTCTGCGGCTTTGAGCATTGCCTTAGTGAATTCGTTTACAATATAGTTGATATTGTAATTTTTGATGAGGTAAGATGGCGGTAATCTGTTGAGCTCAGTCTTGATATTTTCTCTGTATTGACTCCAGTTGGCATGTTTTGAGTTCCATTTCTTAGGATTAATTTGAGGGTGAAGTTTGTTGTTTTTATTAATTGATATAGGGAAGTGATCACTTCCATAGAGGTTTTTACTAGCTTTCGATGTGAATGTTGCTGCTATGTCTGCAGTGCATAAACATAGATCAATTGTGCTGAACGTTCCGTGCTGTATGTCCCAGTGTGTCGGACCATTGGAGTCTAGCAGGATTAATTTTTCAGAATCTATTAGTGTTTAAATTATTTTCCTCTTTTATTTGTATAGTCATTGTTCCAAACGGTGCTGTGGGAGTTGAAATCACCCAAGAGAATAAAAGTTTTGGGAAATTGGTTTGTTAGATCTACTAGGTAGTGCAGTTCTATTTTCTGGCTGGAAGGGAGATATATATTGCAGATACAGAAGGAAAGTGAAAGGAAGATCATAGATGCTACTGCTTCCAATTTTATATTTAGTGGAATTTCTTTTTGGGGAACTTTATTGCTAATGTAGGTGGTAACTCCTCCGCTTGCGTAAGTAGGATTGCTGCGGTTTTTGTAGTAAGCTGTATAATGATTAATATTAGCCACATTGTGGTCTCTAAAGTTGGTTTCTTGTAAGCAGATTATTTGAGGTTGATGTTCATTGACTAAAATTTTCAAGTATTTGTTTTGGGGGTAATACACGTTTATATTCCACTGTAATATACTGGGATTCATGAAGATTATTTAAATAGAAGGATTATTGGCTTGGGTTCATTTCGGTTTGAGGAGTTATAGGAGGAGAGGAGTTGCTGTCATTATTAAGTGCATTGAGTAGTTTCTTGATAAGTCGAGTGTTACTATTCTTGATGTTCTTGTCTTGATAGTAGGGATGTAGTTTGCGCATAGTCTCGATGAGTTCTTCAATATTAGATGTGTAAGATAGTGCAATGGATAAGGAATTTGGTGCTGATGCACCTTTAGTGTTCTCAAAAAGACTTTTTAGTTGTAAAAAGTCAAGTGAAAAGTTAGAGGGATCAGCTTCTATCACTTCTTTCACAGGGAGGAGTTGATTTTCTAAGTTGAAGGAATTCGGTTTCATTGTTTCTTTCTTGGGTTGGATTATGTCTGGAGTTTTTTTTTTTTGAGCCCAGAGTAGGGAATTCGTCATTTGGTTTATCATCTCCCGATATAGAGAGGTCATCACAGAAGGACTTGATGTCAGCTCTGGAAGAGATAGCTGAGGAGTCACTTGGAGGTAAAGGTCGTTTTATTCCATGGTGTATGGTGGTAGACGATTCTTTGTTGATTTCAGGTAGCGGTAGTTGTCCATTCAAGGACGTTTCCATTAGAGGAGTGTTTTGATAAGTAGGAAGGGAGTCGGTATTACGTTCAATAGTTTGAAGAGGATTCTTATCCTGTTCATGCTCCAAAGTATTGCCGGCTGGATTGGATGGTTCCTCCTTGGAAGGGGTTGGAGGTAGGTTGAAAGGTTGGTTTTCTTCGTCTGAAGGATTAGTTAGCAATGGACATGCACGGGCCAAGTGGCCTTCTTCTTTGCAAGTAAAGCAGGTTGGGATATCAGAGGAGGTGTATATCCAATAACTCGTTCCTTCGTAGCATATCTGGAATGAAGGTGGTAGTTTATTGAAGTCACAGGGTTTAACATAGAGTTGTCGGCGGAAGCTGAGTATATGTGCAAAACCTGGGATATTAATTCCAGCCTTGAGGTTAGATATGGAGGACATTGGTTTGATATTCAGTTGTTGAAGGTAGTCTGTAATGACTGAGTTAGGTAAAATAGGACAGACATTTGATAATATCACTCGTTTGTTTGGAACTATTAGTGGACGTAGGGAAAGGTCAATGTTGTTGATGTTGATTACAGGGTGGTTTAAGGATAATTCTTGAACAAGATTTTTATTCGATAGGAATATGCAGATTCTCGAATTAGAAATGCGAGATACATATCGTATGTTATCAGGACTAGTTTATTTATTTATTCGTGTCAGAAGCAAACAAAATACTGGATTACACTAAAATTACATACATATTTACAAAAAAAAAAATCAAAGAATGGTGAAAATTAATATAAACCGGCCCTTTTCAGCGCCAAAACTGACAATCATCTCTGTCAATATTGAAGGTCTTTCATCAACCAAGGAAGAGTTATTAAGCCAGATATGCCATGATCAGAAATGTGATTTACTATGTATTCAGGAAACCCACCGAGACTTGACTCTCCACCGTCCAAAAATCAAGGGTATGAGCCTAATAGTTGAACATCCTCATCGACATTATGGCAGCATTATCTTTGCCAAACCTAATATTCAGATCGTCTCCACAGGAATTTCCATTGTAGATGACACCGAAATTCTTACAGTAGAGCTTAGCAACTGTTCTGTAACATCAGTTTATAAGCCCCCAGGTACTGTATTTAAATTTGTAGAACCCAGCAACTTCCAGCATCAATCTGTGAAGTTTGTTGTTGGTGATTTCAACAGCCGTAACACAATATGGGGTTACTCAACTACCGATGAAAGTGGTGAGGCCGTGGCTGAATGGGCAGACTCATATGATCTCAACTTATTGCATGATAACAAACTTCCAGCATCTTTCAACAGTGCAAGATGGAGGCGTGGATATAATCCCGATATGATATTTGTGAGTGAAAACATATCTCATTTATCAATAAAATCAGTGGGTCAAGCTATTCCTCACACGCAACACCGGCCTATTATATGCCAGATTTATGCTGCCATTCGACCACAGTCAGTTCCTTTCCGACGTAGATACAATTTTAAGAAGGCTGATTGGGAGAAATTTACCATTTCTCTAGATGAGAATATTCTAAATATTGAGCCAGTTCCTGAATTATATGACGACTTTGTAAATATCGTGAAGTATTGTTCCCGTGTTTCAATTCCCCGAGGCTGCAGAGCACAATATATAAAAGGTCTGACTTCGGAAACTGAGGAACTTTTGAAAAACTATCTTGACCTCTTTGATAATGACCCATTTGGTAACGATACCCTTCAAGCTGGGGAAGATCTTTTAACAGCGATTTCCAAGAACAGGAACGATGCATGGTGCCAATTGATGGAGGAGACGGATCTAAGTAAGAGTAGTCAGAAAGCCTGGAGACTCCTTAAGTACCTGAGTTGTGATCCAACAACAAAAGAGGGACACAAAAATATAACAGCTAATCAGATTGCTCGTCAGCTCGTGGAAAATGGTAAATCTGACCATCCATTACGCAGGTCAGATCATAAAATTGCTCGGTCAGAAGAACTCGAGATTAGTCAACTTATGCAACCTTTTTGCATGGCAGAACTGACGGCAGCCATTGATAGTTGTAAGATCGGCAAGGCAGCAGGAGTAGATGATATCAGATTAGAGCAGATCAAACACTTTGGGGAACGAGCAAGAGAATGGGTCCTAGCTTTCTTCAACAACTGTTTGAAATCCTGCAATTTCCCAAAAACCTGGAGGAAATCACGAGTCATACCGATTCTGAAACCTGGTAAAATATCAACTGAACCTCAAAACTACAGGCCAATATCCTTGTTGTGTCACCTGCTTAAAATCTTTGAACGAATGTTACTGAACCGCCTAGTTCATGTCGTAGAGCCTGCTCTCATACAACAACAAGCAGGCTTCAGACCAGGGAAAAGTTGTACATCCCAGATCCTTAACCTCACTCAATTCATTGAGGATGGCTTTGAAACACGGAATATCACGGGAGTAGCTTTTATCGATTTGACCGCTGCCTATGACACTGTCAATCATCGTGCTTTGTTACAGAAGATTTATGGAATCACGAAGGATTACAGTTTCACAAAACTTATTGAAAGTTTCCTTCAAAACAGGAGATTTTATGTGGAATTCCAAGGACAGCGCAGTCGATGGAGACGTCAAAGAAATGGCTTACCTCAAGGTAGTGTTCTATCACCAATGTTGTTTAACGTCTACACTAACGACCAACCACTTCCAAGGAACACTAGAAGTTTTCTTTATGCCGACGATCTAGCATTAGCTTGTCAGGGGAAATCCTTCGAAGATGTTGAAGCTCATTTAACACAAGCATTGACTGAGTTGGATGTCTATTACTATGATAATCAACTTCGTCCAAATCCATCAAAAACTCAGTTGTGTGCATTTCATCTGAAGCACAAGCAGGCTCGTCGTGAACTTAACGTCTCTTGGCAAGGAACACGCTTAGTTAACACTTCTCATCCAAAATATCTGGGAGTTACCCTCGATCGTACTCTGACCTACAAACAGCATTGCCGGAATACCAGACTAAAGGTGGAAGCTAGGAATAACATCCTACGTAAGATCACTGGTAGCACCTGGGGCTCTCAACCATCAACCTTGAGAACGACAGCGCTTGCAACATGTTACAGTGTTGCAGAATATGCATGTCCAGTGTGGTACAAATCCACCCATGCAAATAATGTTAACAAGGCGCTTAATGAAACATGTAGGCTTATTACAGGTTGTTTGAAGCCTACACCTCTTGCAAAACTTTACCAGCTTGCAGGGATAGCACCACCGGATATACGTCGTGAGGTAGCAGCCAATGACGAGAGAGCTAAACAGGTTAATCAGTTTTCCCATCCGTTGTACGGTTATGTACCAGCCACCCGTAGGTTGAAGTCCAGGAGAAGTTTCCTCAACACCACTGCAGTCTTGCTAACTACACCAGCTACAGCTAGAAAACAATTGTGGACTTCTCGGCTTGGGAATAACTCTCTATGGGATCACACTTCGGAAAGCCTCCCACATGATCAGAAATGGATCGTGTGGAGGGCACTTAATCGTCTCCGTTCTGCTGTTGGAAGATCTAAGGATAACTTGCAGAAATGGCACTTCCCCGTCGACTCCACCAACTGCGACTGCGGTATGCCCCATACCATGGAGCATCTACTGAATTGTCCGCTGTGCCCTGCCACTTGTACAGCAGAAGATCTTTTACTAGCAACTTCCAATGCTATACAGGTTGCACATTTTTGGTTGACCGTGGTTTGAAAAGACATTGTGTTATTTTACCAACAGTGAGGATATAATCCTTTAATGGGATTCCGTCATGTGCATCTATGATAATTGCTTGTTCTTTACTTGGAGTTGATGGAATTACGGATGAGTAACTTGGAAGGGATTTCTTTGGTACATTGTAGAACGAACTATTAGTAGGGTTATGTAATGGTTCGATACCATTACTAGTAGCCATTCTTGGGTAGCGAAGGGCTTTGAACAAGCCTCGCTGAATTACGTTATTCAATTGTCGACTTTTTTTGATTTGATCTGGCACTCGTAAAACATAAAATTATATTTTGTTCACTCTATATTAACAGTATATCACAGTCCTGTATTCAATTACATGAGTAGACTCGTTGTACTCACAATTAACCTGGAAAACTTCCCAATTGAAGTCCTGCAATCAATCAATTCGAGAATAAATCAGCACACTTAATCAACACGACAGAACTCGTTCACTGCCACTTGGATTCTCTTCGCAAACAGACTTAGATCGCATTTGTTGAAGTGGTTACGTCTCAAACCTCACGAGCTATAAATAGTTGCAAATAGCATCAAAACTCACGACTACAAATTAGTAGCTGAATTAACATTCTAATTAGTCCCATGACTCACGACTCCGGAGAGCAAGTACCGTATGAGCTGTACCTTGCCCTTTAACCCATATTTGTCCACCCAATTTTAGAAATGGGATTTCATTTGTATTTAGATAATTCATGTTTATTTAGATTAGAACCATACGTTTCGGAGAAACCTTGCCTCCTTTTTCAATGGAAATCAAACAATGTGGCCAAAGAAAGTATATCAAAGAGATGACAAAAATTACAAAAAATATAGATAAATTCCTCGGTTCGTCACCAGAGAGCAGCTGCCAGAAATTACTGTATGGACCATGGTAGAACGGCGGACAGAGTAGTAAGTAAGGAGAAGGTAAAGGGGGCGGGGTGAAAATATAGAGACTCCTCGAAGAATGAGGATGTCCAAAAGAAAAGGGGGGGGGGAGGTGGGAGGGTTAGATGGATATAAGGAAACATAAACCAAAGGGAAGTGTATCTGAACGATACCTAACGTCATACAGGCAACGGCGAAAAAACAGATGGAAACTCCTCCAGTGACGAACAAAGGTGTTCAAATCCCGGCTCTGTAGCCATAGAAGAAAAAAGTACAAATTGGAATAGGTGAAGTACAGTGAGACTGAGAGGAACTATCTTCCTAGATCCTTAATAACTGGTAGCCAAGTGTCACTTAGCAGATATCCATGTCTCTGTTAAAATTATTGGGATTTTTACGAATTTCAACTGCCTCCCTTATAATTCTAGACCAGTTGTGCTTAATAAGGGCAAGCGCGTGAGCATCCTTGAAACATACATCGTGCCCTGAAGACAGGGCATGTTCAGCTATAGCTGATTTGTCAGGTTGGTTTAGACGGATGTTCCTTTGATGCTCTTTGATGCGAGTTGCAATGGACATGAATTATTTATATAATCCGGGCCTTGAAAGCCTTAATATACACTTCATTTTTATTGTTTTAACAGGAATTATCAACCAGCCACAGACCAAATTCTCCAAGTACAACACTGATTTTGTACTGAGTCATTCTGCTTGGTGTCATGAAGCAGGCCTTAAAATCTTCATTGGAATCATGGAGGTCGTTATTTTGTGTTTGGATACAAAGCGACAGCCAATGGTCATTAGCAAAACAATTGAATTGCGCCTAGTGAGCAGGTGGAATGCGCATAACCCTATCAAGTGTGCTGGTCCTGCGCAGAAACAAATGACTAGCGGCAATAATTAGACTAATAATAATAATGTCATGGGTTTTACGTCCCTTTAGAGAAGCCAGGGTGCCGGAATTTTGCCGCAATTCCGGATGGCACTAACAATGAATCCTTTCCCATTGGAACACCAGGCTGACTCATCAGCGGGTTCTTGGTGTCCGTGCCCGGACCCCCACAGGAGTAGTGAACTACGCGCTACCTCCCTCTTTATGAAGCGCACCTGCGCCTCTTTACTGGTGTGCCTAGGCGAAATTGCACACAAGACACGGCATATAACTAGACGAATTGCTGAGTTTTAATTCACCGGCCGTGAAAGCCAATATACCATCTTTTTGGAAGCCTTCATAGGGAGGTTAAGGCTGCTTGATCTTTTAGCTATCGCAGTTAAGAGGTGCAGGTACGCTTCATAAAAAGGGAGGTAGAGCGCAGTTCGCTACTCCTGTGGGGGCCCGGGCATGGTCACCAAGAGCCCACTGATGAGTCAACTTTGTGTTCCTAGACGACACCCCACACAAGACATGGCATAAACATAGAAAAATTGCTCAGTTTTAGTTAGATGTAAATGTTGATTTAAAAAAATGATTATTTGTACCGTACATATCGTTTAGATGTTGAAATGCTTACTTATTTTTCAGAGAGTTGGAATTTTAATATAATAACGTTTATATCGAATTTCAAATGCTAAGTGGAGACGCTGGCCTGTTTGCCATCTCTTGATGATTTCAGTACATTTGCATTTGTCTGTTGGCACAGGCTATAGTAAAATGTGGCTTTTCACCGATGTCTCAGTCTCACTTATGGCTGTGATTATATGGAAGCTACTGAGGTATGAGTGGTGCTTAGTAATGACATTCAGGGCACAGTCAGTGCCTGTGGATGCTGTGAAAGGTTCTACTCATAGGGTTAGTACTGCTGTACTGACTCAGTGAGGAAAGCAATGGCAAACTACCTCACTCCTCATCTTGCCTGGTACGCCTCAATATAGCGCTGCCTTGGGTTTGTGTGGGTATTTACCCACATAACCTAACGGTGGTACTTTTTGAGGATCCAACCAGCCTTCGGGCTGACCACCTAACAGACAGACAAGTGGAGACGCACAACCTCCTAAGACTGAAAGTTAAATAAGGCCCAATGAGCTACCGTTGCCATGGTTACAGCTGGACCATTCTTAACCTGGTTCTCATATCAGGTGTGGTATGTTAGTTATTGTCGTTTGAGCCGTTCTTAGCCTACTTTTCACATTTTGCAAAATCCGGGAAAATGTGTGTCTGTCTGTCTGTCCTTCTGTCCTTCTGTCTGTCTGTCTGTCTGTCCTTCTGTCTGTCTGGCTGTGTGTGTCCCCCCCCCCCTATCAACTCCTAAATGGCTGCAGCAATCGAAACCAAATTTAGAATGAGTAAAGATGTATACCGGAATATCTCAAGCACATATTTGAAAATGATATCAGTGCTACCAACTGCTGGAAAAACGCAATAGAAATTTGAGCTCCATGTTAGAAATCATGGAAGGTATGCATGGGAGCTATTCCAAAATTTGCACACATGTAGATAATACCATTTCAGTTTAATTTCCAGGAGGCCATATCTGACATCATCATCATCATCATCTTGTACAGTTTCCAGCCCCAGGCTGGGTCTGTTTGGAACATAAGCCTCGCCACTTAGTTCTTTCTTCCCACCACCTCTCCGCTGTCACTCTGGTCAAGTCCTCGCCTCTCTACTTGACACATTCCTCCACTCTTTTCAGCCATCTATCTCTTGGTCTTCCCCTTGGTCGTTTCTTCTGCATCTGCATCTCATGTATCCTCTTGGGAATCTTCTTCTCATCCATTCTCTTTAAGTGTCCATACCACCTCAGTCTTGATGTCTCAATCCTACCTTGTAAGGGCTCCTCTATCACCATTTCCCTGAACCTATCAGCAAGCATAGAATCATGTTGGCAGCACTGACTTATATTAATTACTCCAAATTAATCTAGAGTGTCAAAAAAGTGCAAACTTACAGTAGATGAACTATACTGTAGTAACTCGCCTCCAGGCTTCCATTATGGTTTTTCACTCGTCTGAAACGAACGTCCGGCCTGACAGGGGTAGACACAGCCACCGCCAGGTGCTATACGTGTGCAAAGTATAGAGCTGTCGGCTTGAATACTTTCTGATATATTGATATTAGGGTAAAAACATATAGACAGCATTTATCAACAGTTGGCAGACCTGGTGGCTCTTAAGAATACACTCAGTCATATCTGTTTATGTACACATATTACATACAAAATTTGGTTGAAATCCAATTAATAGTGTAGAAGTTATATGCATTTAAAAATCGGACTTATCTGAAGGCCTAAAATTATTTTGGCAACATTGTCATTGGCACAAGTCCAACCCCTCCTCCACGTGGTGGGAGACGGGCAACGGCATGAAGTAGGGGATTGCCTGTAGGGGTGAAGTACAGTGGGGACTTTGTGTGCCCCGGGACCGCTACGGTAGCTGTGAAGGCTCTATGGGAACCCTGAAAAGTGACGGCTGACGGGGCTCTGGTGAAGCTACGATAGGCCTAGCAAGCCAGTAGTGGATATCATATTTGCTTTCAAAACAGGAACAGGCCTCGGAAAGGACGGATGCAAACGACGACGACCCGGATATGCTAATGGACTGCGAGTTGGGACATTAAACATACAGACACTGACAGGAAAGGTAGAGGAGTTTGTAGATGTGATGGAGAGATGAAAACGGGATGTACTGGGCTTGGCAGAAACAAGATGGAAAGGAGAAGGTCGCAGAGAACTGAGGAAAGGGTACCGGTTGTACTGGAGTGGGAACAATGAAGGAAGGAGCAGCGGAGTAGGAGTAGTTGTGAGAGATGGAATGAAGGAAGAGGTAAAGGGAATAAGTGACAGGATCATGAAGATCACAGTAACTGTAAAGGGAAGAAGCCTGGAGATAGCCCAGGTATATGCCCCTTAAGTTGGATGTACAGCTCAAGAGAAGGAAGACTTTGAGGAGGAGCTACAACAGCAGTTGAATGGTCAGAGCATTATTGTCATGGGAGATTTGAATGCACATGTAGGAAGTGAAAGGCAAGGATATGAAAATGTATTGGGAGCAGAAGGATGGGGTAGCAGGAATGAAGAAGGGAGAAAGTTGCTGGATTTTTGCAAGAGAAACGGTTTAGTGGTAGGCAACTCCTGGTTCCAGAAGGAAGAAAGCCACAAGGTAACGTGGTACAGCAGTGATTTAACAAAGAAATCTTTGGTAGATTACATGCTGTACGACTGGGAAATGAAGAGAAGTGTCAGAGACATAAAGGTAAAACCATCAGAGGCCTTAGATAGCGACCACAGAATACTTGTAATCAACCTGGGAGTTGTTAAGGATAGCAAGAGGACAGAGTACCAGGAAAGGAGAATCAAAGTATGGAAACTCAAGGAAAAGGAAGTCAAGGAAGAATTCCAGAAGATAATAATGGAAAGGATGCCAACAGACAATCCTAAAACAGGGGAAGAGGAATGGAAGCAATTCAAAAACACAATGGTGGAAGCTGCAGTGGCAGTATGTGGAAGAACAAGCAACAGAAAGCGGTGTAAAGAGACACCATGGTGGAATGAGAGAGTAAAAGAAGCTGTGGGAAGGGAGATCAAGGCTTTCAGAGTGTGGTTCCAGGAAAGAACTGATCTGGCAAGGGAAGATTATAAGATAAAGAAGAAAGAAGCAAACAAGATTGTCGCAGAGGAGAGGAAGAAGTGGATGGTAAAGTGGACAGAGATGATGGAGGAAGACAGCAGAGGAAATAAGAAAGTACTTTATGGGATGGTCAAAAGTAAGAGAAGAGGTCTGCGAGAGGATGTGGTAATGATGGACAAAAACGGAAATGAGGTACACAAAAACAAAGAGACACTCAAGACAGTGTGGAAAGAGTACTTTGAGGATTTGTTGAATCCAAATGGTCATAGGGAGGAAGACAATGTATTGGAAGATGGAGAAGACAACACAGGAATGGAAAAGGACCTGACTTGGAGAGAAATGGAAATGGCTATAGACAAGATGAAAGGAGGAAGGGCACCAGGTGTGGATGAAGTGAGTGTTGAAATGGTGAAGGCAGCAGGGGAGGTTGGGAAAAAGTGGCTGTACCGTGTGATGAGGGTGATATGGAAGGAGAAAAAGACCCCAGAAGATTGGAAGAAAAGAAGCTCTTGAGCTGTACATCCAACTTGAGGGGCATATACCTGGGCTATCTCCAGGCTTCTTCCCTTTACAGTTACTCTGATCTTCATGATCCTGTCACTTATTCCCTTTACCTCTTCCTTCATTCCATCTCTCACAACTACTCCTACTCCGCTGCTCCTTCCTTCATTGTTCCCACTCCAGTACAACCGGTACCCTTTCCTCAGTTCTCTGCGACCTTCTCCTTTCCATCTTGTTTCTGCCAAGCCCAGTACATCCAGTTTTCATCTCTCCATCACATCTACAATCTCCTCCACCTTTCCTGTCAGTGTCTGTATGTATAATGTCCCAACTCGCAGTCCATTAGCATATCCGGGTCGTCGTCGTTTGCATCCGTCCTTTCCGAGGCCTGTTCCTGTTTTGAAAGCAAATATGATATCCACTACTGGCTTGCTAGGCCTATCGTAGCTTCACCAGAGCCCCGTCAGCCGTCACTTTTCAGGGTTCCCATAGAGCCTTCACAGCTATCGTAGCGGTCCCGGGGCACACAAAGTCCCCACTGTACTTCACCCTTACAGGCAATCCCCTACTTCATGCCGTTGCCCGTCTCCCACCACGTGGAGGAGGGGTTGGACTTGTGCCAATGACAATGTTGCCAAAATAATTTTAGGCCTTCAGATAAGTCCGATTTTTAAATGCATATAACTTCTACACTATTAATTGGATTTCAACCAAATTTTGTATGTAATATGTGCACATAAACAGATATGACTGAGTGTATTCTTAAGAGCCACCAGGTCTGACAACTGTTAATAAATGCTGTCTATATTTTTTTACCCTAATATCAATATATCAGAAAGTATTCAAGCCAACAGCTCTATACTTTGCACACGTATAGCACCTGGCGGTGGCTGTGTCTACCCCTGTCAGGCCGGACGTTCGTTTCAGACGAGTGAAAAATCATAATGGAAGCCTGGAGGCGAGTTACTACAGTATAGTTCATCTACTGTAAGTTTGCACTTTTTTGACACTCTAGATTAATTTGGAGTAATTAATATAAGTCAGTGCTGCCAACATGATTCTATGCTTGCTGATAGGTTCAATTTTAAAATGCATGTAACTTCTATACTAACAAATGGATTTCATCCAAAATTGGCACAACAAGATATCATAATATTTCCGATTGTTTCTAACCAGCACACGCATGACATTGTTGCCAACATGCTTTTACTCGTGCTGATAGATCCAATGTCTAACTGCATGTAACGTCCATTGGACTTCAAGCAAATTTTGTATTCTGTCCCTTAAGAGATGGAACTAAGAATATATTTAGTCTCCAGGGCTGCCAAATGTAGTGCTCTATTAGGCTACATTATACCAGGAATATTTGGAAATCATTGGACAATTCGATATTACTAACTTAATTTCGTCATTTTTCTAGATAGGTTCATATACTGTAGAATAATCATTGGCATGAAAGGTAGGCTCTTTAGTTCGTCACGGAACTTCTTGTTATCTGAAGTGATGAGCCCATGCCTTTGTAGTGCGTGGCACTTTTGTCTGTGAGTCTATTATTTGCTCTATGTTTTCAACTACCATATATGGACATATCTGCGTCTTGTCCCCTTGATTGGCCAGTGATTAATATATTGGAAGGGGTCGCGTCCAATCAAATTATACCACGCAGTTACCTTTGTGTATCGAGATTACGTCGTCATTGCTTTGTCTCGGGGCATTTCGTTCTTACAGCCAAGTGGGCTAGACGTGTTCCCATATCCTAGGGGAAGGGCCCGTGTTCAAGGTGGAACCATCGCGAGGTGTCTGTATGTCGTAAACTATAATTTCTTTCTGTAGTTCAGTTTCATATTTCAGTAATTTAAAACTTTTATTCTGCGTGATTTTAATTTCTTTCCTGTGTACTTGCTCTCTTCCGGTATTTTTCCTCCTCCCTTTGTGTGCGTGTAATTGATGGTGAGTTTTGTATGGTAGTATTATTTCATATATTTTTGATAACGTAGATTTATGCTTTAAGGGTTGAAAGTTATGTATGTGGGCGGTCTTCATTCTCTTCTGGAGCGCGTGACTGTGGGGTTGCCTACCTTGTAGGAGGCACCATTGCGTCTGCCGCTCAGTGTATCTTATCTTTAAGAACACATTCACGGTAGTACAGATATGTTTTTCTTGTTTCCTGTTGATGGAGGTTCTTTTTCTTAAGAGTTCACAAAAGGGGTCTCACCATTGCTATTTTGCCGGTGACCTAACCTGTGATATTCTTGTACCTATGCGTGCCAATATTTTGCGCATCACATGTTTTCGTCGTCTTTACTGTGCCCTTATCTTCTACGCATACTTTCAACTTTTAGCGTATGGTTTTTGTTTTGCCGATAATTTAACGTAATTTTCATTTTGTTTAAAATTCTATTCTATTCTTCTTATGCAAGATGGCGTCGGAGAGTAAAGTGCGTGTGTTTCGGTCTCCTGTTTTGTGCTGTTTTATCATGTTATTCACGTAACTAGTTCTTTTCTTGTGAGTGGTAGTGATGTGAGGGTGCCCATGATTTGTGAAAATAATTATGAAGCTTCAGTAAACTGGAAGTGCTCCAATCGGAGTTTTAATTTTTGTTGTTTCTCTGCTGCTGGATTGTCGCCTGCCATGCTGCTAAAAGGAGCCAGCCCTTTAACTAGGAGAGGTACGGTCACATCAACATCAACGGTGACCACAGTCTTCATGCTTCTTCTACTGTCAGGTGATGTAGAAATTAATCCTGGTCCGGGTTCGAACAGTTCTATGTCCATATACTTTCAGAACACTCAGAGCGTGGCCAACAAGCTGGACAAAGTAGATTTGAGCAGCAGTGATTTTAATAATATGGCAATAATAGGCTTAAATGAGTCTTGGCTTTTGGACAGTTTTCTTGACTCAGAACTCGCCTTTTCTAGGACTCATGACATATTTAGAAGAGACAGGCCTGGACGTGGGGGTGGTGTTGTCATTGCTACGCCGTCTCAGTTGCGTACTAGGAGAAGAGCTGACTTAGAAAGTGAATGCGAGATTATTTGGTTGGAAATCCAAGGACGGTCTAGTGTGTTCGTGGGCTGTGTGTACCTACCCCCGCCTGCCTCGTTAAACCGCCTGGAGGAGCTACATACCTCACTCAGCTGGGTGCACGCTCAGTTGAAGGACAAGGATACAGTTATATTGTGTGGGGATTTCAGCATGCCGGACATCTCATGGGGACAGCAGGAAGGGCCTTCTCTCATACCTTTAAAACTAACTGAAAGTGCAGTGAACTCTATCTTCTGCGAGATAATTGAGGAATTCTCTCTGCATCAATTGAATCCACATCTCACGCGCGGACAAAACTACCTCGATCTACTGTTTACTAATATTCCTAAAATCTCTCAGTCTGTAGAGTTAGAAAAACCGGGGTGGATTCCATCCGACCATAGTGCTCTAATACGCAACATTGATTTTCTCGACACTAGTTTATTTCAAAAACCACCTCGCAGGGAAATTTTTAACTGGAAGAAAGCAGACATGAACCACCTGAAACTTCTGCTGGATTATTGCCAATGGTCCCTCCTTGATATCTGGAACGACATTAATGAGAATTGTGAGATATTTTATGATCTCTTGATGTCCGCAGTTCGAGAAGCAGTTCCTCGTGTGAAGGTTAATCCCTACCGTTATCCACCTTGGTTTGATGCAGATGTAATCAACGCGCTACACTCGAAAAATAGGGCTCATCGTCAATGGAAACGCTCTTCTTTGGAATGCCATAGAATTGAATTTGTGGTCAGGAGACTCGAATTCAAAGAAATTCAACGCCGAAAGTATGACGCCTACCTGGAAGATATAGACTCCAGTGTTAAAACTAATCCGAACATTCTATGGTCCTTCATTAAGCAGAGATCAGGAACACCAGATTACCAGTCTCGCTCGAGTACGACGGACGTACCAGTACTAATGCAAACTCTGCCTGTGAGCTGTTTTCTGATTATTTCGAAACCTTATTCCTTCCTGTAAATTCAATACCGCCACCATTACCTGATCTGCCACCCTCCAGTAACGACAGCATTTCTTACTTCCATATTTCCGAAGACTGCATCAAGAATAAATTACATAATCTATCCTCTGGCAAGTCTCCTGGTCCTGATGCCATTCCTATAGAAATAATTAAATCTTTATGCCACCAGCTATCTTGTCCACTTTACATTCTATTCAACCAAGCCATCAGTGAAGGAGTGTTTCCGGATTACTGGAAATCAGTTCATATCACCCCAGTGTTAAAGAAAGGCTCCAGGCAGAAGGTAGTAAATTACAGGCCAGTATCACTAATGTCTATTTTCGCGCGAGTCTTTGAATCAATTGTTCGGGACGAAATGTACGCTCACGTGTCACCATTCATCACTGAACTTCAGCACGGCTTCCTTCCTAGGCGATCCACTGCTACCAACCTAGCAGTCTTCAATCATGATGTATCCACCTTTATGAATAACCGTGGTAGTGCTGATGTTATCTATACTGATTTCTCTAGGGCTTTCGACAGCGTACATCACAACCTACTGCTTCATAAACTTTCAAACTTTGGTATAACTGGTAATCTTTTACGTTTCTTCAAAAGCTACCTCTCAAATAGAACCCAATCAGTTGTAATTATTAATAATAAGTCTAAATCTGTTAACGTTACTTCCGGTGTCCCTCAGGGTTCTGTATTGGGCCCTCTGCTCTTTATACTTTTTGTAAATGATATCCCTCGTATAATTCATAATTCTAGGTGCCTGATGTACGCTGACGATCTTAAACTGTATATGCCCATCAGTACTATAAATGACTGTGAGTTGTTGCAACAAGACCTACACCAACTCAGTGAATGGTGTGAAACATGGAAACTGAAACTGAATACTGAGAAGTGTAAAGTTTTGTCAGTTTCATTGAAACGTAACCTCCTACCCAGGTTTAATTATTGTATTAAAAATGAAACGCTAGGTAGAGTGTCAACCATTAAGGATCTAGGGGTGACAATCACTAATAATTTCTCGTTCGATGAACATATTTCAAAAATATGTCGTGAAAGTTTCCGGATCAAGGGATTTTTAAAAATAAATAGTTTCAATTATTTTTCGGACATAACTCTATCCAAATTATTGAAGTCACTCATTACGCCTAAATTAGAATACTGTAGTGTGATCTGGAATCCCGTTCACAGTAATAAAATTGAGGCCATCGAACGTGTGCAAAAGAGATTTATGAAATGGCTTTGTTACAGGGGTGGACGATCATACCATTGAGCTGAGTATGAGAGTCATTGCAACGTGTACGGTCTTCCTCAGCAGTCGGCGCACAGTGGGTGACGTGAGATTCCTTTGGAAGCTGGTAAATGGAGGAATTGACTCTAATCAGTTGCTAGCTGACTTGGGTTTTCACGTCCCTCAGAGAACCACCAGACGGAAGCACACGTTCGATGGGGTCAGATCGAGAATTAATGTGCACAAAAATTCATGTCTGATCCGGTTGCAGTCAACATACAGCTTGATGGAGAGTAAAAGTGCTACTGATATTCACTTCGACTCTCTGTCAACTGTTATGAGAAACATCTCAAGTGGGCTGTAAAATAGTGTATGCATATTGTGTTAATTTAAAATTGCGTTGATTGATTGAACACGTGGTTGAATGAATGGTTGATTGATTTTTTGATTGAATGTACGAACGACTGAATTAATGTTTTTTTGTTTTGTTTGCTGTTATCTAGATCCTTGAATGTCGCTCTTGTATTACTTTCCCCAGTTTCTGAACTTTTTCTTCTTATCTTTTATTTTATGTTTTTGCCTTTTTCCGTTTACTGTTGATAGTTTTTTTCTGTAATAATTATTGTAATGTTTCTTGTACAAATGGATTGCATGAATGAATGCTTGAGATAGGATGTTTGAGTGCGTGTCTGTATGGTTGTGGTTACTGATTTATAATAGATTAGTGTATTTCTATGTTTGTACGTGTTTGCTCTTTTTGTTTTGTTTATAATTGTAAATTGTATTGTTAATTATTATATTGTCACTAGTGGAGTCTATCTGTCTGACAATAAAGAATACATACATACATACATACATTCTCGTAACTCACTTGATCTTGCATGTGCCACCTCGTTTTTCTCCCTCCTCCTCCCCTTTATGAAGCATTGCACCCCCTTCTATTGTTCATCTCTATGACACGTATCTTGACCTCGTTGAGTGTAGTCGTTTCTGCGTTTTGTGTTTTTATCTAATTACGACATACTTACGTTTAGTTATCGTTTAATCTTTCCTTGAACACGTTACAATAACTTTTTTTTTTTCATTTTAATGTAATTTAATTTAGCAAATTTTCGATTTTATTTCTCATTTCAATTTTCTTGCGGTAATGTTGTTTGAGTCTTCAGTCTTTTGACTGGTTTGATGCAGCTCTCCATACTCCCTGTCCTGAGCTAATCGTTTCATCTCTACATAGTTACCACACCCTACATCCAGAAAATCTGTTTAACATATTCTAACCTCGGTCCACCCCTACAGTTCTTGTCCTCGACCCTTCCTTCCATAACTAAGCTTCCTATTGCTGGGTGTCTTATTATATGTCCTACCAACCTATCTCTTCTCTTCATTAACAGTCGCCAGAAACATCTCTCCTCTCTTACTCGTCTTAATACCTCTTCGTTTGTCACCCTATCTACCCATCTGATCTTCATCATTCTCCTGTAACACCACATTTCAAACGCTTCAATTCTCCTCTTTTCTGCTGCACCAATTGTCCAAGTTTCACTTCCATAGAGCGTTACGCTCCAGACAAAGGCCTTCAAAAATGACTTCCTAATACCTAAATCTATATTCGATGTCAACAGATTCCTTTTCTGCAGAAATGCTTACATTGCCTGAGCCAACCTACTTTTTATATCCTCCTTGCTTCGTCCATCACTGGTTATTTTGCTTCCTAAGTAACAGAAGTCTCCTACTTCCTTCAGCTTTTCACCTGCCAATTTGATGTTCATAGAGGTTTCTGATTTCTTTCGGCGGCATTCCAATATTTTTGTTTTACATATATTAATTTTCATCGTGTATTCATTCCGTGAGATGGAGTCCATACCATTCAAATACTGTTCCAATTAAATTTGTTCATCTTTGGATTTTGCTGTAGGTTATTAGCCTATTTTCAATTTTGAAAAAATAGGCTTATGAGATCTCGTTTTGTCCGTGTGTGTGTGTGCGTGTGTGTGTGTGTCCCCTAATAAATTCTAAACGACTAGAGCGATTTCAATGAAACTCGGTAAGTTGATAGCACTATTCCGGGCAACCCCGACCGTGCTCTTCAAATTTTGTTACGTCTAACCAATCCAACATGGCGGCTGTGCTAAATATTTCACCAGCATTCAATATCTCCGAAACTATTCCCGATATCAGCCTGGAATTTATTACGGCGATAAAGTGAACTACTAGAAGTTGACCTATGTGACTTTTGAAAAACTGGTAACTACAAAACCAACATGGAGGCCCCACGAATTTGCGACTTTTAAATAGACGTTTCTCGCGATTTAACCAACCAAACGCAATAAAACTTGGTACGGTATATGTTTATACACATTGTAATGCACCGACATCTAATTTCGTTCAATTGTGTACATAACCACAAGATGGCGGATGAGCGAAATATTTCACCGGCATTCCATATCTCTGAAACTATTAGCGGTATCACCCTGAAATTTTGTACGGTGATAAAGGGCTCTGCTGGAAGTTCATCTATAAGACTTTCAAAATCCGGTTAACTACAAAACGAACATGGTAGCCAAGAGAATTTGAAAATTTTAAATAGACCTTTCTCGCGATTTAATGTTCCAAACGCAATGAAATATGGTACAGGAAATGTTCATACACATTGTAATGCACTGGTATCTAATTTAGTTCAATTGTTTACATAACCTCAAGATGGCGGCAGTGCGAATTTTAAAATTAAGTTTTTATTTATTGTGTCGTAATCATGCGATCGAAGTGAAAGTTTGAATAATGAACCTATGCAATAATTTTCCTTTAATGGTACATGACTCTATGACCTATACATTTAACAATTCAACACGGCGACCATCCAAAATATTTAGACGGCTCTGAATATCTACGAATCTATTAAACCAATCAAACTGATTTTTTATGTTCATAGGGGCTATGAACTTAAGTTCACCTATAGGAATTTAAATAACCTGGTGATCACAAATCCAACATGGCGGTGACGCGAAGTATAAATATTCGCATGGACGTTTCTCGCAATTTAACCATCCGAGTGCAGTGAAATTTAGTACAGTAAATCCTTATACGAATGTTAATCAACTGGCATCTAATTTATTTCAATTGTTTCCATAACCACAAGATGGCAGCTGTGCGAAATTTTAAAATCTCCTTGTTACTTCTTGTGTCCTAATCATGCGATTGAAGTCTGTATGCTACACGAACACAATGATCTTCATGTAACAGTACATAACTCTAGGACCTACATATATACAATCCAACATGGCGACTATCCGAAATATTTAGTCGGTTCTCAATATCTACGAATCTATTACAGAGAGGCCGAGTGCAGGTCTTTCTAGTCGACGCCCGTGGGCGACCTGCGCGTCGGGATGAGAGATGGAATGGATGAAGATGAATGAAACTGGGCAAGGATGTGGAAGGAAGCGGCCGTTGCCTGTCAGAAGGTACTGACCCAGCATTTGCCTGGCGTTGAAAATGGGAAACCACGGAAAACCATTTCAAGGACAGCCGACGGTGGGGCTCGAACCCACGCGTCTACCGAGTCAGCAGAGAGCTTGGCCCCTTGACCTAACGCAGCGCTTTAGCCCGCGTAGCCACTACTGTCCGTTATATGTTGATAGAGGCAATTAACATAAGTAGGATATATGAAAATAGGCTGTATAATTCTTCACGGAACTACTTGTTTTTATTTAGCTTTTCCCCCTTTCTTTTGGGATTGTTTTCTGGTTTGCTTGTAACATTTGGGCCCAGCGAAAGCCAAACAAGACTGCGATCTCCCCGTTTTCCTTTCTTCTATTCTTCTATTTTATATTTCTTCGGGGATAGGGGAAGCGCTCCAGCTACGTTTCCACTGGCGTCTGCTGCGTACGTAAGTACATGTGTATCACTATTATACCATGTAAGTTGCGTACATGTTTTAAGGAGAGGAACTACGAGGGCATCTGTCCTTAGGAGTGGTATGTTTTAGAGGTACTTTTCATAAAACTAGAATGTTGTTTCTCACATTGAGAGTATCAAAATAAGCTTTGTTTCGTCTTTCTGGGACAACGTTAATATTTAATCTATTTTAGCAGAGGGTTTTCGCCAGTAGCCTCGCTGTAATGAGCGGAGCGGTGATTGGTGGCTTGTCTGTGATGGATACTCGAACCTCACGCCTGCTGCTCCCCACGTAGCAGGATCGAATCCTGGAGCAGTCAGTTGGCATTTGTGGAAGCGAAAATGCGAGGAAGCTGTGTCTGTAGATTTATTGGCAGCTTAAAAATTCCCTTCGGGGAAAAATGCTGGACTCCCGGCGTCTCTAAAAGCCGCACCAGTTAAAATGGACATAATATTAATAACATTATTATTATTATTATTAAAAATTTTACACCTATCCACCCAACCGTTCTCACGAAATAAGCGTACAAATGGACAGGCAAATGCAATAAAGAAGAAATAACTAACATTTAAAAATCCGTCTATTCATCTAGAATTTTCATTGAGGGGTTTCGCATAGGTGCATCAAGTCGGGATCTTGGGACACCCTGTCCGACCTCCATTAATTAATTATTTATTTACTTATTTATTTATTTACTTATTTATTTATATTTACTTATTTATTTATATTTACTTATTTATTTATATTTACTTATTTATTTATTTATTATTTATTTACTTATTTATTTATTTACTTATTTATTTATTTACTTATTTATTTATTTTTTACTTATTTATTTATTTATTTATTTATTCTAACATGTAAGCAGTAGTACCGAGTCAACATCCTCGCCTCAGAGTTTTCTGTTGGCTGTAGGTACACACTGTCGCGCTATTTGCCGTAAGGTAATCGGAAATCAAATCACGAGCTGACGTGAAGCAGATCAATCACCTCGCAGCACACGTTCAGGTGTGAAATGAGACCAATTGTGTTTGATTTCTCCTTCTCCTTTGCTGCTTTAAAGACTCCATTTCTCTCAGCTAGAATCGTGTGATGGGAGCGATTTACTTACTTCTTGCAACAAGTACTTGTAGACAGGACGCTTTAAGCAGTGTTGCCAGCTTTACAACTTGAGTGTCCAGAGTGGGATCTACCTGAATAACATACCTCGCCTGGTATTGAACCCCAGCCTGTGTCTCCTAATGAATTTAACTTTTCACATTATTATTATTATTATTGTTGTTATTATTATCATTTCTTTATTTACTCAACTTACAGTTGATAACATGACTCATATCGGTATATTGCGTACAAGAAAATGATCACTTAGGCCTATAGCATACATTTTCAAACTATATAACATAGACGTTTGACAGTTAGTTTTCTTTTCTTATCTTCCACGTCTCCTTTTCACACGAGGGTCCAAGAAAATCCTAGTGTGTATTCAAAACTTCTCTTACGATGCTGCAGGTTTTCAGAATTGCAGGCTTTTGTGCAATAGTGTGGGTGTAAATGGGAAGATTTAGTGTGGCTAGATTTACCGAAAAGGATTTAGGTGTCAGGCCAGTGGGAGAAAGGAGGAAAGGAAGAATCGTCACATTTTTTTGTCTCCAGATTCTAGCCACCTCCATAGCTAGAGGAGTATATTTATCAATCTTCTCTCTGTATTTATGGTGGATATTATGGTCATTCGGAACAGATATGTCAATCAAGTACGTGTGATGGTTCTTCTTATCAGTTAACGTTATGTCTGGGCTATTATGAGGGGTTGTTTTGTCAGTTTGAATAGTGCGATCCCAATACAGCTTGTAATCTTCGTTATCCAGCACACTTTCTGGAGAGTATTTGTAATAAGGCGTCCTGTCGCGTATGAGAGATCGGGTTAGGGCGAGTTCTTGATGAATGACTTTGGCAACATCGTTATGCCTCTCAGTGTAAGATGTTGGCGCTAGAATTCTGCAGCTGCTGGTAATATGCTCTATGGTTTCTGGGCCGGTATTGCACTTCCTGCATTCGTCATCTATAACAGTCTGATCTTTCGGGATGTGTTTTCTATAACTTCTTGTAGCGATAACTTTGTCTTGTATCGCCTGGTTAAATCCCTCAGTTTCTGGAAACAGCTCTCCCCTTATTATTATTATTATTATTATTATTATTACTATTATTATTATTTTATACCTCTCACAATGAAAACACAAGCTATATCCTGTAATAAAGTTTCAACGTGCAAACTACGCACGCAAGAGACCACCAGGGCTTGGTTGTCATAAAGTTAAGTAAAAGTGTATGTATTTTCTTAAGGACAGAAACAGACTTTAGCCATCAACAATATAATAATTCTCAAATAAACATAAAGGAATAGCTATGTACCCCACTTCCGGAGACAGTAACAATCCATTTGAGAACAAGGTTACTTTCGATAATTTTCAAAACAAGCTTCCCCAATTTTCCAACGTGAGTGCTGATTGTAAGTTACGATCCTGTTCTTGGAAGAACTTGTAGTTTCTAAAGACCATCCAAGATATTTCGTGATCGGTCGATTTCTCTATAAGGGATTGCCATCCCATTGGTCAGACGATAGTGTAAAAAGCCTCTTGATTGGATAAAGGATACTTGGGTAGACTAGAGAGAACTCGGCTAACGCCACTTGAGTAAAATACTTGTATAAAATATCATGTATCATAAGAAGTCGCTCTTTCCGAGCCCGATTCTGAAAGCAGCATTATGTAAAGTTCACTCTTTGAGCGTTGCTCTATCAACTTCATTCTTGGTGATGGGATCAAGCTGTATAAAATGGTCAACTGTTAACCACACTGTGATACAGGGGCGTATATAGAGTATTATTTCGTGGGGTGCCCAACCGGGGGTTAGGGGGCATGGTATAGGCCCCCAAGAATAGTCTGTCCCCGGGAAACGTTTGTATAATTTGCTGCAAAATGATGAGTTACTAGGCTGCCTGGAATCACTTTTCAACCAATTTGTTGTAATGTTTTATGTTTGCTTAGTGTAAAGCACAACTAAGACCATTTTATGTTACTTCTTATTAATACGAGCATCTTGCTCACTTGATAGAGTTTACATGGAAAGAATTAACATTAGGCCTACTTCTGAAAGTAGAATTTATTAAGTATGTTTTCAACCGACTCAAACTCCGTTCGGCAGTACCGGTAGTTACAGAGAGAGGCAAATTCGCCAAAAGATTGATAAGGGTATAAAAGTTAGGGAAAACACTTTTGTCACACGCTAAGAAAGCACTTGTTGCTGTTCTTGGTTCGTTCAAAAGAGCGAAGGCACTGGAGAGTAACAGAGGTTATGTGGTGACACATAAGATCAGAGCAAACTGATTGTCACACTGTTTACATCGCTGTACCTTCGCCTTGCTTTGCAACGTTGCCATACGTCGCTTAGTAACAATACTACATGATAAGTAGACTATATTAGTTATTAATGTTTTAATTCATTAACAAATAATATGTGTGACAAAAATTACGGGGGGCAACCCCCCCCCCCCCCCCGGGCACCCCCTTATATACGCCCCTGATGTGATACTTCCAGACATAAACCACACTGTGGGGTCACTGGTGGCCCAATTCTAAATAGTGATGTAGGAATGCATTATTTTAATTTTCATGTGGTTTCTCTTGTCAGTGATCTAGAGAGTCCCTGCTTCTACGCACTCACACATGTATTCTATCTCTACTTAGTATAAAACAAAGTCCCCGATTCTTGGATGTTACGGCTAAACTCGAGAACCACTGGATAGATTTTGATGCGGTTTTCACCATTCTGTAAAAGATATCTCGAGGATGATTTCTGTCGAAAATAATTTATTTATGATCAAAGGAAGCCAAGCAGTAACGATTTCAGTGGAAATGTAAAAAAAACTGGCGTCCGAGCGCTTTGTAAGCTTACTCTGGGCAAACCGTGTTTTTTTTTTCTTTTTCGTGTGACCTCGGGTGCCTGGTGCAAGTTTTGTTATTTGACACCCCGAGGGTAACTTGCATGTCGAATTTTGTTGTTCCTTGACTATGAAAATCAAGGAGGTTAGATTTTACATATTTAAGCTCCTTGCACACTACAGCGCTTTCTAGTAGAGAAATGAGGAACTTTGTGTTGGCGGAAACTCCCGAGATTAATTTTGCCATTATGAACTCGGCCTACTGAATTCAAATGGGTTCTTTGACATGCCAACATCGTATGACATGCGTATCGTATTTTTGCCGCCTTTCAATAATCACTTACCACGGCCAGGAGCTAACCTGCAATCTTGGGGTTAGTAGACCGACACGCTATCCACTCACCCACCGTGGCAAGCTGGCAAACCGTTAAAAATATCTGAATACCATGCGTGTAAGAATTGTTCAGCATGAAAAGTTCTACAAAAAAAGGCCGCGAGAGCATATGTCTACCTTCAATACATCGCCTACAGGAAAAGGATGGGGTCACCCTTTTAGGGATTTCGAAAGGATGTGGGGTTTTAGGCACAAGGATTGAATTTTGCATGATGGTGATGGAAGAGACCAATGATTAAGATTTGCCTTTAAAAAGGAAAAGGAAAGGAAGATTGTAGTTTTACGTGACCGTGAATCTGGTGATTATGAGCCACGGGACCTCCTTTTTACGTGGAATCCGAACCACAGGACATGGCATTTCATTTCGAAAATCTCACATGCATTGACCGGGAATCGAACCCGGACCGCCTTGGTGAGAGGCATACAGCTAGACCGCTGAGCCACCACGCCCCTAGATTTGCCTTTATGTTTATTAAATCTCTAAAGAACATATAAAGTTACTTTGAATAAATATAGTCTATGAATTGACAATACGAATAATAAGAATGCAAATTTGTTAGTTTCTCCAGGAAACGAAAAAGGTTAGCAAAATTCCCTTATGAGGGATTAAACTTTATATTGTTCAGTAAAAGGCACATAATTTAAAATACATAAAAAAGGAACTATTATTGATTAAACATAATAAAGCTGGGTGTCTATTAGTTGATAAATAAAGCTGCCTTGTTGGAAATAATAATTTACTGAACACAAACTATTAACTGCCATAATTTAATAAATTATCACTCTTCTAATGCATACAGGAACAAACTTTAAAACGTCGATACATGAATTAACATCAAATAGCTCACAGTTGTTCATTTCAACCGTTCTGCGAAAACCTAGGACTGTCATTTTTGCACTTGCTACAAATTCCTTGTCAGTGTTCTGCCCACAGATTGCAAGAACAAATCACGCATTGTGTTTGCCCTTTTCTGTCTTTGTATGGACAATAATACAACTTGCTATTTAGGTTACAAGGGTTTACAGTGTTGGTTGGTTGGTTCCTTAGATTAGGGGCTGCGACAACGCGGTCATGTAGCCCCGAGTACTTTGGGTGTGTGTAGAATCTGTCTGATAACCGGTGTTAATTGTGATGTCTGTATTAGTGTGTGTTATCTGTTTTTAATTCAAGTAAGGATGCAGACATTGAATTTCAAGTAGTTCGTATTTTTAACGCCAAACGCCGTCATCAACGACTAGTATACTAGTTCAGAAATTGGCTACTAGACGCCACTGCAGTCGGCTCCTGGCGACGAACGTAGGAACCTAAGAGCGTTTTGTAATCTCTAATTTAGCTTCACACATGTGTAATTAGTGGAAGGTTCTTTAACATGCCATAAATCTATGACATGGGACCGCCGGCTTTACTTCCCCTCCGAAGGAAAGCACATTGAGGGATTTTAACGCTCTTAAAAAGTCCGACGACTTCGCCCGGGGGTTTGACAGTGTTTTCACAACTAGACTTGATTAAATTATAGAATAAAGTAAGGTACTCTGTCGAAAGTTTTGTTACACAAACCACACCGTGGGGTCGTATGTGACCCCAATATAACAATACTCAGCAACAAAGCGATGCAGCCACATCAACAATAATTCCAACATTGAAGGTAGATGAAATAACAGCAAGCTTACGGCATTTGGCGCATGCCCAGAAGAGATAATCGCGGGTGACCCCACAGTGTGGTCGCCGCAGCCCCTCTCTTACGATCTTTGTTGTTCAACAAAAAAAAAAAAAAAAAAAAAAAACTGGCACTATCCTGCCCATGACGGGCTAAGGCCGACCAAGCGACCGCTACCCAGCCATTTGGCCTGCAGATATTGGGGTGACGCGTGATCAGCGCGTCGGGTCCCCTCGGCCGTTAATCTTGGTATTCCTGATCGGGGCGCTGTCTCACTGTCAGACAGCTACGCAATTGTCCTCACGAGGCTGAGTGCACCCCGTTCCAACCCTCACGTCAGTTTTAAAATCCCTGACGGAGCCGGGGATCGAACCCGGGGCCTCCGGGTGAGAGGCAGGCGCGCTACCCCAACACCACGGGGCCGGCGATCTTTGTTGTTGCCCACTGCAAATAATAGAATAATGAAATGGAAGTTCTTAAAGAGCCTATAATGCTGAGCATCTTGTGTGATAAGAGCTCTCCGACAATAGGTGTCGACGGGGGTCTGAATGGCCGCGAAGTACAGCCCCTCAGATGAGACAACAAAAATTAACTGATTTGATTTTCCTGTAAAAAGCCTTCACAGGTTCCGTGACTACTGACCCCTTTTCGCCGACTATCATTGGCTTATCGCTCAGTTCGAAGCGTTACTCTCGCTCGTAGCAATGTCTACCTGCGCGGTTATGGAACACAATGCCGCGGAATGCCAAGATCTTGCCTCTTCGTTTTCGGAAATTCAATTCGTTCTTAAAAGAAGTAGCAGGGTCTTTGCTATCTCCGTACTATGGCTGACTCCGCAGAGCTTGAACTACAAAGAAAATCGTGAACACCTGTCTTGTATTTTAATAAAATCAGTTGCATTTCGGTGATGCGGTAGTGATAACAAATGTGCACTTACCATATTGTAGATTCAGACAAGCTATCGCGTATTTGGAACTACTGTAGTACCACTAGACTAGTATCAGAAAAAAAAGAATGAAAAGTTACTGAATTGAAATGTTTTTAAAAGTGTTATTGATTTAGACAACCCCTGGAGGATGACATTTTAAGAACTTAATTTATGTCACAAATAATTTCATTTCTATTTTGTAACGGTTTCCCTCAATCTCAGATGACATCGCTGTTTTCCCCTTAAAACAACAACAACCCCTACATTGTCTCAATAAACTCCTTTATTACTGCTGGATTGTCTCAGTGAAAGAATGTATTGTGATTGCGACGATGAGCAAGAGACAGAGAGTGGACACGATAAAACATATTATATAATAGCACATTATGCAACGATCCTATAATGGCAATAATTAAGACACGAGTATGTTTATAAAACGAGCGTAGCGAGTTTTATAATTTGCATACCAGTGTCTTAATTACCATTATAGGCGAGTTGCATACGACTGTTTATGTTCGACGATAATTATTATAACTAATTTCGATCATAAATATCTGTTGAGATTTCGTCAGTTTTATGTACTGAACAGAGCGCATGTGACGCAGAGAATACCTTGTATTTGACCATGGCCTCCTCGATACCCTACTATGACACTACGCCAGGCAGTGAAATTTAAATCAGAAGGCCTTGGAACACTGCGCAGGTGCGATGATATCCTTATCTAATTGGTCAAACAACTGTTTCTTGAGCTCTGATTGGTGGGAGAAACTGTTTCATAATGAACAAGAAGTTCCGTGACGAACTAAAGAGCCTACTTTTCATGCCAATGATTAATCTACAGTGTATGAACCTATCTACAATAATCACGAAATTCAGTTGGTAATATCGAAATGTCTATTTAGTTCGAAATATACCTGGTTTAATGTAGCCTAATAGAGCACTACAGTTGGCAGCCCTGGTGACTGAATAGATTCTTAGTTCCATCTCTTAAGGTACAGAATAATAAATTACGTTGAAGTCCAATGGACGTTACATTGGATCTATCAGCACGCGTAAAAGCATGTTGGCAACAATGTCATGCGTGTGCTCGTCAGAAATAATCTGAAATACTATGATATCTTGTTGTGCCAATTTTGGATGAAATCCATTTATTAGTATAGAAGTTACATGTATGTTAAAACTGGACCTATCAGCAGGCATAGAATCATGTTGGCAGCACTGACTTACATTAATTACTCCAAG